>JAREIS010000043.1:362500-1015000 GCA_030060385.1 Muscicapa striata striata | reverse complement strand
AAATTCTTAGAAATGTTGAAACAAGCTATTGGTTTTCTTGCAGCCTCATAATTTTCTTCCTTAAACAGTCTTTTAAGATTTAAGCATAACTCAACAAAAGAGAAACAGCATTGTAAAGTTATTTCAACATTACATTTTTAGCTTGTTAAGTTAGAGCCCAAAATTTGTATTTACTAATATGTTTGCATACATCCTATGTCCTGATGGCTTTTATATGGAACACTTCCAGTTAAGTTTATTCATAAAATTTTTGTTGTTTCTGTGTATTATAGAAGTTATTAATGCTTAGGAATTCATTTTTTTCTTTCCAGAAGACAAGTACTCCTTGAACAATGAATAAATGTTACTTGGGAAAAGAACTTGTTATCTACTCAAGTACTTCTCTCATGCTTTTTATTCCACAACATTCAAATACAGTATCTTGATACATGAGCATATTCAGCTATGTTCTAGCCTAAATATGTTCCAGTTATTTGTAAGTATTAATTAATGTTGTTCAAAGGACTTGAACTTGCATTTCAGATTTGCAAGTGAAACTTAAGCACAGATTCCAGCTAAAGAAGTTAGACAAGTATCACTGTAATGAAGGTATGAGCTGGGAATTCCAAAAAGAATTAATTCTGAATTAATAGGGCAGTAGTGTTTTTCCTTTGAAATTACTAGTACAAATCTCACCATTTCCCTGTAACTCAAATAGATGTTGGTTTGTTTAAAGTTTGGCAGAAAAGAAAACAAGTTACTGAACTGTGGTTCAAGCCTGAATCATGCAATACACCAAGAAGAAAGCTAGTAGTAAGAAAGCATTTAATTCTAAAAATTATTTTTCACATTAACAAATCATAGGGCTAGAGCATTCAAACTAAATTCTATCACACTTTTACAGCAAAGTTTAAAGTCACAAGAGACTCATCCTGCTTTGTGCTCCTCTAACAAAACCAGTTCTCTGACATTCACCCATACTAAACACTAACATTTATTTTACCTTTTTTGTATTACTTTGTTTAAAAAAAACCTAAAAAACCCCACTTACCTTTGACCATATGTCAAATCACCAGATCACTGCTTCACAAAAATATTTTACAACACCTCAAAAATGCCTTACCTTGGTGCAGAGCTTCCCCAGGCTCCATGCTTGTCTGTCAGGATGTTGATAATTTTCTGTATTAGCTGTGTTGCAGTCACCTGGTCCCGGTACTTGGCTGCTGTGATCAAATGATGACACATTTTTTCTTCTTCCCGTTTGTCTGCAGAGTACTGGGCACACAGTGACTGGCAAGAAAATAAATACTTTATTACTCTGTGTTTTAGTTACACCATCCAAAGGAAGTTTGATGCACTTCCTAGTTAATCACTTATACAAAACCCTTGAGAGAGAAGAATTAACCCCATTTTCCAGGTTTGAGAACTGAGGCCCTGCCTACAGGAAATCCATGGAGCCAAGCAGAGGATCTTGGTTTGCCATTAATTCTTTAACCACATCACACACACTTATAATCTAGCAAAAGCCAACACCTTAGTGACCAGACTGCATAATGAAACATATAAAATAAAAGTGGTTATGCCTATAACAAAGTGAATGGCTTTATAAAAACAATGGCAAATTTCAGAATAACGAATGCCAGCTAGCTGACCACTCCACTCCCATGACTCTTGCTTAGATTTTGGGAGCCAACTACTTGCTGTTGCTTATATAAATATATATCTATGAAAGTTAAGGAGAAAAACCCACATTTTTTCAGATAGACAGGAAACAAAACACATCTGAGGACTAAATCAATCTTTACCAGGTGGCTTCTCGAAGCTGAGCGCATTTGCAGACCAGCATGGGAAAGTCAGTGACCTTCCCAGCAGTATTGCACCTGTTGTATAAACATCTTCTGCTTGCCAACCTGCTCAGAAGAAAATTCTAGCAAATAAGAGCTGTGAATCACGCCCAAACTGAACTCTAAACTACAACATTGTCTCAGTTTTGGGTTTTGTTGACCTTCTGAAAATTTGCCTGTTAATAAAGAATTCAAAAAACGGGCATCAAATTTTTATCACCCTCTCGCCAAAACCCCATTTTGCTGTACATGAAAACCCACAAGAAATTCAAATGTTGATAGAAACAATAAAGGCTTTTCTCCACTTCAGCACTCTCTGTAACTTCAGTTTTCATCTGGCAATTCCACAGATCACATATGCCAGACAAAGCATTTCGGCCTTTGTCCATGATTGGATTATTCTATGATCTAGTTAGTGAAATGGACACAAATGTCTGCCTAACAACAAAAAAAATTGCTTTTTCTTTGTGAAGCACAGCTGATGCAGACAAAACAACAATTATTTCTTAGAGGGTTGATAACAGCACAACATCATATGCTTTTTATATTTAAAACAGTACCAACACCTTGTACGTATGTACAAGCCCTAGAAACTTGCTGCAAATAAAAAAAATCAGCAGGCTGTGAATGCTATTTATATATGTTTTTATATAAATATATATGTCATATTAAGTAACAGAAGGATAGAAAGAATGTGAAAAAAACCACAAAAAATTTGGCCTTGTGTAGATTTGCACAGACACTAGACAACAAAAACATACTAACAGATGAATACATTTTAAAGAACCTTTCTAACAATTTTCATATTTTAGGTATTTCCTCAAAATTTCCCCACACTTTACAGCAATGCTCACCTGATGAGCAGATATCCAGGAGGACTGAAGAATAAGCAGCT
Organism: Muscicapa striata striata; assembly: GCA_030060385.1. Lineage (NCBI taxonomy): Eukaryota > Metazoa > Chordata > Aves > Passeriformes > Muscicapidae > Muscicapa > Muscicapa striata. Next base: position 1,012,282 of record JAREIS010000043.1, on the reverse strand, counting down.
GACTTTCCAAATCAATGAGACATCAAATATTGTCTTTTGTATTCCTACATGAAGCACCCTGGCACCCCTCTTCACAAAAATGTAAGATGACTAAATCATACCCAACACTAAACAGGATTTTTCCAGCTCCTTCTGAACACAGCTGTCTTTTCCAATACATTGAACTATTTTGCACCCATGATGATTCCAATGTCTCTTCAGCACTTTGTAAATGTTTCACAAGCTGTTATTTTTAAGTTGCCTGAAAGGGCAGAATTCTAAAAACAAGTGAATAAGGTAAGCTAAGTAGTAAAATGTTTTAAAGTGCTCTTTAATGGATCCTCCTTTACAATTTGAACAGCAACTTTTCATATCTGACATAAAATCCATAGATATAAATCACATTAGAGGGTTATTCTTTCCCCATTATCAATCTCTGTCTCTTTATGGAACATTAAAGTCACATTTGACCTTAAAACATGATAAAATGGAAATCAAACTAGAATGTTTTGTAAAAGATATAATGAACTTATACGTCTTTAAAAAAAGTCTCTTTATGATGTGATTTTGAACACATTCTTCATTAAATACCAACAAGGATTTTCAAAATGTAGCTATGACAAACTAAGAAAAAAAATGGTATTTTATTGTCCTGACAACTCCCATGAAAATATAAGCAGCCTGTTATAAACTGGAAACAGAACTTCACTTTTCAGGAAATTCACCACTTAATACGAATAGAAATTTACAATTATACACCAAAACTGAGAGGCTCCCACAGGCAGCAATCCCAGAAAATTATAACATCACTCTTGGAAGAATTCTTAACCATTGCACGCTCTTTAAAATATATATATTTTTCAAACAAAAACAGAAAGAAGCCACAGTTTCACCAGGTATCTGTCACATGGATATATACTTGCTAACCCTAAGAAAGTTCTGCAAGAATAACCTTCTCTTTGATCATACAGGTGTCTCACCAGCTGTTCAGCAGTCCAGTTTACACCCTCAATATATACCAAATATACAGAAAAATAGAAGTTATTTCTCCACCTCACTCTCAAATATTTTGAATATAAGAGCAAAAGAAGACTGGTTCCACCAAAAGAATCAGAAAGAGACCAATCCTAAAGTAGCCAATTACCACTATTTTGAAATTAGACTATTCTGAAAGCACTACAAAGTCCCTATTTCTGCTCATTTTCCATTTTCCAGATGCCAGGTTCACCTGATGCACTGCTTCCAAAGATGCAATTCTAGGATATAGACTGGTACACAGTCAATACTTCACACTAAATCCAATCATTCCATTTATGTAAAATAGAAATCCAGCTTGATTTCTGTTTGTGCACAGTCTCAAAAGTGTATTTTTATGTTTTTATTTGTTTTACAGTGTTTGATCTGCACCTGCAGTGTGCACTTGTCATGCCAGAATATGGTTTTACAATTAAGGTACACAAACAGAGTTGCCAAACCTTCCTTCCACTGCTGCCTTGGCCTACATGATTTTTGTTATTTGTTTGGGCAAATGTTTAATGGAACTGTAATCACAAAAGTACTAAAGTCACACTTAGGATGAAACAGTGTTGAAAGGAGGAAAAAATGCATTTTTATATACACACTTCACAGGTTATCTCCAAAAAGTCTAAAATTCAGTGATTGAAAGGGGAAATGTCTTAAGCATGGAACACAGGCAAGACCTTTGTTTTCCAGCCCTTCATCCAGGATAGAACAAAATTCTTTGCTTTGCCATTATCAGAGAACAGGATTTTTCCTCTCCCATTCTCTGCCTGGAAAAGACTGCAGGCCATTTGAACACGTAGGTTATCTAAAGATTCACTTTTAAGGAACTGGAATTCTGAAGGGACACAGGGTCCTCCAAAAAGCAAATTATAGATATGAAAATACAGTCCATTCTGTAAAAATATTCCAGAAATAGTGACAGGGTAAGTTAGTCTATTCTGCCTGTCTATACTTCAGTGAAGAGCAGGATTAACCTAGTTTTCAGAACTATTTTATCTTTGACTTTTACAAAAACGTCAAGTAAAAGATTTTCTATGCATGGTACCATCTGCATCATGCACCTCTGCAGCCCCAAAATTGCAATCTAATGTTTTCTGCAAGCGATTCAAAAGTTTAATAGTGGAGGGTTTTTAAAAGAAACGTTGCATCTTTACACTTTTATTCTTCAACTCTGAGATCACTGAATACTTTTACATATGCCAATTCCTTTGTCTAATTTAGCTAAAAGCTATTGGATTTGTGAACAGCCTGTCTCAGAGGGTGTCACTTAGGAGGAAAAGTCATCCATAAGATAACACACTAATGCAAATTCCCTGCAAATAAGGATATTTTAGTAAATGAAGGAGCTCCTCAGTCCTCTGCTTTCACAGATCTTTGCACTTGACCTCTGACCTGAGGTTTAAAGTCTGGACTAAAAATGCTACCCAGGGAAATCTTACAAATATTCCTGAATAAGACTTAGAAAAATGAAAGCTTAAAACCTCAACAGCGAACAAAAGTCAACCAATGACAACGTCTGACAGGCACCGTCAATTCTGAAGTGATGCCTCTGTCATCCAACGACTCCAAGTATTGATTTCTCTCAGCATGAAAAAAGCTGAAGCCAATGAAATAGATATAGCATCATCCCCCCGATAATAGCCATCAAGGTTAACACCAGCAGAACACTTATCAAAGTATCTCTTCTATTTCTTCTTGTTTTAATGGACTGAACACAATGCAATGGCTTCTCATCTCTTCAACCCATGGTTTTCCTAACCTCATTTATCCACTTTTCCAGTCCTTTATCTGATTTCAACATTAAAAAGAATCTGCATCTAAATCAACTGTTTGTAATATAAATGGGTTTGGGGGGGGGAATGGAAAGAAAAAAAAAAAAAGTAGGTTTATAGCCAGACATTCCTGATGGGGGAAAAAAAAGTGCTTTTAAAATAACAAGGGGAGGAAAAAAAGCATGCAGTCACACCAAACACAGACTGGTAAAACTATGGTCATGACCAGAAAAAAAAATCTACCACAATCAATTTGGGTTTGTGATTGGAGAGAAATGCAAGGATCTCAAGAGACATCTGGTTTTAATCTGTGCAGAGTCAACAGCTTTATTTTTTACCTTCAAGTCTCGCAGAATTAAGCTTTAGTAAACTCAAATAAACACTAGCAACAGCACTTTTATGCAGATTGCATCTTTCAAATGAACCCAATTTAGTACAACAGGTAAATGAGACAAACTAATGTGAGTTCAACTGGAAAAAGAGCAGTCAGAATAAAGAAATACTGAAAAGTAGAGACACAAAATCAGATTTCTTCTGCAGTGTCCACTAGCACCACAGACGTCTTTTTAGTCTTTTTCTTTGATGTTTATCTAATTGATACTATTTGTGCAACATTAGCACCCTCGGATCAGAATCAAAGACAAAGCTTTGCACAAACAAGATCTTGGAATTTGCTACACTATTCCAATATTCTAACTCTCTGAGTACCACTGCTAACCACTGGCATAAACAATATGCAGGGAGAAATATTCTTTTCTAACCCAAGGACCTGTTTTTACTGTACTTGCATCCAAACATTTTGCATTCAAATCATGCACTAGGATAGGAACTTTCCTGCCTTCCTCTTTTGCAAATCCAGATTGTTAGCAATCCCTTCGTGCTGCTCTAGTTTAAAACAGCCTAAGAGCCTAAAAGCAACACACTTGGGCAATAAATTTAACATTTTCTGGGTTCACATCTTCCAAGTTCAAGGCATTTTTCAAGCTAGAAAGAATCCAAGTACCATTCCCTATGCTCTAGAAACAGTAAAGCTCAGCACTCCTGCACAGGTGGCTCTGTGCTCTCAGATTTGATATCAAGCAAAGGAGCCAGGAATGATTTCTTCAGCATTCCCCAAGCACCCTGTATCACCCTTGTGACATTCAATGGCTTCAACACCACCACAGAGATTACTGCTGTATTCTGAAGAACTTGTAGCCCAGTGCAACAAGCAAATTAAATCCACTAAGAACTTCTGGAACTAACACATTCTCTTCCTTATTTTATAAGGAACATCCACTCTGCCCAAAAAATGACATATACTTACAATTATTTAAGGATTCACTACACATTCTAAGTGAGGGGCAATTTATGGTCACACTGATGTGTTATTTCACAGGTGTTGGATACTTGGTTTTCATATCATCCTTTCTACACAGCTAAGTTTTTAAAAGGGGGTAAAATACCTTTTCATCAGCTGAAAACATGTAAGTATTGAAGTAGGCCAAATACAAAGCTCTGGAATGTCCTCATTCATTCCCTGACTGTGACCATCACCTCTCCAAATGCCTCATTGCACTGAGGCACAGAAAGCATTTCCATTGCCTTGAAGATGGGAACAAAGCAGTTCAGCAGTTTTGGCCCCAGCAGCCAAACGAGTGCTTCCCCAGGATTCAGATTTCCAGACACCCTGCTGCCAGCACAGCTCTCTTACAACTCACAGCACCAAGACCTGGCACAGGAGTGACACCTGAACAGATTGAAAGTCACATGCAGTTCAGATGGCACAGCTAAACCTGAAATGAAGTCTCTAAGAGCAGGTAACACCAGTGAGGATTTTTGAACAAAACAACTTACTAGTTAAGAAGTCCTTAAAGGTACCACATAAAAAGCAATTTTTCACAAGTTTTGTATCTGATTCATTTTGAATTATTTTTCATACTAGGGGCAAAAGGTGCATTTCTGTAAGTGGGGGAACAATAATACCTTTAAACATAGGAAAAAAAGACATTCTCAATGAGTGGGAAAATAAAGCCAGAATGATTCAGACAAGCAGATAAACCAAAGGACAATACAAAATACTTATTACAAAGTACCTTTTACCTTATTACAAAATACCCTCATAAGTGCTATTTGTAATTAAGTTACAAATAAAGTCACTATAAATGTGACTTCAGTCCCTGGCTATAAAAAAAACCAAAAACCAAAAAGTGAAAGGCATTTGAAAGATAACATTCTTTAACTTCTATAGCTATCAAAGAGAAAGCTATAAATACTTAGGTAGATCAGTATTTAACACCTGATTTATGTTAATGGTCTCAACACTTACCTTGGAGGAATGTGCATATGTAGGTTTCCTATTATATAAATAGTCACATTGATACTGTATGTAGAATCCTAAGCAAAAATAATCAACATGCCTCTGTTGATTTTGTTATATTTTTGCTTGATATTCCTGCTACATCACACTTACTAAATTTCCTTATAAATTTGCAAAACACATGCAAAGAAAATTCATTTCCAGCCAAAAACCTCTTCATAAACAGTTTCCAAGCTTATGTAAAGTTCCAGCTTTGCAAAAGGCAGAAAGATTAGCCCCTTGAGATATCCCTGCAGTCTGGGTCTATGTTTCTGGTTCTATTTTCTACATAGCTCCCCTCAAGCACTTTTCAGCCTTCCCTGTTTAGTGTCTTGTATTCAGAACACAATTCTGATTTTAATCCAGGAGTTTGAGACTGTATCAAAATCTATCAATTCATGAACAAAGAACAGAGAGATCACATTCATTTGAAATAACAAGCATTGATGCATAATAATTTCCTATCTTGCCATGATGGCTTGCATGCCAGTGACAAGCATATCTTTAAAAAATATGAGTACTTTGGATACCATGTTCTTTTTTAGGACTGGGCTTCTAATGATGTCACTTATGAGGCTTCGTGGGAAAATTTAAAAAAAATTTAAAAATTAAAAACATGTAATAGTCCTTACAAACACAAATTCATTACCCAAAAGGTAGCTCATCTGTCCTCACCAGCTTCTACCATGGCTGCTCCAAGAGCTAATTTAGTGGTCTTGATGTCTGACAGTTCAGGACCTCTCACAGTGGAGAATGATCACCTGGCACATATCCTTGAGCAACACTGCTAAAAAGGACAAACACAGGTTTGCTGGCAAAGAATTTCCTTCCCACACATGGGAAAAAGCCCTTTAGTTACTGCCATTAGGACATCTTCATCTGTATCTCCAGAAACATTTTAATTAATTATTAAGGAAAAGTATTAAGAGTGAGTTTTAGTTTATTGGAGTTTTTTGGTCAGAAAAATTTCTAATTACTAGAGAGAATCTGTGAATAAAAGGAGGATTGCATGGAATTTTTTTATAGTCTATTTGAGAATAACATGTTCAGTACTGCCAATTTACAAGTTTCTAACTTATACTCCAAAATTGTTCTTTACCTCTTTGTAAACTAAGATTCCTGAGAGGCTTATTCTTTCCAGGACCAAGTATTTTAAAAGCAAGATATTTTGATAAAGACAATGACAAAATGGCAAAGATGACAAAAAAACAACAACAACAAAAAACAAACAAACAAAAAAAAAAACACCAGTAGAAGTAAAGAGAAGAATGTTAAAATATGGTCTATTCTATATGGTCTTTTACAGCAGTTATTCTTTAAAATCATTCCTAGTCACTGACTCTGGAAACATGTTAAGAGTCACAATCCCAGCTTTGGCTTAACCTCTGCCTTATCTTAAAGCATCCTGTCAGAGTTCCTACAGCACCAAATTATGAAAAGCAAATTGTTTTAACCCTTTCCCCCCCCCCCCTTGTTTTTTCTAGTATTCTATGCTTTGTGTTTCATTCCACCTAGACCATGAGATTTTTTCCTTTATTGTTGGTTTTCAAGCAGTAAGGTAACATGATTTTTGATTTTAGAACAGCATGGGATATATATGAAGTACTTTTTACTTAACATTTCTTCTTTTCAGGAAAAGTTCTACCACCCTTGAAAGGTTGACATTTGACTCTAAAAATTACTGGGGGGAGGAAAATTTAATTTCTTTTATAACTGGGTGATTTTACTATTCATAAAGACAGCATTTGAAATATTCCCATTATTGACAGCATGAGAAGACAACAGCCTCTGGGTTTTTTACAGCAGTCTTAAGTGAAAAGCACTCTTTCATACAACTCTAGATCTTTCTACTGAGCAATATAGAACACAGACTGAGAATATTCCTTTAAAATTTATATTTTTTTCTTGCTCTCTTGGTGTAAATGAAAACACTGCAACCATGCAAGAGACAGTATTGCAACTAGCACAGATGCTCCCTTCACAGAAATGAAGAACTGTGCAGCACCCAGCAGCTTCTACTGGCATCATCCTTTATGTTGTCAATTTAAATTTTAAAAAAAAAAAAAGTCCCTAAACAATTTGTTTACTTTATAAAAGAACACATAAGAGCCACTTGCTAAATTTTCTGTTTATTTCTCATTTCAATGTTACTCTTCAGAACCTGTAAAATACATCCATTTAAAGGTTCTGATGCTCTTGCTGAGTTTTGATTTTGGCTCTGTTTCAGTTCAGCATGCAAGGTTTTTCTCTCTGGTTGTTTTGTTTTGTTTGTTGTTTTTTTTTAATGGCATGAGGGTGATTTCATAGCACCCTCAATCCAGTTACCAACAGCTGAACCCAAGGATGTTGGTGTATGACCACAAAACAGATTACACATTCCAATGACACAAATCCTGCTTAACTAGACTTTGCTAATTGACTTTAACTCTGTGTAAAATAATAAATTCGATACTTGGATCTTGTTATGTTTAGAGCACAATAGCCATGCAAGATTAAAAAAAGCAACACAAATTCTGTGGATTTTTAAAACACAAATCTGAGTTTTGGTGTGAATTACAGTTCAGTCATTAAAATTATAGGTTTTGAAATGAAGTACAGTGACTAATCAAAATCAGCAGCTTCCACCAAGCATGCACAAAACCAAAAGAAACTACTGAAATTACATAAAACATTATATAAAACACATGTAAGCCACAGTTATTGAACATACCAAAGAGCCATGTAACAACATCTCCTACACACTTTAACAGCTTCAGTTGCACTCCAGCCAATACTTCTAATATTCCAAATTTCTGAACAGCTTCAAACAACTGTGATTCAAAAATAACTCAGGAAACATTCCTCCCTCCTCTCATGCTGACCATATGAAATTGCCTTGCAAAACAGCATTGGGCCAGTGCCAAGATGAGTGATGCTGGCTACAGGGCTCTCTAAAACTGCTTGGAAATGAGGTATCTGGGGTCTCTAACAGCCAGCACAGGAAAAAATAATCAACAGTGTTTTAGAAGTGAGAATATCTGATTTTTTTTGTTGTTGTTTCTTTCATAAATGTTCCCTTAGGGACCAAGGGCCAGCACAGCTGAGGATGACCCAGTCCTGCTGGTGGTAGTGGAGAGAGGCCAACCCTGGCCTCTGGTCCCAGGCTGTGACAACATTTGTTTCACAAGTTCCAAACATTCTCTAAATTGCAGCAACCCACCTAGTAACTGAGAATTTTGCTTGCTTTATCTGTCAAGGATTGGCAACAGCCACAAAAGAAGGAATTTCAGACTGCTCTAAGGACAACAGACAATTCAGGACAGTTTTGTAAAGCTCAAATCTCAAGTTTCTGCAAGGACAGGTAGGAAAAAAGATTGAAGGAGCACAAACATTTCAAAATCTATCAGGCCATAATCTTGGCATTACTACTTAGACTTAGAATTTGTTCCTGTAAATTTCTGACAAAAAAAACCCAAAACAAAACAGTATCTTTGCACTAGGATGCAAAAGAGAAAAACATGGAATGATGACCAAAGCACTTGCACTGCTCATCACAGTCACTATCATCACCTTCCAAGCCCTACTTCCAAGAGATAGCGAAATCTTTTCTTTTAAGAAGGCCAGGAATCATTGAAGATGCATTTTCTAAATAGTTGATTAATAACAGGGACTTAGAAATGTGAGCAGGAAACGGGAGGGAGGAGTGATGAGAAAAGTAACAGGAAACATCTTGTGTGAAGCAGAATAGTAGATGAAATAATAGAGGAAAGCTTGGTTTTTCTGATTGGTAAATCTTTCTAAGGATTGACTCTGCCACTTCCAGTTTGACTCCAGATTAACAGTGAAATCCAGAGATTTCTAAGTCACTTGGAATCTCCCCTAACAAAATAATCACCAGAAGAGCAACTTAACTGACACATCTTCCTTTTCATGACCTAAGTCCATCTCAAAGGAATTGGCTCAGCTTTCTCCCATTTAGGTCAAAGAGAAAAATCAGTAGATAGATTCATTCCATAAACACTTCAATAAAAAAATAACATGAAGCAGGAAGGAAAGGATTTTTTAACTCTGTTATAGTGATTCCCACTTTAAAGCAAATACAGGGAAGTGAAGATAAAAGCCTGCACTGCAAAGCAGTGAGGTAGAAGAGGCAATGGGAAAGGACTTTTCAATTCCAGTTAAGAATTCTGATTAATGCAGTTCTTGTTCCCTTTCCTGGAAAGCTTCATAGATCTACTCAGAAATAAAAGGCTACCTTTGTAAAAGATTAGGAATGTCACCCCTGAACGGATGTGGCTTGACAGTTTTCCACCATTTCCACCTCCCTGGATCCCAGACAGCCTTATCTATTACAAACTATAGATAGTTTTATCAATTTAGTTGTAATATCCTTATTTAAGCAATTACTGTCTCTTTTTAACCATCACTCATGGAAGTGTTTATTTCCACAAGTCATAATATTCTGCATTCATAATGGAGCATTCTCAGTGAAAGGCTGAAGCTTTCACTGGAACAACAAAGTAAATTACTGCAATAAATGCAACATTTTGTACAACTTTCTCCTCAATAATATATTAATAGGTAAAAAAGAAAAATACTCTGTGGAAGAAATATTGATAACAGTAAAAGCCTTGACTGTAAATGCTTTCAGGCACTACTGACAAACACCTTCAAATATTTTCTAAGCATCTCAGAATGTTATCCTGAAGCTAATTTTCATAAGTCACCTTCATGAACATAAAAAAATAAACCTGCAGGTATCAACTTTGTCATGCCTCAACCAGAAGACCACATTAACTACAAAATGAGACTACTATGATTTTAGTCCAAACAAGAGAATGATGAAGGTAACCACAGGTGACTTAACCAAGAAGCTATAGCTCAAGACAAGCAGCTCCTCAAAATATGGAGCAGAATTTCAATTCATTACTCTAGAGGTCAGGTATGCTATGTATTCTAGGCACATCCAAAGCTGGTTTGGGTCTGCAAATCAATCTAACATAAAGATATTTGTTCTTCCTTTCTTTTATAGAAACATCAGTATGCACATGCTTGGGTAAATCATCTAGATAAAAAGCACACATTGCAACCCTAGTAAGGCTCAGAGTTTAAAAAATAAACTCTTTTTACATTCAGCTCTAGACAGTAGTTCAGTGGGTCAGTAAATGAGAGTATACTGTAGATACACAAACTTGTACATGGTTTGTTCTTGTACATACAGCTGCAGAGCAAGCTGCCTTCACAAAGACACTTCTAAATTTTCATTTCAACCACCAGACACTACAAAAATATTTTACAAGTAACAGAAATAAGAACATCCTGATAGCTGTATGCACCAGTCTACTCCAGTAACTTCAGTACTGAAGAGCTTTTACATTAAATCCAGCTATAGTCAAGTGGATGGGATTTAACCCAACAGCCTGAACTCAGATCAGTCATAAATAGGATTTGTAATTTGGGTGTTTTTGTCATGAGAGAAAAACAATGCAGAGACAGCACTAGTGTATAGGGAACTATTTTACAATTTTGTGTCTTCTTTCTTCAATTGCTGTTATAAAAAACCTCTTTACATAAAAACCACACTTTTGAAAATGAAATTGTATTTAGAATATTCAAGACTACTGCCGAAAGACTGTCAAATACATCTGGACTACAAATGATAATATGTTGAATCAAAAGCTAACACCCATTTAGCAATCAGATGCATATTTCATCCTTAATGAAGGCTTGAAAAGAAGAGTTCACTTTATTCTGGATGCAGGTATCAAAGCAGATCTCACAAAGCAACACAGGCGCATCATCTAAGGATCTTTTTCACATTAAGAATCCTATTAGAAGGAAAACACTAAAAGGTAATTGAATTTCCCTCAGTTATCTTCATCTCTGTCAGCTCCTGCTACAATAACTTACTCTCCAGAGCAGAGATAACTCAATTCTGTCCAGCAAGCATATGTTATGAATCTCCAAAGCAAACTTGTCTAAATCATTCTGGTCTTCTATCAAGGTTGGCTGTAGATATGAACTCTGACAGAAAGCAAACAAATTTATTTTTATCTTTTCAATAATTTGCTTCCCTGTGCCTTGATGGAAGAATCTTAAAGATATAAATGTTTCCTCTAATTCTGGAATTATAAGGACTAGTTGAAAACATTTCATCTGAAAGTTAATGTTAATAAAGACTCTTTGATTCCCTATTCCATTTTAACAGAAACACAAAAAGAAGTTTCAGGTACCTGTAGGCAAACAGAAACTAAATTATCATGCCATACTTAATGCTTTTTTCAGAACATTTCTGATATTTATATTTTCACCTTCAGTGGAAATGTTAAATCTACAAATAACAACAACAGAAGAATACTCCAATCATTTTTTTCATCAAAGCTCTTAAAACATCAGTAAGCACAAATCCTCTACTCACATAATTAAACTACTTTGATTTAAAAAGTCACATTTAGGGAAGGTGTCATGACTTATCTAGACCAACATTACAAAAGCAAAATAAAAGAAAAATATGCCAAGGAATGGGTATATGACAAGAATCAGTAGAGCTAATTCCAGAAGGAGAGGAGAGAAAATATGAGATAGGAGCCTGGTCAAACTAATATTAACTGTACAATTCCTGTCAGTTTTTTTCAGGATCTCCAACATATATGTAAAAAACAGTCTGCAGAAAGAATGAATAATAAATTGACAGAGTTCCTTGCTGACATTCAGCTACCCAGAACTGTTTAGTCACAAAGGAGATGTGAGGAACTGGGGAAGCTTGGGAGACCAAGTCATCATAATAATAAAACAGTACAAGAGCATCACCTTAGATAATAAAACATAAAAAATAATACAGTTTTAGATATAAAATTATGTCCAGTGTGTTCACCTTTATCTTTGCTCCTTTTTGCCATAATTTGGCAGCTACTGGAATTAATCCTTCATTGCACTTGTTGGAGTCAGCCTCCAAGCTGTAAGCACTGAGAGCATCAGCCATTATCAGCAACAGCTTTATTCTATTAATTACAGCAGTGTAATGAACAGAAGGTGCTCTAGGAAATACTGGTTGTGATCCATGTCCCCTCATCCAACCTGACTTACTACCAGGGAAAAGGCATTTTACTACCCAAGCATCACTTCAATTTGCAGAAGAGCTGGAGAGAGTTCTGAAAGAATGTTACTTGCATTTTCCCTTTCAATAAACTCTTCCTAAAGAATGCACACCTTGACATAGTGTAATAGGCTTGACACTGAAGCCCAAAGATAATAAACACATAACAGGAAAGAAATAATGCTAAATGAAAATAAAAATAAGTTCAAGTTTACAACTGAGCAGAGTATTTAAATCCAACTACCAGCTGAAATACTGAGAAAAAACACCTTCAGGTATACAGACCCTGAAGATCTTCTCTGACCTTGTCAACTCCAATACCAGAATTATTTTAATGTAACATCTTTCTCATTTAGAACAAACTGAGCTACAGTAAAACACATAGGAGAGATGTGAAGTGTTACCAGTGCTTTTTCTTCAAAACTGAACAATTCCTAACACTGCTTTTAAAAAGGTTCATAAGCAATACAAGTTATCTCTGGACAGAAATTTTAGAATAAAATATCCAATCAAGCACAAACAGGATATTTGCTTTGTTAGTACTAGAAAATTACATTCTATTTACACTCTATTACTTCAGTCTGGATTATTGAAGAATCATTACCTGGCATGAGCTCCCATAAAAATCTGTACATGAATAATAAATAAGGTAAACAATCCTGATTTATTTTTCATGAATAGGTGAGAACAACAACATTTCTGATGGGAACATCTCATTTGAAGCAAGCAATTTCTTACCTGGCTAGCTTAATTTTCATATTATAAACATAAAAAGATGCAGAAAAACATGGAAAATGTTTTAATAGACAACACAAAATCTTATTAAAAGATATAATATTAGGGGTTCAAAGAAAATTACATTCTTCAGTAAGTCTGCCCAGTTAAGGAAAAAGAAAAATATTCAACTATGGCATGATAGTTTTAAAAACAGAATGAAGTAGGTCAAAAGAGATGGAGGAACAATTGCATACAGCCATAGAAGGCAGCATTAAATTACTTTTCACACAAATCAGCTGGAGGAAGCTCATTAAGGTATCTCTGTAGAGTTAATAGAAGATCAAAGGGTAAAAAGTGCTCCTGGAACACATGACCACCACAGAACAGAGATGTTATAAAAGAAAACTGGGATGAGAACAGCTGCTCAGACCAGGCAGTGTCCACTCAGGTGATCCAGAATAACTCAGGGATGAGCACAGCCATCAGCTGCATTGTTCTTATTCAGTGCCAGAGGAAAGAAATACACCAAATGGACTCTGGAGGCCTGCAGAAAGCACCATGGCAGTAAGTCTGAAATTTCTAAAAGGCAAACTTGGAGCTGTGTTTCGAGCAAAAAGCAAACAAAGGAATAAACACACTGGCAAGAGCCATCATTGGCTTTGTAAAGGAAGTCAGGCTTCATTAGATTTCTTTCAACAAGCCACTCGAGACATAGACAAGAAAGATTCAGCTCACCAAGTCTGAATGCCAAAAAGATATTTAAAGAAAGGCAGGATAAGGTAGGGAGATAGGAACAACTTAGGATGGTGTTAAGATGTGTTCCCACAGCAAAAGGTAAGACCTATGGAGAGTAGATTATTTAAATTTATTGATAATTTCTATAATAATGTGTAACAGTACTTATGAGAGGGGATAAACAGTTTTTTAAAGGAAGTTTATCATTCACAGGAAGAGCAAAATAAGTAGATGTGTTAAATATGTAAAAGAAGTGAGAAAGGACATAAAAAGTTGAAATCTCAAACACTGTAAAACACTGTGCATGATCTTCCTGGATATTTTTTTTCAAATTACACTTGGTTAGTCTCCTTCGTTTCACATGAAACAATTAATCCCAAAAGTTGCCACCTCAGGAATAAAAGAAATTTAATCTCCTACTTTGGGACTTGCCAACATACTACAGCAGAACAGAACTGCTTAATCCTCCCATGGAAAAAAAAAAAAAATTCTTCTATGCTCAGCACTCTGTGAAGCATTTATAATACCTCAAAAATATGTTTAGAAATAAAAGTCAGGTTTTTTTCTTCCTTCTACCGACAGACAGATGGTGCTGTAACACCTAAACGTCCCAGTGCAAAGGGCAGCATTTATTAAAAAATTAAAGTTTGAGAGAGTCAAGCCTGTTCATAACGGTATGTGTAAAGCCTTATTTTCCAGTGAGGAAACATCTCACTTCCTTCATGTTGCCCCATTACATTTCTGCAGTCTTAATGACAAGAACTTCTGGGTGCATTCCTGCAGATTGCACTATCCTTGATCTCCATGTGCTCTGTGGAGAACCATCCCTGCTGATCCACTCCAAAAGAGAGAATTCCCACTGAAATCACTACAAAATCTTTTGTTTTAATAAATAAGAACAGTACTATTAAGTGTGCTGAAAAAAAACAATGCAAAAGGAGGTTGCAAGAGCCATAGAAGGTTTTTTTGATGCACAGGTTCTGTAACAAAGCAGCTTTTGTGAAAAACACTGGTAAACTATGGAGAATATGGGCCCAGTCAAGGATTAAAACCTCCTTTCCCACAGTAACTTCTTATTACATACAGAAGCAACAATCATCTACAGAAACTACAAAAACACCAAATACCTTTCCATAATTCTTTCAAGGGCTCTCAAATGTTCCCTTTGACTTAGGGATATTCTGCCAAAATTGACTTGCAGCAATTTTCAGTCACTTCCTCTGACACAAATAACATATTCCAATATTTAATGCTTAGTGCATCAAAGGGGAAAAGATGTGGAATACAGAAGATTATCCATCAAGGTAAGCACTGGATTTTGCCTTCTGCCAAGGAAACAAAAAGCACACAGCTCCATCCAAGTCACTATTGGAACGCTTGCCTAGCCTTGCATCCCACCTCTGTCAAGGCAATACCAGTTTTAAGATTCGTTTCCCAGCAGGAGCCATGAAGTAAAACATTCTGTTTATTACCACAGCCTGTAAATTGACACTGAGTAAGAATTAAAACTGTGAGGAAGTCCAAGTCTTCCGCATGAAAAAACATAACTGAACACAAAAGGGCAACAAATTCTACAGCAGCTGGAAATGCTAGATTTAATTATTGAAGAGAAATCATGCAGAGAAGTTAGCTGCCTAGCATGATTTATAACAAATGCAAAGGGAAAGTCATGTGAAATTCTCAGTTAATCAACAGAAACAGCCAATAACAAGAATGCCAGCACTTTCTATTTCTATGGATGACAAGAATTTGAAAAAAATAAGACCAAAAATTCAAGGGGATGACACCACACAATCTTTCAAAAATGACATTTTGAGGAGGCAGGCTATTTTGCCAATTAGAGTAGCAGTAACATTTTACTGAAAAAAGTACCAAGAGGGTTTTTTTCCTCAGAATGAAGAATCCTTGTCCACCCATTATAGAAATTATTCTGAAAATTATTGTGTGACACTCTCCACTGCTCTTCTACACATGCCATAATGTACAACATTATGATCAGTTTTGTATGGCACATTTTCCTCCAATTTTCTTACTTTTCATGTGAACCTTCCACCAAAAAAAAAGAACAAAAAACCAAAAAAACAAAAACAAAACAAAAAAACAAAACAAAACAAAAAAAAGAACAAAAAAAAAATCCCAAACAAACAAACAAACAAACAAACAAAAAAGGACAAAACAAACCAAACCACATTCCTGAAGCAGTCATCAAAAACACTTTACTCAAATATTGAGACTTGGTATCACAGATTTTTGCCTAAATCCAGTAGTTCCATCCAATAGCAAACTAAAGCTCTCACTAGAAAGATGAAACACTTAACAGCCCAAGTCTAAAAACCTTGCAGGTTTACTTATTTAGAATTCTATAAATATGTATATTCACCCAGAAGTATATCAAGAGATTTATATAAAACAGGAGGCATAGCCAAGGCAATGGGCACTCCTGTCATAAATTATAAAATAAAGTCAATTAGAGTACAAAATTCCCTCCCCCTCTTCACACCAAATCCAATTATTCCCATAGGCCTGACTCCACAGCAGTCTGCACAGATAATCTAAGACACAGTGAGAATCACCACATTTTTCAAGGTCATTCTTAGAAAACAATCAGTGGTAGCATGAAACTACCACAAAGGGGTTCCTCTTCAGGATTTTCAACTCTGCCACACACCAAGGGTGACATTTTGAAAAACACCTAAGAGACATGTACATGTAAATCCCAGGGACAATGGAGAAAAATTAAGGTTATAAGGTATATGTTAGAAACACATTCCCACATTCACTGCAAAATTGTTTCATTGCTACCTCATTACAGAAATTAGTAGAATATTCCTCCATCAGGCTTCTTTCAGGTAACTCAAAGGTTTACTGCATAGCCAAACTCAAGGTTTACTGCATATCCAAAGTTACAGCACAAACTGGAACAAGTCAAAAAAAAGAAAACAAACCCCAAAACTATCCTTGCTTCAGAGACTCTTCCCATGTTTTTGGTCATGCCACTGTATGGAAAGGGTTCTTCTCCATGTTCTTACCAATGCAGGGTTCCACCACATGGAGACAGAGCAAAGCCCAACCAGAGCTTACACAGCAAAGTTCACACGTGCTGCATTTGCTGTTGCTTCTCTGTCTCCTCCTGGATGGGACAAAACTGATAGGTGGGCATTTCTCAAACCACTTCTGCAAGGAAAACATCTCTCCTGTACTTGCAATGAATTAAGAACCAAACAGGAGTGGCACTCCGTGAAACTTTTAAAATATCACCTGTCAAATAACTTTTTGCATCACATTTCTAAGATGCAGTTTACAGTATAGCAGTGCCTTTCCTGTGTTTCCTATTTTCCTAGGCTTTTCCTTCCTCTTACAGTAACCATCCTTACCCCATTTATAACTGAGTATACACAATTATACATAAACAGAGACCTTCATTATGAAGCTTGCCTAAATTTCCCATTGATTTCTCCTGCCTCTCTGCACTCCAAATACCAGACTTCAGTTTTAAAATGATTTTTTTTTTTTCACTTTTACTTTTAAAACTGTCCTTGAAACATCGTGCAAAATTCTTCAAAATCTGACTCAGATATTGCAAGGCTCATCTTCATCATGACTTTTAGAAACGGAGAATTACAATCAGGTAGTAATATATCCTATAGTATATACATATTACTTAGTATATAGCATAAACATACTAAAGGCCTTTAAAAAGAAAATTGGGGGTTAGATTTTTGCTGATCCAGTGTTAACATGGATCATTTCATATGCAATATGAAACACCAGACTTGCAAGTCTGAATAAAAAACAAAAACAGGTAATAGTTATTTCCTTATTTCTCATCTGAGGGCCTTTATCCCTCCTCAACCAGTCTCATCTCCTTTCTCCTTAGCACTCAGAGGGCAAAACTTCTTCTGATCTGAACCACACATGCCTATCCCAACCATTTCTTAAAAAAAACCTGCAATTAGTAATTACCAAAAGCACAAAATATTTTTTATGTGATCAAACCCACATTTACCTATTTTCCTGGGCTAAATCTTATAGGATCACTCCCCTGCTCCCTTTCTTCAGCTATCACATCTTAGGACATGGATGGAACATGGTACACCAGAATTTCTATTTGTTTATGTGGTACCTGCAGACTCAGATGGATATGACTAATGGTTCCTTTTTTCACAAAAGAACACAACATTGACTGAAGTCTGCCACAGATATCAGATTCTTTACACATTTGGTAGAATCCAATAGTTGCATATCCTCAGTTTCTACACCTGTGGAAGTCATGCTGGATCAAAGATTTTCTTACATAGGAAAAAAATTAAACTGGGTAAACAGACTGATGATATTTGACTGCACCATTTTCCATTTAAGTTCACTTGATGAGTTAAACCTCTTGAGCCACCATCACAGAGACAGGACAGATTCAAACCAGCATCAGCCTAAAATATCAGCCAACACTCATCCCAGAGACTTGTCACAGCAGAGCTCAGAGTTGTATTAAAAATGTGAGTTGATGCTCTGTTTAAATTTCTTCCAGACACCATAAAAGGTATCTTGAGGCTGAACAAGGGCTAAGAGTGCAGCTGTCACTGAACAACTGTATTCACAGAGAGCCTGTATTTATATGACAGAACCCTTCATTTCTCTCATGTTTCCTACATACACACACCCCTCTTTGAGAATAGTCTGCATCAGAAGGAAAAAAGTGGGCTGTTCATCTAATCAATAACACCATGTCATGCATGGAGTTTCTGCATAAATCCAGAGCAAAAGATGTCAAGCATGTCCCAGCCCAATGATTATCAGGCAATGGAGTAAAAGGATGCACTTTTCATCTCCACAGGACTGTCGCCAAACCCTTGATGTAATAAATGAAACATGCCTGCTATTTCACCATTGCAGAAGGGTACTGTAGATACCTTCCAACATCTCTGTTTGCAGGAGGGGGTAACTAGCTCTAGATGAAGTGCAGATATGTTATTAGACAACGCACAGCTTGAATCCTGGGGCCAACACAGATGACCTTTAGAACATAAGCACTGTCTAAGACAAATATGCTTTCATCTTCGGGGAGTATTTTTTCAAGTAAAGATTTAAGAGGAAAACAGTTTAGAAATAAGTTAAGCACAAATGTGCCTTCAATCTCTTAATGCTTCATTTTAAAAACAAAACCACAAGTAATATCACATGTCAGAAGAAAGACAAAGTACTCTTTAAGTAGAATATTAGTGAATTGAGAGAGATTTAGCTTCATTTTCATTTACCCAATAATTAAAGCACAGGGAAAGCTGATACATAATGTAACCAAGATCCTAAATTTTCAGGTATGACCAAAGTGATTCAGAAAACAGGCTTGTATTTTTGTTAGAAGTAATGTAAGTTTATTACAAAAACAGAGACCATCATTTCAATTTAGATTCCCTTAAGTGGGGTGAAAGTATGAAAACATAACAAAACCACACTGAGGCATGTAAAACATAAGGAGAATGGGTTTAGAGAGGGATTAGTTAAACAGCAGATGATACAAAAAGAAAAAAGAAAGTAATTTCTCATTTTGCACTTCACAGGCTGTTACCACTTATCTTCAGCAAAGTGGTTTTTTTCAGACCTGTATCTTGACTGTGATGCTAAGCAGCTCTAACACATAGTGATATTTGCTAAATGGAAAAGAGCAGCATTGGCATGATAAACTCCTTTCCCCCACAATCTACAGTGTGCAGATTTCAACAAGTTCTGAGCTGCTCTGCTCAGCCTGTTTTCCCATCAGAGCCAGTAGCAAACTTATCAAATCACCCTACAACTGCAAAGCACCTTTCAGAGGGGAACCTCCTGAGGCCTGTAAAGCCCATATCTCAGCCTGGAATCCTCAAGCACAGTGTGATGGTTATGCTTTGGTGTTCTGCTTTTTTTAAAGCAAGATTTCCTTTCTTACCTCAAACTCAGCGTGGCGGTTAATATCCTCTGCCCTCTGTCTGCTCAGGATAAATTCTGCTTCGTTTGCCACTCGTACCAGATGCTCCTTCATGGTTTGACTCAGCAACCTGAGGACAGAGAAGATTTAAGAACTGCCTTAAAAGAATGAAGTCCAAAAATAAAAATCTGGAAATACAGTGTATATATATGCAAATATGTTGGGTTCTTATGACTGACTTTATTGTGCTAAGAAAAGAGTATAAATAAGGTTGGAGGGTAATTCTCTGGCAACTACTAAACTTGTATTTCGATAGTAAACCAAAGTAAACATTAAACAAAATGTAAACACTCCAGACAGTCATTTGTTTCACCTGAAATAGAGACAGTAAAAAAAAATCTTTCACATCTACCACAATATAAAGTAAGCAGTTTTTGCATATAAGCATCCACAGTTAAAGCTCTAACATAATTGATGTAAAATCTAAATGAAAAAAATGCAATGCAATATAGTTCTTCCTCCAAATGCAAGATTGAAATTTTATGGTAAGTATACATTTAAGTAATATTTTCAGGATTATAAAACACTCTCAGTCTCACAAATGAAATGCTAAGATATACATTGTTCCAGGTTATGTACAGAATAAAGCTGTAATTCAAACTGAGATTTCTGAGGCCTTCATAAACCCTGAGTTTATGAATGGCAACAGAGCTGACAGATTGAATTACAACCCAATTATTCTCTGAGTTCACATATTGTTACCAAAAACATTTCCTTTTTAATTAGTTACATTGGGATTCATAAAGTTAAAACTGGCTATATAGGAGCCACACTGTTTTAGAAGGTGCACATTTCCACAGGTCCACTCAGAGATACATCAGATATATATCCTTTACATGCTCTACTGATTAGTTCTTAAAAATATCTGTTACTAAACTTTTTTTTTTTTGTAAGGTTTCCCGTTGTAGAAAAAAAAGAGTAGCAGAACATAAAATCCCTTGCTTTCCTTGCACATATAAACTAGAGTACATTTCAACAAGTTCAGAGTGCACAGAAAGGTTTTCTGTACAACCACAGGATTTATTATGCAGGATGTCTTCTAATGTATCCAATGTTAATTTTAACCACAATAACTTATTTATCTGAAATAAGGCTCTACCTGTCTCTTACTGTATGTTTGAAAGAGTGATGCTCTGCTGTCTCTTTTCCTATGCTTTCAGAACTCCACACGTGCAGGAGACTTGCAGGTCACATGCCTGCTCCCATGAGAAGAAACCCAGAGGCAGAGCAACACCTGAAGCTCTTTGCTCACTGCCCCTCTCATTCCAAGGCTCAGAAAACTGCAGCACAGCAGCCACGTGAGGCCACAAGCCCAGGAACCAGCCAAGTTGGTGGATTAGTCTCTCTCCATGGATGAAGTCTTGAAATAAGAAATTTGCACAACTCACTGACTTTGCCTTCTGTTTGGGGAGGCTTGTACAAAAGCTGCTGGTTTAAAACCACATTACAATTCCTTTTAAATTTTTTCTGGGTTTAGTCACTATTAGAAGGGACGTAGCTGTTGAGCAACAAACATACAGTTCTGTCAATTTATCTGCATGCATTAGTGACAAACCAGCAACAAGAAACTGTACAAGCAATTGCACAGTCTGGGCAGATTCCAACTGTTTGACTCTTTCTCCACGATCTCCGGTAGCACATTCAAATCTGACACATAAGCATTTAAATAAACTTTTTTTTTAAATTGAACTAAGAACTGTTTAAAAAGATAAGAGGATCACAAATGCTCATGTACTACAATATCATGTATTACAAGTTGCATGTAAAGCTGGACAGTATTCCATTATTTTCCGAGTTTATCAATACCAGTATCTTCTGCTAGCTTGATCAGACTTTGAAAAATACCAGCTGTCCTCTAAAAGGTCTACTTTTAATCTAGCACTAATTATACACTCTGAGTCCAACTTTTCCTTCATCTGATTAAGAAATCACCCTATATAATAATTAACACTTCACAACATGGTTTTCCTTTTTATCTACCAAACAAAACCAGTGAGCAGCCCAGCACCTGCTATGCTTGCCAAAAAAGGATGGATGTGCTCCAAACAAAGCAAAGAACTATGTTCCCTCACACAGAAACAGCCTTGCCCAAACAGACCAGAAATGTACCTAGTGAAAACAAAGACACTTCAAACTCCAGAAAGAGCTTTGTCTCCTATGGATTAGTTGTCTCTTCTGTCATCCCCAGCCCTCCTTACTAATCCCACAAACTTTCCTCACTTACTCTACCACACAGGGGTAGGCCAGGTTGATGAAACTGAAACTTTTTTTTTTCACATTCAAGAACTTGAAATTTAAATCTTTCTTTGCAGTTCAACCTCTTCCAAACACTGCATATGCTTGGATTAGCTCTCTTATAACAAACAATTCAAGTTGAATTATCTAGGGCAGTTTGGAGTTTATTTATGAAAACAATATTCATATACACAGCATACCACAGAGATTTCTATTTGGAATTTACCACTTAAGTATGGAACTTTGCAAAATAAATATATATATATATAAATGTAATGATGGCATGATATAATAGAGGAGTCTGTAGCCATCATTTAAAAAAAGTCAAAGGCAAATATGAGCTCACAGCACCTGTATAAATGAACACACCTCTGCTTATAGGTTTTAAATGAAGTTTTAATCACCTGCTAAACACATATTTTGGGAACCTTGACAGCTGCTAGTTTTCCCTTTAAGGGAAACAAAATGTTGAACAGAAATTTGTTAAGTGTAGCTCACTGCTCTCAATAAAACAACTGTTCCCAGGCAAGCAAACCATTGCTGAGGCAAGGACGGGAACTGACTCTTGCTGAAGGATCACAAACTACACACAACATATTTTGTAAATGTGGGAGAACATATAAACTGAATCACCTAGTTCAGGTAACATTGAGAGACAAGCACTGTCTTCTTAAAAATGTTTAGAAACATCTGATTTTCCTCACTAAGACAGTAAATGGCACTTCATGGATTTAAAGGATCACAATGGTCCTTGCTGGTTCCTGCTCTGGCCTCTCACACAAATTGATCAGGAATGTCTTCCTGGAAACAATTTCATTTCCTCCAACAAGTCTGTACCTTCTGTTTGTACTATAGGAGACCTTCCAGAAAGATGCCTTTTTTTTTTTTTTTTTTTTTTTAAGCTTATAGAATCATAAATTGTTTTCAGTTGGAAAGGACCTTAAGGATCATCTCCAACCCCCTGCCACCTTCCTGATAAGAGTCTCTTCTCATTTGTTTTTAGTTATGGCATGCTATCAAATTATTGTTTTCCTGACCTTAACACAAGAAGAATGTGGATGGAGTGTTGATTGAATACATTTTAGAAGTTAGACATGATTATCTATGAGTATAAAGACTCTGGGGCTACTCTTCTGCTTGCAGTACACACCAGATTCAAGGTCTCAGAATTGCTTTCCTTCCCAAGCACTTTTTTTCCAGACTGAAATGTTTTAAAACATGTGCTTAACTTTGAAAAGATGAGCAGCCTAGTAAAAACAAGCATGGGGATGGATTCCATGCTGGAAGTTAAATATATACTTGCATATTTTGCTGGGTCAGGAATGAAGTGCTAAACCACTGAGAGAAGGAGTTCCAGCCAAATACATGAGATAGACTGGTTGTCATTGTTATGCTGGAAAACTGTGAGACACAGAACTAAAAGCTTCCTCTGATTTCTGGCTGCTGAATGCTTAGATGAGCAAGTAAAAAAGTCAAGCTTCTCCTTAAAACAAGTAAAAATTAAGAGGTACAGGAGGCAAAAAGAAATAAACAGAAAATTATGTGCAAAGCAAAAGCAAGAGAGAGATTGACAAATTCTGGGTTAGTATTACTGATGTCTAACAATTATCAGTTTTAGTCAAAGCATGAAAAAAGCTGCTTAGGTGACACTGACAACACACACATCACAAATGTGTTTTTAGGCACAAATCAATCACAAAGTACTACAGGGACAGACTAGGTTCCAGGTGCTCCTCAACAGAGAACTCTGAGATAGCCAAGTAAGGTAACCTCTCCTATTTGCACTCCTTCCCCATAAACCTGGCATGAGGGAAATTCTCTCACTTCAAAAGGAGGCATGTTCTACATGGATACACATGGACTTTTTTGGGATTTGACTGCTTAAGGTGCTAAGTGGTGGAATTACTGTTGCAAGGGTGTTTTACAATTGCTTTGTGGAACACAGATACTTTACGGATACTCTACTGAATTCTCAAAAAACGTAGTTAGTCCATAAAATCTTAAAGACTGAAGTTCAAACAAATTTATTGACTTAAAATAGGAGACAAAAAAACCCCCCAAATTAAAAAAAAAACCAAACAAACAAAAACAAAACAAAAGCATTAAAAAAAGGAAAAAAAAAATAAAAGCCAACAAAAAAAAAAAATAAAAACCAACCAGAGCCCCACCCAAAGTTATGGAGACTCACCAAAATGCTGACTTGGACATGCCTTAGCATTAAATGAAACACAACTTTGAAAAGGAAGCTGAGGGAGGGATGCACCAATCCAATATTTTCTATCTAGGAGAGCCTCTTAGGGCATTTCAGAGCCACTGCACAGTACTGTGAGAGATGATTTCTGAAAATGTCCCATCAGATGGCAATAGTAGAATACATGTATGCACACACAATACAGCACAGATACCTTCTTGTTCCTCTTAAAATAATTTATTTTCTAAAAGCAGATGTTACAAAAAACTTTCTACATTAAAAAAACATTTCAGAACTCCCAGGTGGTCAAGAATTTTCTTTTTCATAGACCCAGCAAATTAATTATGTATTCCAACAAGGAAAACCTACCTATGTCACCCTTCAAAGCTCAGTGAAATAAAAAATCTGCTTTAAAAATGATTGTGTACATCACAGTATATCTTTGTGCACACACATGCACACAAAAAAAATCAGGTAGCATCAAGAACCCCACTAAAGTCAACTCCAGGCTGCAATTCCTAATTTTCAGCACATTTAAAATGCTGTTTTAAGTCTAGCCTAATGATCTTATGTATTCAAATTGACACATTAACAAAGCTCCTTTTTCTTTATTTTTAAACAAACCAAAACAGTAACATCAAGACTCAGAAAACAAATCATCAAAGATCTCCTTTACAAAACACACCAATTAAGCAGAAAGGTTGGTAAAAAATCAAAAAGCAAGGAAATGTGGAAAATAAGTCTTTTTTCTTACAAAACAAGACAGAGGTGCAGGTTCTATGACATCAGAATCTCAGGGCAAGGAGGCTGCAGCAAGGGGAGCGGACTGGCAGTAATCAATCCTACTTTGGACCAGACCGCATTTATCATTTTCTCTCCTGAGCCTTTTTTGGTCAATTATGCACAAAGTCTGTCAGTTATCATCCATTTTTTCATTAATAGCTCTATTTTTCTAAGTATTTTTCCATCACAGCAGTTGCTCCTATGGCAACACAATCCTCCAACATTCATTCCTCGAGAGCGACCGCGGCGCTGTGAGTGAGAGACAATCGAATGGGGCAGCCTACATCTGTCCCCCATTTGCCATTCTGAAAGCATCCAAGTAATTGGCCAGCCAGCTTGATTGCCAACTATTTCAATATTAAAAATATTTGCATCCATGATCAGTCAAAAGCAATACAGACAACTTGAGACAAGGAACAGCAGGTGACGTGTGTATAAATTTTGTTAGTACAGCTCTTAAATTCTTCCCCATCCACCTCAGCTATAGAAATATAGATGATTTCAGCATTCCAGATTTTATACTATTAGATCTTATGTATTGAGAGAATAATACCAGTTGCATTTGGTTGTTTCTGGAGAGGTTTGGAACTTTTTTTCCAGTTGGAATTTCTACTTGCTAAGGATGTTAAATTTGCATTCCATTTGCCCTGCTTCTTCTCCCAATAACTTTTGAATTAATTGTATAATTCAAAAAAATATTTTTAATAGAAGGCCATAGTGTCTCAAAAATAATAATTTTAAATCCAAGGGAGCACAAAATCCCTTGCAAGATTCCTTGGGGGGGGGGGAAAAAAAACAAAACAAAAAAAACAATTATTTTCAACTGCACTAAAAGACACATTAGAAAATGCTCTGATACAGAGAGGAGAATTTTGATTAGATTTCATTCCTCATTAGACAACAAAGAATGTGGCAATTTTTTAAAAAAAGCTAAAGAAAAACAAACATGGACACACTTGTGAATCCTCATATTTTGGGCTGCCTTGTTTGGATAAGGATTTGAAAAAACAAAGGTAAGGAGAGAAAATTATATATGGATGGTGTTAGTTTAATGATATTGTTCTTAAACCAAACATTTTTTTATTTTTTTAGTGAATATTTTACAAGTGTATAAAAATGTAAGCATAGAACATTGTTCTATAATTCTTCAGATGGTCAAGAGAACTGTGCTTGAGAAAATTAAAATTAAGCATCTTCAAGAGCCTCTTCAACTGAAAATTGGAAAGAATAATTGCTGCAGCATGCTTAGGAGACTGATCCCTCAACCCCTGCCATGCCAAACCCATTATCACCCCAAAGGGGATAATAACTGTCATGCCTGGTCTCGAGCTGGAGTACGTTTGTTAGTGCCCTGACTGATACAGAAAACAAGATCCAGCATAAGAGATGCTTCACACTAAAGTGTGCTAATGAATCACAGCGACAGCAGAGAGTTTTAACCTTCACAGAGCACAGGAGCTGCTCACTAACTAGTCAAGTACAGGAAATCAGGCTCTAGCAAAGAGGCATTGGTACATGCGAGGAAATAAAACAAAGCTGCGCTTGTTTTAGTTCGTAAATAATAGACCCACCATCTTCTGCATAAGGAGGAAACATAATTAGTTCCAGGGTGCAAAAAAGGAATCAGTCTGGGCACCTCAGAAATCTCCAAAGGAGAGGGCTGGCCATGGCAGTGAACTAGATCCCATCTGAAGGATGGCTCTGGTGAACAAATTCCCTCACCAGTAAGTTCTCAGGTTCAGGCTCCAAAACAGACTCTCCCTAAAGGGAGGACCCAGAGTGAAAAGCAAGCACAAAGAATGAAATCCAGACTGACAGAAGTCCAGCAGGCTAAGGAAAACATTTCACAACCTATCCTTCTGCTGCACAGATGGCTCAGTACATGGAGGAGCCGTGGGTACAGGCATCTTTTTAACAAGGTTTCAAAGAGCATTAATAGTGTTCCCAGACACTACAACAACAGAGAACAATACTTACTACTTTTTATTAAAGCCAGATTAATGTTAAACATAGCAATGTACTGAAATTGAGGTGTCTTTTACTGCAGTACCTGCTCCTTTACCTTTTCACTTACACTCTGTAGCTTCCTGGATTTCCATGCTGGCTTTTTTCTTTTTACTATGCTTGTAACCTGGACTTCAAGATTTCAGTTGTGTATTTCAGTTTTAGGCATGTTCAGAGCTCTGTATTTCCACATACCAGCTGTTTAGAGATTTTGTTTCAGTTCAAGACTCAAAATTTCACTGGGTGCAAACTAATCAATTCTGCTCTACATGTGAAGTGGGCGTGATCCACCTGGAAAGGCAGGGAACAACTCTTCCACTAATGTAGAACACATTAGTTACTTGTGAACATGAGGAAATTCAGCCCAACACATTCTGAATGCAGCACACACACTACAGACCTTACGAGTCCCAGAGGCAAACTTTCTGCACATATTTCTGTCCAGGGAATCCTAGCCAAAACACGGCAAGCCTAAACATAAAACTTTCAACTGCTGGGAGAGAGAGAGGTACATTCATACCTTTCACATAAAGGCAAAAAATACATTTGAAAGTAAGTAGAAGAAGAGATTTACATCTCCCCTTCTAGACTTCTTCCAGAAATATTTTTCAGTCATCTTATTCGCCCAGTAAAAAAACCAGCAGAACACACCTCAAGCTGAAATATCCTATAGCATCATTAGTCAAAAAAAAATCTAGTAATAAACACTGGGAATAAAACTCTGGTTTACAAAGATTATAGGATGACCAAATTCCCCCCACCAAGGCAGCAGATAATAGCAATTCTGTGATTCCAAAAATTCTAAGCAGTTCTTCCTATTTATTTATTCTAACTCTCATGTCATGGTGTCCTATAGTCCTTCCCTATGTGCTGAACCAGTTCTGTCCTTTCTACAGCTACCTTGACATATTTTCTTGTGCACTTGTACAAAGAACTTAAAATTCAGCTTTTATTATATAATTATGCAGCTAAAGTCTAAATCAGGATCATTCAGCTATTTTCTTAAGTTTCAATTAAGAGACTTCATCTGTTGGAGTTTCTAAGACTATAATACTATGACAAAAATACATAAAAAATAGCAAATACAAGAAAATACAAGGTCTGAGATATTTTAGTCCAAGTGTTAGCATATGTGCAAGAAAAATAATGTGCCAACTGCATAAAGAGAAGGAAAGAGTAGTTCTGAAATAAAGTTCCTATCATTAGAGGGATAATAGTTTCATTTTAGTGAATGCTGTAAAGCCACAAAGCACCACAACTCAGCAGTAACTATAAAGGTTCCTATAAACGGCAATGGGGGGAAATGGAGACAGATAAAAGGAGTCATTTTTAAGAAATTAATCCCCTCTCCTCTTCACCATAATGAATGTTATGTTCCCACTTTAAAAAACAAAAAAAAAAAAAAAAAAAAAACAAAAAAAAAAACCAACTCTGCTACATGTCAGAAATGAAATGAAGCACAATTACACAGACATTTTCTGCTAACCAAAACCACACTTCCCAGTCTTCAAGGGATCATTTGTCCCTGAGACAACCACTCTGGCTCAGGCTAGACTCCAAGTTATTGATGTTGTTTATGGAGGTGGGGGAGTGATTCCATCTGTCTGTGATGGACACTGCATGTTTTGAAGAGAAAATAGTCAATTCCAAACAGTTTACTGATAGAAAGCCTGACCTGGATGAGCTGAATGGCTACTGGGTGACTGCCATGCACAGCTCAGTCTCAGCAACTGATTTGTCCATGATAATCATCTTACACAGATGAACCTTACATTGTGGTTTACATGTGTGTGGGATCTCTATGTTATCTATGCTAATAAAACATTAATCAAGGGCCAAATTTATAGCAGGCATTTTGTAAGTAAGGTCAAGACAGGTCAGCCTCACATAATAGGAAACAACTATAGGCTAGATCTTAACACTGTAACCGAACACCCTTGTTACTTTACCTTGGCCCTTGGGATCAAGACTAGTAGCAAAATGTTTTTCCTGCCTCAGAATGGTGTTTCCCCTACCATAAACTGAAATGCAACCATTAAAATCCATTAAAATGGCCATTATTTTTATGTATCTTGAGAACATCTATATCTTAAGAAAAAAAAAAAACTCAAATAGCCATTTCTCCCATTCCTACAATGATAAACAGATATTTATATAGTGTATAAATTTATGTGATAAATTATTCCAGTTTTAGTTCAGTAGCTGTCCTAATAATGTAAAATTTATTTTCTATTTGGATTCTTACTAGCTGAAGTTACTCACTAACTGAAGTTACATTTAAATAAGTGGAATTTCTTATAATGCACCTTAGCTAATTCGTTAAGACATGTTTAAAAAAATCCTTTCGAAAAAAGTAAATATTGCTCTTAGTCTGCTTCAACAATCAATTTGCAATGAAGAAAATATTGATGGTTCTGAACACTGACTACAAGTCAAAGAGCATGGCCTCATCACCTGCTCTGTCATTTTCTATAAGTTCCAATAATATACATTTAAAGTTATGGATAGAACATTAAACTAATTGGTAATATTAAGAGGATTTTTTCCTTAGAGGGACTCTCCTCCTTTCTAGTTTAAGAGATAGATCAGAAATAAATGAGCAAACTGGAATCTAATTTTGAGACAGAGGCTTATCTTACAATTCCTAGCAGTAATGTCTTTCAAATATCAATTCCCTTTCTCAAGAGATTAGCTGAATACAAATTATAGTTTCAACATTAACCAGTACACAAGGACAGGAAGAAAGAAAATCCATGACACACAGATAAGCAAAGTATTTAATGAAACTAAGGAGCATTAAGGTTCTGCAAAATTCTATATTCAGAATTAGAACCAAAGTACTAAAGAACATAAAACCATGCTCGTAAAACTCAAAGAAAATAACACAAAAAGGAAGAAGAAAAATTATTTTTAAAAAGTTTCAAGGCACAGAACTCCCTGCAGGCTAAGGCAGAGGTGCTATCAAATATTGTCACTTACCTTCCTTCGTTGACAAGCTCAATAAAGGCCAAGCCAGCATTCTTCTGTATAGAGTTTTGCCACTCCTGGGTAAAGACAAAAAAAGAAGAGAAAACTAGCTGTATAAAAACAAAGCTTGGAAGAGGCATTTTCTGAGACAGAATCACACACTTTCTTTTCAGCTCTAGCAACTTACAGCACTATCACCAAACACACAAAGCATTAATTGTGTGCTGATCAGGAAGCAATGAATGCAGCATGAAGGAACAGGGCAGCATCATTTACTTAAGGTCATATTAAGGGGAGAAGAAAATCCAAAAACATCCCACAAAGGATTCCATCATTTTCTTTTGTTATGCCACGTAATAATCCTGAACTTGCATGGTTCAGGGATGCTTTTTGCCTTATTGAACCATGATAGTGCTAGACACTGTTTCACATGAAGGCAAGGCTCATTCCTTAGACACAAATTCATCTTGTAGTTTAAAGCCTAGTAGGCATATTTCCTAACAATAATCCTCACTTCAGCATCACATAGTCATCTCCACTCATTTAAAAAAAAAAAAAATCTGTTAACAATCCAAATATTGCACCATTGACATACAACATTTTTAAAAAATGTAACATTTTTAACCCACTGAAATTATGCTAATAGCTGTTGAACATGCACTGCAGATTCCTTAAAGCCAGTTGAACCTTGAATTAAGCAAAATTCTACACCTCTTAAATATGTAGGTGGGTTTTGCCTGGCCCCCACAAGAGCCACAGGGGAAAGCAACCAACTCAGATGACCTATCACTGAGGCTTGTTACTCTCATTTGAAAGATTAGAAGAAAACAAAATTAGTTATCAAACACACAAAGCAGATTTTTTCAATCCTACACCACATAGGAACAAGTTAACCTAGCTAAAAATTAGGAGCAGTAAATGTGTGTATCTTATCTTTTGGAGAAAATATAGAGGCAAATAGATAGAATAGGAAAAATACAGCTCTTGATTTAAACTCTTCAACTCTTCTAACCTAATATTAAAGACTGATTCTGCAGCAAACAGATAGTTAAATTTCATGTGCTTTTCCACATCAACTTCCTTGATTTTTTTACTCTTTGTTCTATGAAATAAGAATCCTACTGATTATCTACATGACTATTTATATCACTGTGGTTATTTTAAAAAAACATCTCATCAGCTCCAAGGAGGCAAAAAGTTCAAAGGGGAAATAAGTCTTAAACAAATTCAGATTTCTGAATATAGGAGATTTTAAATACACAGTGTCAGGATGCATTTTTTGGTGCTCAGTGATGCAGAATTACCTCTCAGACTGAGACAAAGGTTTGATCAGACATACACTAAAACAACATTGTTATTTACAACTTAAATCCTGCCCCTCTGCCCTCATACACAAAAAAAAAAAAAAAAAAAAATCCAAATTTCAAATGCAGGGGACAAATTATAACTTTGATTTCTCAACCTGTTTTTCCAGGCCTAACACATGCTTATCATGCTCATCATGTTCAATTTGCAACAACATATTACAATTTTCAAGGAGTCAGAATTAAAGACAGAATGATCAGAATAATTGCAACTTGTGATGTACTATTCATCACAAATCATAAAAGTATTCTAGTGGAAAACAAAAAAAGCCTTTTAGTTTTAAATACTCTGAACAAAATAGCATACGTAAGTAATCCTTCTAAGAGATTTTAAATGTAGTATCAGGTTCTAAATATTTAGCTTTATATAATGGTAACTGAAACTATTCTGTTAGCAAAAGTGTGAGAAAACTCAAGAAAAGCAAAATAATTTTTTCCACTTATGACACTGCCCATCTGTTGTTCTCCTCTCTAAAGAACTCACAACAATACTTGAAAATTTAATTGGTGAAGATGGAAACTGCCAAAAGTGAAGAGAAAGTGCATTTATCATGATACTTTTCAGCATTTTTCTCTACATCAGACAACATCAAAGAAGGCGTTAGTCTAAACATTTTCATAAATCACAGCTGAACACACCCTAAAGCTTATTTTAATAGTTGAAAGAAAAGACTAATGGTCTTCATCTTTCATGATCCATTCAATATTTCCCCACAGTATACGTTCACTCTCAAACAATTACACTCAGTATAGATATTGCATTATTATATCAGCATCTTAGTTATCCATCTCCCAAAGGTATTAGGGAAAAAACATGTTAAAAGCTTCAAACTCAACCACTAATGCAACTAAATAACTACAAAACACATTTCAGCACTTTTCTGAGGAAGGGCTGTAAGGGAAGATCAACTGAGACAATAATTTCATACCTGTTCTAAGCTGTAGGTAATTGCCCATCATTTCCTGTGGCTGTAAATGTTTAGTGACCAAGAGACATCATCTACTTCTAATGCTTTTGGTCACTGAACACTCAACAGTGAGGCAGGGGGAAAACCAAGAAGCACTAGACATGATCACAAATAACTCCAATGAAAAATCACCATGACAAGGAGACAAATAAGAAATAACATTTTATTCAAATACTGTGTCTGATAAGGAAATTTCCTAACTCATTATTGTGTCACCTATTTCCTTAATAGAAACTATAAACAGTCCCATAAGAGCCTAGGCAAGGACTAAACCTTTCCTGAAATGATGCTGCCAACCTCATCTGAATTATAATTTTGTATGGAATAACATATTACATTTCCTTTCTATACAGCCTAATTCTGAAACGAGCAAACATACTTCCCAGCCCTCTATAGCTTTAATTTTATATCATCAACAAGTTTCATTAGCACATTCTTACTGAGTGCACAAGGGTCATTAAATTAAGACATTAAACAGTAGTGGTCTTAAACCCCTCCTTTTAGAAACTAATAATCTTCCTCAAGGTTGATATCATGACCTATTGTCCCATTTGAGTAATGCTGGGGTTATTTAATCTATTTTACAGTGGGGTGTTTTAATTAACCTCAACTAATGATCAGTTGTATGACAGCACCAAACGCTCTAATAAAACTCATAAATTACTATATTTACTTTTTTTTCTAGGAAATACCAAGACCAACAAAATGCATTAGACTATAACCAAAGACCAAAACATACAAAACATCACAAGCTGGATTAGATCATAACCAGCAAAAAGACAAGCGTAGCAAACAGTTTCTAGCACTTGTAGATCCCATTTTATGTCATTGTACCTAGATGTGTATGTGTAGCTACCTCAGTCTTCAGATGTCTTTCACACTGTCTTCAAAAGTCTTTCATATCATTTGATCCTCATATTTCCTTTTGTAAAAACAAAGCACATCTCTAATCACATGGCATGATCAGATAAGTGAAGTTCTTAAAAAAATTCCTGCCTTTAATTTGTTTTTTTTCCATTTGTTATTGGCTTCCCAACCATTCTTAGCATCCTTGTTCAGATCAAATACTTCAGGAACCTCTTATTCACCCAAAAAGCCTTCTTCTCAAGCAGGAGATAGCAGGTGCCAGCTTCAAAACAAAGAATGCATGGGGTTCTTTACACAGTGTCTAAAGAATCTATCACTAAAAGCAGGTGATTAAAAGTTCAATAGGAACAAGAGGAGACAGAACAAGTACACATCAAAAAAAATAAGCACACTAATATTGGCTAAATACACAGAAACGACATCCAATTCAGAAAATACACCGAGTAAAAGCTGCTGGAGAGTGGAAGAGTATCACACTTGTCCTATTTTATTTTTTTTTGAGCTTCTCTTTGTGTTTATAGTTGGAGATAGGACAAGAAGCATAGTGGAGCCTTTATCTAGCCCAATATAGCCACTCCTAAACTGTACTCACTCAAACAAATGCCAAGAAAATTTTGGTGATACACATTTTTGCCGGTTTGGAATTTGAAGTGCTTACCTGTAGGCAGCAAATGGACATATCCCTCCTCAGCTGCACACTTTGGTAAAGTAATATAACCATATTTTATACAATTATGGCAGGGGCATTGGACCTAGAGGTTCTTTAAGTTCATTTTCAACTCAAAACATTCTACAATTCTAAGCATACCCCAAAAACCTACATTCTTCAAGGTATGTACACACATTTGCAAGACCAACCCATGAACTGGTCTGATGGCTAAGCAATCAGCCATGGATCTTGAACAGAGTATTTAAAACATTTCCAATAGATGAAAAGTGCTCTATTTCCAGCTGTAGCAAACTGTTCTGCTGCTCTCATTCCTATATAGACACATGCATGCTCCTTAAAAATTCATTTTTGCCAGAAACTTTAAAAAAAACCCTTATAAACACTTTAACATATTCTACAATTAAGGATTATATCTAGCAGTTGAAACACACAATCATCACCAGGCAAAAAAGAGAAAATTCTTCACTAATCCATACTTCCCATAAAGCTGGTGGAGTTTTGATAATTTATTTTGGTTATGAAACAAAGGAGAAGGATGACTTTGGTACTGACAACTATGAATGGGGCACTAAGGAGCAGGGGGGGGAAATGTGTTAACATATGACTAAGAGACATATTATATCCTAGAGTAAAGGTCAAATCTGCATGAAAAACTTGTTCATAGAGAGATACACTAATCTTTAAGTGCCTAAAGTAAACTATCAAGAACTTTTCAGCAGTGTTTGCACTTGGTGTCAGCACTCTCTCAGCACCACATCCACTACAGGCTTGAATGAACTTAGCAATAAAGAACATATAGTGAAAAGTAGATTATATCTCAGCTGGGCTCTTCATAATTAAAAAAAAAGTTAGACTGCATGTTAAGCAGAATCTCTGCAAACATAAATTACTTTTAAAGGCTGAAGCATGCTTCAGTTATTTTAATCTATAAAACTCCATTGAAAAAAATTAACGGCAACTTGGAGTTATGTGAAATCATACCTAGAAACCATGCAGCAATTTAATATCAAAATTACCACATGCCAAGCACTTACAAAAGAGGAAAATTTTGCAAAGAGGTGACACAAATTAATATAAAAATAACACAAGAAGACAGTATATATACAGGCATACCTGTATGCTCAAATAAAATTTAAAAACCATAAACAAATAAATGAAAGAACTATCAGAAACTGGCTGAGAAAAAAAAAAAAAATTCAATAAATATTTCATGGCACATTCTCTACAAAACATCACCACTTTTGCTGAATCCTGAAATACAGTGAGAACTTGCTAAAATATTTACTACTATCCTATAAAAAACCTTATCAAATAGGCTTGGATTTACTGAAATTTAAACAAAGGCTTCTCTATGAAAGCTTTAACATGGCATCTATGTAACAAGCCAAGCTACGCCACTAATCAATAGAGAGGTTTTGATTTCAATAAGGGTGATAAAAGTTACTCTAACCCTGGCCAGCTACAAGCTCTCAACAGATGATGGTCATTAGGGCTCTATCGGGGTCCCATGCACTCGGGCTGTACAAATGTGTCCTATTAGTACATGGTCTGTCTGCTTGGCAACTCCGGGCTCAAGACAAATGGCAGCTGCTGCCCTGCAAGGTCTGAAGTCAAGTCCTCCGGGAATCTGAAAGCCCAACTGGAAAAATCAAGGCCTGTTCATTAGAGACTGCTCCAGGGGAAACTTGCAAGGCTTCCATTAGAACTATATAAAAGAGCTAATTATTTTTATAAGACTTTTAAAAGTTTCAAGCACACCCAGTTATAATAAAAAGTATTTACTGCCGGCATTCCATTAAAAAAAGACATTGTTTTTTGTCAAAAAATCTGCTGGTGACAGTACACAACTGAAGTCTTTGTATTGAAAATTTTAATGAATCTTCTAGGAGAAAGTTGGGTAAAAATTCCCTAGATGAGAGAGCTTCTCAGATGAAGGTATAACACCACGCCCACTAATGCGAGAAAATCTCCCAAACACACTCATATCAAACCAATGAACCATACATAAAGGCAGGCTGAGATTGTGCATGTGTGGTTATCTACCCCTGAAAAACAGAAGGAATTCAAGAAATAAACATGTTCAGTGCTGCAAAGGTGACTGAAAAGAACAAACAAAATCCTATTTCAAATCTGTGCTGCTGAGGAACAACCGAACACGCTGCAGTACGTGTGTATTGATAAATCAGTCAGAATGGCACAGGACCCATGTAGAATCAAACATTAAGCAGAAAACTGAAAATTAACACTGTTTCAGTATTTTTCCTCTGTTTTGTCAAACACCAAAACGAAGATTATAATAACAATAGCTACTTTCATAAAATATACTCTGGGGAAAAGTTGGAACATGACTTTTTTTTTTTATTCATAACCACAAAGTTCTTTATAATTTTAACTATGAAACCAAATCAAAGTTTCTTATATTGAAATATTTTCCCAGCTGCATAGCATGACAACACTGTACTGAGTTCTAATGTTATCACTGCTGCAGAGTATTTATTACAAATCTTTTAAAAGTGCTATATGAAATTCATTAGTGTTCCTTAATCAATTCTTAAACCAGCACGCACATTAGCTTCCGACAGCCTAATTCAAAAAAGCAATTACACCCCTAGTCCTCATGTAAAAGGACAACAGAAAGAAACTATGTTCAACCAGTTTAAAAGAATGAAAATGTAAAGAAAACAGATTAGGAATGATTTATATCAATGCCTAGTGCTGAAGTTAATTACAACTAACCCAATAAAATAGTGCCTTTATTATTGTACAGCAAGTAATAACCTTGGACGCAAAAAACAGAACTCTTTGCTGACTTTTGCATGCTCAATTCCACAGCACACTACATTAAGAATTAAAGAAGTAGTAAATAAGCCACACAGAAACAGCAGGTTTTTAACTAAAAGCAGAAGACTCCCCTGCTGTTTAACCATGTGGGTTATTCCATGTAAACAGAGCTTCCTATAAACTAGTATTATGTTGTTAGTGGTAAATGCCTAAAACTATAATGAGAGTTTAATTTCAATACTTAAAAGTTAGAGTTCAAGTCACAGCAAGCTTTTATAGATTCTGAAAATAAATTATACACATGTAGAGCTGGAGTTACATACTTAAGTACTAGACTCTTCAATAAAAATACCACAGAAAAAACTGTCAGCTTGTCAGACAATGCCTTTTGTGCAATGAGATTACTCTGAAAGTGACAACTGTAGCCTTTTCTAAAATGGATACAAATCTATCCTAAAAAATACATTGTTATGAAATATATACTATGTAAAATGTTACAGCATATACAATCTTTAACAATTGCACTCAGCCAAAAATCTTAAAATAGGTTGCATTTGCCATAATTCATGGTGACATCAAATATTCTTAAAGCAGCAATAAAAGAAAACTTTAATTTAATCCAAAATTCACGCAAAATTATAAAAATATCACTGCATAAATAAAATCATACCAGTAATAATTTTCACAGCATAAAAGCTGCGTATCTCTCTGATCAAAACCCATAAACTTCATTTTAGTATCTAGTTTCAAAGAAGTATGAAAAAGTGGGGGAAAAACTGAATGAGTGGATTGCTGCTTCCAGGTCCCCAGTTTCTGATGGAGGAAGCCATTTCCCCAGGCAGCTTCTCCCTTTCTCTCTCCCACTAGCAGGCTGTTGCCATGACGCCTCATGAAACAAAATTAGGGGTCAGGTTTGAGTTCATCTAGCAGCAAACCTTCCCCAGTGCAGTTTCCTCTCCAGGTTCTTTAACCACCGGCTATTTTCAATGCCAAGATGAAAGACTAGCGTCAGAAAGAATAGGAACGGGAATCTAAAAAATTAATTGAGAAATCAAAGTACCAAGCAGTTCTGTAAATAAGCAGCAATGGGAAGCACAAAACTCTTAAGTCAAAAGGAGATGAGTCAGAAAAACAGACAGAGGAAAAGCGACAACATAAGATGAACAAAGGGAAAAGATCCAAATAATTAAGTTGCAGCGCCAGCTTCACTTTCATGAACAAAGGCAAACAACTTGAGGAATAGCAGAAGCATAACACAACTGACCCTTGATTTCAGTGCTTTTTGTTTAACTGTGATTGCAATTTGAGATTTTGTAAAACCAGTGAACAGGAAGGAAAATGCCTTTCAAGGCAGACTACAAATTATAAAAACAAGAAAACCACAGCAAACCCAATGCTGCACAGCAGCACCAGCAGTGCTGGACTGGTCCCACTGATAGCAACATTCATCATCACCATCAAATAGCAGCAACCTTCCTGCTCAATGTTCTTAGCTTCAAATAAATAAATTTAACTAATAAAGAACTACAACACTCATTTTGGAACCATAAGCCCCTTTATACAGCAGGGAGGTTGGCACTAAATGATCTTTAAGGATCCTTCCAACCCAAACCTTCTATGATTCCATGATTCTGGTGCCACCTTTTTCCCCAAATGTAGCTTGGTTTCTATTTAAACTCTCATAATGAAAGCATGCACATGAGGAACAAGATTCTTGCTCTCATTGTACCTTTGAGGGAATGAAAGTCAAGAATGCAAACCAATCCCACCTCTTCACTCATAACACAGGATGTCCAAACCTGTCCCTTGACATTCCCTTAGGCAATCCTATCCTAATGCAGATCTTTTAAGAAAAGATTTAGAGAAAATGAAGCTAAATCAATTTTTTTTTTAAAAAAAGGGCAGAAAAACTAATCTCTCTCTCATTACACTTCACTTGTATACTCTACTCCCCTCCTCATCCTACATCTATTGTCTTTATTTACACTAAAATATAATATATACACAACATGTTGCAACAAAGGTCTCTACTATCATCTGCAACTACAATAAACATGATAAATAATAATTTCCTGCTCCTTTCACTGCAAATCCGCACCTGCACTCACTAAACAGATTTACCAAAAGAAAAATACATCTATTTTGGTTTCATGTAGAAATAGAAATAAACGTCTGCAGAACTATTCAAAGAGCACTGGAAAATCCAGATGTTTCTTCTGAATCAAAATTGAACTAGGATCTAACACCTAACAGACCTCAATATCATGATTGCTGCCTAATCTGAATTATGAATTTTTATCACTTACTGCAAAATATTCATGGAAAAATTAGTGCATTGCAAACAACCCTTGATGAGACAAACGTTTTCTCAGTTGTGAAAACAGGCAAAAAGCACAGAGGCATATAAATAAGAGTGCAAGTCAGACAATAAACTGAACAGCACCACTACACAAAGTTTCTCTGGGTAGAACTTCCAGTAAACAGCACAGCTCCCCAAATCCTGAGTTCCCCAAGCAGTTCTGCTTGGAAACAGAGACACATTATTTGGTTCATTAACACGAACAAAAAAGTTCCCATATTTGTAATTAGTATTAAATCAGCAACAAGGATTGCTGCTCACTGAACTTTCCATAATCTCATACCCCTCCCCTGCACTAACCCTCTTTCCATAGTATCAAATTAAACAGACTGGCTGTAAAACAGCAGGGTGTCAAATTAAAGCACACTTTATTTTCAGAGGTCTCCACACTTCGTGGCTGACTTCCTGTCAGGAAGAGTTCCATTTCAGTGCAGAGCCCCACCAGCAGGGAGCTCACAGAATTAAGTGCCAGTTGATATTACTTTGTTTTGCATTTACCACCCATGAGAATATTGTTCAAAGATCTAGTTATAAAGTCAGCGTGGTATCATCCTTCTGACTAGACTGCCAAGCCACAGGGTGTGCTCTTGCTGCACAAAACTCACCTTAAATGGTGGTGTTTTTTTAAGTCCTAGTGTGCTGGTGAAACAACAGGATGCCTTTTTTCTTCAAAAAGTCTTGCTTCTGGAGCTAAATTATGTTCCCTTGGTTTTGAACATCTGCAGCACTGTACATTAATGGAAATGAAGCTGTCCTGTTCCCCTATCCCACTCCCAAGACTCACATTTACATTAGACAATCCACTCTCCTCCCTAGACATAAAAATCTATACATTAATCAAACAAACTCTCAGCAACACAGCTTTAAGGGCTAATATTTCTAGCTGTAGAAGGTGTGTTTTCCATTAAATTCACACCAACACCATGTCCTGAATTTCTGACCAAACGCTTATAATTTTTAACTCGTGAGAGAGCTTTTCTTCTTCATATGAGCTTATAATACATGAGAAGTCTACAGAATCACTAAAGATTGTACTTAAAAAAAATAAAATCAGGGGGAAAAAAACCCTCACTTTTGCCACAGAGCTCTGTTTTAGTAAGAACAACTTAGGAAAGTTCATCTCCCTCCACTCCAATGTGGCAAACTATTTCAAAGACAGGGTTATGAACCACAAAACCAATCTTTTATCCATTTCTCTAACAAAACTTGTAAGATACATTTGAATTATCCCAAGAAACAATTCTTCACATCACTCCAAACAAAAATGTCACAGCTTTACTACAACTATCTGCTTGTACCTCTTTTACTTTCTTAGTCTAATGTATAGAACCCATCTTGACTTTTTTCATACTTCTAAACCACAAAGCTCACAATTCCTTCCCTGAAAGCTGATGTGTAGCATAAACAAAAAAACACTAGTTTTCTGCTCATCTAAAATCTCACGTTGTACATTTCATCTCCAAACTGGAGAATGAGTAAATACTTAAAACATCCTCCTAGACTAAGTATCATGGAGAGATACAAGGATATAAAGCAAACACATTTTAACCACTGAGACCACCACCTGCCAGGATACAACTACCAAGTGCTTATTGCATCACCAAGTCAAGAACAGGTCACTTATTATTTGTGCAGTATTGGCAAACAATTCTCAATACATTCCAACCTATTTTCATGCTTAAGGCAAAGGCAAAGTTATAAACTTCTTTGAGTTCTACTACTAAGGAAACTGTCTATATACATCCATTCACTTCATGGCATATTGTTTCTTGTATGAGTCTATCACAGCTTTTTAAATTTTTAAAATTTTTAAAATTTAGCCAGTCATGGACACAGGCATTTTAAATAGCCTATCCATATGCCATACTAAAAGCATAATATTCCTGAAGCCAGCAATTACACCTAAGAGAAAAGATAGATTTCATGCAGATTCTAAGTGTAATAAAGTGTGAACCTTAGCAATTTTAAGAATAGCAGTTTGACAGAAACTCCTACTTAAACATGCTAGGGTGCTCTCCAAGAAATTCCATGGAACTCAACAGGCAATTACAGGCAATTAAATCATAAAAAATTTAGAAAGCAACAAGAAATCAGAGCAGGGATGAAGTTCTAATAGACAGGTTTTACATTATCCTGGCATTTCACACAGAATATATTACAATAATCTAGTTCTGCAGAGACAAAATATACATACTGTTTAAGTCAAAGAAAAAAAAAATATATATGCAGCTAATTTAAATGTAATTTCAACATACTCCAGTTCAAAGGAAAGGTTTTCCCAGCTGTTTCCATTTATCTCAATCTTATCAGATTTGCACTTCAGACAGTTATCTACCAATCTGATCTTCAGTTTCAGACACTTCAAATATGTAACATAGTTCAATGAAGCAAGCAGCAAAATATCCATAGCACATGTAATCCATTTGTAATTATTCCAAGTACTCTGCTCAGTGACAAATACCAAGCATGAAAGTTGTCAATAGATGTTTTCAGCACCCTAACTGAATTCCTCAGATTTCAGAGAGAAGCAAAACTCCCACTCAGGAAGGAAAGAAGTCACACTATGCATAAACCCCCAGATATATCAGTGTAAGGGAGAACCCAGGTGTTCTAAAGAATAGATTTGGTAATGCAACCTTGTTTTGTTAGAGGGAAACTTACTGGCAAGACAGTATCTAAAATCCAAGCACCAAAGGACCACAATTAAGGAGTCTGGATTCCACAGCCAGTGCCCACCCACACCTTCCAGGACTTTCATTCTCATTCTC
The DNA here is from genome assembly GCA_030060385.1 of Muscicapa striata striata. Classification (NCBI taxonomy): domain Eukaryota; kingdom Metazoa; phylum Chordata; class Aves; order Passeriformes; family Muscicapidae; genus Muscicapa; species Muscicapa striata. The sequence goes on along the minus strand of JAREIS010000043.1, from coordinate 970,727 downwards.
CAAAGTTAATCCTACTGACCACTAGACAAACAGCTCACTGTGCACATATCAAATGTCCTGCAATGCAGGAGAATGCAGAAACCCTGTATCACAACAAAAAAAGGAAATGGCAATTGAGGACAAACAGATGAATCACAATGTTGCTTTTACAAATTGAGAGAGTCTAATTTCTTTCAAAACTAGACTCTTCTACAGGACTGCTGAATGTCCTTAATGGACTATTATCTACTTTGTGAGGATATATTGAAACTTTTCAGACAGATTATTTTACCTGGTGATAATTATTGTTACCTGAAACATTAATTGAACTAAAATCTCTTCTGCCCCAGGAGAATACTTTGATAGCATGGCCCCTGGCTACTGCAGGATCTACCTTTCTCTCTTCCTTGCTCTGACCACAGTCTCCATCCTGCAAAACTAAACCACTGTAGACTGAAACATACATTGCAGGGAGAAAAGAATTTTTGAGGAGAAAAGAGTTTATAATGCAAAATCTTTTCACTGAAACTATCAGAAATAGCACAATACATACAGCTCAAGAGACATTTCCCAAGTGCCTTCCATCCAGTTGCATCCTAAAAAACATTAGGATGAAGATCTTCCATTTTGTTTTCCGCTTACAAGGACCATGTAATATTTATTACTAAATTACACTAAAAACATCCCTACTGCTGCTTGCATAACAATTTATAACATGCTTGGCAATCTCATGTTTTCAAATGTTAGGATTTACACAGTTTTATTAACGTGCCTGGATCCACTTGGTACAAAGCAGATCAGAGATTCAGATCTGAATCTAAATAATCCATAGTAGAGTAAGATGATCTTGAATATTCTCCCTTCCACAGCCACCTCATCTCCACAAAAAGCTAGGCTAGCAAATATTCTTCCAATCTGTAAATATTTCTAAAGAACACAAGCAATAAATTTTTTTTTTTTAAAAAAAAAAAGAAGACAAAAAGTGCACTATAAAATTTCTGACACAACATTTCAAGGAAAGTTATCAATACAAGGCACAAGGCAAACACCTATGGCTCTTGCAAAATCTTCCCCTGAACTTCTCAATTTAGACTTTGGTAAGCTCTTTCAATTTTTGTATGTTAAGATCTAAATCATTTTCATTTGCCTGATAAAGTTATGTTTCTAACCATTTTATCACGAAAGCAATCTATCACTGAAGCTTTTTAACTCATGTACAGCTGCATTAATCTTTGATACAGACAGATCCTATTGGCAGAAGTTCACACTGTATAAAAAGAAAACCTTTCCACTCCTGCTATCTTCTAAATGGCTTTTAAAAGGAAATTAGAGCATGTATTACAGTTGATAGAAAATCATCTGACAGCCTAAAAAATCCCTACAAAATCTACCCTTTATGCCAAAACACACATGTATATATTTGATCATATATCTAAAGGATTATCAAATTCTTTTTAAACTTATTTTCAGCTGTTATAACAAAGTGATCAGACAGAAGAACATTACTGTGATTAAAATGTCATCATCTAATACTTGGGGCACATAAAAAGTATTCCAACAGCATTCATTCTCTCATATCTACAGCAGGATATTGCTAAAGAGTTTTGATGAATCTGTTGAGTTTGGCTGCCATGGTGTCAGTGGCATTGGTCTTTAGATAACCTATAGTCAATTCAATTAAAACTTCATAGCAATCACTATAGTTATCCATCAACCATCAAATTGCACTTAAAAGTAAATTAGGAACCAGTGCAGATCACAGAGCATCAGCATAATGTGTTCTCTCAACCAACACTAAAAACCTGCCATCTTCTACATCAACTAAAATCTCCAAGCAATTCAAAGGCTTGCCACATTTTAGAACACACTGCAGAAATCCATTCCTGAGGTAATGAACTTGGATCATCGATGCAAACCTTTTTTTCTGAGCAGAGGATACTCATAAAAGCCTGAAGGTCCCACTGCATTCCACAAACACTTATGCAATGGGGTGGAAGAGGAAAGAGGATGTGGAAAAATTCTGCTGAAAAAATTCAATTCCTGTTGCTCTTCCTTAGGAAAAATAATGGAATCATACGGTTAAGATTCTTTATCAAAATAAGAGATGAGATGATCAAGATGCTGCCCATGCAAGAGATGCATGCTGACTTCTTTATGACCACCAGAATCCAACAACAAGGGGATTTGACAGAATATGAAATATCATAACGAAGAAATATCTGTGGTAAAAACTTTACCAGTCAACCCACGAAACTAAGTTAGACAAGGAAAAAAAAAAAAAAGAAAGAAAGCTGAAGACCTTAAAATTTGCCTATAAGGGCAGTAAGACCAACTTTCAGAGTGTAATTTTTTTCTGTCTTAAGACTACTTATCAGCCTCTGCTGTATTTTTTTAATGCACATGTAAACCTCCAAAAACTGTCAGAGCTGCACGTGACATGTTCAACCATGATTACATTTCACTGGGCAATATGAGGAGATGCTCTCTCTGCACATGAAAATTATTTGGAGTATTAGGGTTTATGCTTCCCTCTTCCATGGAAATAATACTTTATTAAGGTCCACTATACATCTAACAGTTATGGTTATGTAATTATATTTCAATATATCACATTAGTATTTTCAGAAGATAAAATCTCTAGTGATTGGATGTATTGAAACGTTGGTCTTGGTTTTACATACATCATCAGCTATCAAGAATGTGCCTTGGAGCACTGGATAGAGGAAGGAGGAACCAAGAATAAGAATACCTTGAACAAGCACATGAGGTGCATGTGTGGGCAGTGGTGGTGGAGGGGTCATACAATTTGTTGCAGTACTCATTAATTTTCAGTTGTAACCTTTTAAATAGGTTGGGTGGCATTCCTTCGATTTTAGAAAAAGAGCTGAACAGTGTTTGAATCAGTTAGTACAAGTTTACTTTGTAGTCTAGAACATTTAGATTCAGTAGAAAAATGCTTCTAAATACAAGATGAATCTGAGAAGAGCCACCTAATTAGTACTCTACAAACTCCACTGATGATTCAGTTGACTGACTACAGAAAGCAGCATCTTTCAAATGCCAGAAATTTTGTAAATCCAAAGGCATAAAAGAAAATTATGGAACCTATCTCACCTATTTCGTACCTTTTCACCTTGGAGCTACAATAATCAGACAAATGCTTATGCATCCGAGCAAGAGAAATATTTTTAATCCCTTCATGAGAGAGGAGGAAAGACCACAGTTTTTCTTGCACAGTCATGTATTTCAAGAAAATATCTGACAAATGAAAAGAAACACAGTAGCATTTATGCACTCAATCCATCCATGGCCCTTTGAATTTTAGGCACAGAGAGAACCCTACTAGAGAAAATGCTTTCTTCAGGGGTGACATCAGTTTCCCTTTGCAGAAGTCTTGTCTCACAACTGCATGTGAGCACCTCCAAAATGCTGATGTCACTCCTTCAGACAGGAGAACAGAAAGAGAACTTCTCTCTTTCGGCTGGTTTAATTACCCCGACGGGATGCCAGGCCAGACGAGATGGTGCTTCCAGGTTCACTGTACTGTATGCATTTCTGATAAATGGGAAAAGAATAGATGACCTGGCAGAAGGCTCAGACAATAACATGTGATTTACAGGACATGAATGCAGCTACTATAAGATTTATCTGACAGCCCTCTCCGATAGTGGACTGTTGAGTATCCGATGGAATGATTTCTAGTCTGGAAAGTCTGCTACTGAGTAGCCATACACATTATTTATTTATTAGATGTTTTGGGTTGAAACCATTTTTAAATGATGCACTTCACAATGCTCAGCCATAAATTTAGTTTTAAACCCTAGAAGGGAGGTAGTGTTATTGGAATGTGTGTCAGACTGAATTAGGATGAGCAACACAACGCTTTTATAAAGTGGCCTTGAATGCAACGTCGATTCCTTCAAAAATGATATTAATGTCAAATAAGCAGGAACACTTTGCAGTAATATTAAATGAAGGATTCTTTATGTTTTGATAGATTTATAGAAATGTAAGTACACATACACAGACACGTCTCAAAATGTAGCGCGTCTGTCAAAAAACACAACTGTTTCTGTCTTGGAAAAAGCCTTTTGTCTGTGTCTCAAACCACCTGTTTCTCTTTTTACCATGTGTTAAACAGAAAGGAATAGATCAACATGCAAACACAAAAATATTAAATAAGGCTCTTTTTCCATATTCCAAAATATATGAATTTTAAATGAGAAAAGAAATTACCCAGGTGTCACAAATAGTTTTGGCAAATTGTACCTCTTGAATTTTTTTAAAAATTACTTCACCCAATAAAGAGGCTTTATTTTCACAATTTTATAAAAAAATTGCAGGATATTATTATTCCATTTTCCACTTCTGACGAAGAAAAACATAATTCAGCCACAGATCTAAATGAACATCAGAAAAATGTCAGGTGCTTCAGAAAAACAACCCAAGTACTTACATCGTATCTTCAATGTTTAAAATGAATTTTGAGAAGAGGTTATCATAAAAAAACACCCAAGATTAATCAGAGCAATCTTTCAATTTCATAAAACGATGGCTGACAAATTTGTGAAGTTTTAAATCAAATTTGCAGATACTTACTTCATAACTATGCCACATTATTTATGTGATTAAAAACTGTTTTTTGACCTGATCTTTTGATCTTTGGCACTGCATCCTCTCCATCTCCTCTTAAAAATTAATTAAAATTTTAGCAAAAGGATATCACTTCATTTCCCACCCTATCTTGTGGGGGAAAAAAAGAAAATAAAAAGAAGGGAAAAAAAAGAAAAAAATCAATCAAGATCAACCCCATCTCCTCCCAGTATCTGTAAAATGTCGGCTTGAAATTCAATTTCATATCTCTCAAGCTTTCATGTAGCAAAAGACAGTTCACTTCTTAACAAAATAAATCACTTCTGTGATTGCCATGCTGACCTCTTTGAATTAGGAAAATTCAAAGTGAAAAATGTAATTATCACCCCAGAACAATCTGTATACATCTGGAGCTAATTTTAGATTCATTTCTCACATCATTTTTCATATTCTGCCAAAAATTACAGCTGCTATGTAACTTTAAAAAGACTTTGAGGTCTTTGTGACTTTATTGGTTTATTTCTACTACTCCACAAAGAACCACCTCAGCTTGTGCAACTTGCACTGCTAAGCAATCATGGTAGCTTCAATTTGATTAGATTAGCATTAAGTGGCATTGTGACACATATGACAAATAGATGCATTAGAGCACGTCATTTATTCCTTATCCTTTCCACTTCCCAAAAACCAAAAAAGTGACGTACAGTACAGAGCACAACATGATTTTAAGAAAGATTAGATTACCTTACCCAAAAAAAAAGGGAAAGGTCAAACACTAATTACTGATACAAGCAGCATGGATACCAAAAACTAATTTTTCTAAATGGTAATACCAAGTTGTCAGACACACATTTAATACTTGGATTAGTTTTTACTTTAATACATTCCTGAATGAACAGTAAAATTTGTTATATGGATTTCTCAGTAGCAAAGATTCTTCTATAATTTACATCAGCTGCAAGTTCATATTCTAGAAGTTGTGAACAATGTTCACTTCCAGTATTGCCATATGTAAAATAACAATCTGTAAATTCCAAAAGTTCCATGAGGAATATTAAATTCCTTTCAGGGTAAAATGATACTGTATTTCCTGAGGAAGATGGAAAACTAGATGAGCAAAGTTCTGGTTACATTCATTAATAATAACCTCACTGGAAAACATAACTACTCTTCACTAGTTCATTGTAAAATCTATTAGGTGTAATCTCCAGAAGTAATTGTTCTTATTGCACTTTATTGACAATGTAGACTATCGATTTTTCACACCTTCTATGATTCTTTCATTTGTATTCATGAAATGTCTATCAGCACACTCTAAATAAATTTGGCAATATAGGCACTAAAACGAATAAATCGATGTGAAGAAACATTAATTTTGCATTATCCTTATTCGTCAGGCAAGCAAACCATAGGGGTTGTAAATGAAGGTCAAAGGTTTTGAAATGGGTCAGAACCCTTGACCTCTAGACCAATACCATTCCCATTAAAAAAGGCTATTTTAAAGTTTTAAGTAGGGGAATTTACTACCAGAAAGGTATAATTTTAAAGGCACCAAAAGAAAGGCTCAATAAAAACAGTCTTCTATTACAAAAAAAAAAAAAAAAAAAAAAGAAACTCCCCCAAAAAATTTAATCAATATAGCATACACAATTTTTAAAAAGTTCCTTAGCCTCTGTCTCTTTTTGAACCACAGGAACAGGCAGTTCTCAAGTTCTTACATATCTAAAATCACTTTGCCTTTAGGAATGTAGAATGTTCCAAACTGACGACAACCAGGGTTGCTTTCTTAGATTTTTCTCAAATCCTTAGTACTTGTCAAATCAATTAGGAATGACAGGGTTTCAAAAGTATTTATCACTCATTTCATAACCTCTATACAAAAGGAAAAAATCTATTTATCCCAGAGGATTCAGCATGTCAAGATGCAGGAATCAATCTGTTTCTTTAACTTCAATATTTTATTGATCCTATCTCATCTTACAAAAATGACAGCATAGAATTATGTAGGCACACCTACATCTTCAAGGTTATGTAAATGCTCAATAGCAAGGTAAATAAAACCCACTTGAATAGACACAAATACTATGACTTTTTTTTTTTTAAAGCAAAAGGCCTTGTACAGTATCTTTTTACCTATTACTCATGAACCTTAGTTAAAAGTAAAATTTAAAGTAAAATTTTATCTGTAATTTCCATTGTGTTCAAACAGATCAATTTCAGACATTGTTACTTAAACCTCACCTGAGAGCAAAGGAGCATCACCAGCTCCACAACTGAACTGCTAGATTTCATGCACACAAGACCTACAAAAGGAAAAAAATGATACATAAATGCATGCTTATATGGCACCAGCTATTAACACAAACTATTTTGAAGTGAAAGATTAGAAGCGTTTTGACAAACAAAAGAAAGCAAAATTTTCATGCCACTTCCAGTTCAATTTTGTACTTCACCAGCACAAAATAAAAGTACATATGTGAGAGGGAAATCATAAATTCCATGCCTTCCATCTAAAAGAAGCAGCTAATAGCAATTCTTACCCCCATTACTCAGTTTCATAAATGTTTGTATGTCAAAATGATCAGAAGTGTGGTTAACATATGTTATATTAATCCACTGTATCTACATTTTGCTATTTCTCGAAGGATTGGGTCATTATAGATGCAGAGAAGGGAAATGGCTTTATGACCTCTGCTTTCTCCATTGCGCGTTCTCCTTTCAGCCCCCAGCTATCAATCAAGTTTCCATTTTGTTTCATGGCAGCAGACATCCCAAACACTCTTATTAGTACTTTGACCCTTAACCCCACACTAAAACTAAGCAGAAGTGCAAGCAGTAACCTATTATATATTTTCAGTTGTTTACAAACTAATTTGAGTATTATTATTAGTATTCGCATTTTGGTTTGGGTTTGTCTATAACTGGGGTTTAGAACCAAAAATCATTTTTGTGTGTTTATTTTTATCTAAACAGTTCATACACTCCCAGTGATTATCCTCTTTTTTTCTTTTTCTCTTTTTTTTTTTGCTCATGCAATTTATTAAATACTCATTTATCCATGTATATAACTATACTACAGTCAAAATACTTTGAACTGGATTCTCTTTTATTTTCAGAGAAGAAAATATGTAACTAAAATGGGATATTTAGTTCCTGAGAAAATAAAGCTTTGAGAAAAACTGATTTCCTGTTTTTGTTATTAAATGAATGAAATAAATTTGTTCACAAGACAGCTTCCATCAAAATGTTTATCAGCTAAAATGATGCCCACATGCATAAACAAAAGTAGAATCCCTTCTTTTTGAGTCTCACAGAAAGCAATTCATACACTACTTCCTTCCATTTCTTCTTACCTCAAATGGTAAGCAAGGTAAAGTCCTAAACTAAATAACTTTAATTTGTGAAGTTTAATTAAGTCCTAATTTTGATATCAGCAGTCTTCAGTGAAACACTTAAGTGTTTGGTACTGTGCTTCTGACAATGGCCATATTAAGCACTACAAACAGAATGACTATAATGACTAATCCTAATCCAAGAAACAAGTAGTTTAAAAATGTTTTTAAAAGAACTTTAATTCCCTAAGAAGAAACTAGATCTGTTAGTGCAAATACAGCTCATGTGCGAGTGATCAGCTCAAGTTAAGGAACCAGGGATTCTATCATGAGTGCACTTATGACTGGAAGCTGCAACAAGCTCTTCTTGTCACTTTTTCAACAGGAGAAAATCTGAAAATTTCAATCTAAAAATGAGTGCCTTCCAATTAGAAACCAAAAAGCCAGAAGCAAACTTCATGTGAGAGATAGACCAGACAATACTCCACTGACATAGTTCCCAAGAATCCCTCTGTTGAAACATCCCAGTAAAAGTGTCAGGTCTTTCTACCCAACTCTCTCCACTATATACTCTTTGTATCGAAGTGTTGACCTTGACACCAAAATTTCCCTTAAAGCTCACAAAACACATTTTGTATACCAGCTTCTGTGGGACAAATAGTCAGGAGAGTTGGAAAACAAAGGAAGATTGACACAAAGAAGCAGCAGAGATGGCAAAGATGAGGAGGCAATGACAATGACCTCAGAGGGCTAAAGGCAGAAGGAACATTAGGCATCGAAATCCAGTAGACAGCACCGTATGGAAAGGCAAGAAGAAAGCTTCTAAATAAACAAATTTTTAGTCTCCAAGGTAAAACAAAGAACACAAACCCCCCTTTTTAAAATGGAAACTTACTTGTACCTTCTATCAGCAACTCCTGCCCATGGCTGCCCAAAAGAGTCCGAGAAAGAAAGGGAGCAAAATCCACAAAAATCTCTCTCAGAAGTGGGGCAGCTTTTTCCAAAGCATGCTCAAGCCTGTCTGTAATACTAGTAGAGAGAAAAGTGTGATTAGCAATATTTAGCAATATAAGAAGGAAGTTGCTGAAATTTTGTAAAAAGGAATATAGATTTTGACAATTTTTAAGCAATATACGCATATAAGAAGGAATTAATTATCTAACACTCAGTATTTTCCCAAACCTTTATTAGTTATCAGCAAAAGGGCATTCTTAAGTTATGTGATATCAGAATATCAATTGTAATATCAATAACACGAGCCACAGACCAGCTGTTCAGATCAATTGGAGAAGTTACCTCATATTGGAGGCAGAATCCTCAGGCACTGAAGAAACTGCAGGAACAGATGGCAACTTTGAATTAGATGATCCCCTACCTAACAAGAGAAAGTAATAATAAACAAATTATATAAGAAAACATTCCAGGGATTAGAAAAGCAGACCAGAAACTAAAGTGTTGAGTTTGAGCTCTGAGAAACAATGGTTTCCAAGTGTTGTGTAAGGACTAGGTGAAACCATTTCACCTCTTTATACCTCAAATATTTTTTTTCCATAAGAGTCCTATTTATTTGCATTCACATTTACCAGGTATGCCACAGCAAAGATTTAAATGTTGCTTTAGCATAGAGAGAAAATAATTCAAGGAAGCATTGTAGTTTGTTTTGTGAAGGAAGTCAGACTAGGCTGCAGTGATTCCTTCTGGTCTCATAAGCCAAGATCCCCTCTGAACAAATTTAGTAACACTTAAAATTCTAGAAGTGAATACAACCAATGTCTCACACCTTTAATATTCCTATAATATGCTAATATATAAAATAATACTAATATATAATAATATACAGCTAAATGGTAATGTTTAAAAGCCATATTTTTTGGTTAGTGGAAGTGATTACCTAATTTCAAGTAACTCGCACAGAAAACCCTTAATATTTTTGTCAAAAATTTAAATACATATTTGTGTCAAAATCATGCAGAAAACAATAAGTAGGTATTTTCAACAGCCAGGCTTAAATCTTTACAAAACTGAGACTCTGACAGAGGCAGCTATGATAAAATTTTCCATTGCACTGCCAGTGTCATTAGCATGATGGCAGTGGTATAACCTCATTTATGAGTTATTAACTTTGCCACATCAATTATTCAAAGGTTGATAGGGAAGACTGGGTCATTTATGTATCCTACACTTACAGAAAAAAAGCAGTTGTGTTATGTCAAATTGACACTACATGGCTCTCATCAGTACAGGAGGAATCTGTAAATATTAAATTCTGCTGTTCAGTATATAAAGAGAAATACAACCTCCCCATACTGCAGTATGGATTGGTATTAGCAATGATGAACAGGGGGCAAGCAAGACAGCCAGAGACTTCACAGATATTTTCTGCCAGGATAAGAATGGTGACTCACAAATCTTACACTGCATTCCAAGCTATAGAGAGGAATGAATCTTAGCAGACAGGTTTCTGTGCATTTCCCAGGAGCATGGCTGCTCCTAGTCCATCTGCAATCCTATCTCTTTCCACCCCGAGACCCTGTCCTATTCTCTTTCCTCTCACCTTGCCAGTTTCAGATTTTTATGCTGTTGGAAAGGAGGGGGGGGGGGAAAAAAAGTAAAAAGCCTGAAATAAGAGAGTTTAATCATTTTAGTTCTCACATCTATCTTAGCAAAGACGTGACCCTTCTTAGAACTGTACTATAGAAAAATGCCTGATGGTCCCACCTACCATGGAGCTCTTTAATTCAGTTAAATGCAACCTGTCTGGAATACAGCTGCTTGATCTTGAAACTATCTACCAAAATGTGTCAGCTGCAACTTTTCAAAGATTTTCAACTTGACTGAAGTGAAGTAGATTTGGAAAGAAAAGGCAAAGATAGATCCCTGAGATAACGAATTTATTTCTCCTGTCAAATTTCAAACTTCTGCCCCAAAACACTGGTACACAGAGCTTCCCCCAAGAAATATCAAGGATTTCTGCTGGGTGAGAATTTTTTTGTTTTTTTATCCAGAGAAGGTGGTTTTCTCCAATCTTATCTCAACGGCAGCATGGAAACCAATAAAATAAACTAGAACATCATAACCATGAAAGTTTTGCTCTCATTTCTTTTTCTTTCTTCAGAGATATCTTTGTGAATGTGATTCATTTGTGCTTTTCATAAATTCAACCTGAAGCTCTTATGCTGATTGCTATATGTGCATGATAGAATCAGAAGTAAAGTAAATGGGCCATATGAAGGATAAGAAAGTAGTGAACAAAGTGTTAGCTGAAAGCAAAGTGAAATGTGAACCTTCTGGGCACTGGATCCTAAATAATTTATCTAAAAAAGACTAATCAAATATATGCTCCTCAAGGCTTAAATGGTGATGGCAAGATTTTGTAAATGTTCTCAATATTTTCATGGATATAATTCTGTATTTTATAACAGCTAGTTTTCCACGGTCAAATCACCAAAAAGTATTTAGGATATCCCCAACAGAAAAGTTATCAAATGATGTGCTGAAAATTAGAACACAATCTCCTGCACAGAAAAACAAAGCCCACATAAGGCAACAAAGCCACATGATTCAGTGGTTTGTCAGATACTCAACACTACAAAGTTTTCTTTCCTTTTTTTTTTTTTTATTAAGACCTTAAAACTACTATGTCGTTTGTCATGAGAAATGCTATATTTAAATAATTTGACTAGAATACCCAGCTTTCTCCCTATTCTCATTTAACAAGTCCCTCTAACTTAAAAATACTCCAAAGTCCATGTGTCCAAAAGTGGATTTACAGGCACACGCTGCCCATAAAGGGAAATCAGCACACTGATCTGGGTAGTCCAACACAGTACAATCTGAAATAGCACACAAAGCCTTCAAAATAAAAAAGTCCTCTCAACACACAGGTTGTGGAAGCAGCATGTCCTGATACAGAAATGCTCATGTGCTTTTTACCACATCTAAGATCTGCCACCAGTAATCCACTACTCACTGGGAATGGTTATATAGTCAAAAGTATATACAACTAAAATCTTACCCTATTAAAGCAAAGATCACTTTATCAGGATAAAATAAGACTTCACAGAGAAGCACAGCAGCATGAGTTTTTAAATTAAACAAGACAAAAATAATTCTGTGCAGCATTTGGGCCATCAGTTAAATAACTAAAGGAAGAATTAGGGAAAAAATAAAATCAAGGGAAACATCTGCAAGGACAATGAGAGGGCATGATAACCATCATAAAGAATCCATAAAGAAACATACTCTCAGTCTAGGGTAACTTGGCTTTCTTGTTGTTTGTTTTATTTTGTTGGGATGGGTTGGGGCTTTTTTGGTTTTCCGTTTTTTCAATAATAGTGGTAAAAATACTTTGAGTGGGAGGTAAAGGAAATCACTGACAACACAGGACATGATTATTTTTCCTTCTAGAAATAAAAACAAACTGCACAAAACGGACTAGGTATAAATGTAAAACTCTACGAAATTTTAAGTAAATATCAACTTTTTAAAATAGACAAAACAGAAAAAGCACTGATAATTTGAATTTAACTAAACATAAGGCAGGCATCTATATAAACTGATACTCCTTTTGAAGATTACATATGGATATTTATGGTCTGAATTTCTTCATGCTTATCAACACCTAAACCCACATTCCAAACTCAGATATATTTCACTAAAAGAAGTGAATCTCAGATTTATCCCAGCTGAGAATTTCAGGGTTCTTTCAATGGGATTAGGTATAGTGATTTTTGCATGCAGATTTTGTTTTGTGAAAGTACATTTTTACTTTACTCAGGGGTGGCTTTTTACTCTACTTTTTTCTGCTTTTAGTGAAAAAGATGAAAATACTTCAGTAGCATATTTTCATCCACAACACACATGTGGGTAAGTGCAGTAGCTACTTCAAACATGTGGAACTAAACTGACTTATCTCTTCCTTATCCTTTCACTGATAAACTGGCTCCTTCAACCTGACAGTTTTACAGACATTTGCAAGAACATAAAAGAAAATGCAAATAGATCATCTGTCTAGCACCCTTACAGTGAAACCTTATTGTTTATTCAAGGTCCCCAAGGGTCTAAACAAATAGTGTCTCGAGCAATAAAATATTGTTAAAAAACTCCCTGTGCAAGATCCTCATGCTTTTGCATGTACACTTACAAAGTGCACTTGGCAATGCATAAGCAGTACATGATAATTTACTTTGTGAGGCAATGGAGATGAGGTATAAAAGAAAAACAGAGCTGAATCAAATAACCATATCTCTTAATTTTGTACTACAGCCCTACCCTACATAAATGCACCAGTGCCCTTGGTGGAAGAGGTATCTAGTAAAATAATGAGCTCATTCAAAAATACACTTCCTGAGCTGGAAGTGCACAATGCAAGCCTACAATGAAAGGTTTTACAAGCTAATATAAGGGATCTGTTACATAAACACATCTGTATGCTAAATCAAAACAGATTTCATGAAACAATGGTGAAAACTTCTCTTAAGAGAAGTGGCTATAAAACAGTTTTTTTACTGACACAGTATCAAGCCATTTCCATTGCATATCATCAGAATCTGAGATTTTTTTCAAGTGTCCTTCTGCTTTGGTAACTAGCCTTCAACTACTGTCTCTGTTAAGTTGGAATTCTCTTTGAAATAATTACTATAATCCAGTGAATTCCTTGAACAACCTCTGCACTGATGGTAACTCACTTCATGATCATTTTTCTTACTTTAGCTTGTCTCTTGTTAATTTATGTTATTGCATGACTTCAAGTTCATTTTCACCTATGTACAAAAATCAATTAATACCATTCATCTTTGCAAAAACAAGCCAACTGTCACAAAAAAATTTACATTTTCCTATGTATTGGACTAGAATTCAGGACTCACAACTCCGTTTTTACTCGCTGTTACTGTTTATCCTCACATTTCTTCCAAGCATTCACTTCCTTTTTCACCTCACCCTTTCACATGGCCTTGTTTACAACTTCATGATTTGGGGAACAGCTTGCCCAGAAAAGGAAAAATCCTGTAACTAATTCTGTGTGGCTCAGAGGCAAAACAAGTGAAACTCAAAGAATTCCAGGTAGGAAGGGGAGGAGGCAAGCAACAGAAACTGAGTGGAACTTCACAGAGTTTTTCTACACTCAGAACATCAGTAAGGACAAGTGACAATTCACTCCTGCTTCCCTCAGACTTTTCATATCCCCTCTTCATAAAAATTGTATTTAAGCAACCATTTGGAAACTGTATGGTGAAAGCCTCAAGACTGCATTCTTTGGAGTGAAGGACTAATAAAACACATGTGAAATCCTTCAAGTATATAAACAGAGAAACTCAGAGCATCACAGAAAACAGTGGGAGTGCAAACTGCTAAACATTTTTTAAAATCCTCACCACTTCAGAACATTGTGCCTGTAATGGAAACATTTAAAAGGAAAACTAACTGACAAACAAAAATACAGGCATCCCGCTGGCTTGTTCACAATAGCAAAGACAGCTCTGCCAAGTCCTGCCTGTCCAAATATTAGTCTTGTCTTAGCAGTAGCCCTTCCTGATCACAGCATGTGTAAAACCTCTGCATCACAGTGCACATTCAGCCTGTGAGACAGCACAAGGAAGAAACAACTCCAGTTACATTACCACTAGCAAAGATGCTCTTCTGTTTGATACCACCCCTGGTAGTAGGCATTGAATGATTAGCTCAAGATGGGCCACCAGGTTTATCTTCTCTGTTCATTTTCAAGAATCCTGCAAACCAATAACCCAAATACCAGCCATGGGCAACAGACCCATGGGAAAGCTCAGACCACAAGGGGCACGTTTGTGCTCAGGAAAGGCTTTTTGTGCCATGAAATACTCTGCAGATTGGATGAGTAAAGGTGAAGAAACTTCTGCAAAAAGGCCAGAGTGTCTGAGGCCAGCACGTGTTTTCACCCTCTTTCAAAGCACCAAAGGAACAGAGTGAGCTTGGATGGTTTCTTCCAACCTGTGAACACTGTACTTGGTAGGCCAGGATATGCCACAGTCCGTGTGATATGGGAGCACCTTAAGCATCAAATATCTGAGATACTCACAACTCCTTGAGCTACAGGCAAGGTGCAAACTTCAGCAAAAATTATTGGGAAGGAGCCTGGTGAATTCTGAGCAGACACAAATAGCAACGGAGGCATTTGGAATCACACAGAGTGATATTTCAACACAAATCCTACCTTGGCCAAGCAATTCTGTCACATCTACAGGTGGAGGATGATCATATAGTATATAACAATTATTTCCAGATTGGGTGTTTGTATACATTGCTATTAAAACACTACCACCTACTATTTAATCCCATTTCAATGCCTGCATAGCACTTTCATCTCTGTTTTGGGTAAATCTGCTCAAGTCTTCATCATAAATTTTCATTAAGTGTTCATATATTTTACATGCTATATATTATATATATTAAAATAAATAATAGATATATATATAATTATATATGTTATCAATTTTTAAAATGTATCAAGCAAATGTATATAAAACTCACTTTAAAAACCAGAGGAGATGTGTTTTTTAATGTGGGAAAAATATCATATCAAACATGAAACAGCCCCAAATTTATATTCACTACATAAGCCCTTAATCTCAGCACTTTTTAAAAAAAAGGGTTTAATTTATTTCTTAATTACAAAAGTAAACAGACTTACAATGAGTGTTAGCTGGAAAAATGAGAACAATGTATTGATTCTCTGCTGCATGAAAATAAAAATTAGTGAAAGAATATCTGATTTGAACTCAGAGGAAAATTATATTAATTATATTTCTGTTTTATAGGAAGCTTGCTTATTACTACTTCAATCCTCTAATAAAAACCAAATTAGGTCTTATAGAGAATTTGATTTCAAACTTAAATGTGTGCAATTTACATGAGCAACACTGGATGTAAACCACACCAACTCTGCAAGATTTTTGTTTCCATGCCATTATTTTACAAGGGAAAAAAGAAACAGTCTCATGTTTTAATCTGTTTAAGGCATGATTTCATTTATCCCTTTACTTTTTCTTTTAATTAATTATATTGCCAGTCTAAACATGTCTATTTTTAATGCTGATTAGTTTCTTTTTATGCATATCAGTTCAGATTACATGTCCAATTTTTGCCAAAACTTCCAGACATGATGGAAGTCACACAGTTACAAACTACATTAGTATTGTTTATTGTCTGGATTTCTCATACATTCTACAGGCAGAGGAGCACTATTTTTTTTCCTTCTATATGTTCCTAAAAGATCGACTAAATCCAAAAAATCAATGTTCATCTGTTTTGTTTTTATTAAGAGCAAATGATTATCTACTTCAGCAATTTTAATAATAATTGTAATTAAACCTACAACTAAACCAGGTAAATCAGTCAGAAGTTAACAAATTAGCAATTATTTTTAACAATTCCAATGTAGATGAGGTTTTACTGTTTTCAAAATGGATTAACTGCTCAGAGCCAATCTTCCCCAAAGAACTGTGGCAGTTCAAAATACAGCTAATTCCCTTACTTCAAATATTACTCCTACACTAATATAATGCTACCTCTTGCAGCTTTGATGGCAAAATGCATTCTTCCTTCCTTCCAAAGAGCAAGACCATACTATATTTCAATAGCTCTTCTTTTCCTTTAAAATGACTGGAACAAAACCTTTTTGCAGTTGAAGATGGGAACAAATACCTTCCACATTTTTTTCCCCAGTCCTTGCAGTTTGGATGTAAGTTCACAAAACCAGGAAGCAAGAAACTCAAACATTGAAAAAAAGCCACCAATAATCTGGCATAGCTTGAGATCTCCTTGACTAAGATCCAAATCACCACTAAGTCAAACTCCATGGGCACAAAGATCCTACACAGCCTTGTGATTCAGACATGGCTAAGTAGAAATGCATGCCTTTGACACAGCATTTAAGGTTAAACATCATTTATCTCACACAGAACAACCGGAGAGACCAAGGGTTCAGAGGAACACTTGCTTATAAACAACCTACTCAATTTTGTCCCCACTGAAAAAACTGTCCAAAGCAATTAGTTCAGCATCAACACTGAATTTGACCTCAGGCAAAAGCTATTGGAAACACTTGGACATAATTTCCAGTTCTACTTAGCACTAACACATATACCTCTGGTCAAACACCAGAATTTATAAATAAGCTTATACTTTAGATTATTAATTTGTAATAAAAAAGTCTTTAGAATACATCATATTTACACTAAATACAAGTTAATACAGCATGATTGTTCTATCAAAACAGTGAGAAATCCTGAAATTAAGACAAATATTGCTCAGACAGTTGCATTTGTTGCAATATTGGTTTGGTTTTTTTCTAATACAGAATGACTTTTGTAATTTTTTCTTTATTTTATTAGTATTCAGAGTGAATGGTGATGCAAATAGAAGCAACAAAAGCAGCGCTGGTATTTAGGTTGTTTTATTTATCCTTACTTACCAGGAGATTCTCCTGACAAATCTGGGGCTTGGGCTGAGTCTAAAGAAGAAACCACACTGACAGCATTTGTAGGAGCACCAATAGCAGCTGTGGAGGAGGAAATGCTTGATTTCTTCGTTGGTACAACAACACTCCTAGGTGAAGATGAAAAGTTAGTAAATTATAGTGCATGTGAAGGCTCACACTACTGTGATCCTTGTTTATTTATACATCTACCACTGACTCTTCCATGTCCTGTGAAAGCTCCTTTGCTTCCCTGCTTCCTTTTTCAATCCTCTTTTGTAGGCCACCTTAACCTAAGGACACTTCACTTGTTGATGGTACACTTTCTTATGCTACACTTTAATATCCCATCCACTTCCACAGAACCCCTGACTAAAAGCACAACGTTAGAAGATCACCAGGATAAAGGTTCAGCAACGAGGATTTTCTAGGCACCTCATCTGGCCCAAGATTTGGCTTTAACCTTCAGGCAACTATTACAAAAGATGTGGCAGTATTCAACTTCAAGGTGAATTATCAATGTTGAAGGATGCATTGGCAGTCTTTTACTCCAGGTATTTTAATGCAGAACAGAAGACTGACTGAAGAAGGATGTACCAGAGCTTAAAACATCCTAACACAATCTGCATGCACATACAAATGTTCACACATCTTAAAAATACAGCTAAGGCATGAATTGAAGTATATCTTGCCAATCAAATTTTATTTATATAACAAATCAAAACATCCCTTGGAGTTAAGAGAGAACCTCCATCTTTTATACAAGCTAAATGTCAGGCCTTATAGTCAGCATTAAAGACTACATCAGAGGAAAAGACACAAAGTGACAAGTTAGGCATGGAAATTTATCTGATGTGTTACAAAGACATGTATTTATGCCTTACCAATTTCAATTAAAGTGTAGTTTTTCATTCCAAATACCTAAAAGGCCTTGTTAAGTGTACGTTAAAGGCATTTTTAATTGCAAGTTAGCTCCATAAACATGCAAAACCCCAGCTAATGAGGTAAAGAGTACAGCTGATATATAATGTACTCCCACTGCAGCGCTTACTTCTAATTACCTGGTGTTAACCATAAGCCTAAAATCTTCAACATTCAATTTATTTAATCACATCTTTTGTTGACAGTAATACAACTACACTCTGAAAGTATTCCCTTAATAGCTTTAAAATATTCATTTTCTAAATAAAGTAACTCAGAAACTTGACCTAAATTCAGGTGTGAGAACAACCAAAGAAGTTCTTTCAAATATTTCTGAAATGGTCCTTGCTGGAATGGGGAAAGGAGGACTGTATTCGACTCCCTTCCTCAATCACAGCATGTCAAAGGATGTCACAGAAGCTGGACCATGTTACTGATTAAATCAGCCCTCCTCAATGGCCAGAGTAGGCAGGCACCATACTCAGAGGCAGTACATGTCATATCATTATAAGGGTGACTGCTAATGTTAACTAGTCACTAAAAAAATAGAAGCAACAACACCTGAGCCCCAAGTCAAGATATCGTGCCTAAACCATGAATTTTGCTCATATGTTCATGTCTGTTTGCCTGAAACATGAACAATGGGCTAAGAAGTAAGTCATATATTTACAGCATTTTTAAAATTACTGTCACATTATCAATTAATTTTGCACCACCCAGGTATAAGAAGGGGATCTCTCACTCAAGATTCTGTGACATTCAGTGCCTGAAAATTGTTCTTACTATTCTACAACACACATTCAAACACCTGATAGGGGATAGGAAATGAATACACGTCTACAGAGTACAAATGCAGCCAGATTTGTAAACTTTGGGACATTTCTCCAGCCTTCACAATTCAGCACTGAAACCAGGATGTATTCCTTTAGAGATTTTAAATCCTTTTACTGTATAGATATCCAACTCAAGAAATATAAATCAATAATATTAAACCCAAAAATATATAACTTCTCATTACAAATATGTGTGTATTCAGGTGGACTCCATAAAACCTCAGTGCATGAGCTGGAAAAATTTCTTTGCACATCCACTAAGTTATAAAAATAATCATCCATCTGCTGCTAACTAATACAGACACAATTATATTGGATATAATATACTGGATTTGGGAGAATGTTTAGTGACAAATTTCAGTGCACCTATAGATGGAAGTTGTGCATATATAGGTTGTGTTCCAAAACATATAATTAATGTAAAGAATTTTAAATTGAATTAAATTAAATTAAATTTTAATTAAATTAATTTTTAATTAAATTAAATTTTACCTTGAGGGTAAAAACAAGTTCTTTAGAGAATCTTTCTGTTTCCAGGGCTAATAGTCAATCAGAATTCTCTCAAAACATCAAATCAGAATGGGTGTGTCCTCTGAATGCCTATGAATGTTCTGGTTTTACTCTCTGACTCTACTAAGAGCTCCAGGAACTACAAAACAGGTGGTATTTAAGTCATAAAGAACACACCAGAACCACATCTTAAAAAATAAAATACATACGTGCAGAATTTTGACCAAATTTAATATTAGAAAATACTTTCAGATGAAAATCAAGAAATGAACTTGCTGGAAGGAACAAGGAGGAGTTTTAGAAGAGGAATAAGATTTAACATGACTAAGAGCAGGTCCTCACAAGGTAAGTGACAGCTCTGGAACTGCACAGGAGCAGGGATGCCTGGCCTGGAGTGAGGATGGCTGTGTGCAGACAGAGCTGTTGGCTCACCAGTGCTCACCTGCAGCCAGCAATGAGGGCAGGCAAAAGAAATCCCAGCTCCAACAGCCTTCTGTACTATACAATTACAGATTATACAACACTATAGATTATCATTCCTTCCTGCAAACTCCTACTGAGCTTTGGTGTGCTTAAGTGGGGCTGCACTGAGGGAGTAGTTTCAGCAAGTTGTCAGACTCTACAACTACCCAAGGAGAGGTGCATTCAAACAAAGGAATTAAGACTTTTTTGGGTTTTTCCCCCTGGGCTGCAACAGACAGCAGTAAATGACCAGAACAGCCCCTTCTGCCTTTTCAGATCTTTTGTCTATCTCCTCACCTTCAAATCTGTACACATGTAGAGCTGGTAATCTAACCTTCAGTAACTTACTTTCCATGAAGGATATAAAAAAGGGAACTATATTCAAACACTCACCTCCAGTATAATTTTCAGCATCTACCAGTAGCATTCACTACAAGGAAGATACTCAGATTACCAGCACCAGAAATCTGGCACTTATTCTATTCACAGCTGAAAAGTAGAGCTGCTGCTTTTATTTTTCTTTTTTTTTTTTAATTACTCAACATCATTCCTTTTGCTTTGATTCAAGGAATAAAAATAAGTAACTACAGGTTGCAGACTTTAAAAATACATGAGAATGTGCTACCTTATAAACAGGACACAAGGAAGTGTCTGACTATTCCAGAGTCACCACACGTTTCAAACAAGAGACACAGACTCTCACAAACTTCTCTGAGAAATACACATTTTTTACTATATCCCACTGAAACAGAAGCCCTAGTTTTTAGCTAAAGAGTAAGACTTCAACAAATCTACTTCATAAATTCAACAACAAAAAGGTCCTGTTGGGCCTTGGACCCTTGAAAGAAAAGAGAGGCTTTGAACATCTCACCATAGAGCTCAGACTACTTCTAAACAGAATTTATTTTAGATAGTGATCTGGAACAGTCAACTGCAATTATGCTGTTCTTGAGCTAAATAAAAATAAAAAGTATTTCTGGTGAGGAAAGGTCCCTTCCAAGAGCTGTGTCAATCTGATGCACACAGCCAAAAGAAGAGCTGGATACTGTTTAAAAGCGTGATGCAAGAAAACCCCAAATTGTGAATGTTCTTAGTCTTCTGGTCAGTTGCCACAGCCTTCTGATGTGAAAAATCCTTAAAGTAGTTCAAGAACCACAGACCAAAACACACAAGTACCCTGACATACTGACTTCCTAGGTGTGCACTGCTGCAGTATTGGTAATGGCACATTTATTGCCATGGCTGTCTTCCCTTTCAACAGGGTAACTGATCAATGTTACAGCTGCAGGATTTGTTTTAGAAGTTTCCAGTTCCAGGCTTTCCTCAAAAGTATTAAAGTAGAGCTCAGCAATCACATACAGATATTCTTACTTACCACATACTGGAAAAGCAAACTAAGATTTTTGAAGCATAAACATTGGTCATGTTTCTTCATTTAAATTCTGAAATTCCTACATTTTTCCTTCCTTGGGTAGTAAAGTGATATTTTCTTTGAATATTTAGGTGGAATTGCAAATGTGTTTCAAAGAAATATTTTTCCATTAGCTACCAATGTTCCTCTGTGTTCTTCTTCTGAAAGATTATTTAAATGCTAATATAAGAAAAATGAATGCAACTGGAATAAAGAATGTGAGACGGTGGAAAATTGAGTTTAAATATTGTAGCAAATAAACTACGTAGAAAACATGAAGTGTTCAGTATATTATTAAATCAAGCAAATTTGTCAGAACTGTCTTAAAAATTAATGTGCTTTCAACTTCCCTTAAATAATAGGGCACTTGCTTCTGAAGAGTACACAGATAAGACAGTCCTTTTTCTGCAGCTAAACTGATAAGTGTTTTCTGAAAAAGTATTGCTACACATATGAATAAAATATTAATCAACAAGCTGCTTTATATTATAGTTCCTCAGATCTACAAAAATATTTTACAAAACATCTGTAATCATGCATTAACTTTATCAGAATACGTACATTAAGCAACCTCACACAGGGGCAGAGATGCATCACGTGGGAAAAAAGCATCAATACATTTTATTCCTTAACAGTCACATCAATTAAATTACATTTCTGGGTTACATTTGTATATTAAAACATCCATTATATTAAGTTTCAGCTATAGGATATATAAAATTTAAAAACTGCACAAAAAATATGCTTAAGGTCTCTTTCAAGGAGACCTCAAGCACCAAGAACTTTAGCTGCCTCATTTACTATATATTAGATGTTTGCCTGTTTTCATTTAAAATCAAGTATCTAAGGTTTAAAATAAGAATTTACAGCAGGGGAACTGATAAACATAGGCCAGGCAGAGTGAGAACCAGCCACCATAAATACATCTCAGCCAGAAGGTCAGTGTGTTATTAGTCCCAATTATGCTGAAGTGTAAGAAGTCTCCGTGTTGCAGACAATTATTCACTGCTGAATGAGCACAGACCACTGAGCTGAACACTGACTTCCATCACAGACAAAGGCTTATGCAATAATGATCCATTCTGCCAAATTCCATAAGGATTTACTTATTGAACCCTTCCCTGGTTTCAGTTCACTGCTTCTTCTCTTTCAATACAATGATAGAAAATATCTGTCTCCCAAAATTTTAGCATTTTCCCAAGTATTTACTTTTAATTAAGTTGGCAAGTCCCCATTCCATTTTAAATATATTTCAAGTTACAAATTTTCCTTGGGTGCAAGTCAAATATTCTTAATACAACATGAGGCAGCCCAAACTGATGACCTCACTGTAATTTAAAAATACTTACATGAGCTCTGATTCCTCTTGACATGCAAGAATGTACACAGATTTAATTCTTGGCTTTTTTTTTTTTTTTTTTTTTTAGCACTGAAAAGCAATGCAGCTGACAGTTTGTCTGTACCCCTGCAGGATAATGGTTTTAATTCAAAACCAAAAGAAAATAGGCTTGTTCCAGGCTACCAAAACGATGGCCACTGCAAGACTCCTGTGCAAGGAGCAAAAGACCAATAAAGAGAATCAGAGACTTATTTTTACCTCTATTTTGTGAGCCAGGAATGTCAGTGTCCTTCTATGGGCTCTGCTGTCTGTGGATAATACCCATTCTCTTATGTCTCCCTTGAAATATCAAAGGAGAAAGGAAGAATAAGAGATTCTCAAAACCATGAGAGATCAGAGGATGTGGGGAGGGGAAGAGAAAATATGATAGAAAGAATACAATCAATTTTGCAAGAGAACTTTAAAATCAGCTTGGCAGGGAGAAGACTTCAAATGGTTTAGCTCTTTGGTCCCTGCAGAATGCAAATTGTTGGTGTGCTAAAAGAGCTGAGCTTTCCATCACAGCACATGGCTTTATCTAAAGATTCCCTATTCTCATATTCTGTCTCTACCAACACCTGGCAGATTTAATGTTGTCAACAAATAGTTTATTTCTTTTTCCATTTGAGGCCAAATCAATGAAGTCCAAGATGTATCCATTCCATATAAAAAGGGACTTTAATGAAATTTAACTGAAATTACCACAACCAACCACTGCAAAGGCATATGCACACCACTGACTGACAAATGAGTAAACAGGCTGAGCCAAACTAAGCTGCTTACAGATGATGCTCCAAAAAGATAAACAAGCTTATTAACAAATCTGTTCAGCAAGTTACAGCACAGCTGCAGATCTAAGCTCTATGGTACAAGATCATGATTTAAGAGCCTATATTCCTCTGAATCCTCAGCATCAGCTTCCCATAATGACATGGTTATTGAATGTTTCCACAAAGA
Organism: Muscicapa striata striata; assembly: GCA_030060385.1. Classification (NCBI taxonomy): domain Eukaryota; kingdom Metazoa; phylum Chordata; class Aves; order Passeriformes; family Muscicapidae; genus Muscicapa; species Muscicapa striata. Next base: position 946,900 of record JAREIS010000043.1, on the reverse strand, counting down.
GCAGAAGCTGGGAGAGACTGAGGTTTTATTTTAAAGCATACAGTAAAAATGGCAAGTGATAGGATATGAGTTTTATTAGACTAACTGAAGAGAAATATCATTTCTCTTTTTATCCCAAGCTTTGGTTATTTTTATTTCCATTTTATTTGAATTTGCTTGCATTAGTCCCCTCCTCTTTTCCTACAGGATTACTACTAAATAAGAAAACTGCTGGTTTAGGACACGCTGAAATCAGAACATTAATTCATGTCCCTGTGGATCTTGGGAAAAAGCCAATGCAAGTCTTGAACTCTATCATGATAAACTCCTGGCACCCACTAATCACAAGATTGTATCTTCCCATAAGATAAGGGGTGGATTTTTGGCATGGGAATGCACGCATACACCTAGCTGTTTGCAAAGGCTTGCAACCTGGCAGCCTTTCAGTAAGGTTTCACTCACATAGCTGTTACTGTATACTCTCCAGCTTTGGCTGGGAAGTTGATAATCCTTAAGATATGAGGAGAGTTTTGATTTCTGACACAGCATTCCTGAGATAAATGCAGGATCAGAGAGATCCTTTGAAATTCCCAGAGATACCCCACTGGTAAACTGCTACATGAGAACAACTTTTAACAAAGTGCTTTTAAAAAGAAGAAAAAAAAAAAAAAACTCACAATTTGTGTTTGCCATCAAACAATATATATTAAATGTAAACCAGACACAGAAAAGAAGAGAGCATCCCAAAGTCTGTTTTCCTCAAAAAGAATTTCACAACGTAATTTAGTATTTTTGCCTGCCATAGAGATGAGATTTATTATTTCCAACTCCATTCCAGTTTCTTATTAAAAATGTGAGGATTTTTATCCCTGGCACAATTCCTTGCTGCTGTGGAAACTAGATGTCAAGAGCATAAACCTGTATTTTAAGCAGTCTCACTGCATACAGATAGAGTCACCTTCAAGTGGCCATGAAACTTGCCTGTCCATTTAACTTTTATTGTTTCATACACAATTATTTTCTCCTTTTAACTTTAGCTAGTTCAGTAACATGCTTTATCATATATCAATATATTTACCATAGATGCAAGTTTAGAGACAAGACTTTTATATCACCAAGTACACTTTTGTCTACCAGACACACCCACAAATGCAAGGAGATGAAAAATTAATCCACCTAGGAGCAGAGAGCCCCTGACATGCTGAGGTCACATAAAATGGCTGAAGGACAAAATATTTTATACTATTTAATGATATTTTCTTCATATATTTAGCCCCACCTACTAAACACAAAAATCTTCAGAAAGTAATGATCACAAGTTATCACTGTGGAGCACTCCAAACAGCTACAAAACTACTCTACAAAACCTAAGTAAACATAACCTAACTAAACCCTACAAAACTCTGCTCTTCCATTCAGAAGCACAGCTGTGTCTACTGCTTCAACCCAGGCACCTTCTTCATTCCCCTGTATAAATTCCTTCATCAGATCACCTTGCTTTGAGTAGCAAAGCAGTAATTAAGCCTCAAGATTAAGTGAATTAATGTTAAAAGTTGTTACAGATGACTGGCACTTTGGAGGTGCAAACAGAACAGTGTCCATGGGGCAGTGGAAAAGTAAAAGGGCAGAACAGCAAGTTTTTAGTAATCCACTTTATAAAACATAGCACAACTTAAGGGATTTTTTTGGTTATTTATTGAGTGAATTTGTAACTATATAGGAAGAAAAACACAGAACTGCAAGTGACAGAAGGGCTGCTATCAATGCCCAGTATTTCACTAGTGTACATGTTATCAAATTTAATTGTACAGCTTCCTCTGATAAGGTTTTGTAGGTGTAATCTACCTATGTCAGCCATCAGGGCTGCAAGTGCCCAATTACTTCCTGTCTAGTTAACCTCCTGTACACCAATTCAAATCAGCACAAGCACCACAAACCTTTGATGGCCACAATAGCTAAAAAATAATTCATAAATGCAATAGTCGCTTCTGTACCAGATGTCCAGATAAATGTTATTTGTGTGGCTGAAACCATGCAGCAATGAATACTAAGAATTTTACGAGAAAAAAGCACTGCTCACAGACTAAAACACTATGTTATTTGACATCAACTGCCCACTTGCAGCAGAGAGCAATGAGAGGCCTTGAAGGGGAAGTACTAAAAGCACTTGGGCAGCAGTGGGGAGAGAGGTGTGGCAAGTTCTAGCTCAGTGTCCCCCTTCTACCACTTCCCCCCTCTGCCTCCATCCTCCTCCTGCTCCCAGAACAAATCCTCCTGTTCAGCATCACAAGGAGAACACAGTATTTACTCTGAGACAAGAGCAAGGGGCCAAACGCTGGCACACCCCATCTGTGTCTCATCTGGCCAGACACCACTGCCTCTTCCCCCAGCAGGGATAAGGGAGTGTGGGTGAAGCAGGCAGGCTGTGACAGCTGCACCCACACCTTTGGCACCACTGCACTCCTCTCGTGGGGCAGCTGGCATTTTGAACAAGGCAGCCACAGACTGCAAAGACATCAGAGCCAGAGGAAGTTCGGGAATCAGCAGAGGATCAGATACTGGTACAGTAATGAAGGATCCCCTCACACCAGACTAACTGCAGGATTTCTGGAAATAACCAAGGCTTTCCTAGAGGCAGGAATGCAAGTGTCACAGGATTATTTTCTTTTTTGTTTTCTTCACAGTTGTTAGGAATCCTGAGGACATAAAAGGCACTAAGTCAAAAGATAGTTTAGTTTACTATGTTTGGGAAAAGATAAGGAGGCAATGAGACTGAGACACAAAGGACATCAAAATTATTATCAGGAAAAGAGTGACTTCATTTTAAAGTCTAAAAGGCAAAAAACCAGGAATTCTCCGTTTCGAATTCACTGCAGCATTTGAGTATTAAGAAATGCAGAAATTTATTACAATGAAACGAAAAACTGTAACAACAAAGCAAATTGAACAGCTTAGGGATAATATCTACCAAAAGAGTAACAAAAAGAGTTTAAGGAGGCCTTTGGCACCAGAAGGCAGAATACACATCTATTTTCCTAAATGAATATGGGAGTATTCTCTAGGTAGAATAACACCTAGATGATTACTCCATTGATTTTGAACTATTTGTAACTATTAGTAAGCAGGTATCCTTTTGTAGGCCCACAATAACAGAGATTAGATACAACTATGTGATGAATACACCTGCATCTGCATATCATTATTTTAAGTTATTTAATGTCTGTTTTGTTTCTTGAGCTCTTTAAAGCCAACTAAATATGCACAACAGTCCTCATCTGCCAGCACTACATTTAGTAGTTCTGGTGAAGTGCGGGTTTTCCTGTTCTTTACAAATACCTTAGGAAAAAGAAAATTTTAATTATTTCCGAAATTACATTACCTGTCAAAGGAATGGAACTGCACAGGCTGCTGAGCAGCAGCTCCATCACCAAGAACTCCAAGGAAGGCTGGTGGCAGAAGAGCAGCATCCCCTGCAGTCCCATCAGCTGGTGTGCTCACCAGGCTTCTCAAGATGTCCTTCACATTGACATTTTTTGCAGCTGGCACAGAAGCCACAGATTTACTCTCTTCAGATCCCGTCTCACTTCCTCCCTCCTGGGATTTATTGACTTCTAAGGAGAGTGTGCACAGGACTTCACTGACTGCATCTGGGCCTGCACTGACACTCAGAGGTCCTGCTTCAGCAGCACCACCTGAACTGTTTGTTTGTGCTGGAGCTGCTTCCTCCCCAAGACCAGAATCCCTTCTCTGCATAGATGCTGTACTTTCTGAATCTTCAGTAGAGGCTGAAGCACCAAGAGCAGCAGATGGGTTTTCCATAACTGTTCATACCAAAAACAGAAAACACATTTTAAGGTCATTATTAATGGAGAAGCATTCACAACACTGGTCCTAAAGAAGATTTCTACAACATTTTAAGCCACATTATTTCATTTGGCAAAATAATTAACAGTTCACCTGCATCAGGAGTCTCGTTATTTTCATTTTCTGGTTCCTTAAGTGACTGGCTTTGGTTTGGTGGTCGTCTTTCATTCTGGGGTTCCAGTATATCTCTGTACTTCGAAACCATGAGCACAGAAATAAAATATACAACAGCCAAAGCCAAAAACTGAGCCTGTTTACTATCCTCCTGTAAAAAACAGACACACACAGATTTTTCCATTACAATTTCAGCAGTGTGTTTATTTTTCTGTGAAGTATGCCCAGCACTACCATAAACAGACCAAGAGGAAGCTTGATATATTCAGCAACGGAAGAACGATTCTCTCTAGTCACAGTTTGTCTCATCTGTAAAGCTAAGGAATACAGCACTTGTATTCAAGTGGCACTAAGGCACTAAACCTTTAATTTTTCATTTATATATGATAACTTTGGCTAAGGTTGTGTGTTTTGATTTCATGCTTCAAATTAGTGTAGGGTCTAGGTCTCCTTTATTCACAGGAGTTTCTCCTGTTATATTTCCTCAAAAATGCCAAGATATTAACAACATTTGCAAGGCAAGTATGCTCTACATAACTGGAACATACTGATGAAGGAAAATGAGCAAATTCCAGAGCAAGTGTTAAGGTTTTATTTAATTATCAGATAGTCCAGATGGATATAATCTACTACACATAATCTAAACAAGAATTGACCAATATGCATTTGCATTACAGCTGTAATTTTATGAAGAGATTTTAAGAAAACCTTGAAAACAAATCTTAATATGAACTATGCCAGGTTCCTCCCCAGAGTACTCAGTAGCTCCTTGTGAAACAGAGGGAAAACTGGACATTAAGATTTAGCCTAAGCCTGTCCCTCTTGGCTACCAATGGAAAAAAAGCTTCATATGCTTTTAGGTCACAGAAGAATGGAGTATTTGGATCCTCACTGACTAATCAGTAAAACACGAGTGTTTGGAATTTTTCACCCCTCATTCACATCAGGGCTCGGGTAATATTCAATTTTTTCCTCTAAGCAGTTCAAAAAACTAAGTTAGACTATGAAGCTCATTCTATCACAATGATAGAATGAGGAGCCATCAAAGCTCCTCATTCCTTGAAGATCTCTTTAACACGCTATTCTGGGAGAAGTTTATGAGAAGCTTTCTACTAAGAACAGGTAACAGAGGTGGATCCTATCTGTTGCACTGAAAAAACAACTTATCTTTCCCTTGGCTTGACCCAAAACCTTAACTTGCATAGAATAATCACAGTGTGAGATTGAGGAGAGCCACCTACAATGGTAAAGATTATAAAGAATTCTCTTGCTGGATGAATATTAAGACGGTTTCTAATTGTACTTAATATTAAGTGGTGATCCAGTGAACTAGAACTGACCCTTCCATATTTTTTCAGCTGTGCTTGAAGAACTGCTTGAAATAAAGCTCATGTACCACTGTAAGTACTGCTACTGGTGGGTAAAGTGGATTCCATCAGAGTTAATCTATTAGTGTAGTACTCATAGATTCAAATTATGCCACTCCTGGTCCTAAGTGCTGAATACAATGCAAGAGACTGCATGCAAATAAAACATTTAGATGCAAGTGTGAACAGCCCAGACAAAAACTATTCCCAACCAGGTTTTTCAAAGTCCACTTTTCCCCCACAGCTCAACACCTTAGCCAAAAAGCAGAGCTATTGCATCATCTTATATGCATTGTGAAACAGAGAGCCTGATGGATTAGATATGCAAAAAAAAGCAGACATTGTGGGTGGGTGTTGTTTTGGTGGCTTGCTTTAAAGAAAAAGGTTCACAAAATGTGCTTGAAGGAATCATTAGGATTACTTTAATTGACACCAGTATGAATGAGTCACTTTCTGTTCCTCTCTTGCACACTGATACTGAAGTAGGGGTTGAAAGAAGCTTGCTTCAATCAATAATTGCTAAAGATAAAACTCAAAATCCTTCACTTTTCTGTACAGATAAAAAAGTCACTGTATAAATCATTATACTTGCGAAACAGTGCAATTATTGTAAACTAAGTTGTGGTGTCCAGGCTTGTGGCCACCAATGACTCACAGCCATTATAGCTGCTGTATTTGCTTACAGAGGTGCTTCTTTCAAGCAATCAATCTCAATTTCCTCAATATCAGCTATAAAGTTGCTGACACAGGGCAATGATATTTTTAGTCAATTCAAGACTAAAAAACATATGCATACTTACAGCTCATGCACTCAAATTGGTTCCTCTGAGGGGAAGTAAAGGAATTAGAGATGACCTCTAATTTCTAATTAGCTAGAAGAATGTGACTTTTTAAAAATGTACAAACATGTTTATGATACATAAATAGCTTGTCTAGGTACATATTTGTACTAAACATAATTAATATACAACAGGCAGAATTCCACATAACCAATTCCTAGGAACACAAAGAGCCAGATGAGGAGATAGTTGGGTTTCACCTCTCCCTCTTTACAATCCTAAACACTACAACAGCTGCAGACTATTACGAGTTCCTAATTATTGTGAGCAGTATTCCCTTTTTGTACATCCAATTTAGCCAAACTCTGTAACACAGAGGAAGCAATCAGCAAACAGATACAAGCAGAAAAGCAGCTACAAAGAACAGGACATTATTTACTTACTATATCTCTGAACACTACTGCTCGGAGGCGATTAATATCCATATCCTGCAGAAGTCTGTCATGGTCCCGGATTGGAGAAATGCCACCAGTCACAATGTCCACAGGACTCTATTTAAAAAACCAATTGCTTAAGATCCTGTTTTTAAAAGCATTCTACCAAGAATCATTAAGTGTGTACAATCACCTACTGTACATTGTATTGTCATAACTAGAGCAGAAAGATCAGATATGCATTTCATCTTTAAAGGAGAAAAAATCTGGCCATTTCTTGGGACAGATTAAATTTCCAGCCACCACACCTCAGGTCTGTTAAAATACCAGTGGTGCAAGTACAAATTTTAAAACTCATCCCTCTGTACAGAGTAACCTTTATTGACTTCTGTGTTTCTGAATGTGGTCTTAAACTTGCCTTTGCTGCAGACTTTGCTGATCCTATAAAGCCTTGAACTGTTTTTTGGTTCTTCCCAGTGTCTCCAATAGGCTTCATCTGTGCATGCTGCTGACACTCCAAGCAATTTCTTACTGCTACTGCACATACTTGAGGGGAAAAGAAACATTAAGAGTTATTCTGAGAAATAGTATTGTTCTATATTCCTTACAGAAATGTATAATATAATTCTGTTTACCACTTAAAACTGAAAAGTTTACACACATTAGTAAAATATTCTGCTTCCATAAGTTTTAGAAAGTTGCAAAACAATGCTCAAAATTTTTTAATAATTTAAAATTAATAATGAATGCTAAACTATTAGAACATATATGCTGTATCTAATGGATACTTCAAAGTGAATAAGTGAGCATCCCTCACTGCTATTTTACCATGCATAAAACCAGGGGGTGGGTAGGGTGAAGACAGCTAAATTTCACAAACTTGCAAGTGAAAAGACAAGTGATACACCAGTGAAACAAATGGCAACATTTGCTTCACAATACTCTTGTTACTCTTGGACTAAATGTTCTGAAGTTACACAACTTTTTTTTTTTTTTTTTTTTTTTAAATTTAGCTGCACATTTGTGCCCTGTTTCATCTTCTAATATTTATTTTCAAAGGAAAAAAGAACTACCCCACCTCTATACCTGTTTGCATCCCATAAATCTTGTTCTACCTGCACAAAGTTTTAATTGCCTAGAAAGGGAGAGGAAGGCTAGTTACTGTTGAGGCTCTGAGCTGCTCTGGCACTCATGCAAATTAAAACTTTTCATTACAAAAAGTCTTACAGCATGCAACAAAGCATGAATTCTCTCCTCCTGTATTAACTACCCAGGCCCTGCTATGATCTCATATGTTCTCATTTTCAGAATATTTGTTACTTTTCTAGGTAACTGACCATTTTCTTTCAATCCAGTTTGAAGCAAACATACTGCAACAATTTGATATAAAGACTGTCCAATTTGAACCCTTCAGAAACTTACACTTCTAGTTTTCACCATACCCTCATATACTGACCCTCAAGTGTTAAACCTCTTCTCTATGTACTGCAAAGGTTCACTTTTCTATATAGTACAAGATTACTTTTCTTAAAGGTGCTATATTCTCAGCCTTCATTATTTGGGGAACTTTGGCAAAAGAAATATCCTCATAGATAAAATGAAAACAGGCTACCAAACTAAATTTATATTATTCAAACTTTTAGGGAGGAACATATATATAGATATATAGATATATAGATATATAGATATATAGATATATAGATATATAGATATATAGATATATAGATATATAGATATATAGATATATAGATATATAGATATGCATTGTAGAATACAGCAAAACTGTAAAAGAATTTTAATTAAACTACATTTAATCTTGATTTAACAAAACAAGGGACAGAAAAAATAAAGCTGCTAACTATTTAGTAAGTGCAAGCTCCTATGCTCATTAAGTGGTCTTATTTGCTTACCCAGACGAAGACATTGTCGCAGAATTCCTCCAGATGACATATTTTTCTCAGACTCAATTTCAGTGAAACCAAGAGAGCTTGCAAAAATTAGCACATCCACAAGGTTGATTAATCTCTGGAGAAAAGTTAAAGATGCTTCTACTGAAAGTCCTTGAGTTGGCTCAATATTCTCCAACTCATGCTACACAGAGAAAAATGGAAAGCAACATTTACTTCTTCATGAAGATAATATTCCTGCATCCTAAATGAAGAAAAATGTATGCTGGAAGTCCACTATCTGTCACATTCAAAAATAATAATTAATCATATTCTAGGAACAATCATTAGTATTGGGATTTAATCCCATTCCAGACTGCTGTGGGGCAACAAGGGCAGGAAACTTTTTTTTATGTCTTCAGGCAAAGAAGGCAAGCACCCAATTTATCTTAGGGAAAGAGTGGAGGCAGCAAAGGGAGGAAAGACATGCCTGTGGAAACATCCCACATGCACTTCCCATTTCCCAAAAGGACAGATACAATAAGTAATACACTCTATAAAGAAAGGCATCCTCCCACAAGTGAGGAATTCTCAAATAAAAATTGAATTCTTACAGTAGCAGATGTGGCAGCAGAAAGCAATGGCAAGATACCACCACAAGCCATTATCATGTTGTCCATCACTTGAGAGATGAGGTGGATTGTGTTGTGCACAAACACCACATTGTCACTGCTATTCACAAAGTCCATCACAGTTTTTGTAGAATGGCTGTCCCAAAAAAAAAAAAAAAAAAAAATAATTTAAAAAAAGACATTCAGAATAAGCCTTTATTTTTGGAGTATTTTAACACATTGTTTTTGCAAAACTAAAACCAGACACTTAGCAGTGGGCCAGCAAATAACACATGACTGTTAAGGTCAATGGATGTATCTCAGTCTAAACCTGAATCTACATTTCCTTTCTGTTCATAAACTGCCCAAGATCACAGGCTGCTAAAAACACCAAGTGACTGCTAATCCTCATTTGTATAAAGATACATTATAGGCTGGTCTATGACTGCTTGCTAGCAAAAGTCACTGTATCAGGAAACAGAATAAAATCCTCTGCAACTGTGAACTAGATTTGAACTTAAATCTTTGGAAAACTAAAGCAAATACTAATGATTTCTCAGAGAAATTAAAAATCAACAAACCACAAAAACTTAGACAAAACTTTCCAAAAAAGAAACCAAAATAGAAATATGTTTTAGCTGTAAGTGCTGATGTCCTGATAGGTTAACTTAAACATATCCTAAAAATCATAGTCAGACACAAATTCACTTCAGTTTAAATTGTTTGAATCACTTAACTACTCTATTTCTTCATACTGACATTCCTTTTTATCAGGTCAGTACAGCTATACGGTTCAATTTAAATTTGACACTCACCACTACAAGCTAACAGTGGTTAGCTCTCATTTCAGTTATTCAATCTTAAAATTAAATTTCAGAATTACTGCTATTTTCAAAGATTTTCATGATTATGTTCCAGATCCCTGTTGGAAGTTAATCTTCAAATTAATATCTCTGGGTTCACAGAACCCCATCAAAGCAGCAACTCAGTGTGTAAATGCAAAGCAAGAAATACTATTTTGGATATATTATCTTTCTTATCCACATTTAGATAAGAATAGAAGACACATACCCTTAAATACATTCAGAAAATTAAAATCTTGGTTGAATAAAACTCAACAGCAAGACTGCCACTGACTTATACCATCTTATAAATCCTGTAGCCAGAATTTCAATCAAAATCTGTGTGCAGGCCCTGAACCAATACACATTTATGTCTGTAAAGAGCCTTTAAAAAAACAATCTGAGAATAATTTGGTGTAGGTCACAAAATAAGTCAGGCTATTGAATAATGAGTGAAACACCAGATGTCCATGAGTCTAGGTCAACGAGCCCTTAATAACAGAACCCAGTCTGGATCATTCCACAGGATGTACCTTCTCCACATCTGAATGTCTGTTTCTATGGAGAAGAGCAGGTCTGTGAGCAGGCGCTGGTGCATCAGTGACCACTTGAACTCGGGAATGCGGAACACAGGCGACCTCGTGTCCCTCCTCTGCCCCTCCGATGGAGCAGCCAGCTCCTGGCCTGAGGAAACCTGCTGCCTCGAGGGCTGCATGCACAGGTGGCAGACAAAAAAGAAAACAAAACACAAAACCCACACTCTGGTTATTAGTTCCCATGGTACAGGCAGAGATGTATTTTACAGACTCAAGATTTTAGATATCCAGCAAGTCCAGACTGTGTAAGTGGTTCCAAATACAGCTGAAACTACTCCACAAATGCTATTTAATGGATATACCAAAACTACAAACTAGGCTACAGCTGCACTACCACACCTGCTGGTCTAGGTATTCACAACCTTACCAGGGGGGGAGAATATGTTGGTGTAGACAGTGGTTTTCCTCCTTTAAGGAAGAATGGTGCAGATTGAAGAGCATCCATTAGGAGGTATCTCTGCAGAAGGGAAGTACTCAGAGACATGACTATTCAACCATTAAAAACTGGATTACAAACTAAAGACTAGAGGGCTGAAGCACTGCAGCACACAACAGAAGCCCCGTCTTAATTTATATTTGTACAAAAAAAGGTAGGATGATGTGTCTATCCAGCCAAATATTCAGTTTGTATCAGCATTCATACGTGGATGTATAAAAATCTTGGAGACTTCTCAGTACACAAATTAGTAATGGCTATTTTAACCCAGGCTTAAAATTATTTTATAACTCACAAAAATCACATTATAGTCCCCAGAATGTTTAGGTATGCTTTCTCAAAAAATTCATTATAAAATATTCCTTTTATTTTTAAGCTAGACAGAGGAAGGACAGGTAGAATTTACCTCAGGCATGGATCTGGGGGGCAGAGGTGCTTCTAGACACGTGTTAGCTTTCAGTTCTAGTCTTTCTGTATCTGATGCAACACTGGAAACATCAAGCTTGGCAATTCTTTTGTCAGAGGCTCCAGCAGGCTCTGCCACATGTGCACTTGCATTTTCCATAGTTGTTCTGGTCTCACTAGTAACTACGTTTACTTCCTTCAGCTTCTTTTTTCCTGCTGAATCCAGCTGAGTCACTACTTCTGGAACTGCAGAACTCACTGTCTCTGGCAAAGTCAGTTCTTGTTTCTTCTCATCCACACCTTCAGTACCCTCAGATTTTAAAAGCCCAGTTTCAGTTTGGTTCTCTGCTGTTTCTTCCTGCTTTGTCACTTCACTTTCATTAGAGCCAGATTCCTTTTTCCCTTCTGCAAGCTCTTCTGAAGGTAAAGACAAACTACTTTCATCTTTCAAATCAACAAAGTCATCTTCATCTTCCACCTCGACTTTTTCCAGTCTTTCTGTACTTGTGGGAGTTTCTACTTCCACAGGAGTTTGCATGGCTAAAGAAGCAGCAGTGACAGCAACTGTTTCTTCCACAAGCTCATCAGCTTTACTAGAATCCTCAATTGCTTCAGCTATTCCAGTGCTGATTTCTGAGACACTGGGCTTCACTGTTTCTGGCTCTGGGGAAAATTCCACACAAGGCACTGTTTTTAAATCCTGTGTAGTACCCATATCCTCCTCCTTTAATTCCTCCTTATGATTAGACACTGAATGAGTTTGTTGGCCACCATCTGATGAATTTTCTTTCTCTTCTTTTTCAGTTCTGCACCCCATATCACCATCAGTAACACAGGAAGGAGCAGCAGCATTTTCTTTTAACTCCAAAGATTGTTGTTTTCCCTTGGTTTCAGCTTCTTTGCTAATCCCAGAGATTGTTCTAATTGGAGTTGAAGAACATACTCCACTCCCTTCACTTCCTTTGCCTTGGTACTCCTTGTACATTTGGGAAAGACTCTCTTTGTGCATTTCAAAAGTTACCTAGAAGAACAGAGTTCAAAGGACATTAAAAACTATATATTAATTACCATTTTCTTGGGGAGGGGGGGGGTAAGAAAAACAAAAAAACAAAACCAAAATCAATGCTCAAATTCCAAATTTATATTGGATACTGTCTTTTTCATTAAAAAAAAGACCCTGCATATTAGATATCTCTTCAACGACAGCAAGTTTTCCTTACATGCATCTGGTTTTCCTGGCTAAAAGGAAGAAAAAAAGTAAAGCTAGTGTCAAAAAAAACCCAACCAGACTGTCCCAAAGGACATACTAAGCATAAGATTCACAGAATTACTAGATTTTAAAATGGCAAGTTTTTTGTGAAAGGGGAGGCTGTGACAAGCAGCAGAACTTTCACATATTTTTAGTGCTCAAAAATCCACAAAGATACATAAAGTTTTGAAAATTTTACACAGGAAGTACAATCTCAGAAAGTCAGAGCAGAGAGAAGCACCTAACAAAGCCAAAATCCTGTGGATCCCCAAATGATACCTAAAATTCTCCAGAGGACATTTCCTCTGCTGAGAGCTATTCACCCCATCTCAGCCTGAGAAAAACTAAACAAACTGATTAAAGTGAAAAGACTTCTATACTCCTCAGCTGAAAATACTATCATTGTTTCTAGGTACTTAAAAAAAAAATCCAGATAGAAAAATTCTTTATATACACACTAATAAAATTCATTTGCCCAAATAAATAGCTATGTTTTAAAAAATAAAATATCACTAGACTACCTTAAGTTTTTATTACACTGTTACTCAGTTTATCCATATCTTTCCATTTAGGATTTAGATTTATATTCCATAACACAAGTGTTTATTTATCTGTAAGCTCAGTTCTCAAAATTTTCCCAGCATAAGCTCCACCTGAGGGTTGTTTTTTTTAAAATCATTTTCTGTATCATAAACATTTTCCATTGGCAAAGCAGAGCAGTGCATTCCACTAAATATACAAACACACATTTCCTTATTCTCTCACATACTCAGCTCATTCATTTGGATCTCATCTAAAAATTCCATGTACATGGTATTCAAAGTGATGATTAGTCAGTAGGAATATCTTCCCTTAAGATGACACACAGAAGTCAAAAAATATTTTTTAAGATTAAAATGATATTAGAAATCACAGCTAACAAATCAGAGATAAGGAAAAAAAAAGAGCAAAGACAAAAAAGTATTTTTGGCAGGTTCTGATCTCAATATTATCTTTTCAACATACTATTTTCTCCATCAGTCAAGTATATCATAGCACTGCAGGAGCAATGCATGATTTTAACATGACCTGAAGCACATTATTCATTCAAGTTGGTTTAATTGAAACTTTAGTGTCTAGAAACACAACTGGGATATCTCACTCTGCTTGTTTAAAAAAAAATATCTTCACATAGTAATTTTCATTCAGTTATGCACCAAAAAAAAAAAAAAAGTGTGAATAACTACAAAAATGCAAAATGAAGTAGAAATTATTATTACTAAAAGCAAGTGCACAGAGCACATAAAGGTATTAAAGATTAAACATTAGGATCTGCAAGCATGCAACAATTTACAAGACAACTGCTACCTTGAAGAACCTTAAATGCACGTAAGTAATTTTTTATTTTCCTTAAGGCATTTGCAACTGTAAAGCTGATAATACAAAATTAATTACCAGAAATTGTTCTAAATTAGTGAGTTAAAAGGCCAATCATTAATCTTCACCATCATCTGATAGTTAATCCATAGCTGTCTGCAATGCTTGGAATGCATCTCTACGCACCACCAGTTGAAGACACTTGTGAGCTAATAACTGCAACATTTGCCTCTGCCATTAATTTTAACTTAATTTGACACCCAACATTTACTAATTGCCAAGTAGAAAAATTAGCATACAGCAATGAGAAAGGGTAAGATGATTGACATTTGCATTAAAGAACATAGAGAAAATATTTTAACTACACATTAATATTTTGGCCTTTTTTTCCCTTTTCAGATGGGCAATTTCATAGAGTAGAGAGAGGGAGGGAATATCTTGCCAGACAGGTCAGACAATTATATATATTGCTGTTTCCTTATAGAGTTTGCTCAGCACAAACCAGCTCCTGTGCTGGTTTAAATGAACTCCTCATAATAAATGAATAAACTCTTCAGAATTCCAAAAAGCATCACAACTTTTTAAACCCTAACTAGGATTTTATTGACCTGCATTTTCCACTTCTCTACTCTTTCAAAAGTGTAATCCAATCTCCAAACACAAACAAGCCTGTTTAGACAGGAGACAGCAGTATCAGAGATATCAAAACTCATTTTCAACTCAGCACAGGAAAAGATACAAAGGTACTGTGTGTACCACACACTGAGTTACAGTCTGCAACCACTAACTTCAGGAATCTCTGGGCTATTTCTGAGTGGTTCACAGAAGAAAGCTAAGCAAGTTAAAATATACATTTGCAGGACACTACATATGAGAGGTTTCTAGCAGCCTAAACTTTTACCAGAAACACATTCAGTGATGTACAAGGTGGGGAGAAATGACTGTTCCAAGATGGTTCCTGTATCTCGCATTTTCACCTAAGCAGCAACAGTTCAGCCTGTTTTTTTACTCATCTTGAGAAAAAAAATAACTCCTAGAATAAGAAAGCAAGTACTAGTCACCATAATTCATAAAAGTCTGCTTTTCTGAGGGAGAATTTTATGTATGTCAGCAGCATTTTACTTCAAGTCAGGGTATAGCTTATTGTTACATCATCATACAATAATAAATTCATACTACATACTGAACATGTATTAGCTCATTTTCACTAAGGAAGTTATTGCTTTTAATAAGTTTAAATTGCAAGACATGAGCACACACAATCATGTCAATCTCACTACCTCAATCTCTGCCACCATTCCTACAGTTCAAACCCTACCTTGTACACATTGGATATTTAGCTATTAATAAAAATATTCTGTAACTAAATTCACTGTTTATCACCCCATTGTTGCAATGCCCAGTGAGAAGTTTAATGCACTGCTCACTTCTGCCATCCTTTTCTGGTACCTCCATATATTGTTGGCAGCCCTACAGCAAAGATTCCAGATTCATCACTTCAGATGATGACCAAGAGACCTAATTCAGGCCCCATGATGTGAACAGAGGTAACTGCAATTATGGAGGATTGCTTCAAATTGCAGCAACAGCAAAGAAAACCACTAACAATTCTTGAGGCTGCAGACTCCAGTCCCATTTTCCACTGATTTTTAATACCAAGTAATACAGATGAGAATCCTCTTTCTCCTCAAGTCTTTTTCACTCAGGAAGATTATTTCAGAACTACTTGCCTCTTTATGCACCAGCTCTCTCCATTGCAAATGTTCCCATAATTCTTCTTTTTGGGAGCTCTGGCACTCAGTAGCAAATCTCTACTACACTCTCCTTTTAAGGCTTCTCTGCAGCTTTATAAAGGTTTTTGTCTGCTTTATAAACTCTCAGTTTACCTTGCTCCCTTCTATTTATCCCCATTTTCTTTCAGCTTGGATTAGTCAAATGTTAGCATCCTGCAGCTTTACTCATGACACTGCACTCCCTCAAACCAAGTGAATAACTCCCCATTAACCATACATGTTGCATGTGTAAGAGCCCATCATTGGTATACATCTCTGCCTGCTGAACAATGAAAATACTTTCTTCTCCCTGGGGCCATTGGTTAGAAAAGCCTTCCCACAAACCTGCTACAAAAGAAGCTGCAACAAGGAAACATCTCTAAAGGTTAGGGACTGCCTCTTGGGGGATGCACATTCCAGTCCCCAAGCTCCTTCTGCTCTCCATAACTCAGATGACAAGCTGAGAATCATTTCTATACAGAACAAGTAATATTTATTAAAAATAACTATTTACATATTGAATAATTTCAAGGGTATTCCCAGCTTTGCTTCCTTGACATATTGGGCATGGCACAAATGACAACAAAAACCTGCAGTGGGACAATGACCCTCTGGCCCAGCTACTTCTGCTTCCCTTCAGGGCAACACAGACTTTTCAGAGGACTGAAGCCTTCAAAATTCCCTGGAGTTGAAGATCTCTCCTGTGGGAGACTCTCCTGCCCTCATGACAGGGACAAAAAACAGACAAAACCATCCTAGGCAAATCCTGGATGTCAATGGGATTTGGACTCCAGATTCTGATGGCCTCTTACCTTCTAAAACTACTGAGTCAAATTCTCTGCAAATTAATTTTTTAATTAACTCCATCACCACCCAGTCTTTGCAGCTTTTGCCAGTTTTCCCTCATCAGACAGTGATGAAAACCTGGCAAACACAGCACACATAAATGCTCTGAGGTTCCCTCCCCTCCTTAAATTAAACAAGCAGGACACAAAAGAATATACAAATTTACTTAAAATTAACAGTATTTATTACAACTGTACTTCAGACTGAAAACTGACAATTAGTTAGAAATACACTGTACTGCAAGGTCCCTCTATTAACATTTTAAGATTATGCTTCTCATTCAGAGCAGCGAATAAATTTTTTCCACTTAAACAGCAACAGAGCTGCAGCTTACATATATTAATTAACATCTGAGTCTTACTCACTGAAAATTTCTTGAGCTACTAAAAACTAAAACTAAAAATTATTCACCTGAATATATTTTCTTTAACAGAAAGCTAACATGAATCAACTTTTAAGTAATAAAATATATTTAAGGGCCTGAAATAAGCAGATGTTAGTCTTCCCAGTGGTTTAAAACATTCAGATAATTTAGGAGTATATTATACTGCGTAAATAATTGTATTCTTTTAAAACTTGGAGAAGCTGAATGGTTAAAAAGGGAAGTTGTCCACCATTCTTTACTTGTTTCCTATTATTAACCCCCAAATCATCAGTCCTTTGTAAAAAGTAATAGGACTAGACAGATAAAAATCTAAGGCCTAGTTAGCATGGTTGCAATGTTTGAAAAACAGAAGTTCTTAGATGCTTTCATAAATTCAACAATGACCAGTGAGAACAAACTGGAGATGTGATTTAATTTTTCCAATAATATTTTCATTGAACTAGAAGCAACAGATTAAACACCTTCGTATACAACAGTTTAATATCTGGAAAGCAGAAAAAAACCCTGAAAATTAACAACATACATGAGTAATACTAAGAAATTTGGCTTTTTAAAGGTTGCACACACCTACACACTCTCTAAATTCTGAGTGCAAGGAAGCCAAAGCAGTGCAATTATGCTGGAAAAGCCACTGCTCCTTATAAAATGCTGTGCAGCTGTTGGAGGAGAGGGTTACAGTGACAAACAGCTTCCCTGCTACAAAGGTGGCAGGAAATCTATCAAACTGGACAATAAAATTGCAATTGAGTTTCTTTGGCTTTTTATAGCAGCTGCATGTATCTTGATGTGTAGCTCTGCAAAACCTATCCAATTCTGTAACACTGGTCCTTTATGTACTAGTTCTTTATCATAGAATGGTGTTATAAATTAGTGGCACGAACAGTACAGAGGGTTATAAAAAGGAAAAATAAGCAGTAACCCAATACAATTAGAGATGAAATAGGAAAAACCCAAATTGGTTATTCTCTTAGCAATGTTAAGGAAATATTTTTGTTCCCATAATTCCCACATTATTTTGAAAGCATGCTAGAAATCAAAAACACTGAGATGCACTTAGCATCGAACAATCTGCCCACTGAATTATGCCTACACCAGGTTATGTGTGAATCTCTATGAATCTCAATAGTGGTACAACAGGATACAAGACTACTTAAAATAAGCAAAATTAACAGGATTAAAAAATCATTATAATTGTCTAAGGACATTTTTCAAGAGCTTTTTTGTGATTTATCCTAATTTATGTTCATATAATTAACAGGCAGCTCTGAAGGGTCATCCAGTTTTATATGGTTAGCTGCATGAATTGTATGTACTATTTACAAAAAAAAATTCAAATGGAAAATGCATAATAAAGGTAAAATTTTAAAATCATGATAATGGCATCACCATTCATATCAATATTGTCAAGTTAGTTTCTGGCTGCTTTTGCTGTTTAAACACTCTCATTTAGGCTTCTGGAACTAGTATTAGTAGCGATGTGCAAACAAACTGAATTCCTTTATGAGTCCTTCAATATTTCACCACCAACACTCTGCCTACACTCACACACTTCCAAACTTGCCATCATTCAATTTCTTCTGAAATGGGCTGGAAGAACAGACAGATATTATACACTGACTGGAAACAAAGTTAGACTTGGGAAGACTTAGAGGGAGTTACTCCTACAACCAAGGACATCTCCCTACAGCAACATGCCAGGACCCAAAAATGAAAAACACAGATTGAAGTAGGTCATCCCCTCCTTCACTATGGCATTTCACAAAAACATACAGCCTTTAAAATACAAATTAATAAACTGGACCAACATTATCTATATCTATCTATTTTTTTGTCTTTTCTAAAACTGCAGGTATTTGTTCTTGATATTTGACCATGGCATCACAATAAAATCTTGAGTTTTTTCTCTAGGAACTCTAGATCATTGATTAATCACATTAAGTCACTGAAGAGAATGACCAAAAATCCATATAACCTTTCTGACATGGATGCTGTTTAAACAAGATTTCTGACATTACATTATCTTACAAAAGGAGTCTAGGAATAGAACTAGAGATTATAAGATAATGTGCTAGCTAATTTCTAAATTCAAGCCACCAAAGCTCTGAGTAAGAGTTGAAAGGTGGTCTTCCTTTATTCACCTCTCCATCTTTCCCCAGGGAATATTCCCAGCAATTCCCAGCAATCACACACATGCTAAATTATGCCAGTTTTGTATAAAAGCACATTAGGGCTTTACTCTGGCTACAGCCTGCAATTGTACAATTCACCCATGCCCTCTGCATCTTGGAAATTGGTTTTTGAAGACTGCAAACCTGACAAAAAACAATATTAAGAATGGTCCAACACCTAAAATGTAATCTCTGTAAGGGTTAAAATGTGGCCCTGGATTCTTTACACTGGAATTCCACTTAGCTAAGTGACTGTTTAATAAAGTTATTTCACACATTTTTATTATGCAGATTTCCACAATTGTCTCCCCATAGCCCAAGAATCCACCATCGACCTCTGAATGCAAAAAACAGAGCTGCAAAATAACGAGGCTCTTGCTGTCTGCAGAGACTGACCCTTTTTTAAGAAAAAAAATTCATTCAAAATCCAAGACCTCAGAAGTGCCAACAATTTCCTAGTATCATAAAGTGGTCTTTTGGATTCACAGATGCTGTTTTCACACTGCTAAGTTGTACACATTTAGAAATATGTAATTTATAATTTAATTCATTAAAAATAAATATTCTGATAACCAGAATAATTCTGAGGCTCATGCTGGCCTCACTCTTCTGTTCAGAATAAGGCAGCATAAAATACCTTTTGTACTACTGTGCCTTATTCAGACAACCACTAATAACTTTTATGATGTAATTCTGGCGGTAACAACAACCAAATTCAGACAGAACAATAACAAAGGGTAATAGCCTCCTTCATACTGCAAGGATTTGCACTCTCACCCCATATTCCATGACAGTTTAACAGCTGAAGCATCTACCTTAACTTGGATTTCTTTGCTTTTTACTGATTTGTTTCACAGCCTTTTGATGTTACTAAAAGGCAATCTTGTTGATGAATAGCTATGGTGCGCCACCTTGTGTTCCTGCTGTTACTAAAACGCAAGACTAGTACCAAAATTTTTCAGAAATGCTCCTGAAATTTCATTCATCTCACCTTTGAGTGTGTGATTGACAGTGTATCCACCCACACACGCCAGCCACCCCACTCATATTTTATTGCATGGTACAGCAAAATCCGAAATATGGTGTACACCATCTCAGTTATCTTCTGCTCCTCAGAAGTCTTTGGATTAAAACAACAAAGGGAAAGCATCCACTCCTGCCAGACAGAGCACTGCAACAAACTCCTGCAAAACATACACATGCTGTTGAATCATATTTTTAACTATATCTTAGAAATATATACAACAGCTAAGTCAAGAATCCAACACGCTTTAAAAAATTGCAACATGCAGGCTACTCTAATTTTTCATACTGAAGACTTTGCTAGAGAACAGAATTTGCTGAAACAGCAATTAAGCTGTATCTGCCCTCTTGAGTTTAATTTACTAGGAGACCTTGTTATCTCTTTTATATCCTTTTTGCATAGAGCAAGTCATCTTACCTCCTGTTTTCTCTGCTGTTATTAAACAGTTTAATCATATCTGAGAGAAAGGCTCGCCGGACCTCCAGAGTTTCTGGACACTGGGGAGAATTACGGATCAGGATTGCAATAACCTTCAAAATCTCTGTAAAACAGTTCATGAGTAACAAAATATTAGGACTAAGCACAGCATAAAACACAAGGCCTCTTTCAACAGTGTTTGTACAAGGAAAGTGACACCACATAAAAAAGTTTTATACTGAGAAAAAGCACATCTCTATTGGAGAAGGTTTAAGTAAAACAAATCCCTTCTTCCAATACTTTTCAAACCTAGTCACCCATCAGGGGATTTGCAGGCCTCTAAAGTAAATGGAATTAATTGAATTACCATGTTTAAGCAACACAAATATTACTGCATGACAATTGATATGCTATCAGAACCTGTCAGAACCATTTTTACAAGAGGTTCACATAAAAAAGCATCTTTTAGAAAACCCATATATGAGAAAAATGCTTTCCCTTACAAGATTTTGCTCTACCTTAATAATACTGAATTTTCAAAGAATGTGACCAACTTCCAATTAAACTAAACAGTTGCTGCTATAAAAACCTTCCAAATAAAAAATTTTATCTCTTACAGTGTTTTCTGTATTTTTAGGAGGTGAAAATTGAGGATTCATCACACTTTTTGAAGCATTGGGGCAGTGACTTTTCTTGTTATTATAGAGGAAGTCAACTTTGTAAATGAATCAGGGTGTAATTTGAACACACTGTGATAGCTGCAGTTCATCTTGTACAACTCCTTTAAAGGGAAATTCCTTATTTGATAATAGTAATGACCTAAAAAAGGGACCCTAAAAGTCACTCTTCCTATCAGAGCTACATAATTTCAGAATCAACTCAGTCCCCATACAGTCTATACAGACCACAGCAGTGACTGTCAACTTCAAAAATCCTAGGAGAAAGCAACAGAAACATACTCGCATCTCTTGCTTCATACAGATTTATCAGAGGGAAAATGGCATAATGCAACCAGATTTCTTTCCTCCTGTTTTGCTTTCTTGTCTTTTGCCCCACTTTCCCCCTGAAGTAAACCTACAACTGTGACCTACATTTAATGACAAAGCAGCTACAAAAGTGAAAAATCTGTTATTTCTCCAGAAAAAGTTAACTCCCAAAGCTATCATAAGTCCATTGTATTCTGTGCAGAGCACATTAACAATGTATACAATTCAGGAAAGGAGATCAGTATTTTCTCTAAGTTCAAAAGACATCTAAAGTTTCATATCAAGATATTTCCAATAAAGTAAGCTAACCAAAACAGTGAGCAGATACATTTCTCCTATTTTCCATCTAGCATTGACATACTGAATGTAATTTAAAATGAAAGGTGTTTCCATATTTCAGGTAATTTTGTCTGACATCACTAAATAGTGCATTCAGAATTTTGCTGGAACCTTAACATGTATTAAATCAAAGTATCCTTTGCATACAAGTCTTGAAAAACCATTTCATAAAATGACTGCACTGCCAAAACAAGGTGAGTTATGAACTACAGACACATAAAATGTCTTCGAAAAAATATAGAGACATACTTTGTACATAACTCCAACTAAATACAAGTTATCTGTCTTGTAGAGTTAAAAAAAAGTAAAACTGAGATTAGAAGACTGGTAGATTTAATTAATAAGCTTTTTCATTGGTGAAGCTCTTTTAAAGCACTTAAGCACTTTTCTTAAAGTAGCACTTAAAATTATATATCATTCTTACGAGGATTTTGTATCTTCACTGTTGAATCTGGGTCAGGATGTTGTTTATGTATTACTTGAGTGCAAATCTGTTCAGTCAGAATCTAGCAAAAAAGAAGATGCCACATCAGTGTAAGAAAGACAGCTTACTGAAAAATAGTTGGATGCTGCACTAACATCATCATTCTAAAAATCATCCAAAAAAATCCTCACTAACTTTCTTGATAATCTATTTCATCCTGTTTCTGAAACTCTACAAGCTACTGTATTTTTTTTATGTCTCTCAAGTGCATACTGTTATTTAAAATACACTGAAAGATGAATGTGAATCTAACCAAAACAATTATCCTAAGACAAGATCATTGCTATAATAAAATTCCACATCTACATGAGCATCTGCTTGAGACATACAGGTTACTCATTATCTAAAATTGTTCATAATGAGCATAAATAAGTTAAGGAGGGGATAAATCCAAAGTAGTGAGCTTTGGAGGGGAAAAAAGCAGCATTCAGCTGCATCACACTAAGGTTTAGTGTCATCTGGAACATATCAGCACAAATATGTAAGCAATTCTCTAACAATGTCTTACAAGTAATTAGAAAGATTGGATCCTAACTACAGTGTATGAGTACCTCAAACAGGACATTGTATGTGGTCATGGTGAATAAACTTGTCTGAAGCATCAGCCTTTCAGCCAACAAAGAGAACAATCCATGTCCAAGCATGACTTCAGCTTTTCTCCTAAAATGGTAGAGAAAGATAAAATAAACTTGGGCATTCCATTTGCTTTAGGGGAAAAACATCTAAAACATGTGCTTCAAGAAATACAAAATCACTGGTAAGATATTTTTCTTGTTTGTTCCTTAAGTCTTTCAGTTTTGGTGAAGAAAAAGGGGAAGTGTTCAGTTTCTGAAAGGACAAATCATTCCCTGAAGGCAGCCACCTTTCTTCCATAAATGAGATCCACTCACCCATGAGCCCAAAAAGCTCAAACACAGCCTTGGGGATTTCTTGATAAACACTGAGGAAAGGACACCTTTGCCCTCATTTCACTCAAAAATGCAACCATGGACAGCAATCTCAATAATTATCCACTATCACAGTCGAGTTGAGACATATTAAACCTAGTTCTCAGGAACACAAGTCCATCTCACCAGTCTGATTCTGGCTATTGATCTCACTGGGAAAGGGTCACTTTAAAAAGCAGGAGGCCATACTGCAAGTAACTATTCAATCAGCTTGATAAGGAACTGATAATGCCAGCAACAAGCAATTCCACCATATCAAAAATGCATTCCTGACAAATAGACTGAGGGGTAGTTGAAGAAAAGCTCCTATTCAATGAAGCCTATTTAGTGATTAACTTCCAGTATAGCTTTTTCCCCTTTACACACAAATGTGTCTATACACACCCAATAATTCATACCCAAAATAACATATAGAATGTCTGTGTTTACTCCTGCCTTTTTTGGGAGGTTTTGTTTTAAGACCCAAATCAGTACTTACTTTGGAGCAAGATGCTTTAAGAAATATCCCATCACTTTCAGAGCTTGCACCCTGATGCCTTCACTTTGTGATGCTAAAAGCTTGTAGACAACCCTAAGTGGAGAAAACACATGGGTCTTCTGTCAATGTAAAGAATAACAAATGGAAGGTTTTGGTCCTTGTAAACCTCCCTTAAAAACTTAAGACATCTAAATGTATTTATCAGTTACATCCATTTTATTTCATCACTTCCTTTTCAAGACAGTCAAGTTCTTAGGGCCACATCACTTTCTGATTACAGCTGGACTGTGGATCACAGTATTAACAGATCTTCAAATCTGTGAAATATGATTTAACTTATCTACATGGACTACTAAGCTCTCTTTGAAAAAAGAAAATACTAATTTCTAAGTGTTCCATGAAATCATATTGGAAGAGAAGGAACAGTACTTATCCTTTACTATTAATAAGTTATGATAAATTTTTTGAAGAAAAAATAGGAAAGTAGGAAAAAACCTACTTCAAACCATTTTGGAGAACCTTTCCAAAACTGTTCCATGTTACAACATGGCATTTTAGATCTGCAAGTTTTAAAGAGCTCAAAGGACTTCAAGTTTTTAGGCCTTATGTATACAAAATTGAGCACTCATCACTTCTATTTACCCAAAAACTATTCTCGGGACAACTGAACTAAGACCAGAAAAAAAAAAAAATTCTATACCAAATACCAGAATTAAAGGTAAAACCTAAGGGAAATTAAAAAACAGTTACGTATAATGAATAACTTATCCTGGAGAATGCTGCAACCACAGAAACTAAAGAAGGAAACAAATAAGCAAACCTATGATGCACTGGCCATTCAATCAACAGGATCCATTTCTCTGCTTTTCTTTACAGAACACTATCAGGGTTTCCTAATTGTGTAGGGAAAAAGCACCTCCTTTTTTTTTTTCCTCCACTAGATCAGTTACTTGAACATTTTTAATTTTAAAAGAACCTCAAATATTTATAAAGCTTTGGAAAATTATTTTTAAATTTCAAGATTATCATGCCTTAATTGCAAAAAGCAGATGCATCAAGAACCACACAAACAATCAATTGACTGTAGACAATATTGGAGCAATAAGTGTAACAAATGAGGCAGGAAAACAAAGTTATTTCTCACTGTGGACTCACTATTCATGCTGACTTGCTCATATGCTTGCTAACAAAAAAGAAAGCACCTACTGCTAGTTGTTAAATAAAACCAAATGCACTGCACTGGAGACCCAACCTGACATTCAAATACTTTATTATTTAGAAGTTTTTATTAGTTTCCCATACATAATACATTACTATACAAATGAAATCAAATCCAATGAAAATGGGTAAAAGGGGAGAAAGCACTAAAAGGGGAGAAAACAATTACAAGCATGTCTGAATGCAGTCTCTTGAGAAAGGGCAACTAGAAAAAATATGTGTCTAAACAGGGGTTAACCAATAGGTGCAACTAAATGTATGAAATGAGACCCTGCCTTCACATTGTGAGAGAATGACTATTCCCCATTTCCTTCTAGGAATTCTTCTTACATTTGTTTGCCTGTACCAATTTTTCCCCCAGCATGTTCAGGCAGGTTCCTGTTAAATTAGAAAAGTTCAATACTGTGACCACCCTCTGAGAGCCACAAGATAAAATCAGAGTCATAACTTAACTCCTCTAGCAGATTTTTTTTTTTTTTTCTTGCACAAGTAGAATTCACTACTATCCCTAATTTTCTCTCATGATAGTGTTAGACACTATTTTTCTGTTTGTTGGGAAAAGGTTGCAAACAGTGCATAGCACAAAGTCCTACTTTTAAACAAATAAGAGTTTTTCTGGAAAAGTCCCACAGAGATAAAAAAAAAAAAGGAAGAAAGCTAACAAGGATCAGAAGACATCTGAATCAATTTTTGTCAGCTCCCTTCCAGTTCTAAAACATCTGTAAGAATGGGGGGCTGAAGAGCATGAGCAGATGAAGACATCAATGCACAGACTGAAATGGTCCACTCCCTGTTTTAGTGTGACTGACAGCTTGGAAACATTAAAAAAAAACACCTCATTAATAATAAATCCAACAGCACCTCTTGTCAAAACGAACACCTGGACCCAAAAATCTTCCAAGATGAGGAGTCTATGACTGCAACACACACACTGATGAGATCTGTTCAGATTTCATGGGAATTCTTGCAAGCAATAGTATGGTCAAAACACTGTTCCCTTTTTCCCACTTAGAAAATTCATACTTACTGTAATCCATTCCTCTGATCAAATGCAGGGATCATAGAACCTGGATGCTCTGACATCAGAGCAACCAGCAACTGCAAGACATCCATTAGATTGTCATCCTGTTGGATAAAAGTTACAAATTTGAATTCACAACAGATACACTAGAACATTGTTTTGGCTAAAAGAACCACCACAAAATATTTCAAAAGTATGTGGAGATTAATAACAAACAAGAACCAAATCATTTTGGCCAGGATCAAAAGAATTACAGCTCTAAAATGAAAGTGCAGGAGAAAACATTACAAAAATTACACTTAATTGTTTAGAGTGAAAAGTGATATATCACTGTCTGGGATGTAAGGATTTGACAGGTAATGGAAATTTAGACTATGTTACTTCCTTCTACACACACGCTCCTTTGTTTTTGCATGTGCATTTCCCAATCCTTTCCTGCACTGGAGCTACAAATAAACTGCTGCACATTTTCTGGGGCACAGGGTGGTGTTTAATGAAAAGTCTCTACTCAGAAATGTTCAAACCATGAGGAAAAAAATACTACCACCTGCCACAGACAATATTTTAATGGGTAATTCAAGCTGCTCAGTGAAGTTTTGCATACTTTTAGTCTGAAGCACTCTAAGCTACAGTTCATTAATTTGTTCCAAAAAAACCCTAAGAAACAACAAAATGCAACTTTTTCCGTACTCTGTAGAATTAAAATGAAATTTTATTTTCAAACAAAAAGAGCCCACAAACACTGTCCAACACTTTTGAACAGAAAATCAGTTTTACATCCTCCTGAACAACTCTGTTCACCTGATGATATTATCAGCTGAAATTACAGACACTATCACTATTTAGTCATATGAGAAAGCTAAAGTTTACTTTTTTTGTTGATGTTTTCCTGAATTCATAGTTAGATTGTGGGATTCAGCATTCATTGATCTTTTACACTTGATTATGCAATCTGGTAAGATTTTTAAACCATCACACCCTCATTTGAATGCTACATAAAGCTTCTGCTATTTTAGTTGACTCTTAGATTTTACCATGGGTCTTATTTTTTACTTCTCCACATAAAGTAGAATTTCTTGACTATGGTAGTGCCAAGTAGTAGTATCCAGCACAGAGACTAAAAGGAAAATATAGGTGTATGCAATATTTAAAAAAAAAATCCATACTGCTTGAAATGAAGTTCAATTAATTCCTTATTTTACTCATTTCAAGCACCCTTAGAGAGATGAGATCAGTTAGATTTATGTCCCCATTTCCCTTGTCTTTGATGTTGCATCTGGCATAAAGTGCCTTTTCCTGGTGCTAAAATATGAAGATGCAGATGTATCAGTGGTAACCAACATTTTCCCCCAATTAAGTTTATATGCTTCTTAGATGCCATTAACATACATCTTTATTTTTTAATGCATGTTTTCAATTTTATTGCTTTATTTAAGAAGCAAAATAAAAAGGAGAGGAAAAACAAAACAAAAAACATTACTTAGGCAGCCTAAACCAAGGTTTTGACTTTTTTTTTAAAGTCAGTCTCACCATCTGTTTTTCTGCTTGGTAAATTGGTTTGTAGAACAACATAAGAAACCATTTTAACTTACTGGCTTAATGAACTTCAATCTAACATTGAACATAGTGCTTAAATCACTGCAAGAATATTGGCATATCAGCACACTACTCTAAAGAATTGGACAATGCTGTCTACTTCCTCTGCAGAGCCATCTTGTGGCATAAAGGGGGTTATATTTATTCAAACATATGGTGGTCACAAACAGCACTAGTATACCACTCTTCATCAACATATTCCCCAAATTAAAAATTACCTCATGTATAGTAAGCAGGTAATTGAGGATAGCTTGCAATTCATCTTCTTTAATTCCATAGTCCTTTAAAAACAAACAAGTTTCAAGTATCACCTTTTAAGTATAGAATGCTGCTTCCAAAAAAAGCTTTGTTACAAGAAACCTTTCTATCACAAAGCAAGTGCCACACAAGAAACTTGCTTTCACTTGATCCTGTAATAGCTTCATAGTTTGTAAGGTAGCTTCTTCCTTGCCCCCAAAAGCACCCACTCTATTCTATAAAAGTGTTTTAAGGCAATTTCAACACAGGCATAAAAACAAGATCTAGTATATGAAATTGTTAGAGTAATACATGTTAATTGATACAGACAATTTGAACTGAGAGCTTCCTGTTAATAGAAGAATTAAATCGAGGCAGCATAAAAGACTCAAAAGCAGATCTGGAAGGTAAATTATAAGCCTCTCAGATATACCCATACCTATGTTTGCTTCTTATTTTTCACTAGAGAAGCCCATTTTCAATTGTCATCACCTTTGAAGAAACCTCAATAATTTATGGCACCTATGCCAGCAATATGCCTTGAGGTATTTTTTGTGAAAATAAAATAAAATCAACAGTTTCTAAGAACAAGATGAGGGTAGACAAAAGCAGACTTCTCCACTTCTAGGGTTTTTAATTTTTACAGCAAGACTTTCATTTCCCAAAATGATTTTGCACCACTATGTACAAAGAGAAAACTTGCCAAAGGATAAACCTTAACCTTTTCGATGGATGTTGTATTTATCGTTGTGCAGGTTTTGGTTGGGATAGAATTGATTTACAAGAGCCAGCACACAGCTATGGTTTGGATTTGTGATGGAAACAGTGTTGATAACATAGAGATGTTTTTGTTATTGAGCAGGGCTTACACAGACAGACTAAAAACTTATGATAGTAAAAGGTCATGAAGAGCCTACAAGCAACAGAGCTGCTGAATTCCAGCATTCCTCTAATGTCCAAGAAAGAGTTGTGAAATTTATTGATAGAATCTTTCTTATCCTCCTCTGTCCCACTGACCCACAGCATACAATAACAAATGTTTCTCTTTAGTCTTCAAGCACTTGTGATGTAGCTGATACTGTTCATGTTAAAAAAACAAAAAAACCCAAAAAATTAAATACTTATTTCCCCAATGGTAAACATTTCTAAGCTAATGACAGCTCCACTTCTGATAAAAACAGCTTAAAAGGGTAAAAAATGCATCCTGACACTGCTGTCAGTGGCAGAAGCCACAACAAAAAGAAGCACCTTACATGGCTTTTCTGTTTATTTATTATCACAAAATTTAACACGTTTAAAGCATGTTAGGCATTTCTTTATGAAAGAAAACTCATATATCCTACCATAATTAAAAGCTATCCTACCTTCATCACTAGCTGTTTAATGAACATCAACAAAAATGCTCGCAGGGATAATATCTCCTTCTGAGTAGGCCGTGGACCATCTACAAAAGAAAAGTAGATATATAAAATACAAAGTAACAGCTATTATAAGCATAGACTGCATTTTCACAAAATGAAAAATAAAAAGCATTTTCTGAGTGAAGAAAGCACAATTCTAAGCCTTCCCACCCTCTATTTCAGACCACAAAACAGTACTGTGTTTTATCACTTTTTATTAGCAAAATTTCTGATCAGTGAGGTTCCACTAAGGCTTCATCTAAATTCTATTGATTTTAACATTTTCTTGCAGTGCTATGAACCTGCTTCATGCAAGGAGTAAGACTGATGTGAGAACTTTGTGTCAGAATTTCCAGATTTCAAACTTTTGCAGTTTACAGGTGTTTTTTAAGTTCTGCCATAGCTCAAAGGAAGAGCTACGTGCCATTATTATACACTGGTTAAATACAGAAAAACCAATCTTACAATGCTATGTATTAAGAGTACGTTGAAAGATATTATTCAATTTGTTAACTCAAAGTCAAAAAGGACAGGCTTCTGCCATCTCTGTGTAAAGCAGACTTTCAAAGAAACATTTTAAATACTCAAACACTCAGTAGCTCCCAGGAGAGCCAAGGTTAAAAAAACAGGTGCAACCAAGTGTCAAAATCAAGCAAAAGCTTTGGTACAGAAAGCAAATGAACTGTTGCAAATACATTTTGGGGGACAGTTTTTACATTTGCCTGTAGGGTCACAGTTCTCATGATCTCAATCATCACAGAAAAACAAACCATCTAGAGAATTAAAGTGATCATATGAGTCTGGTTCTATAAAGTATAGGCCCACAGGCATACTTGTTTAAGAACAGCTATTTTCAGCCTAGTTAAAATAAGCCATTAAACTGCATTACTAAGACTATCCTACTCATCCACTTGCCTCAGGCTCAATAAATGAGTTACGAAACAAAGTAAATCCACAAGAGACTAAAAAGAAAGGAGAAAACACAAATGCTTTGCTTCTTAAAGGATGAAAAATACTACCAAAAAATCCTTACAGCCCTCTAACAAGAAGGGCTGGTCATTTTGTGAAGTTGGTGGCAAGAATGCAGACCCATCTAGGGAGCACTCAGTCCAAGTATATCTCTCTCTCTCCCATCATCTGCTTCCACCACTGAAATTCCAAAAATGACAGAGAAAGACCATACTCCCAAGCACAGCACTAGAGTTCCAACATCCTACCACTTCTCTGACCACTTCTGTCTAGTGTCAGTTCACATAGAGGATATGACTTCTAAAGAAAGTTTCCTATAGGTTGTGAAAAAAATCTTTCAAGGACAAAAGCACACTGCTCTCACCCTAGGGAACCCATCCCACTGAAGAGTAATTACTTCTGAAGAACTGACAGTTCTGTTCTAAACACTGCATACAAAACTTTATTAAAACAAACATCAGATTGTGAGAATAAAAATCAATATATATATATGTACATACCTATGCCCTTGGGAGTGATCCCACTGCGATCCTGAGGGTTCACCACCCAGTAATAATACTTGAGGGTGTGCATGACCAAAAGAACTGTCCCAACCCGCCGGATTGCTCCATAAATGTTCACAGTGGCAATGAACTCAGTAGACAGGTAAGTGTACAGGGTCAGCTGAACCTACACCACCAGTCAGGAAAACAAAAATCATCACACCTGAATTGCAGCACGTCAGACAACTCAATTTTTACATTTCATCTATCAAAATGTATTAAAGAAAGATTTTTTTTCTGCATAGCTTAGTCTTAAAATCTCTGCAAATTGATGAAAATTTTCATTGTATTTCTGAAACTGTACAGTGCTGATAAGAAGGTTTCAGCTGGCAAGTTTTGATCAAAGTTGTTCACTGTCAGAGAACAGAAATTCACCAAAAATAAAAGTACTCCCTTTCAATTTATATCAGGACTTAAAATCTGACAACTTAGATAATTTCCTCTTCAAAAATTGCTGAGTTTTTCCCAACTAACCCATCAAAATTTCATTCCCAGTCTGGGTGAAAAGTCACAAATCTGTTCTGCAGAACACTGCAAGTTTTCCAGCTCCCAGAAAACCATGGGAGTCTGCAAAACTTGACAACTAAACACACAAAGCAGAGCCTGAAGACAATTCTTGGATGATTTCTGTTGTAGAGCTGGAATCTGTAATTCTTTGGAGTCAAGGCTTAGTTTGACACTCTCATAAGATACCTTATTGATAAGAATAAGCAATTTTACCTGTGCTGGGATATGAATCCATATAGCAGGATTCAGGAGAACATGATCACACAGTTGCTTCAGCAGGGGCACCCCATTGTGTAAATTGCTCAGGTATTTGGAGAAGGCAAGGCAAAGTTCCAGCACAGCTCTGGTAACGTGGGCTTTGGAAGACTGCAAAAGAAAATCTGCTTAAGGAAAGCCCTGCAACAGTCTAGGAAAATTATTTAACTCAAAAAAAATTCAACATAAATGCAAGACATCAAGGAAGATTTACTTCACCTTTTCTAGGCTGTGTCCTATCACAAGGAAGCCTTTACAGGAAAGCATCTGTTCTTGCATAGCAATAGAGTTCTTCAACAACTCCATGATGAATGCCAGTAAAGTAGAACTGGAAAACACAGTTTAGTAAACAAAAACATGTTAAAGGGATACAACAAGACAAAGTACTTCCAAATTAACAGTCCCACCACACAACTCAGAGCTACATGTTATGGAAATGTCCTGTTACGTAAATCAGAACTTTTAAAACAAAAAACAAGACTAAATTTTGAATGCTTGCTTCAAAATCTTCTTTATTAATGCTTTTCTAACTTGAAATTCTGCACTCTAAGAAAACCATATAAAAGCAAAATCCTTCTGAATTCTTGCAAAAAACAACAGTTAAGTACTCTCTGCTTCATGTTTCAATCACCAACTTCTGCAAGATCAGTCACAATTGCCATTCTACTTCTTAAGCTTTCAGATGAGCAAATCTTCTTCTAGACACAGCTTTGCTGCTGTGCTGCTGCCAGAGGGAATATTCCTGTCAAGGCACAAGTGCCTGTGGATCAAGACTTTCACCAGTTGAAAATCCCAGTATCACTGGGCCAATTTGCAACTGCATCAAATCCCTGACTTAGCACATAGATGCTCAAGTCTTAGCCAGCTCAGGAGACACCCAGACACAAACAGATGGGCTGAAGGAATATTGTGACCCTCTCTTCTAAGCAACAACATGGATAAAAATCATCTTTTTATCATGAAACTTCAAATGCAATAAATCAGAGCAAATTACATCAGAATTCTAAAAAGCAATCTTTTGTTTTTACTGCTGCTCATTAACTTAGGAGCTCTGGAGCTCCACCAGCTTCTGTGTCTGGGTGTTCAGAAGTTGGATGGAGTTGAAACAGAGCTCACAGAGCTCAGAGGAAAAGCCTAGCAGCAACACTAAGTAACAGTATCTTCCAAAAATCTGAAGGTTAAAAAAAAAAGAAGAAAAATTCCAAGGAATGACTTCATGTAACTGAAAAATTCGCCCCTCCTGGAGTTTCTCTTGAAACCTTCCCCAGTGAATTCTCTCCATAACAGGAATAAGCTCAAAAGAATTATCCATAATTCTGCTACACAAAAAAAAAAAAAAAAAAAAATTGTCAAGTATAAAACATATGTACCTCTGTGAGCTTTCACAGAACACTTGGTGCAAACAAGTACATCACTTTAGGTCCTACCTGTAACCCTTTTGTTGTTAGACATAATTCATTGCTGCACAAGACAATGCAAACTACTCTGCCATTTGATAAAGCAAGAGGTAATTTCTTTTACTTCAAAGGAATAAAGCCCAGGACACTGAAAGTGCATGCACTCACCAAACAGTTGTGTCAATGTGGTCTGAGGAATATTGCCTATAGTCCAACTGTGCAAAGAGAGGGAAAAGCACCTGCACTCCTCCAATGGAGTGCAGGGCACTTTGGATCGAGTGTGTCAAGACTGCTTTCACATCCTGACAAAGGAGAAACAAGAATATTGAAACCTCCTTCAGAAACTAATCAAAAGTTCACTAAAACAGCTTTTAATTTCTTCAATATAAAAACTGTCTCATTACCAAATAAAAGGAAACAGCAAGAAGAACAAACTAGCTAAACAGTCACTAAATACCCTGTATGCCTGATCTACTGCTTTAGATACAGATACTTTAAGATACAGATCTATAGTGCAGATTCTCAGGTGAATATACTGGAGGTAACATTCAAAGCACAGGGAGGAAAAGTATTTCTTATCAACAGGGCAAAGGATGAGAGATAGGGAACGTCTGTAGAGGAGTGAACATGAGGAAGACAGATTTTTTTTTCAAAGCTAACACAGCCTTTGCATTTATTAATAGAATAAACATTTTTCTTAGGATTCTTGTGCATTCTCTTTAGTTCAAGAAACAGGGCCAGGGCCAACCCAAAAAACCCCAACCTATAAGCAATTCCATCTCTTATCCAAATCCCCATAAAACCAGATTTTAGGTTTTCAAACAGAAATCATTTATATCCTCCAAATCTATGAAAATGTTGATTTACCTGCAGCATGAGGGCATGTGGTGAATGAACAAAAATGGAAGGGTTATCCTTAGGGGATGACTCTAGACACAGCTGTGCATCTGTAGCCCTTGGATTGTACATAAAAGCAATAGCACTGGAGAGTTTGCCATCATATAGCAACAATTTGTGATGTTCATCGAGGAAGAGATCACTTTCTGCCTTGAACTTGAATGTTCCCTGGATTGGGAAGCAGGGTCGAGGAAGGAAAGGAGAAAAACTATATTAAACACATTGTAGATACAGATCAGAACAACTATTGGAAAAAAAAAAATAAAGTATTGCTTCTTTAATTGAACAGTACTTCATAAAGAAAGGTTCTCATAAGAACCAAAGACTCATAAGACTCAGTCAATTTTACAGCATTAAAAGGCAGAATTTTTTTGGCCCCTGAAGAGTGTCATTGCCAGGATGGTGGGTAATGTAAAAGAACCACATCAGCCTGGAAACAGCAGGACTGTCAGCAATGTTCACTCAGAAGGAACTAATAATTGAGGAGCAGATAGAAAAGGAACCATCTTTTTTAGCGTATGTTTGTACAGCTGCTGGGGAATAACAGCCTTCAATTAGTGCCCCTCAGGCTATGACAAAACAAATAATAAATCACTGCAACAAAACTAATCCTCAGCACTGACTTCACACATTTAAAAAATCCCACTAGCACAAGCAACTATAAAGCCACATTTCTAAAACAAATATATATCACAACTGATCTACAAGTTTTCAGCCTCAAAGAAAAACTGAACCCAGTCGAAGATAACAGTTGTGTTCTTCCTCTCCCAACCACCAGCATGGAAATTTTGAGAAGCAAACAGAAGCACCATTATTTCTGTTTTATAAGAAATCAAGAAATTGAACTAATGCTAGCTTGTAGCTTGTAAGACCACACATAGGCTTACAGAAGAAACATGGAAGAATTTTAAAAAAATATTACACAACCATTTTGTTAGGATACAGAGGTGTCACAACATCCTTAACAACTACCATAGAGAGCCTTTGCAGAACTAAACTTAGGAAAGTCAGTTCTAAGGTACCTTATATCCCAGGCCAAGCTGATAAATGGCAAAGATCTGAGCAGCATTGAGAGCCTCACTAAAAAGGTAAACAGATGTCATCTGCCCACAAAACACTCGATTGGCATCTGCTGTTTCTGAAGAACCCAGGAAACATTTGTCAAATGTCTGAAAGCAGAAAACAGAACCCAGTCACCGGGCTTAATCCATGCTACACAAGCAAATCATGCAAAAAATATGCATTTCATCAGGGACTATTTTTACATAAACAAGTACTTGAAGTCCTCAGCAGAAACAAATATAAAGTTCTGAGATGCAATTTATTCCTCTACCAAAAATTACCATTTTTATTTCAACATTTCTTTTAAAAATGCATACAGTGGGGGAGGTTTATGAGTAAAATGGCAAAGAATATCTATGTAATGCATCAAGATGATCAGCTACAGCCATGAGTGTGCAGGGATTACTCACATCACTGGTGTTGACAAACCATGTTATTTCCCCATAAGACGCCAGTTCCCCATTCACGTAACACCGGAGCTCGCTGTTCTTCCAGCGGTTATAGATGTGCACTATAGTCACCATGTACCACTAAACAATAAAAAAAAACATTGATATAACTCTATAAACACTTGGGAGTAGCTTAAGCATTCAAGTGGGGCTTGGAAGAACGAATTCAACTCTTTATGTGAATTAAATTAAGACTGAAAGATGTATTTTAGGTAGAAAAGATTAATAAGCCACTGGTGAGTTTTCTTGCATTGCTATGTCAAAGGACAATATGCCATTTTTTTCACAGAGAAGCTTAAAAAGTATTTATGGCATATAACTCCAAAAATCTTTATGACAATGCTGAACCAAATTTACACTGAAATGACTCTGTAAATAAGCCTAAACTGGGTTACTCTTAGCATGATGGACTACTACAAATGCCATTCCAAAGAGCAAGGATGGCTCCAGACTAAAGCCTCTCAAAGGCTGTGCATGTCAAATTATCACAAACAGAATCCATATTTACAGCAAGGGATTACTGATAAGGAATTCCTGAGGAGGCCTGTTCTCCCACAAGATGTTTACACCAGTTGTTCCAGAAACATTACCAGCATATCTAAGTAAAAAAGGCAACATTCAACATCAAATAACACTACCAAATAGGCAAGTCAGCCTTGAACACTAGTAATAAAATCAACTCATGTTTTAGTTGTAAAATTAAAAAGAATAAGAATTCAGAACACATATTTGTTTTGCTCATTCCAGTGTAACTGTTTTTCTACAGAAAGATGAGATTAGTCAAGAGCTACAACACAGACTCCCAAGCTACAATTTTAGATTCATGAAACACTTTTGAAAGATTTTACTATTTTTACTCACCTTTTGTGGCTTGAAATCAAATTTTACACAGTGCTGGAAACCTTTTCCCTTTGATTTTATGGACGTTACAATCAAGCAGCCTCCAACAAAGTGAGCAGAATAACCAAGTCCTTTGTTTGTTCGAAAACTGACAAATCAGAACAAAATCAACACATACACAGATGCAGAAACCATTGAACAATTAATAGAAACTGAACATCAGCAATATCAGCTTTACATAATACTCACCAGTATAAATAAGGCTTATCCTTATCCACATTAATATTATTTACAGGATCCATTCTTAGCCAAGTGTGGAAAGTAAATCCATTCTGGTATGGCCACTTGGCTATAGGAGGTAAGGCAATAGCCTGAAGAAAGAAGAAGTTATTCATGTAGAAAGATAAACACAACAGTAAAAGCGTGCAGCCTAAGATACACTGTACAAATATATGCTGATAAACAGAGACACACTGCAAATGTATACAGTTCCTTTATACTAAAAAAAAAAATCTGGCCTAACTTCTGTTCTCCTTGTACTTGATTGCTATAATATTTAATTAACCTAAGTATTTAAAAACTGACCTTTATACCTCAAAGAAATTATTAATAGTAACCTATGCTGCAAAATTTGATAGATTTAGTGAAAGTCTTATAGAAAAACAACTTCTCAAAAGGCAAATTCAGATTGGTTTGGTTTTATGGTAACCTGACAAAATCATCAGTTCCCTTTTCACATAGTGTTGGTATTCAGGAAAAAAACTGATCATGAAGGGAAAGCTGGCCACATTTCACTTAATAAATTATTTTCTCTCCTGAAATTCATATCTGTGTAGGCTTCCAGAATACACAGAATTACAAACTTCCTCAAAAGAAACATAATACAATCTCCATAAGGCAAAATCTTCATATCAAACGTATTTTTAGTGCAAAGCCCTTGAGTTAAAAATCATAGCAGAACCCTTTGTTTCAAACAGCTGGGGTTTATTTTTTGGAGTTTTTCAGTTGGTTGGGGTTTTTTAACATTACTATTAACTTTCGGCTGGTGTGCAGCCCTGATTCACAGTATACACTTCAATTAAGATTGCCATAACCTCTGATCAAAGATGCTGCCCAGATGATGAATACCAACAAATAAAAAAAAAAATCAAAGAACTCAATTGTCTCCAGACTTGTTATTATGTTCCCATGCTCCATTCAGCTACTGCTGTCCACACAAAATGCAGTAAATCCCTCTCTACACCAGCTAACCAACCAGTCTCCATGTCTTTGCACCCAGCTCTTGGGAATTGGTAGCATTGTCACTTGACTAAACTTACAATGGATCACAAAGTAATTGTAGTAAATACTTTATTTCTTAAACTTCTTAATTTAAATATGTATAAAAATACCTACGTAAAGGTTACTGAGGCACCCCACTATCACAAAATATGGTTCAAGCATTCAACATAATTAACAGAAGTTAAATATAATCCAGAAGTTAAATAGAAAACCATGAATAACCAAAATGAACACAAACGTATCTGTCTATTGCCAAGTTCTGTTGCATGTGATAAAACTGCAGGAGCACTTTTCTAGTAGTCTGCATTTGTCAGTCTCCAAAGTTTCCATTCAAAAAAATAATTCATTATGTCATCAAGTTGGTGAAATTCAATTTCAAGCCACCAAGGCAGAAGGCTAATGGGTTTATGTGCAGAAAACTGGAAAGAGTCATCTGATAAATCTTATTCAAATCTTATTCTGAATTAAGCATGAAATTTTGAACATAATTTTTCATTCTACAATTGTAGAAGAAAAAGTGTTGACACACTCGAATTCCATCAGAAGATTCTGCACAGGGTTTTCCAACTGCCTATTTAGCTTCAAATTCTTTTTCAAGTGAACACCACAGAACTTAGAAATGAGTCCCAGGAACAATTACAAAAAGACTAATTATTGCTAATTTAATCCTTTCCAGTATTATTCAATCTATAAATGTCTAGGATCAATGCTTTCTCAAAGATTTCTCATAGCA
Organism: Muscicapa striata striata; assembly: GCA_030060385.1. Taxonomy (NCBI): domain Eukaryota; kingdom Metazoa; phylum Chordata; class Aves; order Passeriformes; family Muscicapidae; genus Muscicapa; species Muscicapa striata. The sequence continues at coordinate 908,732 of JAREIS010000043.1, read as the reverse complement.
TCTAGAGTGAAAAGCAGGTATATTCTCCTTGCAGCAAGACTTAACTGAACCAGTCTGAAAAAAAATAACAAAATACAAAAAAGCAGTCTCATTTGTATCCATTCTTTACATAATAGTATTTGTTCTGTAGTGATACTGCACATCTATTATAAACACGATTTATTCAGGCACTAGTGTGTCAGGCAGAGAAAAAAAATTTGGTTAAAACCCTATGACAATGACAGATGAGACAAAGAACACCAAAATGAAAATAACCAAGGGCCTTAATAGAACAGTGAACAAACAAACAAGAAATGTAAAATATCTACATACTGCAGCACTTTTTCCTGGAAAGTTGAAGAAGGCATCAGGTCCATACTTCTGAGGCATGTGTTTTAATACAGACAGTAACTTCCCAGCATGTGGTGGCTGACAAAGAGAATTACTACATTTGTAAATAAATAAAACAAACCTCTAAGAAAGAAAAGACTATACACACACAAAAAGAAAATTCTAATACATTTTAAAACTTGAATAACACCCTGCTAAGACACTCAGCACTTTCAATAAACAACAGTAACAGTCATGAATACCTTCACATAATATACAGAATAAAAGTTAATTAGGTAACTTTACTAAAGACTTGAAGGCCAGAGTCACTTTTATCCAGCATAAACTAAACTGACCCTGAATGTTGATTCCTCCCTCTGTCTGTTCATTCTCATCAGCTCTCTGTATGATTCTGCAGTAAGCTAAAGAAAATGAACTGGTCCAGATGAAAACTATCTCAGGGAAAACAAAGGCAAACAAAATTTTAATTACACCTCTTCTGGGCCAGGGCTGAGTGAAACCTGTGCCAGCACAAGGCAGATGGGGAATACCTAGCAAAAGGAAGATGGAAGATCAGCAGAAGGATTATTTTCATCAGGACTACAGTCATATATTAGATTAAACTGAGTTTGGTTTATACTTTCACCTACGTCCATGGAGAAAGAGGCAAGTCCCAAGGGCAGTTTGGAGCACCTAAACTGAGTGCTCAGTGTGAATACTTAACATTTCTCCATCACTCATATCCTGATGATTTTATTGTAATACTCTGCACCTATAAACGCCAAATCAAGTGAATGAGCTCACAACAACAGAAGAACAGGAGATACTGATCATAGTGACAGAACAATTTTCTGTGGTGTCTTTGACCACAACATATCTTTCTGACAGATCTATTTTTAAACCATGATTTTATAATCCTGATATTTTCTTGAAAGTGCCCTTTTCCACCCCGTTGTTAACAGCTACCCTCTGAAACCTATGCATGAGGTTGGAGCATTGCATGACCCATTACAAGTATTTCAAATGTATCAGGGGTGCAGTCAGCTAAGCAGTGCTTCAAGAATCTGAGTTAAAATTGAGGAAGAAATGCTGAGAGCTCTACTTAGATGCCTGCAGAGCTATAGAATTTGACCAGGTAAATTGTGTTGCAGCAAAATGCTTGGTATCTTTACAGTTCTGCCGATTTTAAGATTTATGGAGTTGTACAACTCCTTGGCAATCCAACTGTGGCATTTTTCTCTTGCTTTCCCCTGTACTTGGTCTTTAATAAGAAAGGAAATTAAGTGCAAATAGCAGGGAGACAGGAAATGAAAAAGTTAATGTTACAGAGACAACTTTAATTCACCTACAGTTAAATACACTCTCTATGTTCAATTATTAAGTTTAAACCATCTATAAAGTTTAGAATACTTTCATTTAAGCAGGTAAAGATCCCCAAAGTTATTTATTTCAAAAAGCCTTTTAAAATGTGCAGTATTATATGGGCATGCTTGCTTTTATATGGAATACTCTTTTTTAAAATTATTTGAAGTCAACAGAGACACTGCTACCTCTCCCCTACACTAGCCAGAGTATTTATAAATGACAGGAGCTGAATTAAAATTCAAAGCAGGTAAAATGATTGTTAAAATTGTTCCTAAGTCCAGTGAAACAACAACTGTGTGTTGAAGAAAACTTTATCGGGTGGCCTCTACAACACATACATTTTTACTTTAGGGAAGGTGGTTTTACAGCTGTAAAAGGGTCCCTTTCTATTCCACACAGGAACAAGAGAAAAATTATATAATTCTTCATTGGGACTTATTTCCTTCAGTTCAATTTCTGCCAAAATTATCACTTCCCTAACTGGATAAATTATTTTAATCTTCAGGTAAAGTACAGCAAGGTAAAAATGGGAGCAAACAGAACTGCCTATGCAGGCATTTTTTATTTATTTCTCTCTTGTGTTTAAAAAAAAAAAAAAAATTAAGTCGTCTTCCTTCAATTTCATGTAGCTGGAATAAAAAATAAAAAATCATTTGCATAAAAACACTTAAGAGTCACCTTATTATTTCCAGGTGTTCAAAAAAACCAATATAGTCCACAGGTTCAGGAAGAAATTAAACTCCATCACTATTCTACTCTCTGTACCTCAATTGTTTTCATGTAAAAGATTCCTTATACAATATAAGAAAGCTTTCTATATTTTTTGTTACATTCAAAATTAGTTTATCATGAAGTTTATGGGACAGTCTCAATTTGTGAGGACGAGGAAAAATAAAAGCAACATGATAAAAATGATTTCAGTATTGTGTTTTCTTTTACCCATCTCCCTTTTTCTCCTTGCAGCTTGCTGAAGAATAACTTCAGCTCTCGAACTGTCAGGTTATAGCTAGCCAGCACACCCAGCATGTCCACTAGGAGATCTGAAAAGCAAAAAGAACAGCCATGTAAGTGCTTAAGAAAATGCAGTGTCAAATCTTCATCATCCAATTAGTAACTGTGCCCATGAGATTTTGCAGAGAAGAGGCACAGTTTGATTCCCAGGCTGGGGGAGGCTGTACCTGCAATCATGTTGTCAGCTCTGTCAATCCTCCTGAGCACTTGCTCCACCAGCCCCACCTCCGTGCAGACCTGGAGATTCCGGATGCTTTTCTTCAGGATTGCTGTGAACATGCTCCAAACCTCAGCCTGGCAGGTGGTGTCACACTTATCCAGTAAATCCACCATGCAGGTGATGCCCTCTCCTTCTTGGATGATAAAGTTCATTTCCAAGTCAAACTGGCCCCCGACAAGCTTTCAGAGAAAAATATTTTTAAATAAATAAATAAATAAATAAATAAATAAAATAAAATATAAAAAAGCTTAAGGCAACTGTATCAAAGTATTACTCCATGCCTGAAGTTATTAATTCCATGAGAAGAAAACTATCAAAGATATCAGAGAAAAAAACATAATAATGAGGCCAGTATCAATGTACCATCTTATTTTTCTTCTGTTACAAGTTCTGTTGAGTAACGAAGGTTCTCTAGGGTATCACCTACTATCAGACAATTGCAGCAGAAAAACATCTGGGTAGTTTAGGATAGAGATGTCCCAAACTGAGCTGAAAAGTGAAGACACCAAGTGAATGTTCTAAAACAGGTGAGCCCAACAAAGCAGTCAAGATATCTTAAATTACCTGGAGTGACCCTAAAAGCTTTCCTTCAAGTTTGCTTAACAAATCTCTGTTAAGAGGGGAATTCTAGCCAGAAGGAGCTGATGCACATCAGAAATATTGCCCCTTATGAACACTTATGAGACATTCCTGAGACAGTGACTAAAGCTAGTTAAGAATTAACTGCCAGGTTCATTAGCAGTCCCAGGTACTCAAAGGAAGCAAAGTCTTGCAGTATTTGCAGGAATGTGGAACAGCAGCACTGTTCTGAGCCTTTGGCTGGGATTTGGCTACTACACTTAAATCCTGTTAAATTTCAGGTCTCCTAGAGGCAAGTTTTGTTTGAATATACACTGAGTAACTAGCCATATTTGCCTGTGCAGAGGAGGTGGAGGGGAGAAGGAAATAACCTGCTCCACTCTCACTGGATAAAAGAAAAATGCCAGCTGAAGGTAAAATGCATTATACTAAGTTAACTCCTTTATACCAACACCCTCCATCCACTCCTTCAAGTTCTCTTGGGCTTAGAGCTGTATGAACCTTAAAAACATGTAATGCATACAAAATACTCATTATATACCAGCATACAAACAGGAATTCAGATAGCCTTGACTTAAATTATCAAAATGGACTCATGAGCAGAAATATTTCAGCTTGTTCTGACTCCTGCAAGTTTGTGTTATTATTTCTGTCCTGCATGGTGCTCCTTTCACATGCTTTGACCATTAAGAGCTTCAGCACTGTCACCTGCTGAAGTCACACTATGTCAAAACTGCCCCAAAATCCATACACTAACTTGCTTCCATATTAGCTCCAACAGCTTCTCTCAGCTAATCAGGATCCAAAGACCAACTTACCCATGGAACAGAATACATGCTCTTCATTAACTACTGAAATTACCATACATTTTCCTCAAGTGTCTAAACCTTGTCACTTTGAAGAAGCAATCTTTGGACTTCTGGGCATAAATCAGTAGTCCACCACAGGAAGCAGAGAAAGTTACTGCTTTCATGACAGAATAGACAATGTCTCATGGCAATGATTTCTAAACACTAATTTACACTTTTCCAATTTCTCCTCTCTGGGTCATGAAAAATAATTATGCAATTTACTATCAGATGCTTCCATAATATCTTGGAAAACAGCAAGAACTGAATGGGGTGACTTGAGTTATATTCCCAGCTTCTCTATATCAACTCATGCTGTCAACTCAAACAAATCTATCAAATCATTGCCACCCTCCAAGCCTTAGTTTTCCCCTTCCAAAAGATGGAGCAGAGGCCTAACTCAAGAAAGCTCTGTAGGGTACACTAGACAGAACAAATTAACACAGAATTATCTCAAAACAAATGCCAAGCAATATATACACTCCCTCCCCCTTAAAAGAACTCTCAACAGAGCATTTGAAAACAAAAAATACATAATCAGTGTTATACCTCATTTCACACTGAATTTATCCTCTACAAAACTGAAGTATTCCTCAAGAAGCTGCTCTTCTTAAAATCAAGGTAAGAAACAAAGAAAATACTATATTCTGTATAAAGACTGAACAGCTGAAGGTTAAATTCTGGCCACAAACCACCTGCTAATTCTTAACAAGAAATTCAACCCTTTATGCATTTGGTTTTAACTATCAGCCAACCATCAATTATCACACCAAAACCACATACAGCTACTGGAGGTGACCTTACCTTCACCCTATAGTCTACCCCACCAATCTTTCATTTTTGGCTACATACACTATTATCAGAACCCACCCATCCAGGAAGCTGTCAAATTAGGTTTCCAATCTCATCTGCAAACATAAGCATTTCAGCAAGCACATTCTAGGAATAATATGCTACAGTAAAAAATAATTACCATTTTAACACTTCCTGTGAGGGAAGTGAGGACAAAAAAATTGCCAGGGAAAGCAGAATACCCAAGACAGGGTGCAGCTGATGTACAATATGTATGCACACCCATTAGATACACACAGGCACACACACCCCCCACACTATGTCATATTAACCCTTTCTAATGGTGATTTGAAACTGATCAACCTTCAAAACACAAATTTGTTTCCAATGACAGGGATCATAATCCAGGTCCATGCATTGGCTAGTTATTATCTGAGCTGCAGTAATGGCTGTGCACAGCAAAATGTAATCTTCCCAAATGTCACAGTAAGTTATGAATATCTGAGCAGCTTAATGCACCTTACTAGCCATGAAGTGTGAGAATGTAATCTTATTACCTTTTTTATGGTTGTATTTTTTTGAATAATGTAGCCTTTGAACTGATGTATAGTCTTTCCTTGCACTTTAGCATGATTTGGTCTCCTGTGTCGCACAGTACATTTTTCAAAATTCTCCAATTCAACGTATTTTAAGTCCTATGCTGAGCTGCATAAACAATCTTTATAGCAACCCACAGGGTGGCATAACGTTTTCTTTCTTCAGCATGTAGAATTAAGTACAAGCTTACAGAAATGGTTTTAAAGGGCAGCTTCAAATACATCCTCACAAATTTTAGATTTTGCCAGCTACATCCACCTTCAAAAATATATAAACTAAACCAATAGCTCAAGCTTCTCAGTAAAATAGTTCTACATTTAGCTGATTGAGAGAGCAGGGAGAATACTGCAATTTTTGAATACACATTTAGAGGGTGTATTTTTTTCCCCTCTTAGAGAATTAAACTAATGAGAAGTCAACATATTAGCACTAATTTCTAGTATAAAATTACACTAAAACACTTCTAAATAAAACCAAAAAGACAATTTAAACACCCTTAGCTTTTTTTTTGCAATGAAATGATGCAAAATGTGAAAGAGATGGTTCACTGTTTGGGTGAGCATCTACCAAACTATTGCATGCAGAAAATAGCTCAGAATAAACAATCAAACTCCACTGTCATGAAAGAATATGACCTGGATTATTAATCTAATTTAAATATTAAATTAAATAATCTAATTTAAATTACTTCTCCCACTAGCATAAAATACTTAGAAAGTTTGCAAGATAGCCCAAGAAAAATTATTTCAATGACCTATAACACAAAAAGAATAAACCAAATCCAAAATCAGCATTTCTTCTGGAAAAGCCAAATTGGCTATACTTGGGAGAACTACAGGGCTGGATCTCTACATTTTTATCTCAAACCTCCAAAAGTCTTCACTTCTATAGAGCTTCCTCATCGTTCTGGTTGTTAGATAAGCCACACATCAAGTACTTGCTTTGTTCCCCAAAGCCAGGATGAAGGATTAATAATCAAACTGTGACCTCCCTTTTCCTCAAGATGATGATTTTGTAATATCAGAATTGTTTCTCCAAACAAACATAAAATCCAAAACAACATCAAAGAGCAAACAGGTCATTTTTGCAGAAAATCACAAACTTTTCCTGCTGATACCTCGGGCTGAAGTCACCAATCTCCCCCATCCAGCACTACCCTACAGTTACACCACAAAAAAAAAAAATACTAGTAGTACTAAAGTAATCTACTTTCAAAAGGAAAAATGATGGTAAGAAAGGTAAGGAAAATAAACCTCCTTAATTAGTTGCTTTCTCTCCTATTACCAAGTTCATAACAAAGCCTACAACTTTATTCACCTGGCAAATGAGAAGCCCATTTTAAACCAGGCATATCAAAAGTGGCATTGCACAACAGCACTGCACCCACTTTAACCTTGACATTCCTGTGGGATTCTGTTCAGCACTGTTATTAACTATGATCAAAACTGGATCATTCAGGGAAAAACCATTCTCATTGCTTCCCTTCAAAGAGATGTAATATAATGTTTTGCATTAAAATAAAATTTCTTCAAGTCTGTCTCTCGTTTGGAAAACTGCCTAAATGTGAATTTAACAGGCACCCACAAGGTGTTGAGAGTCTCCTGCTGCCACCTAATGTTGAATTTGAAACTATTAGCCCAGGATTACACATTTTTAATACAGTGTCTCAGCACTGCATCATTCTCCTCCTCCTCCACACAACTCTATCAGAAGCTTATATCAGCATGCTTTATCACAATTAAGAAAAAAAGCTGTATCTCAAGGAAATAAGATAGGATAAAACTTGCAAGTAGCAGAAGAGTTTACTCTCTGCACTGGTTTCTATAAAAAGTTTCATCAACTTTGCAAAAGCTAACTACAGAAGGCATACAACTTACCCAGTTTATCCAGGAGAGATTGGCAAATATCTCCTACCCAGTTCACCTGAGACATAAGCCAGCTCATTAAAACTTGTCTTTAAAAATGCACTTAGCTGTGCATACATGAGAATAACTCTCAGCAAAAATAACATATGCAAAATGCAAAATTCTTGCCCGTGTAGGTACAATACATCTGGTGTATGGGTTTCTCCTCCCCAACAGAATGATGGGAGAGGAGGAAATAAACTATTTTAAAATATAATTATGCTATAATCAATTATTCTTTATTTACCCTAGCTAATAATCTAGTATTTTCAGTCTACTTGCAAGCATTTTTATGTCAAATTAGTTCACTAACACAATTAGTTCAGTTTGCAGCAGGCAACTGAAGGCCCAGTGAAAACAGAGCAATGCAAGGAAGGATTAGCTCTACACAACGATTTGAAACATGGGCCCTATGAATTTCAAATTTTATACTTTTTTTGTGTTAAATCTACTTTACAAAGAGCCATTAAATACCTTTTAAGTACATACCAAAAACTGAAAATCAGTATCTTATAAAGGGAGCAATCCCAGTTTTCAGTAAAAATTATTAGTAAAGTTAAATTCTATCTTTCAGAAACAAACGTTAAAAAAATATTCTACATTTGTTTTATCAATTTGGTATCCATTCAAAAGGGATCTTCGTACAAACAGTTCAAATTAAAAACATCATGCTTGAACTCAAAACAGCTACAGATGCAAGATGATATTCAAGGCCCCTTCCAACCAAGCCATTTCATGGTTCAATGACACCAACATGCACAGTGCCTCTGTCTTCTCTTCCAGAAATTCAGCAAGAGATTCCAGAGATGAAAGGCATAAACTAGTCCAATATAAGGAATTTTTCCTTTCTTCCAATCTTTATAGCCCCATCAAGAGGTGGGACAGCAGACACACAGAGGATTGCCAAAAACACAAAACAAGTCCCCAAGGGGGACTCACAATGGCACTGACCAAAGAGTGGATAATACCCAGCAAGCTGCAGCCATTGGAAAAGTTCAGGTGGGAAAACAGAAAACAGGATAAACTCAGGATAAAACTGATTTTATCAGATCTACCAGATACCACACCAGATTTTGCCTAACACACAACACTGGGTATAAAGGCCCTTTGCTCCTGAGGAGGCTGCACCACTGAGCTTTATTTCAAATCCCTGAGGAAACAAGGAACCACCAAATTGACTTATTGCAAATCAAACAATTTCAAGACTAAAATTCAACACTCTCCAAACAGTGGCTAAAGGTGTATTTACAACACACGCAGTTTCCCCTGTTTCACCTGTATTATGTATCTCAATAGATATTACCATAGAAAATATCTAAATCCATCTGAAATTCCCATCTTTCCAGTACCTGTATTAACAGCATTAAATTCTCCTTTTGTTTAAATTAATTTTTTTCAGTGTACCTTAACCTATGATCCTGTGCAAGACATACAAGAAAGATATGACTCTGAGAGACTGTTTAATAATATGCAAATTTGTAGCTCCATACAGGAAATGAAATATCCTAAATCTTTACATCACATCAGATTCATATGTGCATTGAAAGCAAATAAATCATTTAAACCATGATACAGAGAACCTTTTTAAATTTGCATTTATCTACAGTAAATACTGCCATGTTCTTTAATAGCTTGCTAGTGCAATCTTAGCAAACTAATGATTTATGGTTTTGACATTTTAAAAATCAGAAATCTGTCATTTTATGACACCCAGTAGAAAGTCTGCTGGAGTTGGAGTTACATTACTCTGAATTTAAACTCAGATACATGAAACATACATAGCAAAGCACTGTACCAAGTGTCCATTTCATTATCCCATCACTTCCCTCCCCAGCTACATGTCTAAAAGTTATCTAATGTTTTTACTTGAAATAATAATATTTTTTTTTTCATCAAGCAAGATACCTTTTTGTCAGTTTTGAAAATATCACCCATCAGCAAACAAACCCACTGTGCTGTACACTGCCAAGCTGCACAGGCCTGCATCATGTCCTACCTTAATCCTTCCCCTCAAGGAAGGAGCCCAAAAGATAACATTTCTAATACCACATTAATCAACAAAAAGCCCAGAGTGGGGAGCAAACCCTACAGTCAGAAGAGCTTTACAGGGAATAATACCCTGCTTGTACCCACTTCCATCAGTCAGGACATTTACACTGTTAGCAATTTTTTCTGCCTACAGTTTAAATCAGAAAAAAAAAACAACACTGTCCACCACTGACACCATGTCTAAGCAAATATAGCTGCAGTTTACACACACTTAGAAATAAAGATCCACACAGAAGTTAGGTAAATTAAAAAGATCAAAGAGGACTGATTCCCTGATTCCCACTGCCAGAGAAAAGTCTTCTCTGCCAATGGATAGTGACAGAAAAAAATTCAATCTTGATAATACATTTAGAGACACCTAAAAAAACCAAAAACAATTACCTGAAGCAATTTGCCTAAGTTTCTCGCCACTAAATCACATTTTCTAACGTGCTTAGTGTTCAACATCTAAAAAAAATCTAACAGCCTGCTGCTTTATTGTTACTTAAATGTGAAATATTACCAAATACATGTTTTTATTCAACCAAGCTGCCATGCAAAGACAGCCACTAAATTTCAAGAAGAAAACATTTTAGGATGCTTCATTTAAACATTTATTTAACTAATGATTTTATAAAATATTATATTTATTTCAATTTGGGAAGGGAAATCACTGGTGTAGTACACCCCTTCCAATTATACAGAAATACAAACAATTATAAAATTTTACTTGTGTATGCCACTTACACTGAACAGAAATACTTCTAAATATATAGATATATATCCACAAGTAAATAATTTACAAAAAAAATTATATTTGATCTTCTGAAAATTGCAGCTTCTTAAGCTAAGGAAACTAGAAAGAATGTAATTAATTCTCAAAGAGTCTCCCAGTGTACCCAAAGAGAGGTATGTGCACCCAAGCAAGACATTCCTCTGGAACATGGAAAGAAAATACTTCTTGAACCATTACTAAAAAAAATTAAATTTAAAAAATTTGTATTTTCTTTTGAACCTTTTTTAATTCCTATTTTGTATTTGTTATAATATGATATAATATTACAGCAGAACAGATACCATTTTAAAATAAAAATATATTTATTGGGGGTCAATGATCACCTCTTTTTTTTTTTTTTTTTTTTAACTGGTGGTTTGTGCAAAAAAGGTTTGAAGATCACTTCCCTAGATGGCAGAGAACAGACAATGTACTCCCATATTTTTCTCAAGATAGAACACCTGCCTGGTATTTAACAGTGGGTTGAGGGCAGGAAACCACCACTTTTACAGAATCTGAAGTTTGCATCCTGCAAGTCTCAAACAAACAATTATTCATAGAACTTTATGATTTTTTACTTAAATTTGATATCCACTTCATGATCATTACTACGTACATTATTTCAAAAGCATGTAATAACAGAAGTCTACAAGTGAAACCAAGGTTATGAGTTCATTCTAGAGAACATGTTTCAAAGTGTTTTGCTAGCCTGTAGAAACTAGGCAATAACAGCTACAAGTAAAGGAGAAAGGTGAAAGAAACAAAGAAAACCCAAGGAAAGTAACAAGCCAGAAGACCTTCCAAACATGAAATTGTATACCAACAGTAAATAAACTTACAAGGGAAATAAACCAAAGCCCAAAAAGCCAAGAGAGAATACAAGATGAAGAGATGAATCAATTTACTTATAAAGCTCTGGCAGGTTTTATCAGACTTAGCAACCATAATGTTAAACACTTCCTCTCCTACTGGAAGGAGCAGCCCCCTCCGTAGCTCCTCCACTGCCATCACCTTTCACAGCTCAGCAGGCAAATTGCTGGGAATTTCAGCACTACTGAAGGCACCAGGTTACAAATTCCAGCAGAAAGCAAGAACCAGCACATCTGTTTCTGTGATTTCTGGCACTGCCTGGATCCAGAACAGCTGGAAAACACCCACCACAGCTGCCTGCTCAGAACTGGCAGAGTTTGCTGCCATGGCTGCAGCTCAGACAGTTATGAGCTGGGATGTAAGGAACACTACATGACATGCCACAGGAAATGTAAACTCAGCTTGCCCTCTTGCCATTTTTTAAATTTTCTGTAGCTGTGATCAACATGGGAAAATCAAGCACACAACCCTGGCTAGAATAGAGGGTGCTTACAATAAGTAACAGCCTTTTGTTTACTCTTACCAAGTAGTAACTTTTTATTTTTCCTTTCAGATTCTGCCACTCCTTTGTCTAGAGTTTAAAGAATTGATTACTGGAAGCCAGCCAGTATGGAAATATTGCTAAACTGAATATTTCTACTAAGCAGGGGAAAAAAGTGCTTTTTTGAGAACAGGTATATCAGTAAAGCCTCCACATCTGGACTATTTTTACTTTTATTTCTTTCATTGTCCACATGGCAATACTGAAAGCAAGGACAGAACTGTGACTCTGACACTTAATGTTTGCTACAAGTGGCTTATGTTTGCAAAAACATCTTAAAGCTTTCCCTCCTCCCAGATTTGCTACAACACTGTTTTTTGGTTGGTTGGGGCTTTTTTCCTCCTGGTATAGAAACTACTATTACTCTAAGGCTTTACTCCACCCTGATTTTCCTCTTGTCCCCCTTCCCAACATATAGACAATGACTGAAACAGTCTCTCCAAGGAACAGGCAGAGCAGTAAAGGAGAGAAAAAAATCTCACAAAACCAAAAAGAAACAAGGAAGACAAAGACTACAAGTGTTGCTTACTTTATCACTATCACCTACAAACACACCCCCCTGTTGACAGTGTTGTGACCAAGGTAATTTTAATTGTTGACCAGTGTTGCAATTAAAATGGGACCTAAAAATGCCAAAGCAGCCTCAATTAATGCAAATCCAAACTACATTCTGTTTCTTTAATTTGGCAATCAAATTACCAACAGCGATTGCCACATATCTTTCAGCAAACCTGGCAAGACCCTCCCATTCTCTGTGACCAACTGCAGTTCAGACTGAAGGAAGGTAACAATTGTTAAATAAAATGAAGTTGAGTTACATTTTGAAGCAAGCATTTAACTAGTAAAGCCAGCATTTGCATAGGCTTGACCTCCATTACTTTTAAATTTAAAAAGATTTATTTTTAAAACATCAAATTCAACAGATTTATCAAAAATTCTGATAAAAACACTGCATTAATGGAATTCTCACCATTTTTTCATCAACACTGTCACATGTGTCTGCACTTCTAAGGTAAAAAGGCTTTTTCTGGAATTACTACACTTGCAAGGATTCAAGAATTCAGAAGGATGCTTAAACCCCATTGTACACAAAAAAAACTGTGAATCAAAACTAAATTATTACCCACAAGTGATAATGTATATAAGCTGAAAAAGGCTACATCCAAATAATGTATGAGTTTGTGACATGGTGTTTTTTAGAATACTCTTTTCCCTGTGAAAAGTGTGATTAAGTGAACAATAAATCTTGCTTCAGTGAGATGGAAGGAAAGAACACCTGCCACTATGAAAAGCTCCTCAACCTGAACACAAAGAATGTATCACTATCAAAGGAGAGGTTAATGCCATCAAAACAAACAACAGTATCATCTTTGCAGAAAAATCTTCTCTCTCATTCCATATCCAAATTATTTTCCCTTTTTTCTTTTTTATTAAACATAATTTCCCTCCAATTCTGTATACAGTAAAGCTCCACAATAATAAAAGAAAAAGCAACCATCCTCCTAGTTTCTTAAAATCTCTCTCGTATATGAATTGCATTTATTTTCTAAAACAAGTTTCAAAGAAAACATAAAACACCCATCATAATCAGGTATTCTGGGGCTGCAAAGATAACTACAGATTTTACAGATGAAAGAACCTTTGGAAATCATGGAGGACTTCAATACTTTTCATATAAACAAAATAAATAGAAAAATAACTTTGTCTTTAAGTAAACCATTTTGATTAAAATTCTAAACCTGGAAATTTGGTGAAGCTTCTCTCAGAAAAGTTATTTTGTTCTCTTTCCTTCTACTGGCACGTTATCTCTAGCAATAAAGTTTTGTCAAGCACATTCTGCACTACGGAGAATCACAGATGCATTCCTCAAGGTTTATCAAATCAAGCTCTTAGTAACAGCATTTCCTGCAGCTTTCCATGTATGTAAATATTCACTTACAGGAGAAAGAGATTTCCCAATACAACAACAGAAGTAATTGCCACAAAAACCAGAAAACAAGAAACAAGTTTCAAGACAATAACCCACTCGACAGTATAAACTGTGGTCTCTAAGGTGAGAAGCCAAAGACCATCACCAGTATCTGATATTTGCAGTGGGATAAAGGGATATGCCATGAAATTCATGGATACATATGCCTTTAAGAGGAAGACAGAAAACAAACCCTAACAACAACAAAAGCCTTTAATCTCAGAGTTTCCTTTTCCTTTCAGCCTACACATTACCCTTTGTTCCAGTGTAACTTGGAGAACAAAGCCCAAAGAGCACTACTATCTACCACCTGCCCCAGCAGCTCACCACACTTTTCTGAGCAGAAAGAAAACTTTAAAGTGTAGCTATGACTTAGTGAGATTAAACCACCATTAATGTTACACTAACTTTATTTATACACTGAGCTTTAGTGCTGGCCTTTTTTTGTCAAAGATTAAGTCATATGGCTCTGTTCCAAAGCCCCAGTGTCCTTACAGCACGCACGTTTCTGTGTAAGGCCACCAGTTACTCTCTATAGTGGGTTGACCCTGGCTGGATGCCAGACATGCACCAAAGCCTCTCCATCACTCCCCTCCACAGCTGGAGAGGGGAGGGAAAATATAACTAAGGGTTCGTAAGTTGAAATAAGGACAGAGGGAGATTACTCTCCCAACTGTCACAGGCAAATCAGACTCAAATTAAAGACATTAATTGAATTTATTACTAATAAAATCAGAGCACTATAATGAGAAGTAAAATCAGACCTTAAAAACACCTTTCCCCCACCCCTCCCTCCTTCCCAGTTCTACCTGCTCTCCCCTAGAGGCACAACGACCCAGGGAATGGGGTCCTTCTCCACCCCTGTGGTCTCCTCAGCTACCAAAACCTGCCCACACAAATGAAATGCATTCATTCTCATACCTCACATTCTTCCAACTTATATTTCTCTACCCCCCCTTAATTTTACAACCACATATACAGCTCACAGTAGCTGTAGTTTTTCCACTCATTCTGTTTCTGCACATAAAACATATGTTAAAAAAACTAATAATTTCATCAGTACTATTTCTGTTGCTGTTTGGAATTCAGAAAAGTCTTCCTAAAGCCAAGATAAATGCAAAAGGAAGTTTCCTGAAGCTTCCAGTTCCTCGGCTTTTAAGCCACAAGTGATCACAGAACTGTTAGGGTTGGAAGGAACCTCTGGAGATCATCCAGTGCAACCCCCCTGCCAAGGCAAGGCCACCTGGAGCAGGTGACACAGGAACAAGTCCAGGGGGGTTTGGAATGTCTCCAGAGAGGGAGAGTCCATGACCTCTGCAGGCAGCCTGTTCCAGTGCTCTGCTCTCAGGGTAAGAAAGCTTTTCCTCATGTTGAGGTGGGACTTCTGAGTTTACAGCCACTGCTCCTCATCCTGTCACTGGACAGAGCTGAAAAGAGCCTGGCACCAGCCTTTGTGATATTTATACACATGGAAAAGATCCCCTCTCAGCCTTCTCCAGACTAAACAGCTTCTGCAGTATCTCCTCACAAGAGATGCTCTGGACCCCACATCATCTTCATCCATCCACCAGATAAGATGGCACAAAACCACAAATATTTAATGACAGTGGTAATCCTGCCAGATTATCATCGCACATTATTTCTAAACAGAATAAAAGAGGGATGGTTTTAAATGGTTACAAACAAACCTACATCAAACTTGGGGAATTCTGCACACAAAATAAACTCAAGTACACCTATCCAACTCTGCTACCTATGCTGGCTCTTCCACACAAATGAACAGCTCAAGCTCATAAGCAGTTTGATTGCAATGTGACAGCAACCAGAGTAACTGAAAAAAGAAATCACTCCGTACACCACATGCAGTCAAATCCACAAAAAGATTTTTTTTTCCTTTTTTAAAAATATTGAAAAAAGAGTACTGTACTAGCAGGGAGGTGTAGAGATTGCAGAAAATAAGTTCAAAGAAATAAATGTGATTCTCATTCACTTACACACTGTCTGAGGTATAAGCAAAACTACAAGGTCTTTAAGCAGGTTTCCTAAAAAGAGAGTCAACTTAATTTATATGGATGATGTAAACAGGATGTAGAACATGAAAACTGACATTACCAGTATACTATGAAACTCCTGACTTTATACTCATGTTTGTTTCCCCATTAGAATAACTAATTCAAACTTTAATATGAAAATAATTCTCTACTAGACTATAACAAAAAGAATACTCACTCCTACTTCACACACTTCTCAGAAGCCACAGTCACATGTGAGGCTGTAGCAAGGTGGGAGTTGGTCTCTCATCCCAAGAAACAAGCAATGGGACAAAATAAAATGGTCCCAAGTTGAGCCAGAGAAGGTTTATATTGGGTATTATGAAAAATTTCTTCACAAAAAGGGTCATAAAACACTGGAACAGCCTGCCCAGGGCAGTGGTTGGGTCTCCAGCCCTGGAATCATTTAAAAGATGTTACAGGGTTAATGGCTGGACTCAATGATCTTAAACATCTTTTCTAACCTTAATGGTTATGTGTATTCTAAACAGTCAGAAAATTCTGCCTTTTTTTTTTTTAATTATTTACATTTTAAACTCACGAAAAGCACTATTTAATTGCCAGTGAAAGATTCCCAATCACTTATTCTACACCTGCTTAACCTGATCCCTCCAAAAACTAAACAGGTTTGAAGACAAACACAAGTCTGATGCCTTCTCTGCTTGTCAAGGCACAAACCCATTAATGCTGACAGCTGAGAACAGGCAGGGTGCTTGGAATAGCTGATAGATGCTGTGTAAAGTAATAACAAAATTTTAAATTTCAAGGTTACTGCCTTCAAAAATTAATTATTTTACTATGGTTGCAATTCATTTTAAATAGTTGAGTAAGAAAACAATGATAATTTGTTGTAACTGGGATAACACTGTTTCATAAGCAGTGAACAGGATACAACTGCTTACTCCAAAACCTATTTTCATCTCATTATTATATTCATTGTTTGTTTCAAATCTTAGAACCATAGAAGAAAAAGCAGTTCTTAGTGTGAAGCAAAACTCACACAAGTGCCTGTCTTGGCTTGAAGGACAGGTGTCCGCCAATAAAGGTGGAAGCTGCTCTTTGAAATGGAGAATGTAAACCCCCTTTCTCAAAATTATTATTATAATTTTGAAATTTAGGGGCTTTCAGGCAAAAATATGAGAATTAGGAATAACAGTTCTTTACTAGGAAAATTAAAATGGAAATACAGTACTACAAAGAACAATCCCAACCCTGACAGAGTCAGAATACAACCTGACACCCCGTCTGTCAGGGTGTTGGCAGCAGTCCCATTAAATGGTGGCTTACAGTCCCCTGCAGTGGCAGGTGTGGTTCAGCTGAAGCAGTGCTCCTGTAGAAGGTGCAGTTTTTTTCTGAAGGTTCAGGGATGATGTGGAAAGGTTTGGCTTTCCTCTGGAATTCAGTGGAAAGAAAGTATCTTTTTGTCCAAAATCTCAGGTTTTTTATCTAGGTAGGAAAAGCTTGGCTTGTCCCCCTGGCTGGAGCATCTCCCAATGGGATGACATAATTTTATCAGTCATACAGTGGGACTCAATGTCCCAGCAGCAGATGATATATTCCTGGAGGGAAGATGGGTTGTGGAAATGATAAAGAATTGCCCCACCTGATTTTAAAGATGGCCCATTAGCAGATGGTATGTGCCACAAAGATAAGGAATCACTACCCCACCCAGCTTCAACAGATGGTGATAGAATACACATTTCTGACATTTCATACATTTTATATTGCAACCCAAAACAGTGCCTCAACAATCATTTCAGTGTGCAGCAGTTTTCTTAATGTAAAACAAACAGCAAGTGCAAATTATGCGTTTTGATTTAACAAAACATTATGGTTTGGGCTTTCTTAAGCTTAAACTCTTAATAAATTTAAGACTTGTACCATCAGCTGAGTAAAGAGTGATTTATTCAGAAAATCTGTTTATTGATTATGGTCCCACAAGATTACTTACAGGAAGCTTTTTGCTTGTTTGTTTCATGTTTTTCTTTTTTCCATTTGTATGAAAATGCCCATACAAACAATCATGTTTCTAAGCTATGTGGTATTCCAAGCTGTAAAACATTAATTTCCCCAGAAATACAACTGCTGTCTTTTTGGAATTATTATTACAAGAACTCTAGCTCTCTTTACTCTCTCCTATGAGAATGAAAATACTGATTCCTGGGGAACTGCACCTAAACTTTCTTCTCTGAAAATGTACTCTCTGAATTGTTCAATATGAGATTTGCACTGTGAGAAATACCAGAATCTGATGAGAAATAAGTTTTTCTGGGCTAGGAAATAAAAACACTTTTTGGAATGAAACTACTCTTACAGACGTCACTTTTAAGAATTGCCAAAGGTTCAAAGTTTGTGTTTTCTTCCTATGAGTTGCAGGCCCACATTCTCCTCATTTATACTGGCTCTATTTTCAGCTGAGCTATTTTTTTCTGACACCAACACAACAATCTCCAGGATTTATTTCGTAGTCTATCTTGACTTCTTCCATAATCAGCAACTTCCCTGAAGCACTGCAATATTATTTCTTGTTAAATAAAACAATCCAAAACATGGCAGGAAAACCTGCAAAGAATTGAAGGAGAAAACAACAACAAATCTGAAGGCACAAAGAAAAATGAATTATTTTTAAGTGACAATATACAGAATGAGAATTACAGACTATCATCCCAGTGAAATACTATGGTGAGAAGATAATCTGAAAGCAAATTCCCCAGGTTCCTCAGAAAGAGGGAAAGGTTGCCAGACACAAAGGGATTTCAAGGGAGCAATGCTGGAGTCTGAAAAGGAAAAACAAGTGCTGGTTTTGTACTATATTATCCTGTATTGTAGAAATAGGCATAAAAATCATATTCTGCTCGTACCTGTCCCTGGTTTCCTCTTCTGCATACACTGGTACTTCTCCTAGTTTCACTCAGCTTTTCCATAAATATTCTTAGAATTGAAATCTCCTTTATACAGGTTTTCTTGCACAGTGTAGACTAGGGATAGAGAACTATTTGTTGTTACCTTTCCTTTTCCTTCTTAAACTTTACCTGATCTTCAGTTACCACTTACTCACATACACTATCATGGAATCTCAGAATGATTTGGGTTGGAAAGGATTCTTAAGGTCATTTAGTTTCAAGCTCCCTACCATGTGCAGGGACATCATCTGCTAGACTGGGTTGCTCAGGACCCCATCCAACCTGCCTTTGAACATTTTCAGGGATGGGGCTTCCACTGTATCTCTGGGCAACCCCTTCCAGTGCCTCACGACTATCACAATTAAGAATTTCTTCCTAATATTGAATCTAAACCTGCTCTCTTTCAGTTTAGAGACATTACCCATTATTCTACCAGGAAAGTTTTGTAAGAAGTCCCTCTCCAGCTCTCTTGCAGCCCCTTTAGGTACTGAATAAAAGGCTGCAGTGAGGTCTCCCTGGAATTTTGCCTTCTCCAGGCTGAACAACCCCAACTGCCCCAGCCTTTCCCCATGGCAAAGGTGCTCCATCTCCAACCATCCCAGCACGGATGGCCCAGCACCAATACACAAATGACAGAGCTGCTTCTTTCACCATCATCAGCAATTCAAAAATTAGCAAAAGAGACTTTTAAAGTCCTCCTTGCTCATCCCTCTCAGTCTCCAGCAGCTACTATACAATGAAGCCAAATTACAGTCCAAGATAATTCTTTATAGAACAGTTGTCCTGCTCATTTCTGCACATCCAGAACATGTGCAAATCCTTCTGTTCCAGGAGAAATTAAACATTCCAAAATGAAAACCTACAATCCCATTTTCCCAAAGGAAATTCAGCCAGAACTTCCTCTTTCTTTTTCACATAAAACCAGAAGAAACCCTGCTTTTCAATAGACACTTGTCTTTTACTTTGATTTTATTCTTGTCTTTGCTTTACTTCTGGTTTTGCCTCTATTTTTCCATCTTCTCAAGCACTTTATTATCTTCTATTCCATGCTGTCCTAACACTGCTGTAAGCAATCACTGATAGAACTGAAGATACAGGCAATTATAACTCAAGTTGCTTACTTGATCAAAGCTATAGTGATCTGAGAAAGGAAAAAAAAGGAAAAAAGCCTATAAAAAACACAAAAGAAACATTGATCATAGCACTATTCACAGAATTTGGAAGGGAAAAGATGTTTCCAGAGGAAATAGATTTTTCCCTATGTCCTCTTGGTCTGATTTAACTTGAGCAGCCTGTACAAAGATTGTCTTTGTACAAAACCTATCTTTGAATACCTCCCTTAGATCAAGTCATCAGGTTTAAAGCCATCCTCATTTTCAGGGGCCTGTAATCTCTGCTAATAGTACTTAGCAGATACTTTCCTTGAGTATCATCTTAGTCAATTATAGCAGAGGTGCTGGTCACTCCACTTCTCTACAACCAACTCCTGTTCTCACACCTATGTATCCATACTGACCCCTCCTTCCTTGGGAGTTCATCTCTGTCACTTGTGTCCTCTTCCAGATCTCCTCCCAGGCTCCCCAGACCATTCAGGTCACGATCCTCAAAATAACAATAAAAACAATCTGAAACAGAATGCAAAATATCTCATTTGGTTCTACTGTGCTGCAGCCTACTGCAAGTATTTCTGTAACCTTACTTCAAACAGAAGACTCTCCTAGCTTCTGCCTGTTATTTTGCTGTTTTTCTCCCCATCTTGCATCTAAAATTACATAATACACAGCAAACAGCACTGAGGTTTCTAACACTCAGTCCAGCTCAAAGAAAGGCTGGATGAGGATTTGAGCAGCCTGGTCTAGTGAAAGGTGTCCCTGGCCATGGCAGGGGCTTGGAGCTAAAAGATCTTTTAAGTCCCTTCCAACCATTCTATGATCCTCCCTGCCTCTAATTAACAGCAGTTTAACATTTCTCTCTTCTCTCTTTCTTACAGACTATCTGCATATCTCAAGGAAAAAAAAAAGACAATCAAACAAATCAACCTCCCCCAGAAAATTAAAAAACACAACACACTAGTGTAGATTAGTAGCAGAATGTTTTCTGAATAATAAAGAAAACTTTCACAGATCTTAAGGAAAAAAAAAAAAAAGACAAAAGTAAAAAAGAAGAAAATAAAACAGCAAAAAATGGATAGATGTCTAAACCCTTTCCCATCATTTGGGAAACACATTTAGAGAATGTAGAAACACATTTTTACCAAAAAAAAAAAAAAATTAAGTGCTAACCTACCATTTGTGTAAACTAGCATCAAATCCATCAGTCCAAAGATAATCAGGTATCAATTCTAAACAGCATGGTAATGGGTATTTTGTAAATTAATTCAAGATATTGTCAGTTGGTTTTATTCTTTTTCTTTCTCTTAGAAATGCAACAATGCCAATCACTGCATCCTTACTGGAAAGTCAGAGCTATGCACAGATCTGCTGCTATACAGAAACAAGACTGATGAGCACCATCTCATGGGCATTTCAGGTAACAGATTTGAAACAGAAAAAAATGAATTTTGTGAATTTTCCAGTATATGGACATACTTTCCAAAAAAAATACATTGAAATTGAATGAGACACAAGCAAAATTTCAAAGTTTCAGATGCTTAGATATATAAATGTGGCTCAAATTAAGGACTTTCCTTAAAATTATTCACTGCAAATATGTCTGACAGGAACATTATCACATTCACACAGGAACAATTTTAGAAGTATTTAGCCACTAAAAAAAGTATTTATAAGCAGTGAGGTACATAACATTAACACCACACCCATCCCAAAGAATCCCAGTTTCTGGCAGAGGAACTCTAAAATAAGTTCTTAAAAAGTAAGAGCAGTACCAACAGAACCCTTATTTCCTTTTTATGCACGTATATAATTTTAAAAATAACTTTAAAAGCATGATTACACACTTGTATGTTTTCTTTTCAGCTGTACAATAATTAATGAGGTGGTAAGAGACTGCTTATATCCATTCCAGCAGATCCTAGAATGACTAAAACCTGACTCCTTAAAAACAGTCTTGAGGGCCAGATTACTTGGGAGTACTTGACATTCAACAATACAGTTCCTCTGTGACCTGAAATTTTACCCAGCAACAGCAATACCTCAGAGAGAACAACCCCTTTCACTTGTCTGCTAGTTCAGGTTACAAAGACACTCCTGTTGTAGCTCATGATGTTTTTATCTTTTTCAGTTAATTGGAAAGCTTAATACCAAATAAATTTATAGACAACTAGCTTTGTTAAGCACATTTATGATAAAGAAAATTTTGCTCACTGTGGTTTCTGTAAGCTTTATTGGTAAAATATCTTGTAAAAGTCACTGTCAAACTAGCTTTACTCCTTTGAGAGCTGAATTTTACCAGCCCTGCACATCAAATGAAACTTTGTTTACTGTCTTTGTTTATTGGATATCAGTTAACCAACAAACCAAGGACCCAACCCAAACAAAAGATGAATCACAGCACTTTAGGCACTACTGCAGAAATTTGAGAGAATGCAGATTCTGATAGCACAGGGCAAAGCTGCTCCAGGCTAAGCACTCCATTATAAAAACCAGACTGGCAATTCTAGAGCAGCACCATTTTTTGAAAGATATAAAACATTGTTGTGTGCCCCTCTACCCTGAACACACTCTAGTTCTGGGAAAGGTGCTCATCAGAACAGCAGGAATGGCACCTGGAAGAGGAGGTCACAGATCTCCAGCCATTGTGTCTCCTGCCTGCACCATCTCTGCCATCATTCCACCACAGCTGAGGGTCAAGCCAGATCTAATATTTCAGATGCAGATCAGGATGACTCTGCGTAATCCCTCCGAGCAAACCCGACAGTGTTTCCTTGGCTTCCTTCCAAAACTCACTCCAGTGATCTTTCTGCACAGCCTCCCCAGCACAGAGGCTCAGCCAGCTCCCCTCTCACAATGTACTAGCAAATTTGCCAGTCTAGGTCCTCCCCAGTCAATTATATGTTATAAATTCATGTTACACTAGTTGTCATGTCACAACATGAATCTCCATGAAAATATCACGATCAAAACAGATGCCTTTTCCCAAGTTCACTTTTACCAGGGCAAGTGTATCAATTCTCCATCAGCTGAAATAATTCTACTTATGACAGGAGGCAGCAACTCACCTGTAGAAATTCAGCACAGAAGAAACTACATTAGGTCACCAACTCTGCCAGGGTTTCCTGCCTGGTAACAAATATTTCAACTCCATTCCATGAATCCCATCTCACATCAAAAATTAACACTAGGCAAGACACATTTTGTATGAAGCAAAACAAAATTTTCACAGCTCAGACGGTTCAATATCTTTCCATTCCTAACTCAGACAGGTCTGTACCAACTCAAATATCATCTTACTCAGGTTTCCAGATTCCTCTAATAAAGATGAGAGATTTCTGCAAGGCCAAAAACACAAAATTCCACCCAATGCATCATGCCAATTTCATCATATTTGGATGGGCTTTCATTAGAGCACAGAAACTTCTTCCCTTTACAGTCAAAAAGTTCATGCATCATTTACTGTACTAAATACAAAACCCAGGCTTTTTTAATTAGTCTACAGGCTGATCTGCATTCCATAAGACTCCATGGAACTAACTTCAGTACAGTGTTTCCAACATCTTCAAACTTCTAGCAGAACACCTAATATAAAAAACATTTGGCTGTTTTTAAGTTTTTGCACTGTTAAACTTACTGCCACTCAAACCTCAATGACTGCAGGCTTATTAGCAATTGTTCTAAGCTGTCCCCTAATCCACTTTGCCAAGATTTATTATTACACTTAGTCAGCTGACTAACTGCATAAAATATTAGCTGGCCTTATGGCTGATGTTATGCAGGAGGTCACATTAACACATTGATCCCTGGGTCTTATAATCTATACTTGACACTCTTTCAAGAGATGCTTTTATTGGCAACTGTAAACTTTTAAGTGCTATTCCAAGATAAGCTTTTCAGTAGCTGAATCTTAGGAGGAATGTTGCTCTTCTCTCAAACATATGTATCTTTTTTTAACACTTGCACTTCCACTGTTACAAAAACAACAGTCCCTGCCTTCTACATTTTTACTTCAGACACCACAATTATGGCACAGAGTACTACAATTCTAAAGTTGGATCACTCTGCTTCAATGGAATTTCAGTAACTGATTTTGTTAAACAATGTTATAGTTCTCCTATATTACAGTTCTGTGTAATGCAACCATTTTTTTAAAAATACATAAGCACATCTATAGATGCCACATGTGAACAACACTATAGAAAGACAGCATCATATGTAAGTGAACTGAAATAAAAAGCTAAAAAAAGTCTGCAAAACATTAGGTTTAATCTTTAATTCAAAGAGTCTGAAAATTAACACTTTTCAGGTGCAAATTGCTGTGTCTTAATGCACTAAGTACATTGCAAATAGCTTTATACACTTCCCTGCAAACCTAACTCAGGCTGGTCTCCAAATGTAAACATCCCCATTGTGTTATCCAGATCGAGTTAATATAAAAACCCAAAGTAAACCTCTCCTCTCCTCCTACTGGCATGACAGGTGAGCACACAATCTGTATTACAGAGCACTTCACTTTCTCTAACTGAAAACTGAAGCAAGAAATGCAAATACAGGTTTTGGCAAGGCCACCACATTATTTCAGCTCTATCAACTGCTGAGTTACGAAGAGCAAGAAAGAAAAACTGTCTCTATTTACTGAAACACTTGCAGTAAGACCAATGAGGTCTTGGAAATACAACTAAACTTATAAACCCTAAGTTTTCTGTAATACCCTTAAGATGTCTGCAAAGTATGAGATTTTCCACCCAGCAAAGTCTCAATTTCCCTTCTGAGATTTATGATATATCTTTTTCCTATTTAGTATTTACTTAAGATTGAATTAGACAGCATCAGTGAAGCAGATTAACATTTTATCCACATTAATCCCGCCTCAAGGAAGCAAGTCTGTGGAAGCACACGGGTGCCTCATGTATGACTACCTAGCCATACAATTGTAGCATTCTTATTTTATAGAATCACATCACTACTGAAATATATTTAGCCTGTGAAATTGTAGCATTACACGCTTTCAAAAAATCATGTTTGTTTGGGTTTATGTAAACTGAAATACTGAAAAAAAATCAAAACTATTCAATTACCAACACTGGGGAAAATACAAAGGCAATGGACAGAAGGTGAAAGGAAAAATATTATTTTCTTAAGAAGGGGATGGAATTGTTAAGTTTTTATTTATTATTGGACACTTTTTGCAAAGCATTCAGCACAGAATATAGTTCTTAAGAAACCATTCTTATTTCAAAATAACCCAAAACTTATTTTATCCTTGCTGCCATTCACCTGCTTTCTTTTATGTGCAATGCTGTCTTTGGCAAAATTTTTACCTAAAAACAGCTGGTCAATGACAGATCTGAAATACAAAAGGTTGCTATGATATAAACATTATTCAGAAGTTGAAGAGTACTTCAATATAAAAATTTCAACTTTGCTCCTTCCTCTCATGCAAATTTTGAGGCAAGAGACGGGAAAGGGACATGTGAAACACATTTATAGTCAGCCCAACCAAATACTAATGAAACATTTAAGCAAATGTTCAGAAAGAAAAGTTAAAGTTATAGAAGAAGACATTCAAGTTGCACTTATCTGTAACTTTATCAAAGCATAAAGTGTCAATCATGCTCTGACAAAATACTGCCAGCTACAGTTTGTAACCTTTGTACAAAGCAATTCATAGACAAATTTACAGACAAAGAGAACAGCTTTCAGCATCTGGAAGAATTCTAACAAATGAGCATTTGACTGCAACACCAACAAAACACACTCAATAACTATACTATTCCAGTGATTCCATCAACTCAAAGACCTCTTTTTACAAAAACAAGGTAAACAAAGCTTTAAGAAGAACCCAACATCACTTAACATGTAATTGCCATTACCTTCACTACATAACTGAATCACAAGTATCTTGCTGAATGTCACTACCCTTCCAAATCAAAAGGTCATATGAAGTAAAGCTCTATTTTTGATTTACACACTTCCCATTAAAACACCTAACCAGAGTGCTGAGCACTGTATCTATCTCAGTTTCTTGAACAGTCCATGGACTATTTGCAAAAGTTCGGAGGCAATTTAGCTGTGTAATCTGGAGACTGCTGCAAATCCTGATGCCAATAAAGAACAATCATTACAGTGCTTCTCTTTCTTTCTGCATATTGGGAAGTCCAGGCCAAGAGGAGAGGCTGCAGAAAATGGAGGGTAAAGCACTAACTCAGTTCCAGACTGAGCAGAAAATACAGAAGAAACAGACAGTAACAGCACTCTCTCTGAGAAAACATCCATGGCAAGCACCTCATTGCCACCAAGGCACTGCACTGAGGGGACCAACAGGGAAAGAAGAAGGTTATGGAAAATAAAGCTATAGATAAAAACCCCTCTCCATGGTAGATGCCTAAATTCCTAAAATATTACATACTCATTTGCTTGGCAACCATTTTTAATTTAACTGTGTTTATCCTATTAAACTACTTTAACTATGTTACACATGGCACTACAGATGGTGCTAAATGACTCCAGGTAATCAGAAGAATGCTCTTGTGAGATAACAACATTTAAGAAGTGATAAAATTAGATTTCTTTTTCTCGTTATACTCCAGTCCTATTTCTCACTGTGTTTAATACAAAACTAATTTCAGCTTTATAGCACAGTAACATTTTTGGAACCCAAAATATGTGAATGAAGTCAGTCATGCAAAAACCAAGACTTTGTTAGAATGTCATAAATAACCTGAGAGATGCATCTATTTAAGGAAGAATTTTCAGGAAATTCTTAAATTCTTTCTGGTAGGGAAACAGGAGGAATTTCTCTGTTTATATCTCCTATTACTCAAAAAATTAGGAACAGCCTTTTATTCACAATACAGAAAAATGCTACATTTATAAAATAATCCAATTTACGTATCTCCATATCTAATATGCATTCAGTCCACAAATCAACCTACTAGCCTTAATTGTTTCCATCAAATCCACAATTAGATTCTCATCATTTCAAAAGCATCAACCTAAGGAACAAGGGATCTTTTTTTTTTTTTTTTTTAAATTACACTAGTTCAATTGCCAATTTAAAAGGTTTTCCACATTTTGAGTATAAAAGCTCTTGTTTCTAACCTCAGATGGTTGCTGGCAGTAACCATGATTATGGCCATCTGCAGTAATGGCAGTGGCAACAGCAGCCAAAGCAAAGCAAGTCAGATACTTCACATTATAACACATCTGTCCTTCCTCACACATAATCCTTCACTCCTGTCATTTGCTGCACAAAACTAGGCAACTTAAAGATTGTCCATACTGCTTCATGTCATGTACAAGAACTCCAAACCTTAGCTGCTAACAGTTATACATTTCTGACTTCAGATTTGAAAACCTGAGAATTTTCACTTCTTCCTTCATTCAAAGCTGCTTCTTTGGTACACACACTCCAGAGAATGAGCAGGTAAAACAGAAAAACAATTCCCAGTGTCACTTTTAGTGCCTAGCAAACAGGACCACCTCTGCATTTTCAGCATGCTTTCTTTGGTTATTATTTTTCAATACAAAGAGCAAATATTACTTCTACCAATACATGTTAATACAAACAGCAACTATTACTCTTTCTGACACCTGCTATTCCTCACTTCAAAGAAAAACAAAAGAAGGATTTTGCATTCACAAATCTACTATTATTTGGGTTTGGTTTCAAGCAAGTATCACACAAGTTCCAGCATGAACTTCAGGTTTTAGGACACTCTACTTAAGGAACTTGTTTGCACAACACAGCCTGTCTCCTGCCTTTACAGGAACAAGCCTCTCACTGCACTGTCAGTCACCAAGAACAGCTTCTGTGTTCAGTTCCCCTTGCATAACTAAGCACCACATAAAGTAGTGGTTGGCAGTAAGATTCTCAACACTCTCAAAAGTCTTCCAATCTCTCACTGTAGTTAGCAGAAGGCTAACTTTATGGACAAAACACAAAAGCTTGTCATTTTCCCGGTAGAATTAAAAAGAAAAAATTTTAGCTCCTCAGTCCCAAATCTACCAGTGGACTTGAGTGTTTACAAATTTTCTTCAGTGACAGCCACTGTTACGGGATAGTTCACAACCACAGCAAGATAAAAATCCCAAACAACACAGCTTCATACTCCAGTGCCCAAGTTGTGGTGATACCACCTTTGCTAGAGCTTAAATCTATTTAGCAGATATATATAATATATATATTATATATTTATATATTTTTTTTTTATATATACACACATATATAATATTATATATTTTTATATATATATTATATATATATAATTGAAGTTAGAGCTTCAATCTATATATTCATTTCAGGTTTTAGGTTATGGCTTTCTGAAGAGCTTCAGTCACAGTTGTAACAGGTTAAAAACAGCAAAAAAAATACCTATATGGCAAACTATATGCTCTAAAAATGAGACTTCCCATCCCCCTTTTATTTTCAATATTGGGCAATTACAGAATTAGCAGAGCAATACCTTATTGATAAATTGGTTTTTCAGGAATATTGTCCTTATGGTGTTTAATAGACAACCACACTGTCTTAGAACACTAAACTTTAGCTCATTTGACAGTTTCCCAACTTCTAGTTCTCATTTGACAACTTCACTTGTTACATTCCTGTTTTTAAACAGGTTTTTACTTGCTGCCATATACTGCATCTCAGGAACTCGAAAACAAGTATCTAAATGGCAATCTACACGTAGCAAGTACTCCTCAGAAGACTTCAGCTAACAGCAGTGGAATCATGCAGTGTGTCCTGATCTGTACTGACAGATAATCATACAAACACAGGATCACCCCACCTATTTAAAACACAAGAAGATTAGAAGAGAAGGAAAAATCAGCCCCTCATAAGGACAGCTTGTTACACCTTCAGAATGAGAACCCAGCTTCAGCCTTCCAGCTGCCCTAACAACAGAATTTGCAGATGAAACAGAACGAATTCTGTGTAGACAAAGTAGAAGAACAATGGGTGCTGCTGAAACTGCAATATTTCATTCCAGTCTGTAAAGTCGTGTGGCTATTTACTGGAAAAGTCACATTCTGAGTTACAACAAACAGAACAAATGTTTTCCTTTCTTCCTTTTAAAGGCAAAAGGAATTCAGACTTCACATCAAAACACAATGCAACAAACATAATGAGGCAGCTCTAGAGCCAGGTACTTAGACTCAACACCCCTTGATTATCAAGGAGGAAGCACAGCCAGGTTAAGCACTGGGAAGTCCAACATGATAGTCCTCCTTTTCTAGATTCCAGCTCAACTTCCTTGATGCCTGACTGCACCCAGCAGAAAACACACATTTGCTGCTGCATTGAAAGCACAGAATCACAGAACAGCCTGAGCTGGGAGGTGCCCTAAGCATCTCCTAGTTCCAAACTCCCCTCCATGCACAGGGATGCCACCCACTAGTTCAGCTTGCTCAGGGCCCCATCCAACCTGGTCTTGAGCACTCCCAGAAGTGGGGCACCCCCAACCTCTCTGGGCAGCCTGTGCCTCACCATCCACTGAGTAAAGACATTCTTCCTGACATCTCATCTAAACCTGCCTGCTTCCAGTAGTGTCTGTGCAGCAGGAGTGTGTGTGTTAGAAGATCTGCTGTTATCTCATCAAAGGCTGAACCCACACACGTCTCTGGAGCACAGTATCACACAGGGCCTGCAAAAAAAAGGCTAGAACTTCAGAGAAAATCCTTGAAGATTGCTTGAAACAGAAGACATTGGGTAATCTTAATGTCTGAACCACTGACTCTTCAGAGCAACTTCTCAACTATCTTCACATTTTTCGAGTATACATCTGGCTGTATAAATACCTTACAGGGTCACAGCACCAGAACATGGAAACGCCTTACAAAGATCACAACTACATCACACATAACAAAACACTGCCTGAAGATAAAAAATACATGCTTGGATAACTAATATTTGATAATTATAGTTGCCATCCATACATTTGATTATTCTGTTTTCTTTGATGCCATGGTTAATTTAACCAGAGAGAGTTAATGTGCATGCTCATAATGGACAGTAGCTCCTCTTGGCCAAATTATTAACCTTCCTAAACAAAGGCATCTGTGCCTTCAAAATTCTGGATATTAAGACTGAGGTTCAGGCATCTTTTAATATAGAAATTTGCACATACAATTACTGCAAATGAGAAATCCTTTACTCAGCATCGATCCCATTGTTATAAGGATCAATACTTGTTTTAAGAATCCATATGTGCATTCAAGCATTCTTTCCAATTTGCACAGGAAGGTCAAAGCCAAACAAACCCATTTAGAAATATCCTTGGTGAACAAAACTTCTTAAGAGTTGGGAAAGAAAATTCTAACTACAACTCTAGCCTCATATATATGAGCAATAGAGCTACAGGAAATATTAAAGCTGACTCTTAGAAATTGAGAAGTTGAACATCCAACTGGAAAATTACGAGAAATGAGTATTTAAAGCTGTTCACCTCCTTCCCCATGTACCCACTTTAACAGGAAATTGAAGCATCAAGATCACTCAGTACTACAGAACCCAAAAGCACTGCCAACCCACAGAAGACACACTGCATTTCAAAGTTAAAGAGCTATTCTGCACAGCAGGTGTCATGCATAGTGCAAAACAGTCACTAAGCCTGTGTGCCCAGCCCCAGAGTCAGTGTATGCAGCATTACTACATTGAAATGCACAGAAACATCCTGTTAAGGAAGATACTGGGATTCAGCTAGCAGAGCAGGAATGAGGCATGAAATACTCATTAGACCCCACATGTCAGCAATAGCTAGCTACAGGATAGTGTCACACTACAAGAACAAAAGAAAACACAGACACTAAACAATACACGACAGAGATGGCACAAGTCAAAAGCCACTGAAATAAATCTCCCTCTCCTGCCACCACATCTAAATTAAGCTTAAATTTCTGGCACTCTTGTGTACTTGAATGTGGGTTTTCCCATAGAGATTAACAAAGAATCACCAAATTACAAAGTCACCAAATGGTTTGGGTGGGAAAGGACCTTAAAGATCATGTAATTCCATCCCCTCTGCCACGGGCAGGGACACCATCCACTAAACCAGGCTGCTCAAAGCCCCAATCAGCTTGACCTTGAACATTTCCAGGGGTGTGGCATCCACAACATTTCTGGGCAATTTGTTATCCAGTGAGTGTCCCATCCATAAATTCCACACCTCTCCAGTTTATAGACAAGGATCTTGTGCCAAATGCTTTGCACAAGTCCAGACAGATGACATCCGTTGTTCTTCCCTCATCCACTACTGCTGCAACCCCATCACTGAAGGCAACCAAATTTGTCAGGCCCATTGATTTGCCCTTAGTGACACCTTGTTAGCTGTCACCTCCTTATTTTCTATGTGCCTTAGCACAACTTCCAGGGGCATCTCTTCCATGACCCTGTAAAGGCACAGAGGTGAAACTGAATAGCTTGGAATTTCCTGGGTTCTACCTTTTTTCCCCTCTTTTAACACTTGGGAGTTACATTTTCCCTTTTCCAAACACTGATAACTTCACCAGTCTGCCACAACTTTCCTAATAGGACAGATGATGACAAGATCATGATATTTAGATAGTTGGGATTTGAATCCAGGAGCTTGAGTTTCAAACAAATAGTTTAAAATCAAGTCTTATAACAGCACAGTTAGAGTGATTAAACTAAACTGCTCATGTGTGATGTTATTTTATGACAACTTCTTTGGGCAGCTTGGTTGCTCCTCTACAGTTACCTCTACCTCTATTCACATGTCTAGAAAGAGATCTCAACAACTCCTTGCATACCTAATTAAAGAATCCCTACAGACATCTTTAAAGAACAGCAACACAGACATCAAGACTAACTCTGCACTCAAATAAAATCTGAATATGAGTGACTAGAAAACCTTATTCAAACACCTTAACCACAAGGTCTTACACTTGTTTCTTTCTTCTCCCCATACTCATGAATCTGGCATTTTTTTTCTGTTTATTAGCCTGGTCTCTGCAGAAGAGGTGTTACAAGTGCTCCTTTACAAGTCACTCACAGCACTCTCAATCCTGACACATGGCAATTTGAATCTCCTCCTGCTAAGGAGAGAAACCAGGGTAGCTTTCACTTCCTGCAGAGGTGAGACTTTACCAAACCAGCAAAACTCCCCAAGAGCCATTCTGCTTTAAAAGCAGCACACAGGAAGGGCAGGAGACTTCAGCACCAGGTCTCAGATGAGTCATGGAATAAACATCTCCCCAAGGCAATGCTCCTGCCAATCAGCTGATGCACAGCAACTGCAGCACACAGTGGCATTCACAGATTCCCTGCCTGCTACAGATTCCAGTGCTCAGGACTCACTTTTGCAGCCAAGGATGAAGGCAGCAGGTGCTAGGTCATGGAAGAGGAGGCAAGAGGGCACAGAAAGGGCAAAGCTGTGTCCTGGTGTGGGGTTAGGCAGTAGATAATCTAGTGTGGCACAAGATTGGAACCTTACTTTTAAGGCATAAATGGGCAAGGAAACATGGCAACAATTTCCTCATAAGCATTTACTGATTTATATAAAGATGGGAAACCACTGGTACAGTTTCTGATCCTGAGAATTCTTCACTGCACTTTGCTGCTCTCTTGGGAACTGCTGCAACCCTGTTTAAAACAATTTGAAGTGGTAAACACATCATAGCTTCAGAGGGTAACCCTTAGCTACAGAGAATCTTTTGCAGTTCCAATTGAAATATCCATTCCCAGCATCTCAGGTATTCTCCCATTCTGTATCAAGAGCAATATATTAAACACACACATCTCCCCATCTCATGTTGGATAGTTCAAAATACATTCTAAAAAATGCAATCACAGTTACTCAGTTTTATACTCCATATCAGATTCCTAAAAGCCAGGCATTTGACACCTGAATTACATACTGGAACCAAATCCTAGAGTATAAGTAAGCTCCCATTATACAGGAAGAAAAAAAAAAAAAAAGCTTGCAAGTTCTTTTCAATCAAGTTCACAACCACAAATAGAGACAAATCACATGCTTAGTTTCAACAAAAACATTAGCAGGAGGCAGATGCTGACTGGACTGATAGTTTCCATTTGTTTATTTAACAGTCATGCACCATTCACAACATTAGTCATTTGGTTCTTATCCTCCCCTCAACGGCATTGTTTAAAGGCTGATCAGCAATTCTACCTCTGTATCCCTGGCAATATTTTGTAACTGAAGTCTATGATTCTACATAAAAAACCTTTTTGGTTTGGTTAGATGGGTGGAGGGGGGAAGAGTGTATAGTTTTTCAGGTTGGTTTGGGGTTTTTTTGGAGGGAGGGGGATCATGGGTTTGGTTTTTTGGGGTTTTTTTTTTTGGTAGTGGTTTTTGTTTGATTTTCTTAAGCACTCACTGATTCCAAGGTCCACCTGGATCATTAGTAATCATACTAAAAACAATTGTCCTTAAGAACAATGTTTTAACCCCAAGAAGTGCAAACAGCACAACTTAAAACTTCTCTCATAACAGAAAAGTTGCAGGATCTGCAAAGCCTTTATTCAGCAGTTCTACAGCAAAAGCATTTACCTTACTCCCCCCACCTACCCCCACCCGAATCACATTTGGGAAAGCAGCCAGTACAATTCCCACCCAAACATACAGTTTGATAAAGGAACCACTTTGTGAGGGGGGTTACCACACAAACATTCAGCATCCTGGACTCCATAATCACACATTTCCCAGTTCACTGCAAGATGCTACTGGTTCCCTTCTTGATGGTCTTTTATTACAAAAATTGCCCTCCTGCTGCAGTTACCATCTTACCTGCTGCTTCCTGGTGCCTCTTGTCTTTCAGCATTCCCAAGGAGAGAATAAATAAGCTATAGGTCACCCCATGCATTCTTACAGTTACTATTTTACAGGGCTAGTCCAGGACAAACCTAGAAATTTGGAGTATCTAAGTGGGGCAAATAGAATTGGCTTACTTTAGTGAATTTATCTCTGTAATTTCTGTCCACACCTCAGAGAACAACTGCTGATGGCAAAAGGGGAGATGCTCACACATACATAACACACTTTCATAGAACAGATGAGTCCTACACAGTTAGTCTGATTTTCATTTTCAACTGCAAAGCAAAGATAACCCAGAAGCTCTTCAAGTCTTGATTTCTTCAGTTGCATCAACAAAGAAGAGGTTTTTACCTGAACAATTCAATTCCAGCTTTTCAGTTACACAAAAAATAATACAAATTTTCTGCATTGATGTATGTGGAATTTTTTTCCTAGATACATATAGAGTATAAAAACATCAACAAAACTATTCACATGCAGGCTGCAGTAAAGAGACTTGCACCTCAAACTTGTGGAACATTTATAGGCTGCAACAGAGCATATCCTATTCCCTCTAGAAATTCTCATTTAAATATCTTCTCAAGGCAGCAATTAACAAGAAAATCATGCCTGGGACATAGCTGCTCCCAGCTCCCCAGTTACTACTAGGGGAATCCAGTGCAACAGAAGGCATTAGATTTTTCTTCTCCACAAATTAGTTTCTATTTAGAAACTACCTATGCCTATTTGTAAAGCTCTGGAATCTAAAGCACTGTGGCAACACAAGCTCTCCACAAATTATTCCAGGCTCCCAGTGTCAGCACAAATCCCCCAGTGGCTCAGGGAAAGGTACTATTGCAACTCCTGCAGCATCATCATTTGGTGAGTTTGATTACAGCAGTTGTGCAAGGATGCATCTCGATTGCTATCTGTCCTCAGCACAGAGCCCTGCATGCTGGGAACTGCAGTCTCCACTGGCCACGCAGAGCATTCCCAAAGCAGGTGGCAATAGTATCCTGATTTACCATATTCATGGAGCCCTCAGACTCCTGGCAAATGGCCAAAGCCCACAGACAAAGCCTGAGGCTTTCCCAGAGTCAAATAAAAATGGCCAAACTACCTTCTAGATGGGCAGCAACGCGCTCTAGCCTGGTATCAAGTCCACCAGAAAAACCCAGAATTAGTTAAAGCAGAAACGTAATCTAAATTAGGACATTAGTAATTAGGTCAAGCTAATACCAAAAACCATTATGCAAAACGTTGTGAAGAGGCCAGCAAGGCCTCCGGGGGCTGGGGAAGACACTTGAACAGCAGAAAGTTAGCTAACTGTAATTAGTGATTATGAACAAAAACTTTCTGCCAGATTGACCCATTTAAAATAAATAGAAGTTCTTTAAAAAGATATGCATAAATTTAATGCACGCAAGACTGAATTTGACAGAATAGATTTTTAAAGAAGACAGAAAAAGACAGAAACACCAAAGGTAGCAAGAAGCTATTTCACATTCCAGTGACTAAACTGCAGAGCTTATTTCATTTGTGCAATGGATTAAAGCTTCTTCCTTAAGGCTCATAAAGAACTTGATGACTGCACGAAGACAGAAGCTATCAGTGCTTTAAGCTTCTAACTTATCCAGCAAAAAATAAAAGGTCAGAGCACCACATCAAGTGAGAAACAGCTCAGAATGAGTGCAGGTTCACCAAGAGGTGGTAAAGCAAATACACAGATAGTGAATGAAACCGCAGAAAAAGCTCATTTTCACCTTTCATCAGACTTCAATCTGTAACACATGCCAAAAAAAAAAAAAAAAAAAAAAAAAAAAAAAAAAAAAAAAAAAAAAAAAAAAAAACCAGGATGATTTTCAGAAGACTGGGACTTCTCAGCAAACTTCAGCATCTGAATGTACACCTGACTAGCCACTGAGTAATGAACACTGTACCAAACCAACACTACCTCATAAAGGAACTGAGCAAATACTTCATCTTTGATTTTCCTCAACCTCCAACATTCAGCCAAGACAGCAACTTCAAAAGCCTTCTCTTCACTCACACTCATCTTCAAAAAGATTACTGGAGGAGTGAACTAAAGCGTGCTGATTCAACATGCATTTATAATTATCCTTTTTTGTGTCACTCTGCAATGTCCAGCCTTTGGGGAAACCTTGACATGCCATCCACCTGCTTCCCTGATGCTTTTGGCTAATTTAATTCTATTCCCTAATCTGCAGATGCTTTATCTGAGCCAGTCCATATGGCTCCTACGTTTCTGTGCTGTCTGCACTGCTGGGTCAGGCCCATGGGCCATCCAGCCCAGGACTGCCTGGCAGAAGCAGCACAAAACATTACCCAGAGACAGCAAAGCAGCTGCAATGGAAACCTGACTCCTCTCCTCTGTTACCAGACACCACCTAGAAAAATCTGTCATTGAACTGATGTGTTTCCCTCTAAAGGGGACTTCTAAGCCATGCTATGAACACATTTTGACTGGGCTTCCTTGTAGAACAAACTGCTAATTAAAAATTGTCTAATAAATATTGCATTATTAAGACATGATATACATAAATGCCCAGTTCAGCTTTGGTTTTTTGGCTTTATTTTATGTTTGCACAGGGTCTGTTAATGTCAGTACAGGATGCCACCACTGCTGGAAAAGACAGAGCATGCTCCCAGGCTTTCATAGACACGTGAAATCTCAGATTGGATATGAGAAGTTATGAAAGTCTGGCAACTTAGTGGAAGAGTAACCAAAACTGAACATTTTCCCATGCAGTCTTTAAAATTTTGTCCTCAATATTTTGTTGTTCTACACTGTGTTTTAAGTTGCAGTTACAGAAGTGAGTTGATAGTACAGCCAAAGTACAAACCAGCTCCTCCTCAGAGCCTAGACAATTTTCTTCTAAATTGTTGCATGCCTAATTAAAGACTGCCATTATCACCTCACTACATTCCATACCTTTCTCAGCAAACCACAAAATTTCCCTCAGTTCCTGCACGTACTACATAGGGTGAATTTCCACTAACTACAAAGTAATGTCCAAGTTATATCAGCACCTAAAAAAAAACCAATATGCATCACTTCAACAAGTAAAAACTATGCATGACCTCGAAGACAGCTGACTGTTCAATTTACTCAAAATCAATTTATCATTTTTTTTTAAAAAGCCCTACAAGCCTGACCCAGCTAAAGCCACAGACTTACCTTATCATCTCTACTGTAAGTGGACAGAAGTGACTGAACTAGGATAACTGTAGCCAGAGGTGTATTTACTGGGAAGTCTACTAAGGAAGACTGCATCTATTAAGAAATACACAATATTTAGTGATATTCTAGGAGCTATTTGGTTACTCTCACTTGTCATCAGCATTGATAAGTTTATGTAGAAAATAGTCTCTAAAAACATACAGCCATGTAATGAAAGGAATGCATTGTTATGAAGACATTTATAGTGGATTTTTACTACTGCAATGCATTTAATTCTATCAGCATTAGCTTTGGGGGGGTTTCCAAAACATGATACATGCAAAGTAAGTCTGTGACAAGAGACAAAAAAAGGGCAATTCAGATTTCATAAAAACCATTATGAGTTGCAGTGTTCTAGTTGCATTAGTGTGCCAAAACCATCCAAATTAGAAACTTGATGTATTGGAAGCAAAATAACCTGCAAGATTTTTTTTAAGTTAAGTCGATTTTTTGTTTGTGGTTTTATTGAAGTCTGGCAGAAGTGAAAGAGCTGACAAATTAAATTTACAAGTAATTTTAGCTTCTGCTCCTCAGATCCCATTACTTTTTCTTCAAAGGTGCTAAAAACTTGTGCTTCTTTCTCATTTGCACTTTGTCACTCTTGGTGAGGCTCTCATAATCCATGAACAGAATCAGAAGCAACAGAACATTCTCTTCACCAAAGAGAAATTTGAAGAAAAAAAAAAAAAAAAAAAGGCTTTGCAATACAGACTGAGGGGAAAAAAATGAACCAAATTAAGTAACAATCTATACCATATTCAATAAAACAACCAGAAGCACCAAAGCTTTTTAGAACAAAACTGGCTTAGAGTTATTTTAAGTTAGCAACAGATCCCACTGCAAGTCATTTATTTTTCCATTCCATCCTTTTCTCCAACCAGGAGGGTTTTTTATTTTAATAAACTAAGTGGGGCAAATATGAGTTAACAAACAGGAATTCACCTGATTTGTATGCAAAGGAAATTCAATGAGTTATTGCTGCCTGAAATCAGTTAAAAATAACATTCACAATGCATGAGGAATATATATCCACAGTTCAGCTTAGTCTGTCTAAAAAACTAGCAGAACGGATTAATACGTGAACAAGAACATGCTTTCAAAGTTTTCCACAGAATAATCAGTTTCTTGAAAGTCCCTGTCTCCCTCTTCACTTTTAAGAGGTGCTGAAATATACAAAGACACATTCAATGTGGGCTGGGAAACTGTGTTCATTGAGAAAACAGACCAAAACAAAACTGACCAAAACTTGCATATTTCTAGTAGAATTTCCAAAGACAACAAAAGGAGACTAGAAGGGTTTTGATGCTAGAACTGAGTTCACTAAGCACTTTGTTACACTGCTGGACAGAAAAACATGTCAGAGGTGGCCCTCCAAGATCCAACAATGCTGAAGTGAACAACTTATTTTGCTCGAGTAATCAGAACTACAGAGGCTTAAATTTCTTTAGTAAGCAGCAGATCAATTACTGTGCACTTTAGATTTTTGACCTCCTGAGTCCTTCACATGTAGAAAGTGACCATCTCTTAAACACTTAAAGATGAGAAACATCAAGACACAACTTTGGTCTTCTGTTGATAACCTCCATATGCTACAGCAAGTTGGAAGGGCATAACTAAGAGCAACATGTTTTCTCAAGAAATTAAAATTAGGGCACCTAACATCCCTGTTTAAAAAATAATCTCTTCACATTTGAGGGAGGTTATGCCATAAAGAATAAAATGCTGCTAAGCCACCTTTTCACCCAGATTTGCCCAGCCCTCCTTGCACTCTGGTCTAAAGATGCCTCAGCTTAACGACCAAACAAACCCCAGATAGTGCAGCTGCCCTCTTTCCAAATCATGAGAAGCAGGCTAGCAGATCTCTGCTCCCACCCCTGGTGACTGCAGCTGTGAGTCACTGCACAGAATGAAACCAAACAGGAGGGGATACATGGGGCTTAACCCCATCAGGCAACAGCAGAGCAGGGCGTGATTGTCACAGCCCCAGCTCAACCTGCACACACCTGAGGAAACATGCTCCCAAAGCCATTGGGAAACAAACTACCAGAAAAGCCAGAGCTAAGAGTCACCTTTTCAGATAAAAGTTACAGATTTCCTGTACACCTACACAGAGAAAACCAAGTACATCACTGCTAACCAGTACTTGACATGCCCTAAATTCTGGTCGGCGTGATTTCAGAGGTATTAATTGACAAAATGGTCACAGGTAACAAGTGAACTGAGGCAGAACTCTGTGACAGATGAATGAGCATTGCTCTGAAGGAAGATTTCATACCCCTCATATCCAAAAGCTACATTAAAAAGCCAGCTTCACAGTTTTTATTAAAACAAAAATCTAGAAAATAATGGCTCTCTGTAACAAAAACTATGAGTTTCTTGGCTGGTTTTATCTTCTTCATGCATTTCAGTTTTAACAAAACCACTTAACCTTGAGACATCATCTTCCAAAATATCTGATTTGCCAGCTAGCTGATGTTTTCCTGGGACTCAGAGAAATCAAGGGGCCTACTGTTTTTGCTATTGCTCCAAAATTTGGATTTTGTTCACACATATGCAGGCAAAGCATCCTTAATACCAACTGTTGGTTGTGTCATGACTTCCATCAGCTGATAAAATAATGTGGGGCAGGAGCATGACCTTTAGCCTCCTACACTTAGGCAACATATGCTGAAATGGTTGAGGAATCTTCTCAGAGAGGTCAGGGATGCTGTTTCCCTTGCAGAAAAAGAAAATGAGAACACAGTTTCAAAAATTTCCAATACTTGAAACTCTCCCCTGTCTATCTGGGAAATGAAGATCCAGGAAAATGCAGTCCACAGGTCAAATTCTCCAGACTCTTAAATCTAAAAATCAAGGGTACTCTAAATCACACTGAAGTTTTTGCTCCTCTCTTCTCCAAAATGAAGCAGAACAAGAATCACAGGAATCAAGGAGCTTTTACGCTTTTAATTATTCTTCTGAACCTCTTTCCACTGCTGCCATAAAATATACCTCCAGCACACCACTCAAAAGACCACACTAGAAACAAAGTGAACTTTAACATGCTCATGAACTATTTCCCCTAACACAAGTGCCCTAAATTCTAAATTATTCACCAGAATTTCCTTTTGAACCTCATGTCCATATATGTGAGCGCTGGGTTTAGTCCAGGACATTGTCAAGTGGACTCCAAGCAACTTAAATCACTTCCTCATACTTGAAGCATCCATGAAGCCTCTGATCTGCACTTTATTTCTGTCACTACTGCCATTCCCCTGTATTGAGACTTCCATCCGAACAATCTAGGGCACTGCACTGTTAATACAAAAATAATCCAAAGTAAATATTTATCATAACCCAAGAAGATAACACTGAATAACAAGAAACATACACTGCACACAAATATTTAGTGACCATTAAAACTTCCATGTAGCAAAGAATACTAATAACAAAATAACTGAAATGCAAACAGTATAAAAAACCAGTATGCCTTCTGCCTCCACTTTCCTTGTTAGTGAGCTTTATATTATTAAGTGCTCTCACTTCCTGGTTTGTCAGAAACTACATTGTTTTAGAGTCAGAGTTGCTCACTCAAAGGAAGGAGGAGGGACAATAATTGTTTTTAGAGATGTTTCAAGACCTCTGGTAATAGCAGAGTGTCCTTGTAAACTTGAGAGTTTTTCTCCTAATGTTTGATTTCCTGCATCAAGGAAACATTACTAACTAGTCTAATTGCGTTAAATTATGCCATTTAAAGCAAATGGTCCAAAATGTTCAATATTACAACTGTAGTTTCAACAAGGAAAAGTTGTATCCTCAATGTTTAGTGAGATCTGATATGAAATATTAGATACAGCCACACAGCAATCAAAAAACAGCAGCTAAGTCCCTAATTCATTAATTTAAAAAAGGACACTGAAAACACATTCTACTCCTCCCAAAAAACAGACTATGTAAAACATGTTTGAATGAACTGCCCCTTGACACCCTCACCCCTGCACACAGAACATGAAAGTTCTACCTACTTCCAAAGCCAACAGGAAGCAAGAAGGGATGTAAACACCTTCAAAAACTGTTTTGATTTAAAACAGTGTGTGTGTTTTGATGACAGTTTGAGTTACTAAATTAACATTTAACTTTCTTGTTGAGTACACCTGTTAAATGTTTAGACATAACAATACACTTCTCAGTTCTAAATAAAGCAACAATTTCTCTGAGGAAAACAAAGGAGGAAGATGCTTACAGTTGTTTCAAGTATGTGTGTGTGTATATAAAGATGCTCATATACCTTTTTTTTTCAGCTTTTGTGGTAAGTTAAAAGAACATCGTCAAAATCCAGCATGATTAAAGTGTAAACATGTAAAAAATTATTAACAGAAAAACAGCATTTAAAAACTCTACGGATGCTTCTGCACAGCTCTTTCCCCTCATTCAGGCAATCGACTTACCAGGTTAAACACAGTGTCAACTATGTCTCTGTTGGACAC
Source organism: Muscicapa striata striata (assembly GCA_030060385.1). Taxonomy (NCBI): domain Eukaryota; kingdom Metazoa; phylum Chordata; class Aves; order Passeriformes; family Muscicapidae; genus Muscicapa; species Muscicapa striata. Next base: position 867,376 of record JAREIS010000043.1, on the reverse strand, counting down.
TTCACCAACTTCCACCAGTCCTGTCAGCACAGCGAATTTCATCTTGATGCCTCGGATGGGGACTCCTGGATTCAAAGGCTGCAGCACACTTCCCCCTTCCGCAGCGTTTCCTTCTCTTCCCGCTCCTCCTCCTCCATCATCACCTGTTGGCTGAACAACTTGCTTGCCTTCACTCGCCATGGCCGGTTCACCGCAGCCCGAGGCTTCCAGCGCCAGCTCCGCACGCTCGGCGCTCCGGGCAGACGCGGCGAGCCGGGAAGGTGCGCGGCGGCCCTGGGCTTCCTTCCCTTGGGCTGCGGCTCCCGAGGAAAGCGGCGTCCGGCGGGGGAGGGAGCCGGCCGGGCGGGGAGGACGCGCCCTCGGAACCGCGGCTCTCCGCTCGGCAGGAGGCGTCTGTCACCGGCTGCCCTCGGGCAGGTATCGGCAGCCCTGAAGGACAGCCCGAGGTGTGTTTCAGCCCGAGGTGTGTTGTGTGTTTCAGCCCGCGCTCCTCATGCGCTGCCCACAGCCCGCACGTCCCGGCCCCTGCCCCGCTCCCAGCGGGAGCGCTCACGCCTCTCCCCGCGGAAGTGCTCCCCGACCCGCCACGCTCCTAGCCCCCACCTTTAATCTGTTTTCTTTCTCTCTCTTTTTTTTTTTTTTTTTTTTAATTTTTTTAACCCAGAAGGAACGCGCTCCTCCTTCCCGCCCGGCCGCTGCCCGCCGCGGGCCCGGCTGCGCGGAGCTCGGCCGCGGGCAGGTGCAGCGCCCCGCCAAGTTCGCACTCACCGCGGGCTGCCGAGGGGGCGCGGGCTGCCCGACGCGCGGCTCCGGGGCCGGGGGCGGCTGCGCTGCCCGGCTGCGGGATGGGCAGGGCTGGGCCGCGCTGCGCCCGCCGCCGCTCCGCCCGCCCAAAGGCGCCGCAAGTTCCAGCCGCCGCTGCCGCCGCCTCACAGCGCGGAGCCGGCCAGCCCCATCTCCTTCCTGCCGGCGCTGCCGCTCGCTGCCGCCATGACAGCGCGGAGCCCCGGAGCGCCTGCGCGGGCCGGGCGCGGGCGGGGCCGCGGCGCGGGCGGGCGCGCGGGCTGCGCACGCCCAGGTGAGCGCAGGTGAGCCAGGTGAGCGGGAGCCGCGCCCGCCCTCATCGCCCGCCTGTCCCTGCCATCCCCCTCCTGTCCCCCTCATCGCCCTCATCCCCCGGAACGCTGCTCACCTGTGGGGATGCAGCGCACACCTGGTCTTGAGGCTGTGCGTAATAACTTGTCCCAGAGTGTTGCAGTGTTCACAGAATTGGTAGGGAAAAGGCCTCTGGAGATCATCTGATCCATTCCCCCTGCCAAGGTGACACGTCCAGGTGGGTCTGGAATGTCTCCAGAAAGGGAGAGTCCTCCCTGGGCACTCTGTTCCAGTGCTCTGTCACTCTATGAAGTTCTTCCTCATGCTGAGGTGGAACTTGTGTTTTAGCTTATAGCCATTACTCCTATTCCTGTCGCTGGGCACCTCTGAAAAGAGTCTGGCACCATCCTCTGGGCATCCATCTACCTTTGTGATATTTATGTGCATTAAAGAGATTCCCTTCAGTCTTCTCCAGACTGAACAGGCCTGGCTCCCAGTCTCTCCGTAAGAGAGATGCTCCACACCCCAGATGGTGTGTCCCTGCTTTGCACCCTCTCCAGAAGCTCCTTGTCTGTCTTGTCCTGAGGAGCCCAGAACCGGTCACAGCCCTCCAGACGGGCCCTCACTAGGGCTGAGTTTTGTACCTGTTAACTTAAATCTGACCTTCCTGAAGCAATTTTCCTTTTGGAGAAGGGGGTTTTTGTTTCGTTTTGGTTTTTTGTTTAAGAATCAAAGACACCCTATGGTAACAGCGGGCCCCCAGGCGGGCGCTCCGCGTTCGCGGACCCTCACCGGAGGAAAACCGCGGCTGTGTGGGAGAAGAGAATGTTTGGATGCTCCAGCTCCAGCTCCTGCAGCCGCCGGAACCATCCCGGGGAGGCGGGTGAGTCTCTTCCATCCCCCAAACCCCAGCATGGGCGGGTGTGCTGTCATTCTTCCTCCTTCTGCTGCTTCTCCCTGGAGAGCGCAAGGGGCGCGAATGTGGGTCATGAGAGACGCCACCCCGATGTGACGAGCCGAGGAAAAAAGGGAGCGGGATCAGGGAAGGAAAACGCGCTGTGCTCCTTCAGGTGAAAAGCCCGTAAAGGCGGCGCCGGCTGTTCCTGTTTCTCAGAGCCGCTGGCACAGCCGCTCCCCAGCCCCAAAAAGTCTCCCCGAAGGGGCGGCACTGCCAAAACCCGCACCCCGAAACTCCGATGAGCCCCCACGTAAAACTAAAAAAGGAATAAACCACAAGAACTGCTGCCCTTTTTGTGCTCTCTCCCAGGGTGGCATGAGCTACAAACAGGCATCAGTCCTATCCTATCTCTTTTGCTTGACCTTTTACATTAATTTATGTGATATTAACCTGGGTATCTGTTAATACAGGAGTGGAGGGTTTGCTCCTCTGAACTCTTCTTTCAAGGAGTCTTCAACTGTGCATTTTTATGGAAACTGCCTGTGTTAACAAGGATTAGACACACTCCTAAAGGCTGTAGGGTCTTGTACCAGCTGTTTAACACACAAACAAGTGTTTGAGGTTTATTAACAAAGTAATACAGCCGACATGGCAGCATCAAAGATTTCCAAAGGAAGGATCATCTCAGCGATGTGAACATGACCTGCACACAGACAGATATAGGGAACAAATATAAGCACACATACATTTTAACACTTTATATCCTCTGTGATAGAAAAAGCTGTCATTTATGTAATTCTGTGGAGGGAAAGGGAATTAATCGTTAAACTGGTAAAAATTTCTGGTTTGAAATCTGGCATTAAAGAATTTCCAAGAAGGACAACTGGCATTTGTATGGGAAATAGAAATTTCTCCTTACACTTGATACTGCACCACGTTTGGGACGGAATCATTTGGATGTATCCTTCCCTGACTGTGTTTACACAGACAAAACAATGTAGAAGTAAACTCAAACCACAGTTTTTCTGGAAAATGCTTTTCTAAAGTGATCTGCAATGTTCCTTACAAGCATACCAAATATGATTGCAATAATTTAATATTAATTATTATACTAACCATATTATTACTAAATTATAATAATCAGCAAAATATAAAATTTTAACTTGCTTGTGGCCTTATTTGAGAATGCCATACTTAGAATGTGTAGGTATCAAATTTCCCATGGTTTTGGGGCAAAAATTACGAGGCACTCAAGACAAGACACATTCCATTATGATTCCTGTTCCATTCCCTTCCTACGTAATTTTCTCACATTGTTACTTTTATCTATAGAGTGCATGTCAAGACTAGAACATTTCATAGCTGCTCTCCTGTTTGAATTTCCAAGTCCTAAGAAAAGACTGATCTCCTTTTTTCCTTTCTTTTCTCATTTTCCTTGGTTACATACATACATACATACATACATATACATTATTAGGGAGGGATGGTTTGCTGCTCTAATTTGAGCAGCAAACATCTGCAGTTTCTTCCTCAGAATGAGAAATGTTTAGAGCTGTAATGTTGACACAATCAGTTTCTGTGAAGCAACAGTGATCTTGTGTGGCTACACACACACTGTGTAATCTTGAAATTTTAATCTTATTATTTGCTGCTGCCAGCATTTCCCATGCATGTTTTGGATTCCTTACATCTACTGCTTGAGCTTCCCTGTCTTTCTGAGTCACCTGTAGTTTGCTAAAGTATTACCTTCCCTCTTGTAAGGAAGATACAATTTTTATTTGAGCCTTTAAGCTGGCTCAGTACACAAACATGTCAGTTTTATCTGCCTGCTTTTAAGTATTCCCTCTCTTCATGGTTGGCCTTGAAGGTTTCCATCAGGCTATTCCCCACCAGGCAAAAGCAGAAATGAGATAATGTTTGGAATTTTTTACATAACTAGTGACTTGGAGTATGTGTTCTGTTTGTGGCCTCTCCTGTTATCCAAAGAGAATGTAACGTTTGTTCTTAATATTTTTCTGCTTTCTTCTTCATTTTAACATCTCACTAGAAAGAAAATAAATAAAATGCAATAATTGCAAAAATCCAGCTTAATGGATTTCAGATGTTTTCATCTAAACTGCATACTCCAATAGCCAGCAAATCCAGCTTGCCAGGGAAAGCAGCATTGTCACATTGAATCCTGTCAGGTCTTCCTGTATTTCCTTACAGATAAATAAATACTCGCTGACTGTCCGTGATTGTTAAAGGCAGTGGGGTATGTGCATTAGTCAAGGCCAGTAAAGTTCAGCAGACTTCCAGTTTAGAGTTCCATAGACAGTTGTTTAAATTGGATTTTTCAACCAGGTAAAATCAGTGTTACATTCTTCAGCAGCCCTGTTGATCTCAATTTGGGATGAGTTCATGTTCAAGCAACCACACCAAAAACCCATCACTAAAGATCTAGAGAAACAGACTAGATTAGATTCAATAAAAGTTATTTAAAATATAGCTGAGAGTTGGAAGTAAACCCTGTTGTCCTGAGCTTCCCAGGTGTAGTTACAAGCCCAGTCCTGGTTCTGCCTCCCACAAGAAAACTGGAAGTGTTGCGCTAAGAGAATAAAAAATGACAGAAATTTTCTGTAAACTTTACACCCCAAAAGAAAAATCAGAAAGCATGGATTAAAAGTGAACTTAAACCCCATCTTGGGAATGTACTCCACAAAACCTTAGGGAAAGTATTAGTAAAGTGTCTAAGCCCCATTTTAAGATAAATTTCACTTTAAGTAACCTTTAAACTATTACTGAGGGTGCTGGTTTAGAAGTTTTATTCAAATCTTCTGAACCCTCTATTCATCAGTGGTCAGATCCCTTTGGGGTTGCTGTGTCCAGTTCTGAGCTCCTCAGTACAAAGGGCACATGGGCACACTGGAGCAGGTCCTGGAGCAGGCCCCAGAGATGGTGAAGAGATTCAAGCATCTGGTGTAGGAGGAGAGCCTGAGGCAGCTGGGGGAGAGAAGCCCTGGGAGTCTTTTCAATGTGCTTTAATAGCTGGTGGGGGAGTGAAGTACAACAGCTGAGGAACAGACCCACTGCCAGCTCCAGTGCATCTGTTGTAAGTAGTTTTTGGCAGCTGGAGTCATTACCCTTGAAACTGCTGCAGATAAATCTGAGCAGCACTCAGGGATTACATCTTTTAAGTAAAAGCTCCCATTTAGTTCATACAGGATAAGAAAGCAAGGCTCCACAATAACTCATAACTTTCTTCTGCTTTCACAGTGCAACTAAATAGATGTTCAGTTTTGTGGGGGTTTGAGTGAACACCTCCATAGCACCTAGCAATGTCAGAAAAAGTTTTAAACTAAGTACATGTTAGCAACTAAATACTCTGCCTTTAAGCAAAATGAGAGAAGTAATACATAATTTCATAAATTTTTATGACTGAATGCTTCTTAATCTTGAGGAATGGATGAGAAGAAATGGCTGCAGGTTGTGCCAGGGAGGTTTAGATTGGATATTAGGATCAAAGGGTTATGAAGCACTGGAATGGGCTGCGCAGGGAAGTGGTGGAGTCACCATCCCTGGAGATACTTAAAAGATGTGTGAATGTAGAACTTGGGGACATGGTTTAGGGATGGGACTGGCAGTTCTGGGTTAATGGTCGGATTTCATGATTTAAGAGTGATTTTTCCAACCTAAATGATTCTATGATTTTGTGATTTAGAGCTTCTTTAAAAATCCTTGACTGGATATTAAAATTCAAATTTAAGTCTGCTTTTAAATACTGTTCACCTTAAGTTAGAGAGGTCCTCTCAGTTTCTGCAGAAAGCATAGTACTTCAAGAGAGCAATATCATCCCAAAACAAAGATCAGCCTTGCCTAAAGAGGAAACTTACTTTCTTTTTGATTTGGTGTGAAGGCTTTCGCAGTATGTGTTAGACAACATTATCTCATTTTTTAGATAAATTTTGGTGCATTTTTTATAATGTAGGATTTTATGTTTTTATAATGTACTTTTAAAAATGGTGATTTTTTTTCCTCATTTTTCTTTACAAGTGTAATCAGTATAACTCTTCATTTGTCTGCATCGTGTTCATGATTGGTAGATTGCTGCTATCAGTGTTCTTAAAAGCACTGAATTAATAAATGAATGTCTAATGAGACTCAGCTAGGTGACATTGGAAAATGCATTTCCATTCTCTAAGGAATTTATGCAGGCACTGAGCTAAAGAAGCTGCCTTACCTCATTTTTTTGGTTCTCTTAACCTAGGAGTCTTCAAAACATCAGTAATTCCTTACAGGCTACATCAGGAAATATCTCAGGAACTTTTACACAGCAAATTCTGAATACATTTACCAAACACCTCATTGTGCACTACTCTTAATGAGCAGTCTTTACTTTTCCTTTTGATTCTGGACCCTTATTTTGTTAACCCTTTTTTCCACTCCCAGATTTGTACTAAAAGATATGATTGTTGTTGTTGTAGTCCTCTTAAGAATCCAGTTTCTGTCAGCACTGAAAGACATGTTTGCTTTGTTTTCTGCTTTGGTAGTAAACCCTACATTGGTTTTAGGCAAAACAAAGGTGCCTGACATGAGCAAACAGAAGACACTGCAAATCATGTTTCTTCACTTGAGCCTTGTTCACTGAAAGCCAAGTTTAAATTCATGAGGTCAGATATCTGTGTACTTGCAGAGTGTGCTGGAGGGAGGTGTTTTGCACCTGTGCTCACCTGCCTTGCTGTGCTGCACCCAAAGGATTCCATGGAAGCAGCTGCTCCCAACCCTTCCCTCATCACATTAATCTTGCACTGCAGTTGTTTTTCATGTACTCTTCAAACTCTCAAGCCAAGCCTGGTCCAAAAGAAGCATAAGATCCAGAAATAGCTCCATATTAGAGTTTTGAGAGGGATTATGAGAGGTTTTCTGCATAAAACTCCAGCATGATCTCAGAGGATGTTTTGAAATCCCCAACAAATTGCTTCTCACAGAGGCTGGATTAAGATCTGTGAAGTAAATGCAGTTACAAGCCCATGCTACATCGCAGCAAGGAATGAGTAACAAAAACTTGAATTACTACTATCATTATTACTATTATAAAAACAGCTCACAGCTGGTAGATACTGTGATGTTTCAATCTTTCAGTTCTACTGCACAGCTTGAACTACAAAGGTTAGAGATGCTCCTGTAATGGACACAGGAGCAGTATAATCTCCCTCTGGCTTTTAGTACTTCTCTGGATCACACCACTGAAGCAAAAACAGAAGAGAACAGACTAGCCTGAGGATTTTGGCAAAGTCATTGTTTCCCAGAGACCACATAGCAACTAGTGGCTGCACAAAAGAAAAAAAAAAAAAAAGGGGAGGGTGTGTCTGAAAATTCATGCTCTTTGGTTTTCTTAATAGCTTATGTACATTTTGGATGCTGTATTAATTTTGGCTCACCTGAAAGCTTTCTATTATAGCTACTAATTATTTATATTTTTCTGTCACACATTTTTCTTGCTACCTCATTTTCTTTTCAGTATAACTCCCCCTGAATTGATGCTTTTCTAGGATTCAGAGGGAGGAGGCTCTGTGGGAGGGAGGAAATCTAATAGGGCTTTGTACAGGAGGATGAGCAGGTCAAGGAAGAGAAGGTGATCTTCATGTTTTAGAAGGAAGGAGAAGGACAACATCGAAACAATGGGGTGAATTAAATAGAGGATGGAACAGCAGAAAGTGAAAGGAATGGGGACTAAGAGCCTGTTTTAGAGAAACAGGAATAAATGGCAAGGAAATGCCCAGGGAAACAGTCTATATAGAGTAGTAATGAATCTGTTCCTGCTTTAGGAACAGAATGGAAACAGGAATAAAATATTTAGAGGATTGCAGTTTTACCAACCTGCAGTGTTTTTCATTAGATTATTAGAAGTCATGCACCAAGGAACGTTCTTATACTTATCAACCTGAGGAGTCACAAAGTGATCAAGGATTGTCTGACTGGATTAGCTGTGGTATTTTGCATATCAAGGCACTCAAACTGACTGCTTTGCAAAGCAGACAGGTGCTGTAAGACACTAGGTTATTGTCAAGCATCAGCCACACTGGAAGCCAGTATTTCCTGAAAATACAAATCTTTTACATAATCTTTTCTGTATTATCCCCTATATCCTATCCCCACTAGATTTATGAAACCAGCCATTTGCCTCTGATCCGATTACTCCAGTTAGCACCAACTGAAAACAAAAAAAAGTACTTCCACCTCAAAATGCTGTGAACATCTAGCTTACTCAGGGGAAATAGATCTGAATAAAATCTGCAGTCTGGTAGCAGGGACCCTATATTAGGGCATAGAATTAAGGTGAAATTAGGAGATAGGATTAAGGAATTAATTGATCAAAGGTAGATCCAAACAATGTCCATTGCATCATGTCCATCTTGATTTGGTAACACTTGACCAGATGGTAATACATTAAAAAGAGGTGCTACCAATATTACAGCAATTCATCTGTGGAAGCACTAACAAAAGACACGAAGCCAGTCCCAACTGATACCTCAATGAATACTCTGGGTGAAATTAGTTTTCTTTCTGTTGATAACAGGTGAATTGATGGAGTTGTGTGATGGCTTAAATATGATGTCAAGTGATCACCCCAAATGTTATTGCAAGACCATTGTTATCTCTGCAGCTGCCAACCACCTACTCACCTGCCTAAGGGACAAGCTGATCCATTTCTGTTAATGAGACACCATTGTGGAAGCTATTGATTTACGTATGGCCAGATAAATGAAATTAAACTTGTGATGTAAACCTTCATAAAAAAGCTCCAGCAGTACCCTAGCACTTGAAAACATTGCAAGAATTCTATCCAGACTATGATGCACTGCAGCCATATGATCCTGTCTAGAATTACCTTTCATTACTGCTATCAGCTGCAGAGTTCCACAAAGGTACTTAAGTATTGTTTCACTCTGGCTCTGGTACTACAATCCTGATCAACGCAAAAAGGCCCCAAAGATTCAGAGTTTTTTTAAAACTTGTTCTAGTAGTTCTCATAAATCCTAAATTCACTGAGAAAATTTCAAAACATTCCTGGGAGACTTTGGTTTGCTTGCATTCGTGCATGGAAGGCCAGAGAGATGTTCAATAGGATTGTTTTAATCAATGACCTGCATCAGATGAAGAAGCTGTACACTTCAGGTCAGTGAAAAATGCCAGAGGAGGAGGCAAATAGTGGAAGGTTAGCAATGCATATCATGTTTTCTTAATTTTTGGTCTATTTAGGAATGGACTTCTTTTCATATCGGAAAAGAAGAGAGATGGGAGAATGCAGCAGAAATAATTGCATGATTATGATTATCTGACAGTCAAGTAGGCACTGGGAATCTTTAGACAGAGCTTCCCAAAGCATGGCACATACCAGTGGTGGCACACAGACCACTGCCACGTGCTGCTCAGGAAAGAGCACCAAGAACTGCTGCTGCCTCAGGGCTTTCAATAGCAATGTCAGGTGCTGCACATCCTCCCCTTCAGGCCTGCCCAGGGCACAAGGGCAGAGACCTGTGTGAAGAGCCTGGTGAATCCTTTTTCAGTTAGCACTTTTTGTGCTAACTGTGATTGTGTGATTCACTTCCAGACACCTTGTAAGTCTGAGGGAAGGTGAACAATCTATGTTATCCACACTTTGATCATTCTGAGTGCCTCGGTAGATATTATTACTTTTTTTAAAGTATAGCTAATTTTGCATTATAATAAAATTTTTAATTATTCCTAATTAACTTTCTTTTTTTAAAATCATACAATCTTTAGTTACTCTGCCAAATTCACCACAAATGGGTTCCTTATACATTAAAAAGCTAGCTTTCTTCTACAGGTTTCCATTTCTTTGTTATGTTCTTATGAGCTTGCAAATCTGTAAGCACTTTTCTCCATTTGTAGGCCAATGCGGGGAGGTCAGGATGTTTATAAAGACCTGGAATTCCAAAAAAATTCATTTTGTATTTTAGTTTTGATTACTGCCACTTAAGCGTAATAACAACATCCATCTAGTTAAAAGTTCAGTTTCATTGGAAATAGTTTTTTTTTCCCCCAGCAAAACACTGCTAATCAAAAATGTATGAGCAATTCTTTCATAAGTAAAACAAAAAAAAAAAAAAGTAAAATAGTCTCATAAAATAAAATAAAAAATGGAGAGTGAACAACTTTCTGTTCTAACATGGCCATCTGTCATTTATAAAGACATCACCCCATTAACCTGTCTAATCAACTCCATTCTTTTTTCAAAGTTGGTCAGGTAAGTTTATGAGGAGACATAGATGTTCTCTTGATTAAATCTGTTGTAAAATGGCCTCCCTGGTGTTCTGCTTTGTGTGCATTTACACATATAAAGGTAATTACAAGTACATATCACTACTGTAAATTCCATGCTTGTCATGTTACAGTACACGACATTTTCATTTCCTCTTGGTGAAAATGAAATCTGATATTTTCTGTTCAAGCAATAATGACCAATTAGAATTTGTTATTAATAATGTTTATCCAAAAGTACTCCGAGTCATGAGGTGGTTTCCTCCAAGGCAGCTGAATTTATAACGTGGAAAAAAGGGGGTTGACATGTTGCTATACCACCTTCAGCCATTCCCTCTCAAGCCTGGTTATTCCTTCAGCAAACAGGGAGACCCTTATGGAAAACCCACAATGTAAGGAAGAATATTACTGAGATCAAGTTTAGAAATGAAAACCCTGAGATGAGCTCAGTTGGTCAGAGCCTGTCGCTAATACTGCCAAGGTCATGGGTTTGATCTCTGTATGGGACATCCAATTAGGAGTTGGACTCCATGATGCTTGTGTGAGCCTTCCAACTCAGAATTTTCTGTGAAACCATTCTCCTCATAGAAATTTCAGAAGTCTGTCTCTGGACTTTCCTCCCTGGCACTTTGCTTTTATCACAGGAAGCAGAGCTCAGCTGTCGTGCAGCAGTTGGAGGCAGTTGAGCTGCACCAGTCCTGGTGCAATGTGGTCAAGTTATCTGCACCAGGATTGCTTCAGTGCCCTTGGGTGCCACCAGCTACTGGGGGAGCTATTGCAAACTGATCCTAAGAAGAACTGCCCGAGAATATATCCAAATAACTGTGCTGTGCCTGGGAACAACAACAGGAAGGTTTCTCTAGCACATTGTCAAAGTTTATGGAGATGGCTCAAATACCAAGTGCATTTTAAATGCTTAGATGGTCACTTAGGGAAGTGCCAAATAGGTCGTATTTGACAAAATGCCAGTTTTTTCACTGCAAATTTCAGCATTTGCACTACTTTAAAATTGCCTACTTCTTCTGTTTAAAATAAAATACACATCCTCAAATCCTGAGATGTGTAGATTTACACATATGGAGAACTTTCTAAAAAATCCTTCATTCATGATGGAAAGCACCCTTATTTTTAGTAGGATTTGAGTCTGAGCATGAAAAGTTTTTAAAATTTTAAATCTTACCTCTAGAAACTTTCCTCTCTAGAGATAACCTGAGAAATGGACAACACTCAAACCTACAGTAGAGGAGGAAAACCAGCTCTATATTCAATGTAGAGAGAGAGGGGGGTTAAGAGAGAGCAAGCAGTTTGAATTATGTTGTGGCATACCATAGGACAGAAAACAGATAACTTCTGGGGTGCTCCATTTCCAGATGGAAGCAGATCTGCTCTACTCTCCCTGAAATTCAGTGGAAGCAGCTGGCTGGGAAGCATTACAACTCAAAGAATGGCCAGCACATCTCTTGACATATTAAAAATTCAAAGGCAGCCTAAAAATATTCAGACATAAATTAAATACCCATAACCTTGTCTCAAGCATAGACAGAAGAATGGAGAATCTGACTGGCCACTTCTTATTCTTTCCCAGGTCATAAGCACCTGTGTTACAATCACAGACAATGTTGCAGCTGTTTCATCATCTTTTCCTCTCTCTGAAGGAAACTGACACTTGGAAAAACAAGGAGTAACCTTATGCCAACTTTATGGTCTGAAAAGAATTGGATGTGATACCATGCAGCCAGCTATTTCAAAAAAGATAAAAATCATGTGGTTTTGAATGATTTGTGATTTACTGGCTCTCCCCTTAATATTTTTTATCTCAGAAGTGAAGGGAGATAGTATCAGAAGCAGAGTAGAAGTAGCAGTGGCAGACTGAAAACTGAATTTCCTCTTGTTCTGGCAGCCAGCAGACAGGATCTCATAAGTAGTTGTGGATGCCCCATCCCTGGAGGTGTTCAAAGCCAGGCTGGATGGGGCTTTGAGCAACCTGGTTTAGTGGGAGGTGCCCCTGCCCATGGCAGGCAGGTTGGAATGAGATGATCCTTAATGGCACTCCCAACCCAAATCACTGTGTGATTCATGGCAGGGTGCTCTGAAGGGCAAAGGGCCACAGCACTGGTCAGTCTTAGATGCCAGCATCCTGAAAGCACAGGGACCATCCACCCAGAACTGCAGGAAAATGGGTGTACACAGCAGGCAGCCAGACTGGTTGAACAGGAAACTTCTAACTCAGCTCAAATGTGAAAAGGAAGTGTGTGGGGCTGGACGTGGGGATAGGCTGAGCAGTAGAAACAGAAGTTTTGTGGCTCTGCAGGGATGAAGTGGGGTGTTGCTGCTGCATATTGCCAGACAGGGTGTGGAATCCACAACCAAGGAAATTTAAAACTTGGATGCATAAAACCCTGAGCAACCTGACTGAACTTTCCAACCTAAATTACTCAATGATTCTATGTTCTTTACAGAAATCAGAGTTGAACAGGCCAGCCTAGACCACTTTCCTCAGGGCACTGTCCATCTGAGTTTTTACAGAAAGGCTATTTGCCATTCTAACTTAGGTTCATTTCATATGACTAACTTAAACTTAGTCCTTACTGTTTCGTTTCTAGCAGTCTTTCTTTCCAATTTGTGTGACATGTATGTACCAGTATATGCATTTCTTTCTTGAAGGGGATGTCAGTTTTCAAACCAGGATCTGCATTGTTATGAGGATTTAAAGATGGGATCAATTAACATCCTGATTTAATGTAGGGTAGAATTTTTTTTTCTAAAAAATACAGACTGAAGTCTACCTTTACATTGTTTCTTTCTTTCTGTGTGCACAGGCAGTTTTATAAATGTATAATGTGATATTTTGTACTGAGAGGTACTTCAAATTCTTGTTTAAAATTGCCTCATTTTGAATATTGGTGGTTATAAAAAAAAATACATATATATATTTACAAATGTTTTCTGAGAGCCAGTCATATCAGAAGAAGAAAAATCCATGTGTTGTTAGCATGATGAAAAATAAAGAATACAAGTGTAGCAGGAATTTTCTACAACAATCGCTCCACTTTTTATACATTTTATATAAATGAATGGATCTAAAAATATTTGTAATAGGGAAGTGAACTAGATTACCTCTTGATGGCACTTCCTTTAAAATATTTCTGCGGTTTCTTTGTCAGGTTATCCCATTATTACCGACATAAACTCAGGGCAGTGAAACCTTCTGCATAAGCTCATGCATATTGAAATATGCTGAGGTCTCTTTAGTTAGCTCATTGTCTTTAGCTGAAAAAGATCTCAAAAAAGAAGGCCTAAGTGCAGAAATAAAGGTTTACATGATCTGGTAGTGCAGATGGACTGATTTGGATTAAAATGTCATGGGTGGTTTTCCCCCTTTTATATTTTAAGTACAATTCCAGTAGCGTGGCAAGGGTTATTTATCCATTTCAGAAGAATCTCTTTTTCAACTTAAACTTTATCATAAAAGGATACAGAATTTAAATAGGTGTTATCAGATGTTAGTATGTAACTTCACTGTTTAAATTTAATAAATATAGCAAACTGGAGTCTTTCTTAAAGAAAGAAGCAAAAACTAAACAAAGGGTTTAGAATTCAGCTGTAAAAAATAAGTCTAAGTATCCACATGTTTTCAAAGGCTTGAATTCCAGCATTACAGGGGTGTGGACATTGCTGGGGACTGGATACTAGTGATAAGTCTATTTGCTGCTTTTCAGAAAAGAGTTTTCCTCTAAAATCATGGCTGCCAGATTTCCTACACCCCTTGCTTCCCTCAAATATTTTGGAGGCTCCCATCATCTTAATATAAGCTGTAAAAGGGATAATTTGGCCCTGGGACCACATATGCAGCAGCTCCTGTGACACTTCAGACAGCTGGTAGTCTGAAAAGTGCAATTTGAAAACACTTATGTGAGCAAATAATCATGTTCTTCACTTACTAAATTTATTTAATGAGCCACATTGTAAAATTATGCCGCAAGCCATTCCTGATCCTTGAGATGAAACATGCTACTCTTCAAATAATGCTGTACAGTGAAATACTTATTCCTTGAAAGGAAAAAAAAGTCACAGAAATATCTTAATTTAGCTGTGGTATCTGATCTTTCATATTTCTAACATATGGACCCAGTAAAAGTGATGATTGGGTAAATAGACATTCAGGCATATGCCTTTTAGACAAAAGCTTTTAAAGTCTCATTTTCTTAATTTGAAGTGGGTGCTGGATAAAATGCATGAGCAAAGTCAGATTTTTTTTTTTTTGCCAACTACAGCATAGTGGAAATCTTCTTGCATAATGAAGTGTTAACTAACTCATGCTTTTGGAGAATGATTTAAAGTGTGATTCCAGCACCAAGGGGCTGTGAAAAAAGCAGGGCACCATGGTGTCTCAGTAATTTCAGCATAGGATATGCTGAGCTTGCAAGGAAAAAAGGTGGGAATGTTTGGTTTGGGATTTTTTCCCCTTCCTAATTTCCAGCTGCCCAAACTCCTCCTCTGGGATTTTTACATCTCATGCATGATTAAGTAAAATAAATTATCATCAGACTAAATTGCATGATTGACTATAGCTGAGTTGGCAGGAGAGGAGGGGAGACTTTAAGCTGCAACATGGGCAAATTTGGTGGGAAATAACTGAGAAAGAAAATGTTCAACTGCCTCACTAGGGGCCTTTTACAAAATAGTACCTTATAGAAAAAACAGAGCTTTCAGAATAGCATAATAATGAGCTAAAACAAGCTTGTATAAAAAGATGCATGATATCCCAGTTACAGGAAAACTCACTAACAATTTCATGGATAAATTCCAGATTTTCTTCCAAACATCAGAGAAAAAAATTTGAGGAAATTGAGAAGCACACAGATAAATAAAATTTTGATAATCAATCCTTTGCTTATAATAAAAAAAACAGGAAAAAGAAGAGAGAATACACAAAAATGCCCTAAAACAGGTAAATCTGAACAATCAACTTAAGCATGACCTAAAAGAGCAGAGGATTATGGAACACAGGCATTATCTGTCCCCCCCCCACCCTGTTTAATTTGCAGAAGTAGAAAATTCAGAGGCAGCATATAACATCTGGCCTCTATTCCCTACAGAGGCCACATTTAATTGTGCTTCCACTAAGAGACCATTATTTTATCCAAACAGCTTTCTCTCTTTCAACCAGAGAACTCTTAGGACCCTGGCTCTACCTGTGCCCTCCAAAGAAGCAGCAGAAGGAAACGGATGGAGATTCTGGAGGAGAGGGCAGGAGTAGCCACTCCCAGGGAAAGGAGTAATACCAGAGGTGAGAGGGGCTGAAAATTCACTGTTCTCCCTGTTATTACAAATGCTGGGAAGTGATCCATGCTAGCAGTAGCTTTTTCTTCATAAATTATGATGTTTTGCTACGGTGGGATCCAAACTATTCCAAGTATTTTTAATTAACGAGGACCCATAAAGGAAGAATTATATATCCATGCAAGAAAATAGGACAGCAGGGAGGTTCTTATGTGAGCCAGGGCTCTAAAGAAAATGTTGCCAATGAGGCATAAGGCTGCCTGCACCTGGACTTCCACAGTGCAGTAAATACTTTGGGTGAGTTAAAAAATGTAAATTTGAAGCAAAATCAAAACCAGAGCATTAAATAGGCTGTAGAAGTGCTATAGAAAAGCATATCCTCACCAAAAATGAACCCTGTGCAACAAAGTCCTTGGACCTTGATTTTTTTCTAAATTACACCTGAGCTGTTCAATAATGTTACTCCCAATGGAATTCAGGTTTGACTAATCTATTCCTTAATACCTGCTTGTTGTAGGCAAAAATAAAGTCTTATATGTATCAGAACTAAATATTTTTTTTCCTAAATTAGAGTATTTTAATATAAAGTTAACTAAAGTGAGTTTGCCATGGAAGTGGGCCATCAGGATCTGGCTGTGCCAAGGTACAGAGCTGGCTTGGCTTTTTTGCTATACAAGTTATTTCTGTAAGGTTTGCCTGTAAGGTTTGCTAAACTAGAAGTGCAAAAACAGTTGTAGGAGTTATCTGAGACGGGGAGAGAAGGATTTAAAACAAAGAGCTTGTGTTTTACTTTGCTTATAAGGTAAAAACAAAGGGAAATTTGGGGATAATATGTATTACGTATGTTTTATGACAACTAAAATAAAAGGGAAGATACTTTTTTACATCTGGAAATAATAATTTTCTTGATTCAGATGCTAAATAAAATTATGACGATTCATCCCTCAAACATGGAGTACATAAATAAATTATACAAGAATACTGATTTTTTTGCATAGTATATTCATAAATATTAGATAAAAGAAGAATTTCAGTTGCAGAAAGCAACAAAAGCTAGTATAGTCTCTTGGGTTTTCCTTTTATTAAAATAAATTAGTAGTCTTGCTTGAATTCTTAAAAATAATTTCTATCCAGAAGTTAAACATACTTAAATAAATGGACTGCATAGATTTCCAAAGAAAGTAAGGTTCAACACTGTTGTCAGATTTATGGAGAAAGTTCCTTGTTTTTACTCTAGTAGATTTAAAAATATATTTTTAATAAAGCACAGTTTCAGTTGCTCAGTTGACAACAGTTTGTGTATGGTCAATATATATTAAAAAAATTGGTTTCTAGAAAAGAGTCGTTTGGTAGGAACTGAAAGTTTTCACTGGTGGTTTAAAAAAAAATACCACGAGGTTACATTTCTTAGGAACATTTAAAAATATCTTTGACACATGTAGCAATAAGAAAGTGTTATTCAAAACTTGATCGTTTAAAGAGAATTAATAGAAATCCATTTTGTTCAGACTGGAAACCTGAAAGGACAAGACTGAACAAGACTTTCATTCCCCTTTTTAAAATAAAGAGCAAATAGTCATATCCTGAAGTGTTGATTGAGCTGTGCTCTCTTAGTTCTCCTTGGCTTTAAAGGTGCCCTTCTCTTTGTCTGCAGTATGTGATAAGGGAAGTGACTTCTCCTTTCTTAAACCTGTATAAAGATCCTTGGGACTGATTTTATTTGATTTAGGGAAGCTGAGAACAGGAAATTTTCTGGCACTTCCACTGTCCTTATCTTACATAATGATTATTAGAAAAGGGCACTACAGAACCTCTTCGTGTTGAGGAAACTGCAGTAATGTTGGGTATAGACAAGATCTCAAAACAGTTATGCAGTTAAATGGAAATGGACACAGCTAGAGGGGAAGGCAGACTTTGTTTCCTCTATATTTCCAAAAATTTACAGGGAACTACATAAAACATCCTAGCTTCTGAAGTAGGAAATAATGTGTATTCCTAGGTGGAGGCTAAACCCTTCACAAGAACAAACAGCTCTTTTCCCCACAAAGCCTTTCAGCTAGAAATAGAAATGAAATAGGCCTTAGCATTTAAAGTGAGAACTTCTTTCAACCTTAGTTATTATCTTTACATGTATCTTTTAAACACAGTTCTAGTGTAGACATGTATTTCATAACCAGTTCTGACCATAGAAAATAATTTTGCCTGGCATGATGGATATAAAAGCCACATTTCACAGCTTACCTTCACTTCCGTCTCTTGACAGTCTGTGTGTGGGACAGTGCACAGGAACACCTCTGCTGCTTACAGCCTCTGGTGAAGCCAGCCTTTTTAACCAAAGCCTAATGAAGCCCTTTACTCAGCACTGCTGAGCACTTCACCTGGAGAACTGTGAATACCCAGGTGGCCAAGAAGGCCAGTGGCAGCCTGGCCTCTATCAGCAAGTGTGGCTAGCAGGACCAGGATAGTGATCATCCCTCTGTACCTAGCACTGCTGAGGCTGCACCCCAAATCCTGTGTTCAGTTCTGGATCCCTCACTACAAGAAAGACATTGAGGTGCTGGAGTGAACCCAGAGAAAGGAAACGGTGCTTGGCACAGGTCTGGAGCAGAATTCTGGTAAGGGAGATAAGGGTGTTTAGTCTGGAAGAGTCTCAGGGGAGGAGCCCTTAGGGGTCTCTAAAACTACCTGAGAGGAGGTTGTAGCCAGATAGAGATTGGTCCCTTCTCCCAGGTAGTGAAGGACAGGACAAGAGGAAATAACCTCAAGCTGAGCCAGAGGAGGTTGAAATTGGATAATTAGGAAAAATGTGTTCACTGAGAGGGTTGTCAAGCTGTGGAACAGGCTGCATAGGGAAGTGGAGGAGTCACCATCCCTGGAGGCATGCATGACCCACACACAACCCGTTTGCTTTCGCAGTTTAGATGTGGCACTTGGGGACGTAGTCTAGCGGTGTGCTCGGCAGTGCTGGGTTAGCGGCTGGATTCGATGATCTCAGCCCATTAAGGTCCTTTCCAAGTTGCAGGACCCCGTGACTGTGAATCCCAGCGCAGGGACCGGGATCAGGCGCGCCACCAAGTCCGTGCCGCAGTGCCTCTGCTGTGCCACCAGGCGGCGGCAGTGAGGGCGGCGCTGCTGCCGTGCCGCGCTGCGGGCACCAGGCGGCGCCAGCGAGAGCCCGGCGGGAGCGCGCCGCCAGCCCGACGGCATCCCGGGATCCACAGCCTCTGGATCGCCCTGCCATCACCGCATCCCGGGATCCACAGCCTCTGGATCGCCCTGCCATCACCGCATCCCGGGATCCACAGCCTCTGAATCCCCCTGCCATCACCGCATCCCGGGATCCACAGCCTCTGGATCGCCCTGCCATCACCGCATCCCGGGATCCACAGCCTCTGGATCCCCCTGCCATCACCGCATCCCGGGATCCACAGCCTCTGGATCGCCCTGCCATCACCGCATCCCGGGACCCACAGCCTCTGGATCCCCCTGCCATCACCGCATCCCGGGATACACAGCCTCTGGATCTCCCTCTGGGTACTCTGCTGGTACTTTTGCTGGACATCATTGCAGTAAATAAACACAAAGTCAAATTACATCCTGATCTCTGAGGAGGAAATACACTGCTTTTTGTCCCACGTTAATAAACTCCCGACAAAGCTTGCTGTGAGGCACTGGGGAGACCCTGCAGGAAAACACCCTCCAAGCCATTCCATTCCTTCAGCAAGGCAGACCAAGTGTTACAGTGTTGAAAGCAGTTCTTACCTCGCAATTACTCTGAGATACTTATATCCATTTACTGTTACCATCTTGGTCCCTCTCCCAGTTATGGAGTTGAAGAACTCCCATTTCTGCTAGAACTTTTTTCCCATACACAGACAGAGACTCAATGCACAGGTTTTGTCATGGCAGAGTTTGCTGAGAGTGGGATATCCTGGGAACCCACACACCTGAACTACTCCTGCCTGCAGGCACCACCCTGCAGGTTTCCCTCAGAGACCAAGCTGAAGCAACGAGTTTAAAATGTGTTTTCCAGCTGTTGGCTCCTGTGACACTGTGCAGACAATCCCTGTGAGAGCTGCTGCTGATGGGGGAAAACCACAGCTCTGGCCAGACACAGGACACAACAGCAAAGATCTCGTCTGTCACCCACAGGCTGCAGAGTGTTAGCAGGACTTGGCTGGTACTCCTGCTTTGTGCTCTTCTTCATGGAGCTGGCACTCACAGCATCTTTTCAAGGAAGGGGAAATACTTGCTACTATGAATCAGCACAGTAGGAATTGCAATGCTTCTTCTTTAACTGGCATGAGGGTCATGTTTCATGATTTATTTTTGTACCAGAGGCCAAGGTTATATTTAATGTGCCCTTTGGATGTTTGCTGGGAATGAGGGAGGGAGATGAGCGGACACAGGTCTCAGAAGAACTGCTGTTTTCAGAATTGGTTCTGATGATGAGCAGCAGGACACAAAAGTAATTTTGTCAGTGAGCAACGCATTTACAGATATATTGTATTTCCAATGGAGCAGGTGATGACTGACCTGTGCAGACATGGACACAAGGGAATAGCTCTGTGGGGAGACAGATTTTGCTCATGCAATGATTTAGGAAAAGGACATTAGAGTAACTTTGCAGCTCACCTGCCATCTCAACCCCAGCTTTTGCTGTTGTCCAAGAAGTCTATGAGCATTTTGGTAGGAAGCCAAAAAGTCAAAAAGCCACTGTGGTCCTGCATTTGTAATTCTGTATCATGGTTTAACCCCAGCCAGCACTTCAGTCCCACAAAACCACTCACTCATTCCTCTTCCCTGGTTAAAGGGAGAGAGAATCCCAAGAGTAAAAGTGAAAAAACTCATGAGTTAAGAGAAAGTTTAATAGGTAAAGCAAAAGCTCCACACACAAGCAAAGGGAAACTAGGAATTCAGTCACTGCTTCCCACAGGCAGGTGTTCAGCCACTCCCAGTAGAGCAGGTGACTTGAAAGACAAACATCACCACTCTGAATGTCCTTCCCTTCTGCCTTCTTCCTGCAGCTTCACCTGCTGAGCATGACTCTATATGTTATGGGATATCTCTTGGGTCACTTGGAATCACCTGTCCCAGCTGTGTCCCCTCCCAGCTCCTTGTGCATCCCCAGCCCCCTCGCTGCTGGGGCGGGGTGAGAGGCAGAAAAGGCCTTGGCTCTGTGTCAGCCCTGTCAGCAATAACAAAAACATGCCTGTCTTACAAACACTATCTCCAGCACAAATCCAAAACATAGCCCCATGCCAGCTACCGAGAAGAAAAATAACTCTCCCCCAGCCAAAACCAGCACAGCCTGGTTCTATGAGAGGCCCCAGTTATTAAAAACAAGGAGGTCCCCTAACCACAATGTCCTAATCAATCCTTTCCCTTTAGCATCCAAGAGAGACGCGATTAAAAGCCCACATCTTGACCCAGCAAGGCTGCAAATAAAACCAATTTGGTTTTATTTATTTACTTCAAAATCTCCATAGCAATATAGCATTCCAGATAAATACCTGCACAGCATGATAGACAGGTTTTCTTGGTGTCAGGCAATTAACCTGTATCAAGGTATAAATGGAAACACCAGGTTACAAACCATTGCCATCCAACATTACTGGAGGTTATCAGGTTTGTCTGATAGTTTTCTACAGCTTTATCAACCATATCTTTCTGGAACATACTCTTTTATATTTGCCAGAAAGTAATGCAGAACTTGAATTCAGGTATAGGGAGTCTTAAAATATTGGAAATAACATTGTGAACATTTGTTGAAACTGCTTGTGCCCTCATTCATTGGCTGTTATATTCACTTGAACCCATGTCTTGTTATTATGGAGAAGTATGCACAGATACAAAGCTGTCAGATGTGTCACAGCTAATTGTGTTAGACTCCAAAGAGTCTGAGGGTCTGTCCTGTCGGCTGGATTGGCAACTGTAACTGATACCCACCCCCTATTCATACATGTTGGGAAGGTGCCCAACAAGGAGCTGGGCCATCTGCCAGCTCACTGATTTATGTCTGTCACAGACTGAGGTCTGTGAAATTTGACTTTGCTGTTCTACACAATTACTTAAATGCATTACCTACCCTATGAGGCAAACAAATCAAATCTGCTGCTGCTGCAGTACACTGTGTTGTACTGAGCACTGTGCTTTTTCTTTATTCCAGCCTTGCAGCATCAAAGCTTTAATTGAAAGAAGATGTAAAATGGAAGGCAACAAGCTGTCTGCATTAAGTGACATTTTACTGTGCAAGTCATGCTGGATGGAGTCCTGTTTATCTCCTCTCTGTTGCTCATAGTCAGATCTTTTAGAAAGGAAAATATTTTGCATGGCTTTCTCTAACATTTTGAATGTAGTTTGTGCAAATGTCAAGTATTCCTATATGGTCAGTAAGTGATTAGCAATGATTAATAACCACTTAAAATGAATCAGTTAAAAGACAATATAAAAATGCTGCTTTTCCAAAGGCTCATGCAGAACTCAGAAACAGGTCTATCATGAGTGTTGTGGCAAGTGGAGGTCAAGCAAAGAGGGACAAGGTGCCAGTGGAGAAGAGAAGGTATAAATCTTGCAGGAACAACAGCCAACTCCACTCAGCTTTCAAAGGGTGTTAATGCTGACTCTAACAGCTGGCCTTGGCTCCCCTGAAATGAAGGCCCAGGGCTCATGCCTCTCCATGTCTCCTGTGTGCCAGTGCTGCTTTTCAGCCCCTGCAGAGATATCTTGCAGAACAGCTGGGCCTTTTCCTCAACTGCCCAGTCTGCTGACAGATACTGTGTATGGAAAGGATCCTCTGCTCCAGCTCTGCAGTCTGGGCCTAGATGTAAAGCAGCATTTTGGAAAAGATACACTCTAGCACCTCACGTTCACACTGTGATTTAGGGTTAACAGCTGTTAAAACAGAAGCAGCATGTAAACATGTTTTTGTTTGTCACAAGGGCGTTTAAAATCAGACCTTGTAAATTTGCAAACAACAGTGGTGTTGGCAACACACTGTGCTCTGTGCAAGGGAGAACTCTGGCCAACCATAGCTGGAGTATGATGATCACAGGGAGGAAGGGAATGAGGCCAGGGAAGGGGGAGATTCAATGTGCTGTCACAAGCGTTTTGGCTGGTTCTGTGCTACAGGAAACCTTTTCTTCTCTGTGGCACCAAGCATAAAACATGTTTTTGCTTATTTCAATATATGGATCAAAAAGCATTGGAAAAACAGTCATTTCATAGTGATGTAGAAAAAGATGAGAACTTAAATATAGGCTTGGAACAACCTGAAATCCCAAATGAGGAAGAGGGAACATAATCCTGCACAGACGCAACAGTGCAAAGTGACTCACCTGAAAGGCAAAAGGCTGAACAGCTCACAAGAGTCTCCAAGAGCAGAGACTGAAGACACACGAAGTCAGGACCCATGAGAACCTGTGAGGGAACACTTCTGTTTATTGAGGCTTTCCCAGCTGATGGGATAACCTTACATGTTTTCATTCAGCTGGGCCAGTCTCACCCAGGGTTAGAATACAGTAGGTGACAGACGGAATCAGGATGTGCCTACCTGCTCAAAATTACCATTCCCTTAGCTGGGTACAAAAAACAGGTAGGCTCTGCCACCTCCTGACAAAGTAAAGCCAAAATTTAAGGCCATTCTTCATTTTTATTTTCATCAATATTAACTACCATTTATTTCAAAACAATTCTTTTCAAAATAGGCTTCTGAATTACCCTCCTCTTGGTCTTGAAAACATTCAAATAACATTCCTAAATATCATCCTAGGTAGTTAATCCTGCTCAGGTGGATTAAGCACCGTGTGACATTTAACAGTGTAACCATCACACCTCCACCCTGTGAATGAAGCTAAATGCAAATATTACTTCTTTTCTCTCCCTGCATTGAGTTATCCTGAGAACTAAGCAGGCTTTTCCTTCAAACACTGACAATACAATTTGTGTCATTTAATCAGCACAAATGTTGAATTTTGAAATAATCAGGAATGGAAGAAGATGACAGCAGCAGATATTCTGCAAGTGCAGAATCACATCACTCCAGATTCCCTGTGCCTGTAATGGGCAGGTAGATGGCAAAGCAGCTCAGATCACACACAGAACCTATTTCTACATGACACTCTCATGCCAAAAACAAAGATTACACACAGCTGAAGCTTCCATTCAGTGCTGGACATGATTTTGAATGCATCCATCTTCCTGTGGACTCAGTGTCATCCATGAAGATTCTCGTTCTCTCTATAACTCAACATGAGGATTCTCCAAAATTTCCATATGCTTTGGGTCAGTACCTGCAAGTTCCTAGGCTCACTTGTAAACACAGGATTTCATGAAATCGTTTGCATTTCAAAATGATGCTTCAGGATTTCATTTTGCATGTGGGCCCTGGTCTTTTTGTTTTTATACAAACATGTAATTTAGTTTGAATATTGCTTCAGTTTTGGTCTTACAGCAGTGGCATGGATTTACAACACTGAATGCTTATTATCCTATTCTAATTTGCTCTGAGGATAAAGCAGTAACCCTTTCCATAACAGCAGGCAGTGGTTGGATTAGCAACTGGTAAGCAAAGATGAGTAAGAAATGAAAAGGGAAAGGAAATTAAAACTGCTAGTGAGTGCAATAATGCCACAGACTAGGTAACACACGAGCTGTCTTCTGCATGATTTCTGCTTTGAGGGATTTGTGCTGATTTCTGCCTTTAAATCCATGAATACAAAGTAGCAACTGCTTTCAGAAAACACTCTCTTTTTCTGTGTCAGTTCTAGAAAAGCCTTTCTCTTGAGAGTTCCAGGAAGAAAAGCATGGCCAAGCAAGACACCACTCGTACACATCAGGCTCACCAAAGAAACACAAGTATGAGAATCTTTGAAAGGATGCCTGTCAGCAATGACCTCACTTCACCAACCCTATTTCCCAAGTCTTCCCCCAGAGACTCCAGCCCTGCTGGGGCATCCAATGAGGCTCCCACAGGGCTGATGACAAACATCAGGCAAGTGCCCTCCATCAGGATCACTGTTTAGCACATTTCCCCTGAGCAGCGTTTGTTTTCTTGGAGATGCTCAGCTCAGTTCTGATAAAGCTGCCTTAAATCCCGGATGTCCATAGTAAATAAGGAAGCCAATCCAAATCAGAGAGAATACGTAACTGGGAAGCTTTGGGGAAAAGCAGGAGATGTTCTCTAATGATGCCTCCAGGATTCTCCATCATTAATGGCTTTACACTCCTATTGATCATCAATACTTAATATGGGGCAGAAAGATAAATTATGTGATGCCCCAGACAGCTAAGATGTAAGACAGAAAATAAAAGAATGCTGTGCAGCTAAGAGCTGTGCTTGCTATCTCTCTTAAAGAGGAGCCACAAGTCACAAGCATTGTCTTGCAGTGGGGGTGAAGCACAGATGAATGAGAAATAAGCTCCCCATTCCTTGGAGCTGCTGGATAACGCAGCCAATGTGAGCACAGCCAGCTCCTCCACCCCTCGGGATGCCTCTGCCAGCTCACCACCAAGAGGTGTGTCCTTGCTCGTCTGGAAAAAAGCTCGGCAGGCAGTGAGCTTCCCTCTGAGCTGCGGGGCTGTGGGACAGTGAGGAACTGCGCATGACCTGGCAGTGCTGGAAACAAGTGCCTTGAAATTGCAAGGCTGTTCCGAGTCCAGCAGCACACTCAATAGCACACGTCAGTCTCTAAAGAAGAGTGGTTGCCAAGGAAACCACTTAAAAGCCTGCTTTAAAATATTTGTTACTTATTCAAAAGCCACAATCATTTCCTGCTGTCAAATTACAACAGCTCTTCTAAGATCATTAGGAATATTCTTTAATCATCAAGGCAGAAATAGCCACGTGGTTCTTCTCAGCAGGCAGATGACTAAATTCTGATCTAGAATATTATCTTTGTAAAACTGAAGCTATGACACTGAAACAAAATTGGATGTGCTACTGTGCAGCCATCCCAAAAATCAGATCTTTCAATTGCATATTCCTAAAACAAAGTTATTGTGCATGGCATAGTCGTATTTTGAAGTACCACAACTTCTAACTTATGATACTTCCTAATAGAATCATACAATCATTTAGGTTGGAGAAGTTCAAGGAGAAATTCAATTTACACAGCTAACATGCTGTAATTGGAGAATGCCAAAGGCATAATGTGAAGGGCTAGGAACGTCCCTGCATTTAAGAAGACATATTCTTCACTAGGGGCACAGAAAGCTCAGCCAAACCTTTTTTTTCTGTTTCCAAATAAACTGCTTGAATACTCCAAAGCCATTTAAAGTGTCAGGATAAACAATTCAACCACTTTCTTTTACTTTCAGAAAACACACTGCATTGGGTTAGTTAGCTTTCTTACAGTAGCCCTCAGTGCTGTGGTTTGTATTGGTAGCTGGAGTGGTGTTGAAAACACAGCAGTGGTTTGGCTGCTGCTGAGCAGTGCTGGCACTGCTCTCTGAGGAGAGGGAGTGACAGTGACTTCATATGGTGGCTGCTCAAGGTCAACCCATCACACCTGGGACCACCAAGGAATGAATGAAAGCTGACTTGGTTTTAATGCCAATAGCCAATCCCTAGGCAAGCTCTTGTTCTGACCTTCCCAGCACAGTGATTAGATACAGGAGATTATTTTCCAGCTTCACCAGGACAGAAGCAAGCCATGTCATCTGAATTGAAAGGAATCATGTGGGAACAGATGTACGTCTGACACCCACCTCCCCTGTGAGTGAGAACTCATTCAGAGCCTGCAGTTTGACCTGGGCAGTCCTGGGAATGCGCTTGAGCTACACCAGAGCCCTCCTTTTTCAGAATGCCTTCTATCTCTCTGTACACCATGAGTCCCAAATGAAGTAGAAACTCATTAAGATAACCAGAGGAAACAAGATTACCATGTCCCAAAGTCTGAGCACAGAAGGTTTGTCACATCATCCATAAAAGTATGAGCTTGAGCTTGAGCATGAGCTTGAGAATTAAGTGTTGCACATCATTTGAGCAGTGTCAAAACCAATATTTTTTATTTCTCGTTTCTAAACAGAACACCTATTAGCTTGCTTAGCCATGTTTCAGTGTTAACATAGTGATTATTTATGCCAGGGCAATACCTGGCAAGAATGCCAAAAGGCACATTTCCCTGGAAGAGCAATGCTGCTTTTCACCCACACCCTGAGGACTGTGTGAGAAGCATGGTTGTTCCACCAGGGCTGGGGATAAGGGGGATGGTGAGGCAGGCAGGGACCTCTCTGACAGCTCCATGGCATCTGAAGGAGAGCCAGGCCAGCTGGGAACAGCAACAGGGGTCAGGGACCACTTAACCTGACCATAGAGACAAGCCAGGTTTGAGGTCAAGACAGAGGATCCATCAGCCAAGGAAGCACAGGATCAGTGGGGTACAAGGCCAGGCATGAGCACACCCCCAGCATAGCTAATGCAAGGGCCTGAACTTAAATTTGACTCCCGATCCAAGGAGAAGAAGTCCCAAATTATCTTTCCTGCAGCATTTTTCTCATCACCAATGTCCACACTGAGGGCTGGATTATCCAGAGCTGCCTATGAGCACAGGCAGCTAAATGGCCATGGCAGGGGTGGCCTTTCCCACAGTAGCTCACCTGATTTTGAAGAGCTGCCTTTGAAAAGTGCTGTGGGAAATTACAGCTGCTGCCAGCTATTTGAAAGCTGGTGTTTAAATACTGGCCACTTCACTACAGCCACAGGATGTTTTCTGGTCTCTTCTGACCTGCTAGCAGACCTAGATTGTACAGACAGATAATTAGCCAGGAGTGTATCATAAGGAAAAATTCTTGACTTAGGAGGATAGAAAGCATAGTGTAAAAGCAAATTCTCCAACCTTTAACATCATGTGCTGGTGAGAAGAGCATGGGATTCAGAACCAACTTTTCCTGCATTTATAGCTTGGTCTGAGATCTGATACATGGAGATTATAATGGACATTTTTTTCCTCCTACCCAAGAATTCCAGCTGCTGTGTGTTCAGTTACAAAGCTGAGTAGACAACCAACCTGTCCCTTCCTCAAGGAGTCTGGCTTGTTTTCCAGTCACAAAAGATAGTCCCAGATTACGGGTTTAGAATTTGAAGATGGAAGCATACAGGAAAGAAAGATGAGTGAAAAAGGGAAGAGGCAACAGGAGAGAAGTAGTCACAGAAAAATACGTGCAAATCATGAATGAAAAAGAGAGAAAAAAAAAAGTAGAACAGGGGGCAGTAGAGGGAAAGGCCAGGAATATGATGAAGCAGCAAGAACAGAGGCAGTAAGACAGAGGAGAGAACCTTCCAGGAGCAAAAATTCCTTGTTAGGAGAGCTGGAATCTAGAAAATGTAACTCATGCTTTAGGGGAAAAGATTGTGAGGGGAAATTCCAAATTAACTGTTTGCAGTCACAAAAACAAATATTGCCTTTCATGTTCCTGAATTTTTTTGCCTCCTGTCTTCCAAGTGCTATCAGAAGCCCCTCAAAGTACCTAAATGCTTCATTGCAGCCCATCCTGCCTGCCTTGTACCCTGTTCCTCTGCATGTTCTTGCCATTGTGCCCTGGCCTTGTCTTCAAGCCTTCTGCCTTCTCACAAAGATATCTTTGTGCTCACTGCCTCATTTTTTCCTGCTACCTTTCCAGATGCCTCCCACTTGCCTTCCAAAGCCTTGTGAAGATAAGAGCAGTTCTGCTGCACATAAGGGCTCAACATGAAAGGTTTGTCATTTCCATGCTGGCCTTTCACTGCCAACTCAATGGGGCAGAAATTGTTTCCCAGCACTCATGCCTCCATACCACATAGGACCATGACACTTGTGAGAAGACCCCACTAGTGCTGCTCTGTAAATATCAATACCTGTTTTACAGGTAATATGCTGTTTTTTTCTCAGTAATTCACTGTGCTAGCTTGGATGCACTCCTGTATGAATCCTTTGTGCTCAGGAGAACTGCTGCTCTCTGCCCAATGTCAGAAGAGCTGGCAGGAGAGTTTTGTTTTTCCTGTCTCACTGAGGACAATCAGGAACCAGAGAACAACCTGCAGTGATAGATGACACTTGCTATCCCTGAAAGACTCCCAGGATCAAATTCCATTCTAAATGCTGAGTGGGACACCACACATCTGGAAACCAGAACAATTTGGTACATGCTGCCATACTCACCTATCCCCTTCTTCTACAAGTAGAGCTGTACAGTGAGAGGTCTGAGAAGTTTTATTGCTGCTCTTCTGGCCAGAAGCAGCTGGGTTTTACAGCAACCAAAAACCTCAATCCAACAACACAGAAGCTTCTTTACCTCAAAAATGTATAGAAAAAACTTGTGACTTGTGACAGTGACCTCTTTAAGCTCCTATGGAAATTGTGTTGGCTCTCATTTTTCTCTCAGGTGACTGTTTTCAAGTACTCTGGTCTCTGGCAGACAGTATGAGGTGGAATGGACGGCGTGTTTCAAAGATTTTCGTAATCAGAGCCATCTGATTTGCCAAACTGCGTCAAAGGTCAGAGACAGGCAGTAGCACAGCGTGGAGCAAATGATCCCTTTAAACTCCTGACAGGACACAGGTCACGTCAGGAGCACATATAATTATGCTTTAAATCTTTCTGATTTCGGTTCCAAAAGGGCAGCTGCTGCTTCCAGAGGCCTCTTGGGCAGCAGCTGCAGGCACAGCCTGGCTGTCCTGCCGAACACAGGCCTGAGAGGAGGCTGAGCCAGCTGGGGATCGGGCTCTTCTCACAGGGACCAGCGCCAGGAGAGGGCACGGCCTAAAGCTGCACCAGTGGAAGGATAGGCTGGACCCGTGCAGGGCCAGGACTCGATGGTCCCTGTGGGTCTCTCCAGCCCAGTAAATTCCGCAATCCTGTGGCCCCGGGGGCTGTGCAGGGTCACCCCGGCCGCATCCGCCGCCGCTCCCGGTGCCGCTGGCCCGCGTGAGGGCCGGGCGCGGCCGCGGGCGGGGCGGGGCGGCGGGGGAGGCTCGGCCGGCGCCGAGCGGGGCCCATTGGCCGGGCGGGCTGGGCGGGCGGGGCCGGGCCCGGCGGCGGGGCCGCGCTGCAGCTCGGCCGGGGAGCGCCGTGCCTCACCGCTGGGCGCTGCCGCCGCCGGGCCCGGGACCGGGAGGAGGTGAGGGCCGGGGCAGGGACCGGGGCTGGGAGAGGTAAGGGCCGCCTGCCCGGGGTGGGGCCGGGGGCCGCGCTCGCAAGCGTCTCCTTCTGTTGCCCCTTCCGCTCTCTCCCCTCTCCCTTCTCCTTCAGCCGCGGCTGCTGGGCGGGAAGGGCCGCGGCGGGGCTGGGAATGTCAGGGAGCGGGGCTGGGAATGTCAGGGAGCGGGGCTGGGCACGGAGCTGCCGCAGCTTTGATATGCGCGGAATAAACGCGGCCTGCGCTGATTCGTGATGAGCAAACTGCAGCAGAGCGTCTTTAAATCGCTGCTCTCCGTGTGCAGTTTGCTGCCCAGGCAGAGAGGCGAGACTAGATTGACACGGATTAAAAAAAAAAAAAAAAACAAACAAAAAACAAAAAAAAACAAACAAAACAAAACAAAAAAAAAACACCTGCTTTAAGGCGCGTTTAAGACCCAGAACTGTACGGTCCTGCCCACATCCGTGGGGCTGGGAAGGCACACCAAGCAAGTGCACTGGGAGCTGTACATTCCTTTTTACATACGTCGGCTCCCCTGGGGCTGCAGGCATGCCTTCGCTTTCTTCCGGGTTTCCTTTTCTTCCCCTTTTCTTCTGGCAGCCTGGAAAATTTCCATCTGCCGAGCAGCAGCCAGCCTGTAAAACTATAGTTTTAATAATCTCATCCCGCTTTATGTGCTGTGTTTCCCCGCCTGTCTGTAGGAACTGTTTGTCTCCAGGAAAATGTGTACAGATGAGCAGAATCAGGTTGAACACCTCAAGGCAGATTTCCATCTAGAACTGTCCATCTTGGACTTTGTCTCTAACACCAGTGCCCCCCTTTTCATTACCTCCGTCTTGTTTTGCCCAGATGGGTCTGCCCAGTGTTTGCAGACATATCAGCTGGGAAGGAACAGGCTGTTGTGTACCCAGTCCTGTTTACATAACAAACTAAAGTGCAGGTTCCTACTCCTGACTTGCAGAGACAATTGAAAGGCAAAACTATCGTCACTATTTTTACTTGCCTGGTGAGAGCTGAATTTGATAGGGAATGAATGCATTAATTAAGCTTGTGAGTTTAGACTGATCCTCTGATTTATGCTATGGATACTGGGTAGTCTAAATATAGCAAGAATTTCATGTTCTCTTCTCAAGCTGACAGAAGTGAAAGCGGGCGTGGGTTTTGCTAATTGGCAGGCTTTCAGTTTGGTTGTGCTGTGTTTCACAGAAGGAAGGTAACCTGCTGTTCTTCCGAGTCAAGGATAGCAGGAAATAAAAAGCAGCTCCAGGAAATAAACCAGGTTTTAAATACCTGTAAGTACACTAAAATAAGAGTGTGATATTGCCATCACCCTGCAGTAAAATGGAACATCTTAAGATCTCATGTAGTTCCATATTCAGCTGGTGCAACAACAGTGATTTCCAGAACATTCAGCCCTTTATCACGTCAGCAGTTAACTCTAAGTGCTAAGTAAAGAAACCTTTCTTCTGTTCATGAAACCTAAGAATTGCATGAAAGGTAAACCCACAGCATCTGAAACAACCTTCTTTGAGCTGGGAACAACACATTTTTTGAAGGCCTCTCAAAAGCTCTGTCATTTTTTACTAGAACAACCCCTTACTAAGTGACCTTTGATTGCATGTCTTTTATGAGTACACAGATTTTTATCTAGCAACTTAAATACATAGCTTAACAAATATTTCAGATCTGAAGATGCAGTTGTGATTGGCTTGGGCAAAGGACAACAGCAAGGCACTCCAGCCAAGAATTAAAGTGTCACTGGGGTACAAGTGTTGCTCTTTGCTGCTCAATTGCATCAGATCACCCTGCTGTCATTTTTTTAGGGGTTTTTTTCATTCACCATAAGCCTGAGTATTTTTAGATCTTTTGTTGTATCATATAATACTTCTCACTCATAGTTTTTCCCTCAGCAAACTTTGAGCAATTGAGTTAGAAGTCCCTCACTGGGCTTATATCTTTAGTGTGGTTAGTTACAGTGATCTGTGCGGTCCAGTTCAAATTACTCAGTGCAACAACATGTAATTATTACAAACTGCATCCCAGGACTTGGGTCAAGTTGGGTGTTACTCTACAAAAGGTCAAATAACACAATCATTCTACACTTTTCAGCATGCTAGGAAAATTTGCATCATTAGCAAATTTTTGTCTGGGCAGAGCCAAGTGGTGTGTTTGAATTTATCTGGACTGGAAAAAAGATCTGAAAAGCTTCACAGCTCTGTATTAAAAAATATTGTTCAAGACTTCCATAAATGTGACAGAACCAAATATCTTGTGCAGAGATATTAAAATCTAAGCAAATCTATTTCTCCTCCCTTTCCCCTGGGAATCAATGCAGATACCACAGCTGGTGTTTGCAGAGCATGCGTGATAAACTCACTTTCACAACCTTATGAATATATGAAAATACGAGGTATTTTAGCGTTATCATCACTCCCATATGTTCCATCTCAACCCCTCCAAGCTTTGAAAACCCGGGATGTCATTCTGCAGGGGGCCAGCAGAAGTGCCTGTGCGCAGAGCTGGCTTGGATATGGGATAGTTTCCCGGTGAGTCACGCAGATCCCGCTGCAGTCCTTCCAGGGCGCGCTGCGCTCCGCACGATCCGCGGGCTCGCAGGGTGACATTGTTTCCTGAATGATGCAACTGAAAATTCCCTTTCCCGCGCTTC
Source organism: Muscicapa striata striata (assembly GCA_030060385.1). Classification (NCBI taxonomy): domain Eukaryota; kingdom Metazoa; phylum Chordata; class Aves; order Passeriformes; family Muscicapidae; genus Muscicapa; species Muscicapa striata. The sequence continues at coordinate 835,052 of JAREIS010000043.1, read as the reverse complement.
TTGTTTCCTGATCGCTTTTCCCTTTGTTCTCCAAGACATTCCAGCAGCTGCGCGTCTTCCGCTCCTGGGCTTTTTCCCCCCTGCGAATCTCAGCGAAGACAAGTTATGTCCACGGCTACTCTGATTACCTTGGTACGGAGCGGGGGGTTCCAAGTGAGAAGGCGAGCCGCGCTCACGTCCCGCTTGCTGCAGGACGAGAAGCGCCCCGCCGCCGCCTGCTCCATCTCCACCTGCGAGCGCCGCGCCTCCCGCTTCGACCCCGACGGCAGCGGGCGGCCCACCACATGGGACACCTTCGGCATCTGGGACAACCGCATCGACGAGCCCATCCTCCTCCCGCCCAGCATCAAGTACGGCAAGCCCATCCCGAAGGTGAGCCTGAGCAACGTTGGCTGCGCCAGCCACATCGGGAAGAGAAAGGAGAACGAGGACCGGTTCGATTACGCGCAGCTGACGGAGGATGTCCTGTACTTCGCGGTGTACGATGGGCACGGCGGGGCGGCAGCTGCAGACTTCTGTGAGAAGTACATGGGAAAATATATTAAGTAAGTGCTCATCGAGGCAGTGTGTGTCAAGTAAATCATAGCCGAGGTTCCTTCCTGAGGGAATCAATGGGTTGTACATTGTAGCTAATCCTCCTAGGTTGTGTAGCTGCCTGTCCTTGTAGGACAGCAGGAGCATTGGGTGGAACAGACATGCTGTGAATTACTTTGTGGGGTGCCTGCCCCTTTGGGCAAGCCCAAAAACACAGGAGAGGAAAACACTGTTGTGTCCCCTGTCCAGGAAATGTCTTGGAACACAGGGAGAGTGTGGACTGTTTTCATACAGGGTCTCTGTGACTGCTGACCTGTGGTTTTCTCGCACTCTTCTTATCTATCACTTCCATGGATGCTGGATAAAGAACTCAGATATTTGCAAAATTACAGGATTATGCTTTCAGTGCACACAGTTAGTAAAATCACATTACCTTTTCACTCCAGCATCATTCAGTGGATGCAGGGAAGAGATAAGACTGTGAAACAGATTGATCAGGATGTATATTTCTTGGAAAGAAGTTTAATTTCTTTCTTTGTTTGTTTGCTTGCTTCCAGGGAATTTCTTGCTGAGGAGGAGAACTTGGAAAATGTTTTGACTAAAGCTTTTCTAGAAATAAACAAAGCATATGAAAGGCATGCTAATCTCTCTGCTGATGGTAGGTAAAAAAATATTCTACTCATATAGGTGTGGAGAATAAAGTTTGTCTTATTTGCTCAGTAGTTTTGCAGTCAACTGTTCAGAAAAGCGCTTGAAAACAATTTTACTTAACACAGTATTTTGCTCTTGTCACTTACAGCAAATAAAACAATTATGCTTTACCTCCTAAAAATGAAATAACTGCTGTAAGTCTCTGTCAAGTTTACTGGAGGAGTTATGAATAAGAATGTTAGCATAACATTAATATGTTAATATGATTCTGAAAAGGATTATGTTTGTCAAGGTAGCAAAGAGTGATTTAGATTTGCAAGAACCATAATTTTACTGGTAAGAAATGTGGAGAGGGGTGTTTCTTATTAGTGCTTTTTTTTTAGGGGTGAGGGGGATTGGTGTTTTTTATATGTTTATTTGTTTGTTTTAAAGCTGTTACTCCTGTGGATTAAAAGCAACAATGTCAAAGTTCCCCTTCCTAACTTGGCTGCTGCACCTGAGGAGGAACGTAAGCCAAAATTAATGCAATCAATATTGCTTCTGCACAAACAGAATCACAGGAGTAGCTGAGTGGGAAAGGGAAAAAAGCAGTGAAGAGGAAAACAAGTTTGGCTGTGGTAAGGCTGTGGTAAAAGGCACCAGCCCTTTTAGACTCCCATTTAATCCTGGCTGTTAATGAAGTTCTTGTGTGTGTGTCTAAAGACTAAGTACATCTGAAGTTCCACTTGCAGCAAGCAGAGCTGATGGAGAGTAGCTTAGGAAGGGAGATGGAAGTGCCTGTCCCAGTTCTGTCACAGGAGCTTTCTCGGCCATGAGATACAATTTTGAGAGTCAGCTTAGCTAGTCTTTAAAACAAAACCTCAAACAAACCTAATTAAAAGCGGAAAAAAACCCCAAAACACCACCAACCCACAACAGAAAAAATAAATAAATAAATAAATAAACACCCCCCCCCCCCACAAACAACCAACCAAACACCTGTTCCAGTGGCTGGTGCCAAATAACTGGGGTTGTTCCAGAACAGAAAGTGTAAAAGTCTTCTCTCCAAGAAAGACTGGAAGCCAAGAAGCCCTGTATGGACTGAAGTGATAGTGTATTCTCAAGCTGCTTTTCTGAAGAAGTAGCTGAATGCAATCAAGTAATGGAGTGGCTTTCTGCACTTTAACTGCTAGATGAATCTAGGTAGGCTCAAATGCAGGTCAGGCAGCCTGACTGTTGCAGCACTGCCTCTTACCTTAACCTGCTCCAGGGATCAGGAAAAAAGTCTCAAGTCCCGAGATGCAGCCCTTAAAAAAGGAGGATTGAATCTATAAAGGTCACTTTCCCATTGTATTTCATGTGGTAAAAAAGACCAGAGTAACTTTTGACCTATGGGTTGGATTTTAGCTGAGCTCACAAAAGACACATCAGCAGAACAGATGTGTGTTTTATCCCAGAGCCTCTTTGCAAGTATGTTTTCTTACCAACCCAAATCCAAGACAGCATTTGAGTACTAGTTTGTGTGCTTCCCTGGATCAGACCATTTCATTTTCAGATCTAATTGTCCCCTTCCCTGCCCCTTTGTGAGTAAGAAAACTCTTGGTTTGGCTCATTCTAGTGACCTCTGTGTCAGAGCAGTTCCTTGAGGAGAAGGATTGAGAACTGTACTGGATGTATCATTCTGTTTTTCTGAAAACTGTTTCCAATCATAACACTTTGTAGGTGAGACTTACAGAACTGAATAACAACAATATTTGACAGACAAACTGTGCAACAAACAGAGTACTTTAGAGCTGCTTATAGGATTTTTTTCTAAAATCATTTAACTAACTGTGCTTAATGCCAGAAAACGTCTGCAGCGGTTGCCAGGATACTGCACACTAAAAAAGCAAAATAGAGGGTAAAAGAGTTGCCAGACATCCACAGGGGCCATGCTCTGGCAGGTACTCAGTGTTTCTGAGGTAGGCTGAGCACCTGCAAGCTCTTGCAGGACCTGGGGGATCTAAGGGAGCCCACTGTTCTTGGCTGAAAATCAAGCTGTAAGGCAAAGAATGGAATAATAGGGTGAAAAGTCAAGTTTTGATTTCTGAACAGGTTAAAATTCTTGCATATCTGTTGTTGAAATAACTCAATACTGTGTTGACTGCTTTGTGTGGATATTTTTTGTTGCTGATGTTATGAAAGTTACATAAAATTTCAGTGTTTGGCATGTATCTTGTTAGAAGCCTGCTTCCAAACTGACTGAGTTTGCCAGCAAAATTTCTGATTAAGTGTGGCTATTCTGGATGTGACAGTCAAGACAGTTGCTGGAGTATCTTGAAGATGGTGGTTGATTGTGTAACTTGGTATGTCTGGGTTACACTGGATGCTCCCCAAGTCTGACCTCCTTTTGAAACCTGGCCATAGCTGATGAAGTGCAAAACAATAGCTTTGACTTGTTCCAGCAGATGACCCTTTCAGGGTCATCCCTCTTCACTGTGTCTGCAAAAAAAAAAAAGAGTGCACATTCAGGATGTCCAGGTCCTTACTAACACACAACCAGCTTTAAAACTTGTACCTGGGTGTAGGAAACTAAACTCTGGGACAAATCTCTGTAGCCAAAGTGGCATGTTTGAGGCATTGTTTATAGTACTATTTAATGGGTAAAACCTTACATAAGGCACAAACCTAACAGGACTAGAGATGGGCCTTGCTGGAGACGCCAGCTGTGCCTTCAAGGCCATGGCCCTCTGTAGGTCACTTAACAATGATACAATGTTTGAAATTAGAGATGGAAAATACATACCATGGTAGCTCTTGTGAGCTTTCAATAATAAAAATGGTTTATGTGTGTGTTCCAGATACTGCTCTGTGCCTGGCATGCAGTTCACCAGTGCTATTGGTGTGCTGTACTGGGCTGCTGAGCCTGCTCCAGTAACCCCTGTGACAGTGACCTACATCTGTTTTTTCACACAAAAGCAGAAGAAACTTGCTGTAGGCAGGTTTGGGATAATCTTTGCTCCACCTAAATCCTGTGTAATCATTAACAGCTTAGAGCTGTGTCTGAGCCCTGAAGGGTTTGATACCACTTGAGAAATGCTTTTCCATTCCCTTCCATGCATTTAAATATAGCAAGTCACTTTCAAATCACTGCTAAATTTAGGTTTAGAACATAAAGGAAGCTCACATCCAACAAATGTCATTATCCACAGGACAACTGCCAGAAGTGGGCAGAACTTTCTGCTATTTTTTACCAGCCACAAAAACTGAAATCTAAAGGCTGAAAAGCTTTGCTCAGCAAGGATGGAAATATGAAATTAAATTCTGTGCTTCAGGAAATGTGAGCATTTCCCTGGAGAAATATGAGACAAACCCTCTCCTGGCCTACTGGAGGCCTACCAGGTATTGTTACTGCTTCTGTTCATTGTAAGCCAGAGAAAACAAGAGAGAGTTTGTCCATCAACTTCCACATTCAGTGCATCCAACTTAATCACATTGGCCACTCACTTCTGGAATAGCCAACTTGTTAAAACATAGCCAGGTATTAACTTGTCTACTTATGTTTGAAAGGGTTCTAACTCTTGAATCTTATTATGCTGACAAACAGCAGAAGTTATTTCAAAGTAATTAAATTTTTAAAGTAATGTTTGTTTTGTTGGGTTTTTTTAAAGTTACCATTCAAAAAATGATTCTTATTTCTTTAAATATGTTAACCTGCAACACTGAGGAAAAGGGAGAGCTGCAGAAATTGTACTTGAATATTTCATAAATTTATCAGCATTGTAAAGGCAACCTTTTTATCCAAGGGCTCTGATTATTACCTTATCAATTTAGAAGATACTAATTACAATATTAAAGGGATGTTTATTTTGCCCATTTTTACATTAGTCAGAGCAATTAATATATTTCTATTTAGTGCCTTTGAGATAGCCCCATTTCATATGGCTCTGGTTTGAATTCCCCATATTGGTGTAATTACCTTGAGGGAGCAGATGTTCTTCTGAGTGGCTACTCTTGCCATAAATGAGACAGCTGGCCCTCTAGCATTGATAAAATTCTTCATTTGATCTGTTGGTTGGTTAGTTATCTCCATAGGGGAAACAAAATCTACTTTTTTATTTGGGCTGAATTTAAACTGCTTTTGTCACATAGTTTTTGCAAGAAGGCAAGAACAGTGGCAATTCCCCAGAAGTACCAAGGTTGATTTACCAAGGCCAAAGATTCAGGTGCTTCCTACATGACCTGCACAGGGCAGTGGAGGCAGACCTGAGAGGGAATGACTCCATCCTTTGTTCTGCAGCCCTTATTCTTGCATCTCCAGTGTTGCAGGTTTACTGTGTTTGAACAAAGTCCCTGGGTGAATTTCCTATTTGCCTCTGTGTGCGTGTTATTTGTGGCAGACACTGTACCTGGTCAGCAGCTCTAGAACTGGAGGCCCTGGACACTTTAAGCTGGGCTTCAGTGGAAAGAGAGATCTGCTTAATTTTGTCCCAGGTGAAGGAGTCCAGCGGTTCCTAGCCTGGACTACTGGAAGGTTTCCACATCCTCTTTGTCACATTAGTTGAGATGACTTGCAGTAGAAGTTGTCCAGTGAGTGTTAAGAACCTATTGAAAGATCTTAGTTTTATAGTGATATTGTTAGGAAAGCAAACTCTTTAATTGTTAAAACCAATACATGTGCTGATGCAACATACTTTGTGTTAAACAAGCAGCAATTGTAGAAAAGCATTAGAAATGTTACCCCATCATCATTCCTGTGGTTTTGAGCTGTGCTAGAAATCACATAATGCTGTATCTGGCTCCATGCATGTTCTTGCATCCCTACCCAGAGCATGAACTGGATCCAAGGAAGAGATTGTGAGCAGCACATATTTTTTTCTAGGAGTGCTATTTAACTAATAAATATATAAAGTTCAAGTCTATGTCCATTACCATAATTCTGGACAATATCTTGTTCTTCAGTACCAGCCCTTAACTTTGTGATAGCAGCTCTTTTCTTTGGGAGTTTGCACTGAAAAGGTGCAGATTCACCTGAATTCCAAATATTTCCAGTCTTCTGTGAATTGAAGACTATGATTTTACTTTTTATATGTTTCTTAGCATAGTCCTAAAACTACAGAATGAAATGGGAAAGTAGCAGCAGTTCTGCATTAATTTTAATGTCTAAATTAAAATGTATCTTCTGTAAAATAAAAAGGTAGTTTTACGTAGGTTGCTCTATTTCACTTGTTCTAACTGTTGGCTAAAACAGGTATTTTACTGATTCTACTAAAATTCCTAATTGCACTGGTACTTTTTAATATCTTATTTTCATAATGTGCCTCAAAGTGACCCTGCACTGGGCTAGTCCTTGCTTCAGATGAGAAACAGGATGTTGGTGCCCACCTGGATAGTTGGAAGCTGCCACATCCAGTTTCCAGTGTCCCAGCCTGCATGGCCCTGGTGTGACTGTGGCCACCCTGGCCTGCTGGTTCAGCCAAACCCAGTCCTTGCTGCAGTAATAATACCTGTTTTAAATAATAACACCAGCTTAGTTAACACCAGTTTGTGAGGGTTTGTGTTTGGGATTTTTTTTGGTTCATGGACTCACTGCTTTCGCTGCATAACAAGGCTCAATGCATCTTCCAGGGCTTGGTGACTTCAGTTTATTCCCTGCCCCTTACAGAGACCTCACAGGACTGAAGAGGGAGGCTGGCAAGACCTCACAGCTCTTGCATTTCTGTTGCTATCTGTTGGCAGCTGGTCAGATTTGGGCCTGCCTGGCATTCCTTGGGATCAAACACAAAGTCCTGTCTCAAATCTCTCCCATGTCCCTGGGGTCAGGGCTGCAGGGCCAGAGGTAGGAGCACACGTAGTTGTAGCTGATCTCTGCAGAAGCAGTGGTGGAAAGACAGTGACATGTTAACTGTTAGTGACATGAAAACAAGAATATAACTGGGGAGTCACATTCCTAATCATCTCAAATTGTCTTGCTTTGAAAAAAAACTGGAACTGGAAAAGCCCAGAATGCAGGTGACCTATAGAGAATCTTTCAAGGGGATTTGCACTGGCTGTAGATGCAAATGTGTTCCAGGCAGTAGCTGGTCCTGTCCAGACATTCGGTGTAATGGCTCAAGTCAGCAGGAGCTTTCCAGGCATCTCTTGCTTGGTTACCTCTGCAGAATTTGCAGGAAGAGAAGATAGTAACTGTAAAATGAGACCTGCCCTTCCAAAAAGCAAAGAAAACAAGAAAAGCTGGGCAGTTTTTCTGGCATTTTCTTCACTGCAGATGATAATACAAATCTTTTTCTTGAAATAGGCACTTAAGTTTCTCTTTTTCAAGAGGTTGTTTTGACTTTTTTTTTTTTTTTTTTTTTTTTTTTAACTCCAGACCATTGAATTAGCAATTCAGTGTAGCAATTGAAATGAGAAGTCCTTAAATCTAATTGCATGAGTGACTCCAGGCAGGTCCCTGAGTGCAGCCAGCCAGCTCAGCTCACTCCCGTGCCCTGTAGAGGAGGAGGGCAGCACCAGGGCTCTGTTTTGCCCTCTGGGCACTCACAGTGAGCCCCTTTCAGGTGATCCCAGCAGTGCCCGGGCAGGCTGCCCAGACAAGCCACTGCCACCTGCACCAGCTTGCAGGCACAAGGCAAGGCTGAATCCCAGAATCCAGCTTCACCTTCTCACTGGGACCTCCAGCAAGCTAACAGGGTGTGGAGGGAGCAGTGTTCCTTCCTGGAAAAAGCCAGGAGGCCTGTTGGCTGAATCCTCTGGGGGAAGCAGAGGGGGAGTGTATAACAGCTCTGACAGCAATAGGAGGATGCCACAGACTGATCTACTGCTTTTCCTCTGGTGATCTATATGGAATTACAATTACTGTAACTATAGTTATATATTACTGTATAGTTGCCTGCTTCAGCACCTAAAGAGAGATAGATCCATCACCTTTATGGTGCAGTTGCTGTGCCCAGGGGTAAGGACAATAACCATGTAACTTGAGGAGCTCACAGGGCTGAAAAACTCTGCAACAAACTGAAAGGAAGCCACTGTACCTTGTACTGCTTTATTGCTTTTATCTCACTTGCCCTGTTTGCATGGAGCCATGTTGTTGCACAGAAACACTTAATCCTTCCCACCTCTCCTCTCTTTCCCCAGTCCTACATGCATGCATGTTTTTTTTTTTTGTTTTGTTTTGGGGTTTTTTGTGTTTGCTTGTTTGTTTTGTATGTGTAAATTTAGTTTAAACTTAAAAGCAGTTACTTGCTGATTAGGTAGAGCACAAGTTGTCTTCATTTTACCAATTGAAACTGTTGCTGTTATAAATGGCTCCACTCTCAGAGGCAGTGCTAAAACCTCTCTCTTTGATGCCATTTGTAGCAACTCTGCTGAACTCTGGGACCACTGCAACAGTGGCTCTGCTCCGGGATGGAATTGAGCTGGTTGTGGCGAGTGTGGGAGACAGTCGTGCTCTGCTGTGCCGGAAGGGAAAGGCCGTGAAACTCACCACTGACCATACTCCAGAGAGAAAGGACGAGAAGGAAAGGTACCTGCTGGCTGGTGATGTGGCTTCCCAGAGCACAGCCTCAGTCAGGATGGGCTGTGCTCTGCTGCTGGGCTGGGCCAGGAAGAAAGCAGAGTTGAATATAGAGCCCTGCTCCAGTTAATGCGCTGGGTCCTGTTTAGAGGACCAGGGATATGGAAAGGCCTCCATGAGCATAAACTGTCTCAGCAGTAAGATCAGCATCACTAAGATTCAGAACAGAGCTATGACCACGTGGTTCAGACTTGTTCAAAAGTGCCAGGTTAGAACCAAGTTAGAACCTGAGGAAATGCACTGTGATTCCCAGTCAGGACTCAGCCCACCAAGACACATCCCCCCCATGGAGCCCTTCACACAGCCACAGCCAGCCCTCAGCCTCCCACCTTAGGCTCTCCATCCATCATTCCTCATTCTGGCTAGTGACAGAAATAGAGGATAGAGGTGGGGATAATGGTGTGAAGCAGTAACTCATTTGCTTTTTCCTTTGTGCCTCTGGACAGGATTAAGAAGTGTGGTGGCTTCGTTTCCTGGAACAGTTTGGGACAGCCTCACGTGAACGGTAGACTTGCAATGACACGGAGCATAGGAGATTTGGATCTTAAAAACAGTGGTGTGATAGCCCAGCCAGAAACAAAAAGGGTTCAGGTAAAAGAGGGTCTGGTTTACAGGGACAGCAACACTCAGACTAAGGGGCTTCATAGGTATTTGATGCTGTGGTGGTACCCACACGACATGAGCCCAGGTGAAGCCTGATGGCCACATGTTGTGTTTTACTGAAGTAACCAGGGAGTAGCTCTCATTAAGTTGTTTCAGATTAACACTAACAGGATAGAAAAGAATCTGGTACTAAATTCCACCACATCCACTTCTAAATCTCACTTCTTACAGTAAAATAAATGATGAGGGAAGAAAGATAACACATGATATGCATTCCAGGTATCCTGTTGTCAAATGGATATTTTTGAGGTTAATGCTTGTATAAAACAATCACTGAGAACTGGGTGGGATACGGATGAGCTATCATCAAAAAAGTAGGGTATGTAAAGGTTTGCACAGTTGAAAGGGGGAGGAGGAAAGGACAGCTGCATATATCTTATTATAGCTTTGTAGTCATCCAGAAAACAAACATCCAGAAGGTATTCAGCCCCCACTTTGGCAGGAAGCTCTCCTGTCAATTTGCATTATGTTTGTTACTTTTCCCCAGTGCACCTTCCAGGGCCCCAAGAACTTACATTGTTTTGGATCTAATAAAGGGACACCCACTAGGGGTTTAGGGGGATGACTGCAGTGCTGTCATGTCTTCCTTGAAATCCTCAGCTTCAGAAAAAGATTTTCAGAAGAGCATGTAGCACCCCCAGAACAATAACAACAAAAAAGTGCTTTGCAAGAGTGTCAAAATGTGGGGGCAGCTCCCTTGCCTTGCAGCACTCACCCAGAGCTGTGCATCCTGTGTGTCTCTTGCAGCTGCACCATGCAGATGACAGCTTCCTGGTGCTGACCACCGACGGCATCAACTTCATAGTGAACAGCCAGGAGATCTGCGACTCCATCAGCCAGTGCCACGACCCTGCTGAGGCCGCCCACGTGGTCACTGAGCAGGTAGTGCCAGCACTGCTCCGAGCACTGGGGCTCCTGCTTGGGCTGGTTGGGCTTTTGAAAACCCTAGTTTTTTATTTACACAATACCACACATTCAGCTGAATTCAATTGGCTGAGCATCCACCAGTGCTGCTGGCCAGCCCTTTCCTTACTCTGGATCTCGCCACGTCCTTGCCCAGCATCACATGGATTATCTTGCTTAGCTCACAGTGCACTGAACTGCATGGGACTGTAACTGCAGCTTATGCCTGTGCTGAAAATGCCATTGTCATAGACAGAAATGGCCAGTTTCAGACTGTAGTTCTGGATGGTGCCATATCCTATGGGAAGCTCTGGGGTGTACCAGAATGGAGCATCAGGGTGGGGAAGGGGCAAGGGTATGCTGCCCCAGGTGAAGCCAGACACTTGTTTCCCTTTCCAAGGGAGACACTGGTGCTGACACTTTGTTTCTCCTCTCAGGCAGCGCAGTTTGGCTCTGAAGACAACAGCACCGTTGTCATTGTGCCATTCGGGGCCTGGGGCAAGTACAAGAACGGGGAGATCACCTTCTCCTTCAGCCGCAGCTTCGCTTCCAGCGGGAGGTGGGCGTGAAGACAGCGCCACAGCCATCCTTTGCTGCCGTCACCTGGCCACAGCGTGCTACAGAGAACACCTCCATCTGTTCCTAGGCTGACCCAGTGTCTTGTCCATCTCTTCTGTTCCCAGTGCTAGAAGGTGCCACTGCTCCCTTGGTGCGTAGTGCCCGTTGTTGCTTACGGCTGACCGTGCCTTGCTGCCCACATTATTCCAGGCAGCAGTGCCCTGGGTTTGTAGCCCCAGCAGCTACACACATCACTTTGTTCACACAGATGAGGTTCTGGGCTTTCACCTGAGGCTGGAGGGGGTGCACAGTCATTTCATGCCTCAGTTCCCTGGCAGCTGTCAGTGCCTGAGCCTGAGCCACATGCTGGCTTCCTTGTCTGGTAAAACACAGGGGAACAAACGCACAATGTTCTTAGGTAGACAGAAAGGGTTTGTTGTCTTTTCTGCTGCAGCCACCCGGAACTCCCCTGTGCTCCAGGAGAAGTGGGTGAAAAATAAAGGAGAAGTTTCAGAATGTTTAGGTTCTGATACCAGTGGCATTTGGTGTAGCTGTACAAGTTCCTGAGACAGTGCTGCTTTATGCTCCCACTGCTGTCATCTGTGATCCTCTAGCTCCAAGGAGACAGACCAGGCTGGAGCCACGTGCTGTTGGACAGATGGGAACCTTTCTCCATTGGGTCCAAAGCCTGTGCAGTCTCTGTGGACCATGCAGCAGCCCCTTGCACTGTCTTCTCTTTGCTGTCAGTGCCTGGCAGAAACACAGAGGAGGGAATAAGACGCACAGCTTTGATATCCAGAGACTCTCATCAACTTGAATTTCTTTTTTTTTTTTTTAATAAAGAAAATAAGCTGATTTCAAAGTTTACTCTTCAAGATCTGATGTGTAAGACAGTTTATTTCTTCATACATGCATGAGGATTTTCCTCATGCCCTCTGCTGAAGGTGTCTGAGTTAGTTTTGATCTCTTATGTCTCTTTATGGTACAGAAGGAGGTATAAAATGTCCCAAACAAGCTAGAGAAAGGAGAGAGCATTATAATAATGTAAGGTAATTTTCTACGTTTTGGGTATTGCCTCTAGTAGATGTCAGATATTCAGACATCAGAAAGGAATTCCAAACTGTTTCCACTTCCCTTTTTGGAGGGGAATCTATGTCCAGTGAGGCATGGGGGGACCAGAGCTCTGATCCAGCTCCTGTCACTGCTGTGACATGGACTGCAGGTGACAGGTTTGCACAGGTGAAGATCTGTCCCAGTTCAGACCTCTTCCTTCCTCCATTCCACCCCAGCTGTCAGCTCCCGTGGCAGTGAAACATGGGCAGAGAAGAACTGGTCTTTTCTCAGCCCTGCCACAGTATTTTTCCTTCTATGGATGCTTCCAAGAGCACAACTGTAAAAGCAAAACAAAATGAAAGAGAAGTTGCCTGATACTAAATCATCTTGTGATAAAAAAAAGAAAATGCTGAGGTGCCTGGCCTGATTCTGATTTTCCAGTGTGAAATACATATCCTCATTACTTTATCCTTTTCCTTTTAGTCCAGGGTTACCCCTAAGTGACTCCATGCATTTTTCCTTGTCTGTGGCAGAACGCCCAGAAGCACCCAGCAGAGCACTGTGTTTGTACTGACAGCATTAAGTGCTGGGTGTTCAGAGTGCCCTGGTTTTGTCTGTTCCAGCACTTGGTGTGTACAATGAACTTATTTGGGTTGTAACTGCAGTGGTGTGTGTAAATCTCTGCTGTGCTGGATGCTGGTGCCCAGGCATGTGTAGTGAGGACACCACTGGTTTGCAATCCTAATTCCCTCTCTCTCTCAGATTTTCCCCAGAGTTTGGGTTCAGTGTTCACCTGAGGTCAGGATGGTTGCTGTTGGGGGTTTGTATTTCTCCTAATGGCATGGTTGTCTTCTCAGAGGAAGGATCCATCCATAACTTCTTTGAAATCTTACCAAGGAAGGGGTAAGACAAAGCTCTGTGAAACAGGGGATGATTAGATTAAGATGTATTGGTGGTTGCTATTGCTGCTTCTCTACTATTGCAGAAACACTTGGATTGGGAAGGACTCCTGGGCACCATCTCACCTCCAGTCCTTTCTGTTGGACCTGCTGTTTTCTTTGTCTAGTTTCTTTTTCACTCCTGGGGCAATTCCTGGAGTTGCTGCTGTTGTTTGAGTCCTGCCTCAAGCCCAGCCCTGAGGTTTGGTGGGCACAGGCCAGGCCCCAGTATGGGGCAAAAGCTGCTGGTTTTCACTGGGGTGGGCAAGGCACCCCTCCAAGAGGTCACACACTGCTTTGCCAGGGTTGTTGCCCATTCAGGTGTAAAGTCCCAGGCTCTGGGAGGTGATACCTGTGCTAGGAACATGTCCAAATCCTTCCACACACCCTGCCAGCCAGGGAACAGCCACCTCAGGGCACGTTTCAGTATTGCCTCACCCACAAATCTTCTCTTATGCCGTGATGACACCAGATTCCACCAACCCAACAGTGCCAACAGTCTTAATCAGTAGAATTAGCAGCTCATATAAACACAAAGAAAGACCTCTGGAACCTGCACAATCATCCCCTCCAATCCAAAATGAGGAGAGGGAGATGTATTCCTTCATCCTCTTGTGGAGACAAGACAGGTCCTGCAGTGCAGCAAGGCCATCTGTGCCAGGACACAGCCCAGAGCCATTGTTTGTGCTAACACGTTCCCAACTTCAGCCTTATAAAGGACAAGCAGTGCAGCAGCAAGCTCCTGACTCCCACAGGAGGTTGCCATTGCTGCAGCAATAACACACTGGATACAGAGTTGCCCTTCTCTGTCCCTTGCTGGGTGCCAAAAAGGACCATGGAAGGTGGGCCTTGGCTGGACATCAACTGCCCACCAAGCTGCTCTTATCATTCCCCTCCTCAGCAGGGTGGGGGATGGGGGGAGAAAATAAAATGAAAAAACGCCCAAGATCTGATCATGATAAAGACAATTAATGAGTGTTACCAGCCCCTTTTCAGGTACCCACACACAGCCCACACTGTGAGGATGCTGTGGGGAGATGAGCTCCATCCCAGCCAGGCCCAATAAACCCTTTATGTTTTCCACCTGGTCACTGGGCCTCCTGCAGGCCATGGCAGCTCTGCAGGCAGCCAGCTCCACTGTACCCCCAGGGACTGGCAAGGGACTGCCCTCTCTGCACAGCAGAGCTCCTTCAGCTTGAGGACAAAGAGCAAATTGTCCCAACAACAGCAGCTGCCTTCAGAGAGGTTTATTATTCCAGGACAGTGAAGGATCTCACACTTGGAATGAAACAAAATGGAATGTTTGCTCTCTAGCTCACTGTCTTTCCCGTGCATCTGAGGTTCCAACAAAAGGGATATTTTTTTGTTTGTGACAGACTGAACCAAACATTAGGGGTGACCCACTGAACAAACTGTAAAAAAAAAATTGCTTTTTTTCTACCTTCTAGGGGATGGATTCTGAATTTGGTAAGAATATTTTCTTGCCTGAACATTGCCCTGGAGCAGTGGAATCTCTCTCTGTACAGGCACTGCAGGAGGGTGGGCTGTGGGTGCAGAAAGGCAAAAATGCTGTCCAGCTAACTATTCATTTTTACTGTGAGGATATGGGGAGGCCTCATGTTGGTGGAGGATTTACTAGGAGAGGTGTTGAGACTGCAGATGGATTTCCAACTTAAGTCTCTCCACCACTTGGAAAAGTGGGGCTTCGTGCTTTATGGAGGGAACTCACAAAAAAGTCATTTGCAGCCTGGGTTTAGGAGAGCTGGTCTCTCTGGATGATGAGCACAGCAAGAGACTGGAATGGGGTGGAGCTACAGTAATTAATTTAATAGAGGCCTTCATTACAGTCATTCCCTTTGGGCTGAAATGCTCAGGGCTGGAGAATCCTGCAGCAGCTGAAAGTGGGGGAGTAGACAGAAATCAGCAATATGACAGCTTTTGACCTATTTGGAAACTGAGAGGAGCTTAGACTCACCACAAGGTTTCTGCTGAGTTCCATGGGCCACATTTTCTGTCTCAGCTGGTGGATGTGCTGTGGTCAGTGACATTGGGATTTTTAGCTAAGGGAGAAGCACAAAACAAGAGCTACCAGTGAAACTGGTTTAATAATAATTCCTCTCAAACACCTTCAGCTGGGCACTGCCAGGTCATTGCTCACTCACCCAAGAAGGCAAATGCACAGTACAGCAACACTCCGGGTATTCCATGGTTCCAACCTGCTCTTCTGAATGCAGAGATTCCCATCAGGTGCCCTTTTGACCCTGGATATAGAGAGCCTGGGCAGTGGTGCCTGTCATAACTTTCTTCTAGAGTTAAGTGCAATTGTGTACATTTGTTACATGCTTTGCCTTGGGGCTGTGTGCAATTCCTGTGGTTTGATGCTTATCTTGGGTGTAATCAGTGTTCGAATTTAATCTACTATGAAATTTTACAGAGTTATCCATCTTGCCTTTTTTTTTTTCTTTAAAAATGTTGTTTCATCTTCATCAACTCAAAGCTACAGTAGAGCAGCAAAGTCTGTACTGGAATGCTTACAAGATCTTTCAATAAAGAACTGGCTTCTAGGAGCTGTGTCACTACAAATGGATTTTTCTTATTCTGCTGCATTGCCAAATACCAGAAAAGCTGCAGCTTCTCAAGCTGTGTCACAACTGTCCTGTTAGCCCCAGGCCTCAGTCCTTGCTGTAAAAAGCTTCTGATAACCAAGGCTTTGCCTACAAAGACATTCCCCAGAGATAACCAGTGCAAAGCACCTCCTGTCTCTGGGCTTTGCTGCACCAGGGTGTCACGTTCCAACTTGCTATTTCTGTCTGCCTGGGTGGCTGTCATGGTGAGCAGTGCCAGCCTGTGACACAGTGCAAAGAAACAAACTGGGGCTCTGCAGAAAAATACATTTTTGCTGCTGCATGAATTCAAAGCTGCTCTGTTACACTTGAAGAAACTATAAGGAAAAAGTAAGAGCTGAGGTTTTAACTCATCTGCAAAAGTAACCCTGAGATCACTGGTATTTTTAGTTAATACAGCTTCGCACAGCTGGGCTCAAACCTCTTTTACTCTCTCTCTGTCTTGAAGGAAGCAGCCTTGACTTCAGCCCAAGCATTTAGGAACCCAGTCCTTTTTTATTCTCCTTTGTTGCCAATTCTGTATCTCAGCTTAGTTTGGGGCTGATCAGCTCTTGGATAAATGCACATATCCCATTACTGCTCACATGGAGAGCTTGGGTGGTGTGTTGGGAAACCTGCAGGACAGCTCTCCCCCTTCACAAGGGTTGGGAAATGGCTCCCAGGTTTCTCTGCAGTTGGAGCACTCATCCTGTAATGAGCATCCCTGTGAGCTGCTGCTTTGTGAGAAGAGAGCAGCCAAGCACCAGCAGCACCACGGTGCTGCCTCCCTACCTTCAAGGCGGTCTGGACAGAGCAGCCAAGCTTTAAGGAGAGCTCAAAGCTCTCAGAAGCTGCCCCAGGGAAGGGCTGGGAGCTCTTCCCAGAGCACAACCCCTGCACAGGATTTTCATCACTGCTGTTGTGCAGAGCCTTTCTACACCTCCCCTCACCGCAGTGCTTACAATGAAACACTCCCACCTGCATTGTCCCTGCCCTTCTCCAGGGCTCCGGTGTCCCCGGGGCAGGCAGGATTGCACTTAGGTTAATCCGTGACCAACTTTGGGCCCCATTCCTTACACAGTGCCCTTTTTGGGGGGCCAGGCCCACATCCAACACAGCACCACACAACTCTTCTCCAGGAAGACAGGGCAGGATTTGGCTCCCAGCACACCAGCCCTGTTCCTGGGCTTGCTAATCCCACCCTCCTCCCTTGGCAGTGTGGCACCATAACCTCACTAGTCAATCAGATCTGTGTTCTGACATGGAGAGATGGGTCCCACTGCCAGGAATTCCTTAAAAACACTCATGCATTTTACACAGAACACTGAGCCTCACCTTTCTGAGCTGAGTTAATGCACCTCTCATGAAAGACAATTGAGTTGCTGCAAATTTGGTTTTACCTGCTAAGTGGAATGCCTGGCCCCGGGCGGTGCTTCTGCCTGGCAGGAACTGTGGTGGAGCCAGAGCTTAAGGCTGGGGCACTTGCAAGGAGCTGCCTGTCACTCAGCAAGTGCCTCATTTCATTCCAAAACTGGCTGCTGGCCCAGCTGATGCCTGCTGAGATTTTACAGGGCTGGGACTGCACTTTCCCAGTCAAAAGGTCCATCAGAATTGTGGGCTCCATCGCTTCCCAATGCTTGTTCCTGGCATCCCCAGAGTCCACCATGCCTGGAATATGAGCCTGAAATACTGCATAGGGTAAATGACCCAGCTGCACAGGGCAGCCTGGAGCTGCTGTTAGCAGGAAATCTCTTCCCAAAAGGAGTGGGAGGCGATGCCAGACCCCACAGCCCAGGGTTGGCATGGTTACCTGGCTCAGAGTGCTCTGGTGATGTTCATCCATCACCTGCTCCCTGGCAGCAGCAGGACACTCAGGCTGCAGCTGTCAAATGTCTGCAGCTGCTGAGCACAGCAACTCCCCCAAAGCTGTTAAACAGAAAGTGTCTTTTTTTCAGTATGTGGAAAGATATAAAATGTGGAAATGGCCGAGTGTGAAACACTTGAGCCTACAAAAAGTGGACATGACCATTCCATATAACCAAGACATGGCTAAGCAAGGCCACAGAAACAACTTCTCTAACTCCCTCCAAAATAATTATTTTCTGTTTGCTTTCTGCTTGTATTGGCAGAGCCTGTTCTACATTCTGCTGAATTCTACTTAAAGCAAAAAAGAACAAACTAAGGCAGATGATTTCATGCTGCACTGTCACGGAAGGCCATACTCACATTCAGAAAGCAAAACTCTGACAAGTAACAGAAATTTACTCCTCATGATGACACAGAAAAATGGTACTCATTAGTTGCCACTCCCGAGTTAAAAATGTTTATTCAACTGCAAAATGTTGTGTCTTTCCAACAAATGCAAAACAGCTTTTTGGTGGTAAATAGCAGGTATTTATTTGAAATGAAAAAAAAAAAAAAAAAAAAAAAAACTTCAGTACCTGAACTATTGCATTTAATAATGTATTGTTGTAATTGTGTTACTCTACCTTTTTGCATTGGAGACAAATATACAATGAACATTCAGATATCACAGATTGCACACTAGATAGTAAATCGTCAGGCCTTTTACGTAACCACCAAAAAACAGATATTGGATTCTGCAATATAGTACAAAATTCCACACTCCAGTCTTAGCCAGTTATCTTCAATTTACTCCTGATGCTGTACAAATAAATGGCCATTTAACTAGGGCTTACAAGTTAATAACAGGACAAAAAAAATATACATTGCACTGACACAAAAAGTCAGCTGTGTTAATAGTCATGCAACAAGTAACCAAACTTGCTGAAATTAAAAATACTTTCTAAAAACAGTTTTAACTGCATAAGTATTTTATACACAGTTCATTTACCGAAACAAAAGGAGTCTTTAAATGATACAAAGCAAATATAAGTTTCTACCAATTTTATACATAAGAAAGTGCAAAATAACTTATCTAAAGTGTTTTGCTATTGAACTGATGAATGTTGGCTGGAGGCAGCCAACCCCCTCTCAAAAGCATGACATTACAGTTGCACACTACATACGAATGTTAGGAGTACATGGATAAGTTTTACTACAAAGAACAAGGCAGGAGAAGACATGTGAGGTACTTGCAGAGAATACAGTCTACTAATGTTAGTGTACATGAGTATATTTTTGCTCAACAGATTTTTACATGGAAAACAAAGCAAGTATTTGCATTAGAAGCTCGAATGAAATGGAAAAAACCCCACTCCCACGTGAACACCACAGTTGCCCACAGCACCAGCTGCCAGAGGAAATACGAGCAGGTGTGTTTGTCCCCCTCTGCCTCCAACAAGCAAAAACGTGGTTTTTTGGGAACAGAATTAAGTCAGAGGGTGATTTGCTTGCAAAATGTAAACCAGGCCTAGCCTGCACACTGCAGAATTTGTAAGGAACAAGGATTTGAGTGCGCTGCCAAGGCCGCAGACACGAACAACACCCGTACAACGCGCCTGCGGCTGACAGGACCGTGGGACCCATGGCAGGACTGTCCTGGCTTCAGCCCACAGAAACAAGGCTGCCCTAAATCTGGGGGTGATTTGGAAATCTGGAGGCAAGGGGAGGAAAACTGTGGACTCCAAGGCATTTAAGAGTTGTTAAAACAGCCTTTTCTTCAAACAGAAAACGTTAAGGCCACGAGCCTGTCTTCTGAACTATGCTGGTTTTGCATCATTTTGGGAAGGGTGAAGGCAACGTTAGAGAGAACAGCTGAACACAGAAATTCCAGTGCTCTGCACATGCTTACCAAGGACCTCTTCTTGTTTTTAGGGTCAAATCTGCCAGGTAGCCAGTAGTCAGTGTGGCTACTTGACCATCACTCTTTGGATCCAAAATTTGGGTCAGCTAAGCTCAACAAACCTGCATTTACTCAACAGTGTGCAAGGGCTCTAGAGAAGCCTTTCTGTTCATTTGGGGACCTAGTATACATACCAAAACAGGAATATATCTCAATTTTACAGACCAGCACATACATAATAAACAAACAAGTATCAAAATACATATTTAACCTTCAGTGCATAAACATGTGATACCAGGGTAAATAGTAAGTGGTCAGAATTAACAAATTATTCACTGCTAAAAGCTCAAATCAAGAGAAGACAGGGGCCCTCTGGAAGGAGCTCACCCCAACACAGAGGGCCTGGCATTTTTGATGGTGCGATTCCAACAACAATGCTGGTTTTAAAGGATTTGCTGTCCCAGGGCCAGAGCCTGCCCAAGTCATTCCAAGTGCAGGATAATCTCATCCCTTTGAGTGACAATATTCACTCAAGTACTGTCAGAACCACCTGTCTTCTGTTGGTCTGGGTCATATCCTTACCTCTATTTAAAAGAATCCATTGTGAATATACCTAGCTCTAGATCAGTTTGTCACCCATTTACAAAATATATACACATATGTTAAAAAACAAAACCAAACTGACCACCAGCCTGCGTGCTGCCCTCCCTCTCCCCCCTCACCCAAACAAAAACCCACTGGCAAGACCTCATGCAGAAATTCAGTCCATGGGCCTATCCCAATGCACGTGCTCCAATCCCAGCAGATATCAGTGTCTCTACTTCATCCTACATGTAGTGCAAAATAAATGACAGAGTAGTAAAAAAATACTGCAATTAAATTCATATTGAAACTTAAAAACCATCATGGAAATCTACTGCTGTCCTCAAGCTGATGGTGTGTGCTGAAAGACAAAGAGGGCTCCGAGGAGAATTTTTAACATGACCAAGATCACCCTGCTTTTAGAGCAGTGCCAAAAAGGTTCCAGAAAAGGTTTTTTTGCAGAGAAGCTATGGGACAACAGCGGTTAAATTTTATGCACAAGGAATTAATTCTGTATTTATATGCAAAAGCCAATTGCTATTGACTAAAGAAGATAAAAGCTGGTTCTTGCACCGCATGAATCAGCTTCTAATGAACAGTAAGTAATTAACAAAACTGCAGCTCTGACATATGTATAAAAGAGGCCTTATTAAATATGAACAACACTGAGGTGGTAAATAGTTTGGTATAAAATGCAACACAAGTGTACAATTTAGTTCCTGGTTATCTTACAGCTAGAATAAAATACTCCAAGTTCCTATTCTCAAAAATGTTTTCTTTTGAAAAAATCCATGTAATTCTATGAATAACCTCACTTAAATTAAGATACTGTGGGCAACTGAAAGAACAAACATGCACAGACTGGATTTTTAACAGAAATACACATAATGCCTTCGAGTTTTCTGTTTTTGTTTTTTTTTTTTTTTTAACATTTGTATCTGAATTGATAGATGAGATAAAGATGCCACACAAAGTACAGTGGTTAATCTCAAGTCCCATGTAACAGGCAGTTAAGTTCATATTTAGATAAAAAGGCCGTTATACCTATTTACAATATACACAGTTGCTTGCGAAGAAGGCAGATTTACAACTATCTTCTAAAAAGCCTTGCCCTCCCCTCCCCCCAGTTAAGATGACTAACTCTACAAAAACAAGACAAGAAGGGGTGTTTGGGATAAGCGAGGATTTTCTCGGCAGCCATGTCAGCATGGGCTTAGGGGCTGCCAGTTCTGTTGGATTTGTGGTTATTAACCTTGTCTTCCTGGGCCTTGCTCTTCTCCTCTCTGCCTTCTGTCCACACAACCCAATGCAATGATCCCTTTTTACTCTTAGTGCTGAGAACGCAGTATAAACGTAAGTGTAAACAGACAACATCCCAACTCCTTCCCATGCTCTCACTGGTTCCTGGAGTGACAGCGGGCCTGGATGAGGTTTGCCAGGCCCCCATCAATTTCTGGGCCCCTCCTCTGAGCCCCGCTCGTGCTGCAGGTTGTAGAAACAGTTCTGGCACACCCTGACTGGCGATGAAATCTTGAGCCGTTTGATTTCTGACTGAAACCGGCTGCACCTGGGGAGGAAAAAAAACAACCATCACTGAACAGATGTCCTCTCTTCTACTCATTTTCTATTGAGCTGTGGGAATTATCACCATGACTTCAAACTCCAGGAAGCTGTCCTAACTTACCTTGACATGGAGATACAATGCAGTATGGCAGAAGCAGAATTTAACTCAAAATGATCACCACAGAGTCAATGCAATGAGACTGTGTGACAGATAGCTTAAAAACAGCTGTTGCCACCAGTTTAGACTCAAATAAAACTAGAAATATGATTTCTGACCCAGTGGATCAGAGAGGAGAATTGCACTTCAGTTTGTGGGTAAAGGGAGCTCACACACATCCTCTATGCCATGCATTTTGTCTGAAGCTGCCTGCTAGTAGCCCCATAATCAGCATCCTCACAGCCCTGCACACAGTTCAAGCAGCGTCAATCATTCAGCAGAGTTCTGTGGCATTTCACAGCTTTACCCCACCATAAATCCTGTATGGTAAAGAGCCCAAAGGAGGCTGCTGGCTGCTTACTTCTGGCAGAAGAGCTGTCCGCAGTTCCTGCAGTGGTGGCGCCTCTCGGTGAGCGAGAAGCGCACGGTGCAGCCCGAGCAGCTGTCGCCGCCCTCGTCCTTCACCCAGTGGTCGGCCGCGGACCGGCCCGGCTGATCGCTCACGGACCAGCTGAACACCCTGCCCCGGCTGTCCCCGATCAGGATCCTGCTGTGATCCCTGCAAGGAGAACCAAACGCGCTCCTGCAACTGCTCTGGTACTGTAACCACAGGCACTGATGCCTGATTTTACGCACCAGAGAACGTAAAGTGGTGAAGTACCAGCGTGGTAACCAATGCCCCAAACACCCTGCTCCAGCTGAGAAATGGAGCTGCAACACTCCATGGAGCAAAGAGCAGCTGAACAGGTCTCCCTCTCTTTACCTTTTTTATCTCAGTCCTTGAAGGAGGCTGCCCCAAACAGAAGCAGCACAGAACAGTTATGAACAATGGCACCTCCTCCTGCTGACACCCAAGAACGTCTGAAGGCCCCAGGTGCGAGTCACTCACTTGGAGATGCCGAGCGCGGTGATTTCTGCTGGGTGTGCGTTGTCTTTGCGATCAAATGCCGTGTGCATAGTTAGTTTGCTTCTGAACACCAGCTGACGCTCCCATCTGTATCCTACAAAGGAGTGGGAAGTGGGAGGGGATAAAGCAAATTTGCTCCTTCTCATTTTTGCACCCTCCTCCCCCAAGATACTTATAACTTGTAGTAAGAAAAAAAATCTTCCTCAGAGATTCAAGTTTTTCTCTTTTGCTATACCATCTGACTCAGGAATAAAAGTGAGGGCTGTGCCTGGTTTCCTTTACCTGGTTTGAGCTTGCTGTAGTGCCGTGCTTCAGCATAGCTGGGGTGGGGGTGGTTAACCTGAGCGTGGGGATGCATTTTTGCTTGTCCCTCGGAATAATTCACAAAGATAAATCCATCTTTCTCGTCCAGGCTGAGCTGGTCTGACCAACGCCTGGAGTCATCGGAGCTGCTGTCTGCTGACCATGCTGCTGCTGCTCTGGCTGATGATGACCGAGGTCTGTGGCTGGTGCTGCTTGGCTGGCTCTGGCTCTCCTGCACTTTTGTGTCCTGGCCCATGCAGGGATCGTCTGCCTCGGAGTCACTGCTGTCCTCTTCGTGGGCTTCCTGCCCTGGATTGGCACAACAGGGGACAAGGTGCTGTTAGTGAGCCTGGTTATGGCCTGAGCCTTTTCCTTATTCTGCCTGCAACCCAATGGGCACCAACACTGCTGAGAGAGGGACACAGCATGCAGGCATCTCAGAGCCTTTTCAGAGATTCAGCTCCTACCAGGAATCACACCAACTATACTTTTGGCATTTTATTTGCACTTTCCACTCTTGCCAGAGAATGACACTCCTTAGCTGAAGCTATTTCCTACAATAGTCCCTCTGAGGAAGGCTATGATAGACAAAAGGAGCAAAAACTTCAGAAACACTCAAGTTGGCAAAACCTTCACAAGTAAGCACAGTCAGCTATGCTGAAACTCTGACTGAAAAATATGATGCAGAGACTTGTTAATAACAGGACTTGTTATTAACACAAAAAAGCAATTACCAAAGACATTTATACTCTAAGTGACACTGAAAATAACCAAAAGCTGTATTTATAGAATAATTACTAATGAGCATCATGAAATTCAGATCATATCTTCAGTATGAACAGGGCAAGAAGAAGATGAGACGGCTAAAAGAAATGATCATAAAGCACAAACGAAAATCTTCCAAGAGCAGAAAGGCATGTCATTGCTTGTCTTGTTTAAGCTGTTCCATCAGTACATTTAACTCAGATGTAATGCTATTATTCCATTTCATATTAAAAAATATCTAGCTTTTGATAATCCACTGAGCGTACCAACAGTGGAAACAAGCACAGAGAAAAGTTCCACCTTCACAGAAAAAAGCTACAATGGGCAACATTTTTTCTAACTTGTAAAAATACTAAACTATCTCAAGCAAGGTGATGAATACAGAACTCTGATGCTCTGTTCATTGTGACCACAGGATGTCTACTGCCTTTTGAGATAAAATCTCCATCATCCCATTCCGCACTTTATAACCACAGGACTTCAGCCACATATAGCAAAGATCAGATACAACAGGGAAATACCAAACACTTTTCAGGAGACATACCTATTTGTGCTTCCTGACAGTCCTCTTGCATTTCCAGCATCTCCACAGGCTCTGGAGCTGGTGTTTCTGGCACTTGCAAAAACTCCATCCGCCAGAACTGGAGGGACAGGGGGTAAGCAGAGTGGCACTTACTGAACTCTTGGCTTTTTCCTGAGCTACTTGTAGAGCTAAAATGGCTTAGTAGAACTGTGTATTGCACTGGTAGCATGCAAGGCAGGTCACATCTCCATACTAAACCCTGTTTTTGAGGACTAGAAACTATAAAAGACATCTGTGCTCATGGCTGAATCCACTCCACACAGGTGTCTGACCAGCAGACTCTGGTTAAGGCTGCACACAAAAGTACTGAAAATTGGGTTAGACTAGCAGTGATCAGAGATTACATTAATTTTCTCTTTTCTTTCTAGTCTCAAGGTGTGTGAAACTAAAATGGTGAACCAAAACAACAGTCTTCAGGCATGAAAGTTGGTGACCAAAACAGTAGGAAGGAAAACATACACTCTGCAGAGTGTTGCTGGTTACCACATTACAATGGGGGCATCAAAAAGGAGAAAGAACTGTTGAGGTGAAACTCCCAAATACAGCAGGACTGCTTTTGGTCCTGGGCAGGACACTGTGTGGTCCTGGATGGGCATGACTTCTCTAAGTACTACTACCACCAAGAGATAAAGTTTATTTTCCAGGCAGTGGTTCCGGTACTTACCCGGACAACTCCGTCCGAATGCCCCGTCACGATGACGTTCTGGGTGTCCCACTCGTTCATCTCTGACACAAAACAACACATTATTTGCTGGCTTTGGCCAGTGAAGGTGTTTACACTTGCAGTAGGGCTGCCATTAATGCTCCACACATGGATGTAAGTGCCAGCACAGGATACAATGTCTCCCTGCAAAGACAAATAACACCTCCAGATTTCAATACAAAGTTGCAGGTATTTTTCAGCAAAAATATAGACTCAAGTTCATTTACAAGCCAAGCTGCAAGGCTGGCACTTTCCAGGAAGTTCTACTCAAGAGAAGTCTGGCCAGTTGAAGAAAACTTTAGGATTATATGCTTTTTTTTGTTTTAAAATTCTACCTAGAAAACTACACTTAGTAGCAACCTATCTTTTCTATTTACAACATAGAATGAGTTGACCAATTCCTCCACTTTCCATAGCATAACAATCTGATAACCTATTTTTAGTGCTTTCAGTTTCTAAAGACTGCTCATGTTGACTCTGCTTTTTTGCACAAATATGTACCACCTTAAATTTAATGTGCTTCCTTATTGGTAACAGTCCAAACTAGTGCAGAGGAAAACAGGAGCTGCAGCCTGAAGCAGTGGCAGTGCTACAACCAGACCACTAGCAGCTAATGAACTGTGCCACTTGCTACCCTCTGTTTGCATTATAGCCCCCTCTTGTCTTGATTTTAACCACTGCATCTGCTCCAGCTGCAGCTGGGTCCACCCAGCCACACATGGGAGCTGGATAAGTGGTGACTTGTAACTCACAGGACCACCAGGGATAGATACTTTTCTAGGATATGTCTTGTCTCCAACTGGCACAGCATTTTCACCCAAGGTATCCCGTTTCCTTGAAATTCAGCTTAAGGCAAGAGAAGCCAACCAAGGTCATGCATCAAGAGCATTTCTTAGCTCCTGTGGCAGGTCTGGCAGCTCACTTGCAATGTCACACTAACTATACTGTTTCCAGCACAGTTAATAATCTCTTCTGAGCTCAGGCCACTCTGTGTGGAATGCACCCACATACAGCTCTGGACAAGTGACACAGATTACTCCCTAAACCAGGTGTTAATCAGTTTTCAGATGAGTTATACAAGCTCTGCTAAGTTAACAGGAGAGCCTAGTGGTTTTTTCCCCTTGGTTTAATGATTTCCAACTCTTGCTCCTGCTCCCACAGCAGCCTGGAGGATGGGTGTGGCTCTCACCGTTAACTCATTGATGCAGAGTGCTGAGATGGGAGCCCTGTGCCCGCGGAGCTGTGTCAGGAAGGAGAGCTTGTTCAGGTCCCAGATGATGCAGGTGCGATCCCGGGAGCCGCTCACGATGATGTGATACGCCAGCGACGCCGTTAAGCACGTGACAGTGTCAGTGTGACCCAGCAGGGCCTGCCAAACACAAGTCAGCAGCAAAAGCAGCAATCAGGAGAGAGCACAAAGATTCCACATCAAACCCTCTCACCTGAAAGATTCAGATAACCTAACCAGAATATCCTATCAGAAGATGCAGCCACCTTAACTCTTCAGTTGATAACTATTTCCATCACTGAAAATAGTAAAAGTATTATTATTTTCCATTTATAAAGAACTCTGACAAAACAAAATTTCAAGGGTCTAATGTTACAAAATCCTTCCAGTGAAAAAAACCCCATTCTGCATTAGTAGCCTGTTTATCAGGTCAGAAAGTGTTCCAGGCTGCACCAGAAATTACATTCTAAAAATAGAAGTTAATGACTCCTATAGTAACTGCTGATGACTAAGAGAAGACAAAAGAGACAAGAAAGAATTGCAACCAAAAAGGCAAAGTCAACTGGAAGGAGGAGAAAAATATGAGCATCTACTCATGTTAGGCCCTATTTTTACATTTTAGGCTTAATCTAACTACTGGAAAAACAGTCTGAAAGACAGATTACTGCACCTTACTGAGTTAAAATGAACTCAGTTAAAATAAAACTCGCTGAACACAATAAATGTATTCAAATACGCTGCCCCAAAATTTAAGACACAGTGTTATATCTCATACAGTTTTTAAGTAAAACACTTCAGAAAAGCAGCTTTGGACAGTTGACTACTGCACAAGTAAAGTTATTAAATAATTCTCTTATTTATTTTCATAAACTTTAGGGAAAGACTTCCTCTAAAAAAAAAAAAAAGAGTCCTAACAGAACAGTAACACAACCTATAACAACACACAGCTGCTAGAATATTTTGACTTAGTTGTGGTTGGTTTTTTTCGGTTACATTTGTTGGGTTTGTTGTTTTTTAGTAAACACATAAAACTTACTTTGCACTTAGCTGCAGCTGACTTTAAAGCACATGCTTTAGATTAAAAAGTGCTATAATTAAAGTAATAATTTTTTTTTAAAAAGAGGAAAATTAACCTTCAAGTCAGCCTCCTTTCACTTGGCCTTCCTGACAGTTTTTAGACAAGGGTATTACACGTAACACTACAAAGCAGGCCATTTCACAAAACTCACCTGTACAATTTTATTAACACAACTATCGAATTCCCTTCCTCTCCAGAAAGCTCTTGGTGATCGACTTTTCTTAAAAACAATGCAATTTTAAAGACTCATTTTGCCCACTTTCAATGCAGATTGCTATCTCAACTACACCACTCTTCAGAAGTCTGCTGGACTCATGGTTTCAAAGGTGAACAGCAATCATTACATAATTACTCTGATCTTATAACATTAATTTATAAGAAAGGCAGTTTTATTGTGTTTTACCTGTTTCAGTGTGAGGGCTTTAGCTTTTTCTTTGGAGACACCCATTTCCCACACACACACTGCTGTGCTTGTTCCACCAGTGATAACTAGTTTGGGGTTGGGGCAAATGGCACACAGGATCTGACCCCATTCTGACAAGCACTCATAAACAATCACAGCCTAAAAATACAGAAAACAAAGAATTACTTGCAGAACTAGTAGTTTGTAGCATAAAAAATAAAAATCTGGCTTGCACTCATTAAGTCACTAAGACTTGGTAAAAAGCTATTGTGAGTTAATGTTATTCTGCCAGCATTCTGAAGAAGACCCTCAAGAGGGAGCAATAAAACTGATGCAGCAGCAGATCATTTCATTCACATGTGAAATACATGCCCATTGTTTTGGTTTTTTCACTATTGAGTACTAATTGCTGGAACAAATTTCAGATTACAAACCTTGTCTGACTCATAGGTACCCAGTCTGCAGCTGAGGTCTGCATAGCCCCAGGCAAACGTTTTATTCCATGTGGGTGGGATGAGAACCTTGTTCTGTTCTACTGCCAGAATGCCTTTATCAGTACACACAATTTGTCCCACAGGCTCCTTGAGCTCTGAAAAAGAAGATGGGGTTATGTTTTATTGCTGGGAGAGACAAATTCTATCTGACCCCTTGAAGAACCAGCTGCTCTGTCAAAGCAAGGTCTCTCTAGTGGCTATTCATACATTCTTCACTTCAGCTGCAGTGATGGCAACTTTTGCTTCATTCCTAACAAATGCAGAGCCAAATATAGATCAGTGCTTTCTAATTTCCTGATTTAGAGTCTTCTCTCTAAGCCCTGCTATGCCCCATTTCATAGAATGTCCTTCTCTCTTTACAGCAGGGAGCCACAGATTCCCTTACTCAGATAGGAAAGAAATCCCTGTATAGCATTTACCTGCCTCTCAGACAATTAAGTTTTGTTCAGTCCAATGTCAGATGTGAACTCAAAAACCACTTTCTTTTGTCTCAGAGCAGCTACCAGCACCACACTTTCCTGCCAACCTTCTTTAGTATTTCTCAGGACTGTGATAAATAATCCTTTTGCTATGAAAATCACAAAAATAGAGGCTAACACAGGCCCAGAAACAATGTATTCTGAATGCTGTTTGTTAAATTCAAACTTAAAAAGAGGTGCTTGGGCTTCATTTTATCCCTCTATTTAAAAAATCTTATATTAAACTGGTGCAGCTATGGTGTTTCCTGAGTTCCTTTAAGGTAGCCAAGAACATAATTGTACAGCATTAGGATATTTTGAATTTGTCTCTCTCACAAAACTATGGGCAGTAAGAATATTGGAAGTAAGAAAAAATGGAAAAGTACTGTCTTGCAGAAACTCTGAATGCTTGGGCAAAGAAACAGCAAAAGCTACTGTGGGTTTAAAGTTTACCTTTCACTGGGGCAAGAGATGGCCGCAGGTTGTCCAAATGATGGAAGAAGATCTTGTCCCCTGTGGAACCAGGGGGCACAGAGGCTCCCACAGCCTCTCCATTCAGACGGCTTCTAACACGCTTTGGGGGGTGGGGTTTTTTGAAGAGCTGAAATCCATCAAGAAACCAATGATCACCCAAAATTACAGGTTTACAAGGGCACAAGCTTAAGAAGATTGTAAACACGTCCAATACCCCTTCTAAAAATTCTGCACATCAGCAAGTGTTACTTTATGCTTAGTATTCACTAATAACTCATGCTGAACATTTCAAAAAACTTCAACAAACAATACAAAAACCAATAAGGAGTGAAGCTGCTCTGCCCCCTCAGGCTGTGGCATCTCATGGAGAGCCCTCTTCCAAACCCACCACCAGCTCTGCAATGTTTACATCACAACTTTTTAAAATACAAACCCAAACTGCCAGGCACATTACTAGTGGAAGAGATGGGATAAGGAAGATGTTACATGGTACAGGAAAGACATGCAAGAATGCACAGCAGCCGTGTCACTGAGAGAGCCTGTCCTGGATCCCCCATGGAAAATAACAGAGGGGAACAGCAGAACTCTAGAGTTACATAAAAATGTGCTCCAAGAGCACTCACCACCACCAAAGCCTGAAGGAAGTTTTGAGTTTCCCAAGTTTATTGCAGTTTATTTCCTCCAGCAAAGCATCATGCAATTCCTGGTAGATTTGCCTGCAGGTTTGTACCTAACAGGCATCTGAAGATGCAGGCAGAGCTCTGGACTCAGCTGCAGTGTCCTTCTATTGCCCTGCCCTCTGCCCCAGCCCCTGTCTGTCCATCTGGCTTTAGCTGGGCCATGTCTGATTATCATCACAACACAGGGATTGGTTATTGCATAAGAGGAGAAAACCCTACAGCCACTACATAATTAGATTACTGAGAAACAGCAAGGAAGGGAAAGGAGAAAAGCCACAGAAGACAGATGAGCAGTTCTTAGCCTTCCTTCCAAGCAATGAGAGACAAACAGCTCTTAGTGGATTGCCACAGGAAATATCCTGTGGCTGTTCTGAAACATTATGGGCTGAGAGTTGAGTTTAGAGTTTGCAACACATGGCTTGAGTTCCCAGAAAATTGCTGAAGGGTATCTGTGGCTTCCACCAGATCTAGGATTGGAAATATTCACCAATGACATATAAGATTTTCACTGGATAGCAAAAAGACTCAAAAAAGCCCTATAAAAAATCCAAATCAAAATGGCCAACACTGAGATCCCTCCGAACCTGAACTCCCAGATTTAATATTACATAGAATTCTTTAACATAGTCTCTTGAAGAGAACACCAACTTTAAAGCTGTACCAAAAATGGGTCTTTATAGCTCCTTAACTACAGCTGTCACACAGGAGTGAAGCACCCATGAGACTGAGGTTAAAAAAAGGAGCAGAAGTTATTGTAGAAATTATTTTATTACAGAGTAACTTCAAATACCTTAGCACTAGACATTACTTTGAAGTTGCACTTTCACTCCTCCACCACTTTGCAGCAGGAACATAGAACATACTTCTCTTTTTTTTTATGCTGATTTTTAGAGTTGAGCCACAATTCATTATGCCTTTATTTTAAGGATGTGAAGGGCAAAACAAGACATTTCTAATCTCATAAGCAAAGCCCAAAGTTAATCTTTGTGTAATTTATGAGGGAAACATAAATTATTTCATATCACTGGAAGAATATTTATGAATAAACACTCTCAATAAGTTTCATTCCTAAAACAGCTTCCTGTTTTATATTAACACATCTCAATTTGAGTGTTAGCTGGAAAATAAGAATTCTACAAAGGGTATACCTGCTTTGGTATCTGTCCAAAGTTATTAATGAATCCTATGGTAGCTGTCTCTTTTAATGGATCATTGATGTTATAGATGTCCACCTGTCCCTCATAGAAGAGATGGTGAAAGACATTCACAGCTTCTACTGCAGCAGGACCTTGCTGTTTATAGCCAAAGATCAAGTCAATCCACTCATGCAGGTGAGCACTCACAAAGTCACATTCCAGAGCCTGAAATTCAGAAAATATGCATTAAAATGAGACAAATTGCTCATTGGTGAGTTTACTACACTTGCCACAAGGAAAAAACTCAGAACATGATCTGACATATTTTTGTTATGTTTTGATAAAGTTTTTCATTGAAGCAAGTCTTGCCCCAAAGCACTCTGTAGCCAAAAAGGAAGGAGAGGAAACACTGGTTCTACAGACCTTGGCAACAATCAGATAACAACCCTGAACTCACAGAGTGGCCTGTGACTGCACAAATTCAGCTTAGATTACTGTGCAGTGGAAAGTCCCAACAGACATTTTCTACTGTCACCATTAAAATTCAAATTACCTCCCGATGGACTCTGATAAACTCACGAGGATCTCCTTTTGCCCATGGAGGGAGTATTACATCACCAAGTTTAGTGCCATTTTGTTTACAACCTAATAAAAAACAAGAAAAGGAAAAAATTCAGACAGAAGCACTGAAACAGAACTGCAACAACAAAAGTGTGAAAAAAAAATAATTCAAATATCTTGTTTGTATAAAGGAAGCCATTTCAGTCTTTTCTTTAAAATACTATCTGGGTTTTAAATGTCGGGCAATAAAACATGAAAAATTCTGCCTCAGTTGTTCATGTAAGAATGCTTTCAAGAGAAAGAACCCAAATATCCCTCACTAAGGCTTATGAACAGGAAAATAGTGTTATATCATAAAATGAAATTGTTGTTTTACTCTGAGAATAGCCTGTACTCCTGTGATGTAGCCAAATACTCATTTCCCAACAGTGCAGAGCTAACTGGTGTCCCCCACAAGCTCCATGGCCAAGGGCACTGGCAATTCCCCTGATGTGCCCATGGCCTGGGCACACTCACCCTATTGTGGACAGCCTCCATCTCACTTTGGACATTAAATGGAGGCATGCTGTGATCACCAAAATATGTGATTTGGTAAAACTCCTCCTCTGTCAAGAGACAATTCCACACTTCCTATTAACTCAGAGGAACACCAACAAATTTCCAGTTTTACAGGGGCACACAAAAAATAAGTGCAATGCTTCAACAGAAACATTACTTGCATCACCAAACTTCAAATCTTCTTTTCTTTTCACCTGGGAGGAAGGGGAGCAGGATTGCTACAAATAATCACAATCAAAAACACCTCAGTGTTTGACAATTGTTCCTTAAAAAAACCCTTTTCTACTGTTGGTCCAACAGCAGTGAAGAATTTCCAATGGTTACAGTCCAAAATTATCAGATACAAAGATAAATGGACAAGAGCTCAACATTTTTTCAGTAATACCCATATTTTTCTGTGTAAAATATAGCTGGGAGAGGTTTTGCAGGGTGTTCATTGGGTTTTGCTTTTCTTTTTGTATGGTTGTGCTTCTAATCTCATGCAATACATTTTGAACAAAGGCTTTGAGGCCATGATTTGATTAATCTTTTTTATTGCTATTAGATTCACAGCACAGAGCTCAGAATGTAAGAGTTTAATGCCACTGTCAAGAGTGACATATAATAAATAATGTGCATTTCCAACAAACAGGTCTCCTACATGACTCCTGTTAAATAATCACTGTCACAAAAGCTGTGACAATTCAAAAAACCTTTAGGAATATTTTCAAATGAAGTTCTAAGAGTGAAGATTTGTCAAACAGATTTTGAGAAGCTTCAAAAAATAAACGACAAAGATGGCGAACAGCATTACAGAAGAGGTTATATGGAGAAAAATGCAAAGCAGTGAAACTCCAAGTAAAACATGATTATCTGTATTTTGAACTGGTAAAAAAACCCCAAAATTGACAAGAATACACCACTCCAAACAAAAATCCTTCCAGGGACTAGTTCTGCAATTCTCAGATGACACTTTGCATTAACTGCTTAAAACGAACACTCAGTGCTTGAGAAGATATCTGAATGTGTTCTCCCACCCACAGCGCTGCTGCCAAGCTCTTATTTGCCCACCTAGGTCGAAATTGTTGGAGTTGAGCAGGAACTCGGGGAGGTAGAAGAACTCGGGGATGAGCTCCTTGACGTCTGCCATGTTGTGCTTGGAGGCGGAGTACCAGGCTTCGCGCACGCTGTGGAACATGCGGTCAGC
This sequence comes from Muscicapa striata striata, assembly GCA_030060385.1. Lineage (NCBI taxonomy): Eukaryota > Metazoa > Chordata > Aves > Passeriformes > Muscicapidae > Muscicapa > Muscicapa striata. The sequence continues at coordinate 802,054 of JAREIS010000043.1, read as the reverse complement.
CAGGTCGAAGTGACCGCCCTGCCGGCACAGAGAGGAGCACGTCAGTGGCACAGCACCCCCAGCACAGCAATCTGGGCCAGGAAGGCAAATCACAGCATCCTCTGCCAAGGGAAGACACTAGAACACAGCATGTTTCTTTCTCTAACACAACCAATCTTATCAGCTGCGTTACTTTCAGGTACGTGATAACAGAAAATCTAGATACAGATACACAGAATTAAAAAAAAAAAGTCATCTGTCTGATTTCAAGTCTAGTCTCTTTCAGAGAAACAGTAAATTATTTTTCACAATAAAACTTGTTTTGGTTTTTGTCTGCTGATAGTGTTTTGCGTACATTCAGAAAAAGAAAAAAAGGTGAATTCCATCACATCTTTTAAAAAAGACACGTCAAGAACCTGCCAGGCAGTAAGAACTCTGTTAAAAGTATTTCTTCTATGTTATTTGATGAAAGCAAAGTTGACTGATTTTATTTCCCAGTGAAGTCTGAAATATACAGCAGGCAAAAAACCTGAAGTGAGGAGATGTAATTTTTACCTGTAACCGTAAGAAAATCTGAGTAAAAGGCTCCATCCGGACAAGATAGGAAGCCACAATCATGGCTGAGGAATAGTGGGTCCCATAGTGATAGGCTGGGGTTTCCCCTGCAGATTAAAAATCATAAACATAGGAGAAAGTAGTTACATCACAGAATCAGTACTAGCACACACACAAAAAAATAATATTGTATTTTAATTACTCTGTGGCCTTGGACATATTCAAAATTGGAACTTGTAATTTTCATTCTCAGATGTCTGAAAGCTTTATGCTTTGTCAATTGAGTTTGGGCTTCAGTGCAATAGCCCTAATTCAATAGGGCTCAAAACAGTACTAAATGGTTACTCATTTGTTATTTTAACTAATTGAAATGTTGCAGTGCAACTGTGGTGACTTCTGCTGAAGAAACATTCTTTAAAAGACCTTTTAAAAATTTTTGGTCTTATTTTCACTATGGATTTAAAATCTTGGGCAGAAATACATATCAGAACTGTTGCCTAGATTTTGTACAGCTTTTACTTTCTTAATTTCCTGGCAAAACACCTGCATAAGCACACTTAGAAAATACTGATTTGTTTCTAGGAATGAATGTCTGCCACCCACTGCTATTTGACACAGCACTGCAGTAGTTAAACAGGCCTCTATCTTTAATGAAAGCACACAAGAAAACCTGCCTTGCCAAACACAAAAGTTTGATTTTCAATATATAAGGAAGCTCTAAAATCACGAATAGGTAATATAATTGCATCTCATTCTGAGGCTATTTTAGCTAATAAGCTGCTGTTTCCTTAGCCAAAAAACCCATGCTTTAGGATCAGAAGTGAAAAAGCTATAATACTGCTAATGCAGAAGCATTTGCATTCGTTGTACTACTAATTTTCATGCAGCAGCAATCAAATGTATTAGCAGACACAGCTGGTTGTGTGCTTCACATGCCTGCCAATTCCAGTCTTAAGATAATATTAAACTCATCTAAATGTGCAACTATTCTTTGTTTTTACATATAAACAAAGCTGTCATTTGGATTTAAAGCAAACAACACAGAAAGAAAGACAATGTCCATTTGTTCTTATTTAGTCTTTGTTGGACAGCCACCAAAAAAAACCACAGTACAAGTTCTGCACATCCATAGCCAGATATCTTAACCCACATTATAAAAAATCTGTGAGTCCCTCCCATGATGACAGGCAAATGTTCCTCTGCTCTTTCTACAGGATGGATTATTACTTTTACTTACCATTGGGATCTTCCCAATCCTTGTATCGCTTCTTGTACTGGGCTAACCTGTCCTCTGTTTGAGCTCCCATGGGCTTGGCCAGGTTTCTGAATGTTTTGGGATTTGTGAGATCCAGTTCCTTTAAAAACAAAACAAGCAACAATTTTATAATACCAAACCACATTCTTTCAACACTGCTGATTACCACAGTTAGCACCACCTACCTCCTAAGGCTGTTATCCCTGCTTTCCGCACACACAGTAAGTTCAATGCTGGATATGCTTAAAACAGTCCTTCAGACTGATCCAAGAGAGTCAGTGTGTTTTATTTTAAATCACATCTGGGTTCTGCACAACTTAGGCCCTGTTCCTCTTATTTTGTCCCTAATTTATTCACCAATACCCAACAAAAATAACAATATTTTATGTAATGATCTGGTTGGTGGCAATGGCTGTCCACAAAAGCATTAGCAGGATGTTTCACCTTTTTCAAAAGCAAATTCTTTCACACACTAGGGCCAGTAGCCCCTACCAGAGTCTTCTGGACAAGGATGCTTTCTTTGTGGGCTTAGCATACTTTGGGATACTGAGTTTAAAGCTAATGCAGACATTTACAGGGACTGCTTCAAGGTAGAGGGGTAAATGCCTCTCTCTGGATCCCAGCCCTCACCTGTGCACAGACCAACATCATCTGTAAAATCAGCACAGCCAAGATTCTCTAATACCCTCCCCTGCTGAGAAGTAGGAGAAACAAAATATAAACCTCCAACTTACAAAAGATTACTAACAGGGCTGACAAGATGCTTTGTTTACCTCTGAGTCATAGTCTGCTAGGATCCAGGGGAAGACAGGGTACTGCATGAGGTCATTATAGGATCTGCCAGCCAGAGTGTTCAAGTGCATCAGGTACTGGAAGTTACTGATTTCTCCTCTCTTAAGGAAGACAGATAACAGCACAGTAAAGTTTTCACTTTCCAACAATCAAATGTCAACCTGCCAGTCAATGTGCAGTCCTCCCCAACACAGAAACTTACTTCAGTATTGCAATGCTCACTCTACTTTACTTTTAATACAGCCCTCCCCCTGCATTTTCAACAGTAGAACCATTTCCTATTTGAGGATATCATGAAATACGAAAAGTTAAATGCTGAGATACACTTTCTGTAACACTATGTTCCACCTGTCAGAATAAGAGGATGCAACTTATGTGTACTGATTATTTAGGTATTACTATAGAACATGGAATTTAATACAAAAAATACATCAACATTTTCATACTCACTTCCCATCTTTGAGTAACAGATTTTTCTCCCACTAAAGTGCTAAGCAAGCCAGACCTAGAGGGAAGAAGAAAGTGAATTTTTTGACTTTGCAGTAAGAGCTGGGTTACATCTTCACAAGACAGCCCAAAATTTCAAGATTAAAAGTTAAAAATTAGAAGAATATATCTCTGTTCCTTTTTGCTTTAGCAGCACCTTTTCTTAGAAGTCTAAACACATACTAAAAATTACGCATGTTAATTATGCAATTCAGTGCAAGTGGTGGCTGATGAGTAAAATATTTTTAACAACTTGCATCAATCTGATGGCTTCAGCCCTCCAATCCCTATCAGAATGTATCTGCATACTGATAACATTAATTCTGATACTCTCCAGATAATGCTGACATCAATGCAAGCATCATTTATTGGAAACTGATGACCCACAGAGGTTGTGAGGAACAGATGCACCTACCCTTGCTCTACGCTGGTGTTTGGTCTCTGCCCAGACACCGACTCCGAGCTGTCAGTCAGAGATGGCACCACAGCCAAAAACCTGCAGCAGCAGTTAAAAGATTGTGATTAGTGCTTCTGTGCTCAGGATGTCATCTCCTGAGAAGCAGCATGCATTTAGTACAGTTACAGACTTCCTTTTGAGCAGCACCACATCTCCAACAAAATCGCAGGAGCCTCTTCTCACTGAAGGCATGTAGTGCCTTCTAGTGGCTCTTTCCTGCAGGACTAGGGTGCAAGCAGGCACCAAAAAAGCTTCTACACAAGTATTTGCAAACATTCAATGTAAAATGTTCTAATTTATTTTACAATACCTTTGATAAACTTTGTTTCTAACCCCCTTCTGGAAAGCTAGAAGATAGTTCCGTCCATCTCCTGAGAAAACTTCAATTGCAATTGGCTGAAAACAGAGAAGACAAACCCATGTCAACACTAACTTATTTTCTTGTCAGCTCTGATGGTCAGGCACAGACCTGTTTAGTCATGCTACATGTGGCACTAAATTATGGTGATGCAGACCTTGCTTAGTTCAACTAAATGTTTTACTTTTGAACCACTGACATTGACTAACACATTCAATAAACTAAACCTGGGTAAGTTCCAACAAGGATGCCCAACCTAAACACTTCAATTTCAACACAGTCAAAAGCTTCACTTTCCAAATACTCAGTTATATATTGATTTTAATTTTTAAAAATTACATCTCCAAAACACTCAAAATATGGCTCCCCTATCCAAATATGGTATGCAAGTCACCTGCAAAAGGTATCTCCTTTTATGCACCTCCTTGATATCTTCATATGCAAAAATGCTGCAAGTTCTTTTGAGTTGACTTGGACCTTGCCTTGCCCCCCTAGGTATGATTGGCTCATGCATCCTGTAAAGGAACATAACAGGCAAGAGAGAAATTATTAAAAGAAGAGAAATTAAAATAATTATCCAATTAATTCATATGAGAGTCCAGCTACAGAAACAGCTGATTTTCACAATATACCATACCACAAATTACTCAGCACCTGAGGTCTTCTTGCATCTTACATTATCTTGGAGCTGACTCCTCAAAAACCTCATTGCATGTTCAGCTCCTAAGGAGGAAGGAAACTCTGTGTGGATGCACTCACTTTGGAGGCAGTGTCTCGATGTCCCGGATCTCCCTGGTGGCTGTCATGGTGAACCCATCGATGACATAGAAATGCTCTTTCCCAAAGAGAAGCAGCCCCTCGCTGGTGTCAAGGCCCTGAACCCGAGCACAGCGGTACATGTGCTGGATCTAGGAGCAAAAGAAGATGCTCAGGGAAAGCAGGTTAAGGAGCACAGGCTCAGACCACTGCTCTTTGGAACAAGTCCCAGACACCGCTTTATCACTTGTACATACAGCAAAAATCCTGCCAGTCTCTCCTTTAATCAGACCTAATGCCAGTGACTAGTAATACCTCAATGGTATGATAAGAATATATCTATTTACTACCAGTTTATCCACTTGCACTACGCTGCCTGAACGTATTTTAGAACCTGCAGCCTACTCAACCATGATAACAATGCTATTTAATGGTATACTTCAGATGGACAAACTCTGAAATACCAAACATACAGCATGGTAACCAACACTGATCTTGGGGATAAAATACTACTTATCAAAAGTTTCCCATTCTACAGAAGGCAACAATTAATTAGGAACAGTGTGCCAAGTTTTGCACTTATATTTTCATTGTTTATTTTCTATCCTGATCATTAAGTTGACAGGACAATAAACCAAGCTTCCCTTGCAGGCAGAAGGTTAAAAAAAAAAAAAAGTTTTCAGTACAGCATTTTTAGGAGCAGGCACACAAAGTACACATTTCAAGGAAGAAGCTGATGAAATATTCAGATCAAGGAAGGTATATAGGACATTCATTTATGCTTGGGATAGATAATGAAAAAACTCCAATGCATTAGATTTGAAATACACAGTACCTTCTCTCCTTCTTCAAGAAGTCGAAGCAAAGTTGTATTGTCAGTTTTCTCCTCTTCGTCAATAGAACTCCCTTCAACAATTTGATCCTGTGACTGGTCCTGGTTCTCATCATCTCCTCCATCAGGAGCAGAGCGAGATCGTTTCAGGGGAGGCTTCACCAGGCCTGGAAAAGAACAGAGACAGATAAATTTTCGTGTCTCAGGGTTTTGTTTAACTTCGCAAAACCTGCAATCTTTCAAATTACCGACCCAATGCTAAGAGAGAACAACAAGAATCCTGCAGGACTTAAACTTGTCTTAACGCAAATGCATGAGGTGGCAAACCAAACCATCTAACCTTTGACTCTTGCAATAGTGTCCTCCCCGTGCTCTGGCTCCTGCTGAGCTGTTTCACCCACTGTGTTCTCTTCTATGGCGTCCTGGAAGACGGCGGCGTTGCCGGATGCCAGGCGCATGTAGTACTCCTTGCTGTCATAACTGATAGCTCTCCTGTAGCGAGCAGGTTTCTTGGGAATAAGGGAAGAAATCACCTGGTCAGCAAACTCCTCCCTCAGTCCCTCACTGAAGGGGTTTCAGGAATGGGGTGTGCAGCACAGTGCATGCCCATCGAGTGTTTTGTGCGTGCTCATACACCAACACAGACAGGAACAGGAGGTCTGATCCGTTGGCTTATTTGCAAGGAGCTATAGAGCCACTCAAGCAATAATGGGGTTGCAGAAAGCCTGTAGATAAAACTACAACATGGGGCATAAGTGTAGTCAGTATGTTATGAACTGTCATAAAAGGCTGAGATTCTTGTGTGTAAGACTAATTGCTCAGAAGGCCATTTTATCTTTTTACTCCCTACCAACATATGCAGTTTATTTGTTAGCCAGCTGACCTCTTTGTTAGGCAGTAATTTGAATAAAAAATTGCCTCAAGAAGATATAGTGATGTGGAAGCTGGTATGAATTAAAAGCACCTAAAGATTGGGTTTAAGACTCAAAAGTTCTTAATTCAGTTGCTTCTTTTTTTAGTAAAGTTTCTGATGGTTAATGGGCAGGAGATTGGCATGAGAACAGGCATGTACCTGAAGTAAATATTTGAGCATTCCTTGTACCTTTGTGTGGTGTTTTTGGTCTCTCTCTCTTTTTTTTTTTTTTTTTTTTTTGGGGCAGGGGGCAGCTTTTTGCTTTGTTGAGCATTTGTTATTTTGGTTTGGGTTTTCTTTTGTGTGTGGTGTTTCCTTCCTCTTTATCTGTCCCAACCCCTACCACAGGATAATTTCTACATTCCTCAATTAAGGAAGCAACATTCAGAATAGAAATCAAACTATACCCTTATTACAAGTTGATGCTTGAGATGATAAAGATACTAAATCAGCACAGAAATTTATTATTCAGGTCAATTGGCTGTCCCCAAAAATCAAAAATGCAAGGCATTGTAATTTAGCTTGCTCACTAATGTTTAACCAAGTCTTCACTCCTTAGCAGCACAAAATTGCCAGTTAAACAATGCTTAAAACATTTGTGGAAACAACTTATGTATAACCTACAAAGAGAAATCCTTTATTGCACTGCTAAGGTGAAGAAAGGAAAACTAACAATTTATATTAGAAATCCTATATAATAGAATCACTTGCATTTATATGAATTAGTTTATTGTTGAAGGTAATTCAAATGAGAAATGCACATTACACACTGTACTTAGTGATGGGCAAGACTGTGACTAACAGAGAAAGGCATAATACTGAAATGCTTGCAGAGAAGCCACTTCCAAGCATGTCTGCTCTTTTCAAGTCAGGATTCATATTTTTTAAGCAAATGGGTGTGTTTTATTCATAGGGAGAAGAATCAGCTAAGACAAAATTAATACAGGCTTTAACAAAAGCTGGCCTTTTAAAGCCCATTATGGCCAAAAAGGAGAAAAACACTTCCCAGGTGCTATCTTGGAAGGAAACACTTTCCCAGGAAGTGCTTCCAAGTGATGTGTTGCCCATTACTAAACGTGTTCCACTGACCAATAGTTTCAGGTCCCAAAGCCACAATACTCCACACAGTGAGAACAGTGGTAGCACAGCCCAACACAGCCTGTTAGTGTGCAGCAAAGAAGGGAAGGTCTACAGAAAGTTTTATTAGGTGAAGATTGAGGACAGAACAGTAACATCTTCTAAAGTGATTACTGGAAAAACCCTTAGGTCTGGAACTATTCACTGAAAGAGCAAGTTGAAAGCCAAACGTAGAAGCCTTGTTAAGACTGCCTAACATGCAGGAGAAGTTGTATTTATTTTACATTCTTTTGGTCAGTGTACTTGTTTCTTTACCTTTTGAGGAATGGTATCATCAGATGTCTCAGGAAGTCTGCTTGAGAAGTCAGACTGGAAACAGGGCATCAATTATATAAGCATCAGAGAAAGAACACTTTTGAGAAGAATGTATGATGGCATGTTCTCTACTTCATGTGAATTAATTGTTACTACAGTGACTGTGTGTCAGACCACAAGCAAGCAAAAATATCTAATAGTTTAAAATTGACTGATTTCTATGTTTTCCCTGCTTTTTTAAAGTACTTTGACACTCAGCATAATTTGAGGGGAAAAAAAATCCTGCATGCATACATGCATGCTTAAAAAGACATAATAAAGACTGCTTTATTTATTGAAAACAGTGTTCCAAAATTAATAAGAACTAACTAAGCTTTCAAAGGCCACACACACTTCTGCTCCACAGTCTACCTTCATCTTCATGGATTGATGAAAGTACATTTCACAAATGCACCCAAACCAAGGCCTGTAGCCTTTTTATTATTTTTTTTCCCAGATCACTGTTTTCCACACTATCTAGATTAAGGCAAATAACTCAGACTGAACCTCACACAGTAATGGTAATTCCAGCCTCTGGAGGTTTGTAAAGATGCCTGTGCTGTTTGCTGGCAGATCACTCAGCATACTTCACCTTACACTGCAACATCTTCAAATTTGCTAGGGGTTGAGCCAAGTGATTCAGTCACTTCCCTAAACATATCATGAAGAACAAGTGGACTTTACCAACCACTTAGGACAGACAGACAAAATACCACGTTATAACAACAGAGTAAAACATTTCTGAAGAAAAAAACTATCCAAATAAAAAAAAAAACATTTTGCAGCAGGGCCCATGCCAAACTCCTGAACACTTACCACCAGGTTTGTTTCCTGCTCAGCCTCGGGCATGTATGGATACTGAGTGTAGAACATGTCGTTCCGCACCATCTTTTTCCTCATTCTGCAGGGCCCCTCGGTCATCTCCAGCATCCACTTGTCCAGGTGGGAGCCGATGGGGGGCCCCCAGAGCCCCCGCTCCCGCAGCAGCTCGTACTCGATTTGGGACCACTCCTCCGTCACGTACTTCAGCGCGTTCTGCTGGCGCTGAACACAAGGGCACTCGTCAGTGCACGGAGTTGGAAAAAGGATTTTAACAATGAGACCAGAAATTGGTTTGGAGGACTTCCTGTCCTTATTTGCATGGGAGAGAAGTGTCTAATGAAGTAAGTTTGGTGTTTTTTGTTTTTTTTTAACAAATTGCTTTTAATGACCTGTTTCTCTCAGAAGTTATTTCTTAAGATTTAAAGCACATAGCTCAGCAACCAGTTTTGAACCAAATGTCTTCAGGAACGTTTGGCAGAAACCACAGGGTGGAACAATTTCATTCTGGAAGGCACAGACCAGCCACTTCCTATAACTGCATGATACCATAAAATTTTCTTTGTGCTACTATGAAACTAGCATTTAATCACAATGCTTCTTCACATTTCCTCTAAGTTTTTCTACAATGCTTTAGAAAGACAGTGTATTTCCAATCTCTCTTTTTTTTGTACCCTGCTTTGTTTTTGTTTTTCCACACTTATAAAGAATTTAGGTTTCTTTAAAAAAATTCAGATTTAACGTGTGATATTGCTACAAGAGTTTTCATCTACAACCAGATCAAAATTAGTTTCCTCTTTTGTTTATTTGATTTTATCTAAAACCCCCCTAAAAATAACAGCTGTATGCAAACATTCCAGCATTTCACCTATGAGAATCCAATTTTTCACAAGTCTCATAATGAGAAATAACATTGATATAACCTGTTGGTTATACCAATTGATATAACAAGCCAAAATATCAGTGTCAGGTAATTAACACTGCAAGCCACCCATACCTCCTGGTATTCCTTATACTGCATATCAACCAGGTCCCGAACCACTGCAATGTGAGTAAACATCCACTGGGAAATTTCCTAAGACAAAAACAAGGTGACAGATAGAATAACACTTTATAAACAAGACATTGTTTGAATGAAAAGCCTATGAATACATCACCTTGCTAAACTTGCTCAAAAAGAATAGTTCCTTAAAATAACCACTTCCAAACAGTTCCAAAGACTGACACTGAGAAAAACTACTTTTCCCTTCTTCCTTTAAAGTAATATTTTGTCAATGGTGATTAGTCTGGAAATCCTCAAGACACCCATCCCTCCTCACTTTGTCCCATGGTATCTTTGTTTTCACTTACTGCTTCCTCTCCTGATACAATCAGGAACAGTTCCTGTCAGCTCTGTTTGTTAAGTTCTTCCCTTTCTCTTTCACTGTATGCCTGCTCACCAGGAAAATGATTGAGACCACTGAGAATTCATTAATTTCTCAAAGCCACTAATTTTCAGCTTGGAAAGAGAACTATCAACATATTTTTCCACAAAACTTCTAAACCTCTTTTTCCATCTTGAGGGCAAGATAGAAAAAAGAACCAACATCTGTATCACAGCTTCCATTTCAGTGCAGTATTGCAAACTGAACTTAAGATCCAGACTACCAAGCCATGAACCAGAAGCAGCTGAGCAGTCTCACCCACAATGAAGGGTTAACTCTTGGCTTAATGTTACAAATAAGCAGATGGACCTACTAAATTAGGACACAGAAGCAAGATGCCCAGTCTGGATAGTCAAAAAAAGGAAAGAAAACCAAGCACAAGATAATACTTCACACTCTGCAAGATATCCCACCTTGGGATATTTACCACAAATCCTGGATTTTAGACTGCATGTTATTACTTGGCAGAAATTACCTGTGTAGAGAGGTTGTGTTTACTCAGCCCACTCTCCTTGCGGTTTCTCCTGGAACCAGTCAATTTAGAGAGGCCAAATCCACTGCTGACTCGTGAGAGTTTTGACTGTGTGGTTGGAACCAAAGCCTCTCCTCTACTGATGCATTTTTTCTCATGAGCTGAAAAACAAAGTGTTGGGAGCACTTTTTAGAAAGTTTTTTCCCCCCTCACCCCATTATACTTGTTATTTTAGATAGAATGATCTTTTCTGTTGCTTCAAAAAGGTGTAGCTGTACTCTAACTATTTCTGCAAATATACTGGCCATCAGGGAGATATTGGAAACCTGAGCAAACAGCCAGAACACATAGAAATACAGAGACTGCAAAAACAAGTATTCCAGGTTTCCAAATATGTTTTCTGTATATCCAGATTAACCTCAATTACTTCAGAACAGTGAAATCATCAAATGAGTTACATCTATAGAATCGTAATTTCTGCTGTCTAAACAACTGTTCAAGCATCAGTTGATCTTGATTACATGGATGCAGAGCTAACTTGCCCATAACTTGCTGTCCACCAAGATTCCCAGGTCCTTTTCCTGCAGAACTGCTTCCTATGCTGAACAGATTTCCCAGCCAAGAATTAGTCATAGTATCACTGCCATTAGAGAAGGACTTATCAGCCACCCATTTCCCATCTCATCACCAGACCAAGAGCTTGCAGGCTGCACCCAGACATGCTTCAGAGGATTCCCTTCCCTGTCTGGCACATCTCATCCTGGGAATGGCAACAGAGGTCACCCCAGTCCAAGGGTTCATGGGGAGGAGCCCAATGCCTCTACCACTGTAACCTACAATATGCTATTTGCTGAGTCACAGAGGGCCCTGTGCACTGGAGTGTAAGAACACTGCAGAACACTGTAAAACACGCAGTTCATTCAGAGGAAATCCACCCTTCAGAACAGACAAATCCTCAGTCAAGACTTACCCAAATGATTCTGCCAACACTTTAAACTCGCTTCCTCAATGATAGGTCTGGCAACAGTTATATCCACTTGGCCACGATCATTGACAGGCAGTGTCACTTTGAAAACTTCTTCCAAAACCTGTTTTTTACTGTGGATCAGCTCTGTCCATACTCTGTTTATGGCTTTTAAAAGAAGCTGGCGACCTGTGTAAGTACAAGATCACAAACAGCAAACTCTCTACAGTGCTCATAGAATTGGCATTTTTAAAGTAGTGAGATGAATAATTTCTGTGATTACACTGTAGTTTCTCCCCCCTTGCATGATGTGTGAAATGCCTTTGGTCAGAGTGCTTTTTTTTTTGCCTTTATATATGCTATCAGAAAGCATCTAACAATTAATTTTGGCAGCTTTTTCCTCTGTGAATTTGAAACATTGGCTCTGATTAGTTGTGACTCATCTCCCACACCCATCTATTAATCAAATGAAATTGAAAACACCTTACAGGAGTGTGTGTCTAAATATATACATGGTTCTATACATACATTATGCTTCAGCATTTTTACATATAATGTGTGCCTAAGTACCTGCATAAATATCAAATACACACACTTAAGAATCACTGAATATTTTCTTCCACAGCTAATTCATAAATTTTCTTTGAGTGAAAGATTGTAAGCATGCTACAAAATAGTAAGTATATAGTTTATACCATGTATTTCTTACCTTAAAAGGAGCCAGTTGTATTGCATTTAAAACAGTGCATATAAAATTGTACTTCTAATTCTGGAGGATGTCCAGAAAACAAGGAAGGGCTCTTACTATTTTAACAAAACAATAATTTATCCTCAATGTGTCTTTCTTAGTATTTCCAATAGTTTTTCATCTATTTTAATGCATTTTTATACATACACAGCCCCCACGCCCCTTCAGGGAGTAACTGGGTAGCACACACATACCACAACCCTCTGCCCTGATTCACAGGTGTAAAAGATTAGTGATGACAATACAGAAGTGGCATTATGAGACATTTGTGGCTTTGTCATTCTCAGATTACCTTCACTGACATCCTGACTGTAGACTCCATCTGGTTCTATATCAGAGGGGATCATAATGTGCCAAGTTGTCATCCTGGCTTCTGCTTCCAATCCAAACCCCTCAACATTGCTACAAACACACAATGGATTAACAACCATCAGAACAAAAAGACATAAAAACCCAAGCCAAGATAAAGCATTTGTTTGTGCATCAGATTCACAAAGATTAATACACACTACTACAGCAAAGCATCTTCACTCCTGTCCATTTGAGTTCTGACCATCTGCAGTCACAAGCTAAACTGAAGGATTATGAAGAGATGATGTGCCATGGATACTGGTTTCACTAGAGGAAGATGGTCATATTTGAAAAAACACAAAACAGATGAGGCCAGAAATGGAGAACACTGGGGTTTGATGACTGTTGCCAAGTGTCTTTGCATGAAACACAAGTTGTGCATCTTCTTGGAAAGAACAAATGAAAATGCCAGGATGGCATTTGTAGCAATGCTGGAAAGTGGGTGCCTACAGCATTTGTCACAGACACCTGATTCAATGCATGACTGGCCTTACTCAATGCTACACAGAAGAAATACCAAAATATTCAACTTGTATGAAATGATTGAACAGACAAATCCAGTGACAGGACCCTCTGATAATAATCACCTAGTGCTTCCTTCCATCTTTAAAACATTTTGATTTATAAAAGGTTAACAACAGAACAGTTGGATAAACACATTCATCAGTATTTAAAATACCTGTGCAAAAGAACATTAAAATGTTCTCTATTTCCAGGATTTTCAAACCTAATTTTGTCTCAAAATGAATCTCTTAAGCTTGCTTGCAACTTACTGGCTGGAAAATTATGAACAGTCCTCCAAAATTTGCTGACTTATTTGCAAGGTGAGTAAAAAAAGAGGTTATTTTAATAGTTCCCAGCCCTGGTTCTGGAATGCCCTTCTGCCTGAGATATTTACCTTCCCACATGAAGATTAATCAAGCAGTGAGCTAGGCAGCTGATGAACTCCTGATCATGGTTTCCAGGTCCCAAAATTAAGTTCCTGTTCACAGTAAGGACCCTTAGGGAATCAAGGAGAGCCACTTGCTGAGGAACAGTTTTGTGCGCTCTTGAGAACTGATACAGGATGGTTCTGTTCAGGCAGTGATAAATGGCGTCCAGCGAGAGTCCCTGAGATCTCCTTTTTGACTGATGGGAAGTAAATAAACATGATCAGAAGTAGAAGCAACTCATTTTACTGGCACACAATCTTCCCTTGAATTGACCCAAGCTCATTTTCCAAAACTGGCATTTTGCTGTAAGTGTTAATTCCATGAATTTCAAGGACTGAAATTACATTAATGATTAAACACTTATAATTTTAAAATCTTTAAAGATACTGTTGATTTCTAACAGTAAGTCTTCTAAACAATCTCCAATAAAAGTGTGTGAGGAAGCTTCCCAAAAATGTCAAGGGAAATTTATTAGGGAGCTTTTCAAAATTAATGAGAGGCATATTTCATTGCTTGTTCTGGGGGATTTCTAAAACATAATGTGATCTGAGAGCAGTTCTTACTCAATTGTTCTTCACAGAAAGATGTGCCAAGAAAGCTCAGTAAAGAGAGAGTGAGCTTGAGGAAGAAAAGCACATTTCTGTGCTGAACCAAGCATGTATCACTAGACTGTTTAGTGACATCACTCCATGCATTTAAATATAACCTGCAAAAATGGCTTTTCAGGCAGGGTAATACAACAGCCCTGTTACCTGTGCAATGAGCTGGATTATGAAGTCCACAAGAAGCTTGGATTCTTTGTTGAACATGCCCTGCCAAAGCTTATCTACCACACGCTGAGTAAAATAAAACACGTTGTTCACCAGCACTTGGTAGCTTCCTCCACTTGTTATAGGCAGAGAGGCATCTTCACCTAGGTAAAAAACCCCAAAGTTTTCTACATTCATCAAAAAAGCCCATCTGCATAAATACATTCATATTAGTTTATGCTTTCTAGACTTCTGCAAAAGAGAAAGAGATTCAGTCAATGAAAGCTAAAACCTCATGGCTTCCCTACAATAGGACTTCCCTTTGATGTAAGCAACCACAGTTCTGGACTTCTATTTTATCTTTTAAAAAATGATTCTGGATTTTTAAAACATGATTCTGGACTTATTTTATTAATGCACTGCACCCACAGGAAGACAAATTTCTGCTGTGGCAAGAAATGGGGAGCCTTATAAGCAAATTTGAACAGAAATGCATACAGCCCCTCAAGACACCTGGGATGGAGGCAGAGCAGCCCAAGAGCTCCTGGGAAGTCCAGCAAGCCACCATGAAATGTGACTGGGCTCCCAAAGCCATGTAGCTTTTGTGAATAATCTCTTCTTACAGCTTTGGCACAATCAAGGCAGGGAGGGAAAATGCAAAGCCATGACACCATTTGCACATCAAAGGAAAGGAAAGGGGAAAAATTAAGACAATCAAGTTGCAACAAAACAGAACACCAAAAAAGAAAAAGTCACAGAATCAAAACCTAGTGTCCAAATCAATAGATTGATTATTAAACTGTGCTGTATTACCCAACAAAACATCAGCTGCAAGTAGGTGGTCCATTACTCCATCCAAAACATATGTCTGAAACTCTTTCTGCTGTGTTCGTGTTGATCTTTCAGGAGAAGCCTAAAAAATATATTAAAATAATATTAAGACATTAATCTCTCTGAGCAAAAAAGAAGGAGAGAGAGAGTGTTCTAGGTGGTTTCCTTTTCTCTCAGCTCCCATGAACCACTTTTTCTCTTAACATTCTGCCTCAAGTAAAAAGTTTTGGCTTTATCAAAAAATTTGAGCATGCACATCGAGTATACATTGGCTGTATATGGTCTTGCAGAGTAGGCATCATTCCTGTTTAAATCAAGGAAATTTATCTTCTGCCATAAGAAGAACTGGAAAAGAAGACATTCTGAAAAGGTGCATGAAACTCTCCACTACAAACATATGGTCAACCTGTGATCTCCTCAGTTGACACAAGTCACCTCCTTCAGTAAACAAAGGGTAAATGAGACAGATCAAACGTTTAAGTTGTAGAAAGAGAAATAACACAAAGTTTAGCAATGTGTACCTACACAATCCTATTTATGCTCAGGGGCCAGTAACACTGACAAGTGAGAACAAGTTAAAAGAGCTATAAAGAACTGCAGCCACTTGAACATGGTCTCAAAGATGCCTCCCAGTGTCTGTGCATAACTGACATCTTCTGATATTTCATTTGTTTTTGTTTTGTGACAGCAAAGAGGTGCCCAACTGCCCCAGGAAATTTGCTAGGAAATACATAAGCATGGTCCAAAATTTCTTCAGCTTTCAAAAAAAATCAGGGAGACTCATCAACACATAAGATGAGGTAACTAACAGGTAGGTCAAGGAGAATGAGAAGTGATGTGAAGTGAACATTTCAAAATGTACTGTTTGAAGGTGTAGGCAGCTAAAGAGTAACTGAACTCCTTACCTCCCTGCCTCACCACTAGCAGGACAATGCTTTCATCAAGTGTCACGAACTTCAGAAGTTTATTTGCAGCAAGGTAACAGTTACTTCGTGAGGTTTTATAGTATATGGCCCCATGTCTTTTTATCTAACTGGCACCATCTGTGGCACAACTTTTTATCTAATACAAACAGAACAGAAACCCTAATATTTCTTGCAGAGGTTTTATATTTTCAACAAAGTCAATACAGATGTCATGGTTGGAAAGGTGTTTACCCACTGAATCATACTCCACAAAAATAAAACTTGAGGAAAGCTACAGCTTCTCATGCTGGTTTTCCAAGCCATTAAAGAAAATTGAACAAACTATTCTTTATTAAACACTAGTGTTCCTTCTTTTTTCCACTCTTATTTCATGACAATTCCACTGAATCTCAGGTCATCACTAGCCTAACTTTGTAAGGTAATAGAAAAAACATTTTAGGGAAATAAGGTGTCACAACTAAGCTCAAATAACAAAACCAAACCAAACCATAAATCCCAAAGAAACTCTACCTCTAGCAGCAGGTCTACCAGTGGAGTCTGTTTGCTGGCTGGCGTGAGACACAGGTTATCAATGATCATC
The DNA here is from genome assembly GCA_030060385.1 of Muscicapa striata striata. Taxonomy (NCBI): domain Eukaryota; kingdom Metazoa; phylum Chordata; class Aves; order Passeriformes; family Muscicapidae; genus Muscicapa; species Muscicapa striata. The sequence goes on along the minus strand of JAREIS010000043.1, from coordinate 785,444 downwards.
ACACGCATGAAGTCAAACACAAACTTCTTGGCAGGGTGATTGGTCAGGTAGGTCTTGGTGCCCACATTGCAATATTCTGATTGGCTCCTGTTCATGCCAGAATCAGCTGCAAAGGCTTTGAACTCTTCAGCTGGAGACCCAACTTCATCATCAAGATCAGTGACCTGTAAAAACCAGCACGTTAAACCTGCAGAGATCAGCTAATTAATGTCAGTTTCTTCACTTCTCTATTCTTTGCTTGTCTTTCTAAGGGTATTTCACTTCACATTTTGCTTCTTATGAAGCCTTTTTAGAAAATGATGACGTTCAGGATCAGTCCCCCAATATGGAAACATTGAGTTTTGGATTCCAGAGGGAAATGATGATCTGGTATGAGTTACATTTCATGCTCCCTGACCAACAGAATTAATTGGGCAATTTCTAGATACTTGGCAAAAATAAATGTTCTCATGGCAAAAAAAAATAATAACAAACCCAAAAAAAAGTTTTGAAAAAGTTATTAACTAAAGCAGTTAAAATAAAATGAAGACAGAAGCCAACTAAAAAAGGCCAGCAAGCTTACATAACATAAAACAAAAAAGGAACTGAGCCTTTTTTTTTTTTTTTTTAATACAATACCTTCATCAGAGTGCAGTTATGGGTAAGCCGGTTTCCCAAAAATCTCTAAAAGAAGAAGAAAAAAAAAAGGGTCTCCACAGCTTTCCCATTTCTGATGAACAGAAACCTTTGAAAGGCTAGCTCTTAAAGAGGACTGTAACAAAAGCACAAACAGTAATGAAAGCTGTCAAATCCAGAAGACTGACTCTTTTTATGCAACTCCCTTCCTTAAATGAAAAGGGAGACAATATGATTTCCCTCAACAGGCTTCTTGCATCACCAGTTACATGTCAAGCAACCAAATGTTATGAACATTTGGTCTGCTTTAGCAGGAGTGTGTTTTCAAGAAATTAAGAGAAGCCCAAATACATATTATTTTTATACTCAATAGCAATCTAAGAAAAGCTGAAAGCCCTTCGAAAAAGTTAAGAATCTTCTCTCAAGGCTGAATTTAGATTAAAATGTTTTGTTACAGAAATCTGGCTGTGATTCAGCTATTTCACCAGGCCCTGATTAGTGCTACATATTTGGGCAAACAGAAAAGCTGGAGGAGTAAACCAGTTTGGAGTGAAGAGCACCCTCAAACAGCAAAGACCTCAAGTTGCCAGGCAGCTAACAGAATTTCAAGGGATCTAGCAGTTAAAGTCTGCTCAGAGACACATGACTCCTTTAAAAACTCTCTACAGGTGAATGTCAAATAACCATTACCAATTTTTAAGTGGCACCTTTTTTTTTTTTTTGAGAGCGAGCCCAAAGAATCTACTTTAAATGCAAGTTTAACAAAAAAGAAAAAAAACCCATGTCTTTAAGAGAGACTCACCAGCAGGGACTGGTTAAAAATTGGTCTCCCACTTTTATTGACAACAAAACAATAGCACACCACCAGTTATTATTTCCTGAAGTTTTTTATCGTACTCTCCATAGTTCTAGCATTTGGCAACCTCTAGACTAATTATCCTTCCACGTTCTTAATAAAATTACTTTTAGATGTTGACTAACAATAGCTAGTTTTTTTTTTCTTTTCATTCATATTCTAGAAATAGTATCATTTGCAAATAACACTAAGCTCAAAGAAAACTTCAGCAGCAATGCAAGCAAAGTTGGATTCACATCCTCTCCTGGCTTGAACTCAGTAGCTTCAGGAAATACAAGAACACTGTTTTGTGGTTAAGCCACAAAAGCAGAAATGGGAAGTGTGAGGAAAAAGAGGTTTTAGGTTTCATCACATCCTCCAGAGCAGAGGACTGACTCAGACTCTCTTGCTTTTGCAAATAGGAGCTAACATTTTTCATATGATTGAAAATAATGGCCCACTAGAAAACAAGCAAACTGTTGGCTGCCCCTAAAATGCTGTTTCTGATGTCTCTGCACAACAACTGCCCTGCAGTTTAACTGACCCAGTTTAACAAAGTCTTCTCTCAGTTCCACAACCCAAGTACAAAACATTCAGCTCATCCTTGATGATGACCTCTTCTGCAAGGGGAGTAGAGTTTTAGCTTGGTATGACTGGTAATTGATAAATCCTAAAAAGCAACACTCATGTGAAGAACAGAACAGGCAAGCAGTTGGATTTCCTACCATCTCAGAGTAAGGTCGGATGTTGAAAGGAAACACTGTTGCTGCCAGTGCACACAGGAACTCTGGGCTCATCCACAAGGAAATGAGGTCGGGTACATTGTGATACAAATACCGAAAGAACTGCATCAGGGTGACTGGATACTCCCGAAGCCAAGAGCCTTCTTCCTCTGACTGCCAGGGCTGGGTCGAGAAACAAACACCAGATTAGCACAGGCAGCATCAATCAAAGAATACTTACTTCAGAAAGGAAGAACACGCTGTGAAGCACGTCTCAAACAGGAGGCCAACTGCACTTTACAGCACATTATTGACCATAGCTAAAATGTGTGCCCTGTCACGTAATGACTCAGAAATATTGGCAACCATGACCAGACTGAAGCCAACCCAAAAAGTGATGGCACAGCTGAACATGCCTGGTGACAGCACACAAGGCACAGCAGATGTCTCCAAGCATGTCTCAAATGTAGCTAAACAGGTGAGGACCAAACACCAGCAGAGAGACAGAAGATGTACAACAGGAACGTGTACTGCAGCAGGAACACTTGTCCAGAAGATGCTTCTGGACACTTTACCTTGGGACAAACATGCAAACAGTAGAGCATATCACATACACATGATGACCCAACAGTGACAACTAAACAGGTGCTGCTTTTCAAGCACTTCAGGAGGCAATTTTCAGCAGATAACACATTCTGGCTTCAAGGAAATACAAAATTTTCTCACTGAGAAAACAACTTTCCATACTCTAGACATCAGACTCAAAGATGAGAAGATGACACATTTCTCTGGCAGTAAATTCATTTCCTCTGGCATGAACTATTCATAGTTGGGGACTTCTCTGCACTGGGAAGGTTCATGAACGAAATCTGCAACTCGCATAGCTCAGAGCAGATGGGATACAGAGTCTCAAACATTCTCCCATGATGTTAATCGGGAAAGAAATTTAATTACCTCTGCCAAGGACATTGTATCCTCCTGCTTTTTTGTTTTGTTTTAACTGCAGCTAAACAGAAAGCCTAGTCTTTTTGTAAAAAAGCAGCATTCATTTGTGGCTACTAATATTTCTACAGATACTAGAAAAAAAGTAACACAGAAAAATCCAAGAAAACTTCAATTGTCATCAAAGTATTATGAGCCTAACTCACAGTTCATTTTGTCATGATACTAAGAGAACCTCGACCTTTGTAATTCGGCTTTTGACCATGTGGAAAACTTGAACAACACAGTATACTGAAGTACTAGCAGAATTTTTCATGCTTACAGAATTCAGCATGCTCCTCAGCATTCCCAGTAACAAGAAGGCAGCTTCTGTGCAAACACTGTGTATTGAGGAGGTAACAGTGCCACAGGAGGCAGGAACTCCAAATATGAATGTCCAAATGGAGTCTAAATCAAACTGTAAGAGGGGAAAGAGAAGACATGAATAATCTCTTTCTCCTGTACATTTGCATACTGCTTTTTATTACCAATACAATATACTCATTTGGCAGTAGGTAAAAAATTAGTTGTTTTACATCCTCCAAACTTTAACACCAAACTTCATATGAAGGTCACATGTCACTGAAGAAAATTTCTTTCAATCATGACCTAATGAAACCACAACTCTCATTTCTCATAAAGTATCCAAGTGTTTTGAAACAAAGAATTGTCAGCATACGTGCTGCACAATCAACTTGACTCACATCTAGCAGTAAAACCCACATAGTACCCCACAGAAAAATGATATGAACAACACAAACAAATCAAGTTGTATTTTCGAGCAAGTAAATGATTAATCAATTAAAAATAAAACAAGCGTCCACCTCTAGCATTAGGAATGCTACTAAGTAGTTGAATTTAGTTTCAGTTTAACAGTGTCATACTTCAATGATGTAGGCAGAGGAGTGAGTTTCATGCCTCCACCTCATGGTAGCAAAGTGCTGAATGTGCTGTTAAGTATTCCTCTTGAGAGAGGAGGCAGACTCCTTCTGGTTTGAAAGTTTTACTTCTCAGTTCTCACTGACAAATAAATGTCAGCACTGCACCCATTCTAAATAGGCACCTTGTCTATCTGGAGTGTGTGTGGCTTTTCTTCATAAAGCACTACCCTGGGGTTTCCCAGGACTGTTGCAGGTCTAATAATATCTACTCGCTTACTTCAAAATAGCCCAAAATTACCTGTTCAGAATAAGAACAACCAGTATTTTTCAGCAACAACTGAGTTGTTACCCTATAAAACCACAGAGACCTTCTGAAATAAAAGCAACCTTGTTTTGCCTGTAACCCGTGAACTCTCTTTAATACAGCAACTGCCCACTCCTTAAAATAAAAAAAATCACAAAAAACCCACCTCACAAACAAAGAATACAAGCAAAATATTACATGTTTCATTATACATAAAAAATATATTCCCTTCAATGCCCACAACATGCCAGCTTGAACTAGGGATCTGTTTCTCATTTGACCCCAAAGTGGATAAGTGTGACGCCAGTGACACAGCCATAACATGCTGGCTTCTACATACTCCCACCCCAAAGAGCTTTGCACTAAACACCACATCAGGACTGAGAGTCAGCTGCAGAGAAGAAGAAGATGCCCTGGTTAATCCATTATTTTCTTTCATGACAGACAGAATTGCATTCACATCTTACTGGATAATCCCTACCTTGGCACCCTGTTTACACTGGCTGCTGATGACAGGTGCACTGACCTGCAGGTTTTCAGGCAGTTCAGTGACTGGCTGCTGCAGGAAAAGGGCCATGAGGAGGAAATAGAGTGCAGGGACATTAGTGTGCTTTGGGAGAAGGGATTGCAGGACGGGGAAGCCTGGGAAGTGACAAGCATCCCGGTTAATCTCCCGCACCGTGGATCTGCCACCCGCACTCCGGCCAACATTGAACCCTAGGACAGAGAACAAGACACAAAGCCAACAATGTTAAGAGGGAATTACCTGTGATGACCCTCTTTAACCTGGAGATTAAAACTGTACCTTCTCAGAAACTAATGCTGTAAAAAACAAACGTGTGCACACAGACTATCACACACATGACACCATTCTGCATGTCTCATTTTTTTAAACAACTAAAAAATAAAGGAAATTACTGCTTTCCAGTACCACACAGATCTTGTGTGTAACTGCTTACACACACAGGTCCATTTTCTGGCTGTGACCACAGTTTCTGACTTTTAAAACACCCAGGTCTCTGAAAACAAAATATTTTGCTGGCTGAGAGCAAAATGTCACCTTAATCTCAGCTACAGATTTATATAATGAAGCAGCAACCCATGGTCCATTTAAGTCTGTGGGCAGCTAATTTGTATCCAGAGAAATCTCCGGGGCATCTTATTTCAGATATTTTGTTAATGATTAATCAGCATTTCTAAGCATTAAATTATTTTATTTAAGTGCTGCCAGCACCACCTTTTGTGACCATGCTTCTACCTATGTATTTCCACTTCCTAAAGGAAAAAAAAATATATACCTGGATGGCAGAAGCACTTATTTTCAAGCAAGGAAAGAGGCAGGAAGACAGTTCAGTCTCCACATCAGCACAGTGAGCCATTGTTCTGACACTGCTAAAGGTCAGGTGGTTTTTCTGAGGCTTAAATACTGATACACTTTCTACCAGAAATTGACTTTTTAAACAGAAAACATCTATCAGGAATCAGACTAATGAAATCTGTACTACACAGCTATGGAAATTCCATCAGTAACCTTCAACAAAAATGCACCGTACTTGGTTTCATGAGAAATCTTGGAGCCAGTATGTTATGATTTATTAAAAAACACAGCATACAAAAATTAGATAATCTGTCACTATCAGGTTGTGAGACTCAAATTTAAAAAAATTTTCACCTCAGTCTAGCTTGGATTCAATTAGATACTGTAATAGGAAAAATAGGGAAACTCAGAAAATGCTTTTAAATGTAATTGTAAATCAAAATCTTACTTAGATTTTGTGACTGAAGAAAATATTTATGCTATTGGACATTTACAGTATATACTAAATAAAGAATATTCCCTAAAATGCCAATGGTTTTCAAGATTTTAGAGCACAACCATGCAAGGGAAATGCACGTGCAAACTTAAATAAAATACAGAATCTTAATTAGAATAAGCCAAACAACAGATGCTTTTTATTTTAACAATAAATATTTACATGTGTTTTACAGCTTCTGAAAAACTGTCTTCCTTAATCCTCCTAATCCACTGGCAATGCAAAGAACCATCCTATGCTTGTAGCTGAGTATCCTGAGGGATATATTGGGGGAAACAGTAAAAAGACCAAGAGTTTTCTTTAAGAAAAAAACCCCAAGATACTCTATTTGAAATCTATCAAAGACACAAAGCAGAAATAAATATTTTTTATGTTTTGTATATTCATTTCAGGAAGAGCCCTCTTCCTGAAGGAAGATCATTTCAACAACACTTCAATTACTCTCTATAGCAAACCAATTCAGAAAAACTTTCATGCAGTAACAGATCATGTTCTGCTGCAACATAGACGTGGTTCCTTCAACAGTTATTTGAGGAATAACAATGAAGTTAAAAGTACTATTGATACCACTGCTCTGATCTAAAAGCTACTGAGGCTTAAGAATGACCTTCATTTCATGTCATTGGGTTTGCACCAGGGCCTGATTAGACATTCATCTGAAAAGCACTATTTCATTTTGACTGGAAAAAAAAAACAGGTTGGTGGGAAATTGCCCCTACATCTCTCTATAAAGAGTTGACAAACATAATTTCAAATGTTTGGAGATACATTTCAGAAGCTCAGAGATGCTCAAAATGGGTCCTGTAGCACTAAAGCCTTATACACAATTCTGGGTCACAAAGGGTAACTGAGAGGTCTGATAATCCAGATAACTGAGGATTTAAGAACCTGAAAAAAAAAGCTTTTAATAGAAAGTGTGCTTGTGGACACAAGAATGCAGTAGAGAGAAAGGACAAGGAATTCTGAGATAATACCATGAACACAGAAATCTCTAAGACAGCAAAAATCCAGACTGGTAAATCTGATGGACACAGCACTCTCTAGTCAAAGCAGCTCAGATATAACACTGACAATGCTCTAAAAGTAAACAAATAAGGAATTTTTACTGCATCTTTATTACTTTTGTGGATAAGGTGCTGCTCTATGCTTCCTTTGCATGTAGCTCAGCTGTGCCTGCCCACAGGACACACTTAACCTTACCATGATGATAAGAAAAAAGACCAATTAGTTATCTGCTTTGTGCAGATGAGCCAAAACTAACTACAATGACACCTGTGTGATCTCAGCTAAGGGCAGCTTTGTAAAACCACTCCCTTTTGCCTAGGAAATCTCAACTCTTGCTTGTAAGAAAAATGAAGTGCAGAAGCATTTGATGGCAGCACAGATAAGTAGCAGAAGTGCTCAGAGACCATCCCCACAATAACCCACAGCTTAACACCCCAGCACAGGTGCTCCAGCAATCCCTGAGCCCCAAGGGGCTGAGATGCCTACCTAGCACAGTACCAATCTTATTGGTCAGGACAGAATCAGTCTGATCCAGCCAGCCTCCTCCACTGAGACCCTCCTTAAACTTGATAAGGATGGACTGATTGCTCAACAGGACCACGAGAATTCGCATGGCTGCTGTGACTGTGGTGGAATGCAGATGTTCTTCCATGAACATCATAATCCAATCAAAACCCAGGGTCTTGACCAGTTCTTCACAAGCCCTAAGTAAAGTGAGAGAGAAAAAAAAGTCACATTTTACAGCATTTAGTTTCCCACTAAACAGAAAAAAAAAAAAAATCAATGTCCTCCACTGCAAGGCAAACTTCAATAGCAAATTCTTAGTTAAGTTTGCTACAAACAAGTAATGTCACTTATCAACTCTTTTTAAAATGAAACAGCAAATGTGCATTTGTTTAGAAGAAAGGAAGGAGTAAATACAGCTCCTCAGACTAATTCCATTGCATAAAATTTCTCCAATTGTTGCTTTTGATAACAAATAAGGATTCTGAACTGAAATCTCTTTGTTGAACAAGAAGTTTTCACAAGTCTTCTTAATCAACTGGTATGAAAAAAGGAAGGAAGGTTGTTTCTTTGTTTTTATTAAGGGAAGAGTTGCTTGGGAATATTCAGAAGATTTTTTTTTTGCAATTTTAAGGGGCATTCTAGGGTCAATAATCTTAGTGATAACCCCTACTGAAGGTGACTATCCCACTTCTCTAAAAAGTTCTCTTTGACAGATCTTATTTTTTCTACAGCCATGCATGAAGTCAAAACAACAAAATGAATCATGTATCCCATTTCTACTAGCATACCTGAGAGTAATTCAGTGACATCTGCATAAATCATTCAACAGCATCCATAAAAAGATGCAACTCAACTAGTGAATAGAACGGAGGCAGTATAATTCTTCCCCTTGAAATAAAAAACTACATCCTTTCCCTGCCTCAAGGGATTTTTTGTACTTACTGCAAATTAACAGTTGTCTTTTCTTTAGATGTATAGAGAAGTTTCAGGAGGATATCTAAAAGCCTGTTCCGTAGTAGAATAAGATTAGCTGAAACAAGTCCTCCAAAATCATCCTCTGTTCCTAAATATTGAAAAAAAAAAAAAAAAAGCAAAATTAGGATTTATCTTGGGCATTTTAAAGGCTATTCAAAAATTCCATATAAAAGCAAATACAACCTGACCCTCACTCAGGCTGCAAGAAGCTGTGCAGAAGTGCAAGCAGCCCACTACAAGGTGCTGAGAAATGTCTGGTTCCCCCTTAGCACTGTCACAGCTTGAGGCAACATATGCAAAAATGAAGACAGATAAATGGATAATTTCCAGACCAAGATTTTGTGCACAAGATACAGACACAAAGGATTTTCTATGGCAGAAATCCAACAGCAGTGGTGAACACCCGTAGCCTAAAAATCTCATGCCCTTTGCCTCAAAAGCTTCTCTCTTCATTTCTGCCACATCCTAAATTCGACCCCAAGGTTTAGTCCCCTGTGTAGGCAAAAAACAGCTCAGGTTGCTGTTAGTCTGGGAAAAAAAACCCAAACCAAACCAAAAAACTGATGGCCTGTAGTGAGAACACCAATCTGGATCTTTCTCCAATCCCAAGACCCTCTTTTCCACTAAAATGCTCAAATTTAATAATCTTTGAGACCACAAAACCAAAAACTATTCAGAAGGAACAGGTGAGGCACAGGAAGATAATGATGAATCCCATTGGACCACGGTTTGGGTTGGAAGGGACCTTAAAGATTTTTGAGTCACTACCCACCTGCCATGGGCAGGGACACCTTCCACTGGACTTCCTCTGGCTGCTCAGAGCCTCATCCAAACTGGCCTTGACCACATCCAGGGATGCTTCTCTGAGCACCCTGTTCCAGTGCCTCACCACCCTCACAGTAAGGAATTTCTTCCATAAATCTGATCTTAAACAACTCTTGCAGTTTGAAGCCATTCCTCTCCATCCTATCACTACACGCTACTGTGGAAAGTCCCACTTCAGAATGTGCAGACTTTGTTATTTTGTGACCAGACCAATATAACTAACTTGAAAAGAAGAAACTTCTCTCTCACTTATCCTTCTACACCAGTATATTCCTAAGAGATGCAGAAACAGAGGTTCTTTGGATAATCCAATCATTCTGTTTATTTGGCTGGCATTCATTGTGGGAATAAAATATTTCTCTTCAAGGAGACTGAAAATACAATTGCACAAGGTAAATAAGGGTGGAAATGGTCTCAATTCAATGTAAGAATTATTGAAGGATGGTAACATTTTTTTTTTGCCTTAAAAAAAAAGTTACTAGGCTGTCTTAGTTAATTCTTTCACTTCCTCCATGTCTGGAGGGCTGATGCACCTAGTAACCAATTTGTCTTTCTTTTTTTTTCCCTTTTCCCACAGAGAAACAGAGATGCACAGCTGATTGGAAGGAGCAAGTGGAGGAAAAAGAACAAAATCATACAGTGTTAAATGAAGGAAACAAAAAAAACTTGTTTTGGTCTGCTTTGCACTCAATATTGAAAAAAAAAAAGCCCACTAACTGGTAGGCATGTTACAAAAAAATGGCAGCACTGTTAATGACACTATTTCTACATGTTTTTGTATTCAAGCACAGAAGAGACCACAAGGTATTTTATTCCACTGCTTCTAAGTACTGTCAACACTTACCACTGTCAAGCTTTTCTTCATTGTTTATTTCCATGACCACAAACTTCTCACAGACTGCAAACGTAGGTAAAGTGGAAGAGATGAACTGTCCAAACCTTGATGTGTACAGAAAAAAACATCACTCACTGATATGACAGATGCACTCTTATCCATCAATAATTCACCTGACATAAAACCATGACACCAGTGACAGGGAGATACCTAAAAATGTCAGCTTTCTCACATCTGAAGATTGATTAAAATGGTATTCACTAACCAAAGCACAAATTAACTTGTAGTAATTAATGGAATATTTGCAGACAAGTCTGCAGGTAAGGGACCCTGAAAATGCTAGGATTTAGGAAAGGAAGCTGGGAGATGCTGCTGAGTCCTAGTAAAAGCAATACCTCAAGTAAAAGGAGAACAAAACACTATTCTCAACCCCTTACAGCTGAACAATTATTACATCAAAACAGTGGTTACTCACTGTTTTTTCAACTCTGGAAAAACATTTATGCCTATAGCTTGAGGTTATGTAACACAGGGTCATAGTTTTGCATGACAAGATGCTGATGTACCACTCCAAGAAAGGAGATGCAATATATTCCTCTTTCCTCTGCAGCTAACCTGAAATGATCCCTAGCTAGTGCAACTTTTCCCAAATTAATTCTTAATTTTTTTTTTATTATCATATTTCATTTTTTTTTATTTCCAGGAAGGAGAATAAGGAACACTGGTCTACAATCTATTCTGTAACCACTTAAGCATAAAGTCAATAGTTTTATTCTTGAATAATTTTTTGTCCTGTATAATTAAAACAAAGACAAGTAAGATTCTCAGGTTGAGGATTCTGATATCTTTAATTGTACTTTAAAGGAAGAAGCTGGAAACATGACCATGCATATGCAAAGAGCTCCCAAACCCCACAATATTTTATCCATTTCCATTATAATGAAATGAGAGATGAAAAAAAAATCAAGTTATCAAGGAGTTACACTAATTTTAAAGCATTTCAAATACTCCTGCACATATGAATTGCAGTAACTAGTGTAATTTTCATCAGCCAGAATTAGTAGTACTATATCTGACAACCTTAAATACCTTTTTATACAGAAAAAATCTGGAACTAAACCTCTCATTTGAAATAGTAATCAAAACTGCATTTTAACCAGAAGTGTCTTTTTAGCCCATCTCAAATAACATTCAATGGTATTCAGGAGGAGTGCTCAGCATCTTCACTTTTTACCTGTAGAACATTAAACCAGTTTGATCATTCAACCATGCTTGGTCACTTGCAAACTGAAAATCATAAGCAAATCAAGGCTTCAACATATTGTTGATGTCTAGTTCAATCCAGTGTTCATAGAGGGGAAAAAAAATCATCAGTATATGAGCATTCCATGTCACACACTCCTCAGCAATATGACCATGAAGTACTTCTGACCAAGGCAACAGAACCAAGAAAGACAGAATTATCCATGTGTGAGCTACCTGAGGAGGTCATAGCTGCTGGGGAAGCCCTGAAGCAGAAAGCTCAGCACATTGCTAATGGCAGCAATAGTGGGCTGGGACAGGGACATGTCTCGAAGAGTCAACAGCAGCCTTGGGATGAGCTGGAATTCCCTCATTAACTTGGCATTCTTTGCTGCTTCACTGGAAGAAGAAAAGAAATGATATGGCCATTTAAAATTGGAAATTAAAAATCCTCTAAATATCACCTAATCCTGTAAATCCCATTGCTAGGCTTACATCAGTTCATACCTCGACTCAGTGAGGAGTTCAATGAAGTGCTCAAATAATGACAGATGAAGCTCATAGGGTGCATGAAGCCAGACCTGAAATACAGAAAAAACAGTATTTTTTGTACACAAATTGACTTGCAGGTTAAAAACAAGCATTAACAAATAGAAGGTTATGAAGAGATTAAAATCATTCCTATACATGACTGTTTACCTGGCCATGAAGAAGCACACATCAGTTCCAAAAATACTCTCTGTAAGGGTACCATGATGAAAACTTCTAACGGGATCTAGACAAAAGGTCACACACTGCCTTTTTACACAAACTTTAAACAGACAGTGCAATGACTCCAAAGGAGCTATTGGGGTTTACAAGGCTGTGTTAAATTTATTTGGTCTAAGTGAAGGTTTATATCTTCATAAAATTAACTTACTACCTTCCACCAAGATTAAACTCAAGGTCTTCCCTGATTTTATTTTTTACCCAGAATTGCCTGCACTTAAATTATTTAGATTCTCGACCAAAAAACTCAAAGTATCAATTGCTCAATCAATAGAAGTAATAGAAGATAAAAAAGCCAGAGAGCTCACAGTTACAGCTGCAAATCTTAAAAGTGATTTGCTGTTAAGCAAAGCATAATTAATACTTGTGATCTGGTGTATAAAATTGGCTTAAATTAAAAGCTTTCTAGCTTTTGTTTTTCTTCTAATCTTATAATTTAAAATGATGAGAACAAATCTTTTAATTTCCCTGTTCTGCATGAGTAAGAACATCCAATTTATCCAAATTAAGTGAAATGTTTGGGTCACCTATTTCTAAATAAAGTACATAATTTTAAAAATCTCAAAAAAACTGAAAAAAAATCCCCAGCCAAAATCTCACTCTCAGAAAGTTTGTTCCTAATAAGTTCTCCAGGAGTGCTTTGAAATACTCAAATAGACATCTAGAAAAAGGAAATGGTTGAGTCTATTAAGTAATTTATGCAAAACTCACTTGCAATATTAAGCAGCATCTTATAGCTGGCTTAGGAGTGATAGTAGGGTTTTTGCTTCTTTACTTTAAAATGTACATGAGTCAGCATTCTTTTAGTCAGTCTATGTCAGGTACAGATAATGCCAAAGAAGCACACACAAAGGGATAAGTTTGGGAATCTTTTATCAGCCTCTACTGCATTAGCATTTCCTTCTGAATACTTTCCCTACTTTAACACAACATTTAAGTATTTCATAGGTCATGCAAACAGAATTTTAACTCCCTTACTACCAACCTTGCAGGATATATGTATGATAAAGTGATTCATATATGCTGTGTTGAAAGTTTACCTTCTACTTTTATTTTCAGGGCATTTTTCATGCCTTGATATATATACTGCAGTAGAAGATATGGGTGAAAAGAAATTGATGAACAGAAAACTACAGAATATTATCTTCTAAACCAACAAAAGGCAGAAACACCTGTGGCACCCATCCATTGTTTGTGCAGCAATTCAAGCTATTTCAGCAGAAGTTACCAGTAAGCTGAGTTGCTAAGTAAGTTGTTGCTCAGCTGCTTTACTGTACTATATAAGAAATAGGAAGTTCTCAGGATAACAACCTAATTTACTATTGTTGAATATTTAAAGTACACTATCAACATCTGACTTAATCACTACCCAGCATCATAACCACTTTTCTTTGCAGCTCTACATACTTCAAAATCACAGAGCAGGTCCTGGAAGGCAGCAGAATTTGGGATAATGGATGTCTCGTGCCCGCTGTCAACAGTTCCCACCAAGGAAAAGGTCAGGTGGAGTATGTGGCTGTTCAGAAGGGACCTTTTCTTCTTTAACAGCATTGCCAGCAGCTTGAACAAGTAAACAAAAAAGGAATCAGTCCTCTGAGTACACAGCAATGTTGTCTAAGCATGCAGGAGAACAGATAAAGTGCCTCTGTCCCTTTTGAGAAGGCCCTTAAAGTATGTCTGCTAGTTGATACTCTTGATGAAAGAGTTTGAAACTGTCATCATAATTCATTACAAAAGCAGCCCATCCAGGATATTCTCCAGCTCATAAAATATCTGTTTACACTGCAGACAGGATCTAGACCCTGAGGATTAGGGACACACACACCCCCTCTCAGCTCTCTGGCAGTCAGTCCCAGTCTAAGACAGCACATCCTCAAACAATTGTGTTCCTGGACAGCAAATGTGGACATGGCAGACAAATGGAGCAGGCCTAGAGCACTGCATGCCCACATGAGAGGTGTTCTGGCACTGAAAAAAAGTAGTATAAATCTGAATAAGCCTCTTTTTTTTTTTCCTATGCTTTGCTCCCCTAGGCATGACTGCAGTCCTCACTTCTGCTCTAACTTCTTATAAACTGGGCTGGGAAAGAACCATTTGCCGGATTTACTGTTACAGTTTCTTTTCTACTGAAGCAAACTTGTTTAAACACTCAACATCCTGGCCTGTTCAGCTTTACCTTCCTCACTGAAAGACTAAAGAAACACAGATTTCTGGGAATCTCCTCTAACCACACTATTTGCTGATGTCAATACCAGTGGAATGTAAGGTCATTTGTGATGATCCACAGACTACTCATGGTACAAAGGGGACACTGTCTAGACTTGCTTGGCCACAGTAAGTCAAGGTCTGCACCAGGCTCCTTGGAATGATATGTTTTGATCTAACTGCACCAGGCATTAGCATTACAAGGTTTGCAAATACATAGCCCAAACCACAGAACTTTCCTTTTCAATAAAGCAGCCTCCATGAAAAACATAAAACACATTGCTCATGTGAAGACCTTTTCATATCAGTCAACCAATCTTTCTGCATAACTGATTGCCTTTTCCCCATCCCAGTGGAGAACTAATGTCTTCAGCTTGAAAGGAAACAGCATGACTAACCACAAAATCTATGCAGTCTCCTTAAAAGGATGCTTCTAGGAGTTCACTTGTTAGGGTTTTTTATGTGTGCTTATCATCTCTCTTGCTGGCACATCAGAGACAAGCTCCCAGGCTTGCAGGAGTGGGTTCAAAATCACAAGAAAAGAATCACTTAAATATGATAGTTGTGCTCTTCCATGCTGTTACTGAAGGCTCAGCTTCAGCAATGCAGCTAAATGTGCACAGTGGCTTAGCAAAAAACTGCTCACCCTCTCCTTTAAAAGAAGTCCTAAATAATTCATCTATGTTAATTAAGCAGGAGCTCAAGAAACTTTAAAAGAGAAACTCAGGTTACAACACAACACGAGATTTCCATGGGAACTATGATGACAAACAGGGAAATTTAATTCAATCAGCCTGGTCTGTTTTAAGACATTTCTTACATACCTGATATCCTTTGATTCTTTCCATCTCTTTGCTGGCCAGTGGATTGCTCTTTACCACACAGACCAAGGCTTTCACAGCTGCATATAACCCTTCCACATCTGATGCCATGGCTACAAGTCCCAAAATAGCAGCAGCCCCACCAACATACTGCAGTGTAGTGGCAACAGGTTTGGGGACAAATGTTCTTACTCCTGAGCACAGACAGAAAATGAATTAAAATATATTCAAATCTAATTTCTGCAAGAAAAAATTGTAAAAGCTATTTTTATTTTAGCATTAAACCATAATAGTTCTTAAGTGCTCAACTCACCCAAATACCCTATCAAAGCTGCACCAATGGAGCGTGCTGGTCCATTCAAATGCCCTGCCGAGTTATGGAGCAGCTTCACAGGTGTGGCATTTTCATGAGAAGAAATTGCCAGCTGAAGAAAAACAAGGAAAAAAAAATCAGGGGTTGAAGGGAAGAGGTTTTTTTATGCAAGCCTAAAATTCATAATTTACAAATTTCCCTACTGTCCAACCACTCTCTTAGCCATCTTAACAGCCCACCCATTGAATCCATCTTTCTCCGATTTAGAGAGAAAGATGTTGTGGGGAACTAAGTCAAAGGCTTTACAGCAGCCCAGATAAATCCCATCTGTAACCTTTCCCTTGTCCACTGAAGCAGTCACCTCACCATAGAAGGCCCCAAGGTTGGCCATCTAATGCCCAGAGGAGCTGTGAGCTCTCAGTTCCTGGAAACATTCAAGGTCAGGCTGGAATGCACTTTGAGCAACCTGACACAGTGAAAAGGTGTCCTTGCCCACAGGAGGGGGATTGGACTAGATTGTTCCTGGCTGCATTGAGCAGATTGTCTTGAAGTAAGTTAAAAGAAAGGAAAAAGTCACACACATGAACTGACTGATTTCCCAACATACCTGTTTGGCAATAGCTTTACTATCCAACTTGTTGTAAACTTTCCTTATTTTTGCCACTGTAAATGAAGAAACTGACAGTGCATAGAGACCAAAGGAGACCTTCTCTTCTGGTACCAAAGATACCGGCGATGGATTGATTCCTTCAGATTTTGAATCTTTACCTTAAAGACAAAATAGAAGTTCCCTTCATTAATGGCATTATTTTTCTTTTAAATTTGAAGAGTAAAATCTTAAGCAACTTATACTGCAGAATAGGTACAAAAGGAAGATTTTGTACATCACAGCAAATAGCTGTGATGTGATATTGTCCAGCCTAAGGGCTGTAAACTTCTTTTCCTTTCTGAAGGAAAATAAAGCAATCAAAAACCAGAGAAGCGTTTGGTAAATCTGCACCTTTCCCTGTGACAACTGGCTTTTTACTACAGTTTGATAGGAAAGCTGCTTTGGAATGGTATGAGAGATGCAAGATTCAAAGAGAATATATAACCATATCTTTAAAATTTTGTATCCTTTCTAACTTAACTTTCTACAGATAAACATAGCATACAGTATGAATAATGACAGCTTTAAGCCTTTCTAACTGGTTTAAAACCGAAGTGAGGAATACAAGCACTTCTACTATATCTCACACAAGAATTTGGATTTCTATCATCCTCCTCAACAGCAGCTACTAATCTTCCTATGAACAGCAAGCTTTTCCTCCCTGCTCCTGCATACTGTCTCATCTCCCCTGCCCGTACGCACACACAGACTCCAGCCCAAATTACCAGGTGCCACCTGACCTGTACTTACATGGAACATAAACAGCTTGGAAGCTCCCCACGTAGTTGGGTCCCAGCTCATAAATGGTGCTGACCCCTGGGGCAGGCAGCACCTCCTCCAGGAAGTGTGTGGGGCCCAGGCGCCACACCAGGGAGGAGAGCTGGCGCTGGGCGGGCGGCGTGCCGATGTAGGCGTACACCGTGCTGACCACGGGGGGGTTGGCAGAGCCAGAGCCACTGGGGCTGCTGTGGATGTAGTGAAGCTGGGAGGGGCAAAACACAGGCAAGTCAGTGAGGGAGCAAGGGTATGGTGTCCACAAATGGTTTTGGCAAGCCAGAGGAGGTATCAAATGATTGCCACATAACACAGGGTATTCCGACGCTGTACTGAACTAGACAGTGAAGAACATTAAACAGAATGGAAATGCAAAGACCAGAAGTGGCTACTGAAAGATGAAGGTGTCTACGGAAACACAGGAGGAGAACATTCTGTGAATTCTGTGCCTAAAGAGGCTGTATCTTGATTATAAAGACAAGGCTTTTTTTTCTATTTACCTTGTAGAAATTCTGTTACAGCTATTGAATGTACTCATACATAGCCAGAGAGAGGGCCAGACAGACACTCATGTTGTTGCCTTAAGTTTTAGCTTTCATATTTTCCAGATTCTGCATTGCATTGGTGTGTGACTCTGAATTTCATATAAAGTGCTAGCAAGTTCTCTTCAGTTTAGTTAGACAAAATAATCTTTTTCTAGCCCGAGAACCAAGGACACCATTGCAGCTTTAGCTCAAGAAGTATAAAAAGTGGCAAATTGAAAAAAGACATCTAAGAGGATGGGACTTCATAACCTGAAGCTGTAATTGGACAATTAACCCCAATATGTAAATGGACCTAAACTTATAAAATTGTGAATACTTGTGACCGGTTGTCCATCTTGGGCAGAGCCATGGCCAGGCTCTTGAACTGCCCAAGGTACATCCTTTGAAGGCCTTTTAATAAATACCTACTTTATTGCTTTAGCACTGTTTAGCCTCTGTTCTAGGTAGCCTCTCTACAGGCACCAATGTATTACAGCTGTCAGCATAACAACTTATTGTAGTCCTCCCATTGCAAAAGGAGTACTGGGAGGAAAACTTTGAAAGTCAACATGTTGTTTTACCTACAGCAGTACAGTAAAAATAGCTATTTAAACCCCACACCAGGTTGTGCTTTATCCCTTAAAGCTCACACTTGCCAGGTGTCAAGTGAAGTTTGGTATCTGTTACAGCTTGGGACTGTACAGTGGACAGGTCTACAGTACTCTTCACTGCTCTCTGCAGTTTCTTCCACCTAACATTGAGGTACTGACCTTTGCAAAATTCTTGTAAGGTTTTTTCATTGCACAGGGAGAGGAAAATCACTTCAATCAGTAAAAATGAGGATTGAAAGATTTATTTTACCTTAACAGTGTTGACAAGCTGTCCATCGAGGTAGAGTGTAGCTGTGCTGTTCTTCAGCATGCCTTTACTCATGACCAGAACTAGGTGATGCCACTGGCCCTCCACAATGAGGTCACCGCAGCGGAAACGGGCACAACAAGGAAGAATTTCATAAAATGATGATTCCTCGCTGAAGTCATCAACTAAAGGAAAAGCACCAGTTAGTGGGCACCAGCAGAAATGTTATAAGAGCTTAAAAATCTCAGGACATATTCAGATTTTTGAAAATTGTCTTTTACTTCTCACCTTCTCCCCTCCCTTTGAAATTTTAGCTGGAATTACTAGTTGGCCAAAGTTTTTACTTTCTCATGCTGCCATGCAAGTCACAGAAAGATCTTTTGTTGTTTTCCTGAAGAATTTTCTACAGCAGCAGTCACTAAGAAACAACAGATGTCTCCCCATTTTTCACTTTTCTCACACCACGGAGAGGATGATACCCATACTGGCAGACTTTTTATTCCCACTTTTGCTTCACAAAAATGACCCTTACTCTACTTAAAAGCCATCCCAACTGGAAAAAAAAAAAAAAAAAAAAAAAGATAAAAGAATCCCCCTAAAACCCAGGGAATGTTTCAACAGAAACCATGAACTTTTCAGATCCCTCTTCATTCTTTCATACTGAAGGAAAAGAAGCCATTAATCCTCTTACCACAACAGCTGCCTGCACAGGGAGAACACTCATTTCTTTAGAAACGGCACAAGGAAAATGTTAAAAGCAGAGTACTTAGAACTAACATTCAGATACAAAAATAATCTCAAGTTCTTTTTCTCAGCCAAACATCTTTGAGCACAATTCTTGCTCCCAAGAAGGGTCCTTAAATCACCCCATTTATTCTTAGAAGAGACTGTCAGTACTTCCAATCCCCATGTTGTGCACAGCAATTCCAATCTCAGTTCTTCAGGTTTTTACCTGCTCAGCACTCAACAGTACACTACCAACTGATGATTTAGACACAACAGGGTAGCACTTGAGTGAAGTGCCCGGGTTCAATTAAAAAACAGTCTTTATAGTCAGACACCTTCAGATCTTCTCTGACAAAGCTCTTTCAAATCCAATCTCTTTCAGGAGTTTGATTATAGGTACTCACTGAACTAAAAATATATAAACTATAGCTTTAGTGTAGGCTAAAGCAATTAGTGTGAAGATAGACTTGCTTCATTCTCTAAGAATTTGGTCCTCTGAGAAAGAAAGCACTGTTAGTATCTCTGTAATTCAGGAGGTTTAATTCCTACTTTATACTATGGGTTTTCAGCTCTCAAGTTTCAGGTGTTGAACCTGACTTCTACCAAGAGAGACTTCTGCAGTTAATGATGTGAATGTCTGCTTACAGATTATTTCTTATTTTCATGGTAACAGTCTCCTTAGCTGTTCATAGGTTTTTAATAACAACATTTATATGAATTCTTTATTAGTGCTGCCTACTCAAAAATAAAGAACAGAAGCAGGAACAGGTTTCTGACAACCATTTGGGCTGGTCTGGTGAAGAGCTAAGCCTGAAATACACAAAGAAGGCTGCCCTGCTCCTCTCAGCTCTTCCAAAGACCCAGTGTTTAACAGCCTGTCGAAACCAACCACTTTTGTAGGCTCCTATGGAGGACAAGGCTGGAGACAGGAGACAGCTCATCCTCAAGCCCCTGAGTGCACTGATAGCTCTCTCTAGCAAACTTAGGGGATCATCAGCTTCACTCAGATCTTTACTACATCTCCAGTAATTCCTCCTTTGGTCACAGATACTGAATGGAGATACAAACTGTTTCTGAAAACTGACCACAGCATTAAAACATGAAGTGAATCACTGACTGCCTTCAAAAAACCCTCCAGTACTGGGACTATCCAGGCCAAAAAAGCCTTCAACCTATTAGTTTACTATTTCCAAACTTCTTCAAAGCAAAGAGAGTTAAAATTTGCACCTCAAGACCTCAAGAGATGACGTCTAAAATGCATGACACAAGATAAATCAAAGGCAAAACCTTTCAAAATCAATGATGTAATCCCCCCCCGAATATATAATACCTGGGGTTTTGGCAAAAAAAAAAAAAAATATATACAGATATCAAATCTACTTTGGAAATGACAAAAGCTCCATAAATTAATGTTTACATTTTGCATTTTCCCATAATCAAAACCCATCAGGAACAAGCAAAGCAACAATGACAGTTCCAGCTAACAATTCTGGGTTTAAAATAAACTTGCTGTTGCATGCCTGCACTATTGTCAGCATTAGCTGATGATGTGGCACAACTCTTACCATAATTCTGAAGCAGCTCTTCTTTAGTTGAGACAATCAGCGAGCGGTCTTTTGCTGAGAGGACAATGGCAAGGCAGACGTAATGCTGCTCCGAGGAGTTCGCACGCCGCACTACAGTGAGGAGTCTCACGGGATGGTTATTGGGAGGTGTACTAAAATGTTCAATACAAAACCAAGTTGAGTAGCTTAAACCAGATGGTGGTGGGAAAAACCTTTCACCTAAAAATAAAAAAGAACTCCATTACATAGCTGCAGTAGGCAGTACTTACGATACCTACTTAATCCTGTTCCTTTTTTCATATCAGCTCAGCTAATACCAGCTGTGTTTTTTCAGATGCTGAAGAAGCCTCTGTTTAGGGAACATCTCTCTACCATATACATCTGACTCCACTTAATATCCCAGGATGCTCCCACTAATATAATCTTACTGCAGTAAACCTACACCTTAATTTTTAGATTTAACAACTTCTTTACCTAAGTAAACATGTTCAGTTAATCCCACAGCATACCAGGTTCCTGTAGGGTGAATTACCTACGCGTAGAAGTGATAGCAAACAACTTAGATGGGGCTTTTGTGATGGTGTGTGCAACTACACCTGCAATATGCAGTCAAGGATTCAGCAGAACAAAGTCACAAGTACAGCATTACAATTAATTCCATATTTCCTATGCTCTACACACTACTACCTCAACTTTTTCCTTAATGCATTTGGATTATTACTCATACACCTTGGTTGATTACAATTTAGTCTTCTACTTTAAGCTTTGCAATCACACATTTATATTTTATATTGCTTTTCATTGTCTTGGGGGCAACAGGCAACAGAAACACACACACACACAAGAAAAAGAAACAAGAAGTTCTTGATTGTGAATGCACAGCATCCAAAACCATACTATCATTCATGGCTAACCAAGAAGTCTAAGAGAACTAAACATCAAATATAAACCACTGTTTGTTACCAGTCAAACTGGAGCACTCACCAGTTCCAATGCCACTCACAACGGCGCCATCCACAAGTCCTGTAGTAACAGCATTGTTTGTAGGTGCATTGTGGGGAGCCAGACTTGGCAAGAACAGGCAGCTGTTAAACACAAGACCAGCAACACACTGGAATTTATGAAAGTCAATGGAAGTGGAGTTGAATGCAAACAAAACATGGCTTAGGAAAATATACCATAAGCACATATGCTTTGTGACTTTATGAAGCAATGAAAAATAGGAATAAATTCTCAAGATTGCTCATTGTGAGTCTAAGTTATCTCTAGCACAAAGAGCTTTAGCAGTGTACACCATTGGTGTCAAGATAATAGAGTCATGCCCATGTGGCACCATAGCCTACAATGTTCCCTTGTGGGCACCTGGGTCTTGCAGCAGCCTTTGAGCTGTTCTGAACCTTCTAAAGATAGTGGACCAGCTAAATAGTCACAGGATCTGGCAACGGCAGACAATGATGCTCTTAAGAAAGTCATAGCTGCATTATGCGAGTTACATCCGGACATGTTACCAGCATTCACAAATCTCCTGAAGCAAGCTCAATGAAAATTAATTTTGTCAGCCTATTTCAAGTTCTTTGGTCCAGACAATTTTCTTTTATTTTCTCTTATGAAGGATGTAGAACACAGCTTAGAGTAACATTTGTTTAATTAAAAAAAAAAGTCTGTCCCTGACTGTACTGGATATTAAGGCTAGATGGAAAATGGGATGCATCACTGCTTTGCAGAGCTGAGAAGAGAATGTAGAGAGCAGCAGAGCTCCCAAGTATTCAGGTTTTTCCATTCCATTTTTATAACCAAAGAGACCAAAATTTTCCTTTAACACATGTTGAGAATGGTGTCATGTTTTCATCTTTTGAATAGTTAAATCGTATTACATGATACTCATGAAGTGCCTCACACAGCAGGTGTTTAATTAGAGAGAGAAAAACAAGTGGTGCTAAAAGAAAAAAATGAGCTAAGCATGATATCCAGGCTATGCCTCCAGTTAGTAATACTGGGGTTTTTTCAGTTATTTGAATTCATCATAGCTGTATTGTCTGCTTATTTGTATTTCTGATTTACCCACTTCCATGTTTTTATGTTCTTCAGCAATTTTAAGTGGGTCTCAGAATTCCCGTGCCATCTAAATGTCATCCATAAATCCCAACAACTCTTCAAGGGTATGCTGGCATTCCTTTGTTTTAAAAGGGATGTGAAACCCAGAACTGAGAGGGTCCTATCAACGACACATACTTAATTTTTTCACTTTCACACATGGCAAGCAAGCATTTTTAATCAAGGTACTAATGAACGATAAAGTGGAAATGACTTGAAGCATTCCTTTCTCCTCTATAAAGAGTTCATTTGTCCCTTACTCACAGTCTATTAAAAATTACAAGCATGCCTTTGGAAAAAACAAGAAGTAAGCAAACCCTGTGCCGTGCCCCACGCTGCCGGAGAGCTCTGCAGGACCTTACCCGAACCCTTCCAGAGACGTGTCAAACTCGATGAACGCCGGCGTCACCGATGAGCCGTGAAGCCTGATATCGTGTGGAGTTGTCATGGACACCAAACACTTGACTCTGGTCAGGGGCACTGTGCTCCCTTCTGCTGGCTTGAGCAGGCTCCTGCTGATCCGGTAGTGGCTGTCCTCGTGCACGCCAAAGACGCTGTCAGGGCCCAGGCCTTCCGTGGAGGTGACCATGCTATCTACAGGAGAAGCCAAGAAACAACACTGCATTACAAAAGGCAGGCATTTTCAGGCTGTTTGTTTGGACCTTTCAAGTCCAGTGGAATAGCTGGGTTGTCAGTCATCATCAGCTAGTTCAGCTTGTCAAAAGATAATGAGCTGGGCAGCATTGCTTTGATGATAAAAATGCTCAACGCCAAGGCAAGAAGATGAGGATCTTGCACAACGCACCAAAGAAATTTGTGGTAAAGCTAAGAGGCTCTCTTATTATCTAACATCAACACAGTGTCCTTTCTGCACAGGCTCCTCTTTAGATGCATTCCTGCTACCTGACTTAACAGGCAGGGAAAATTCTTTGTGCTCTTCAGATGCAGTAACTCTGAGCTAGAAGCCTCAGAGCTCTTAGTAAGTAGAACAGCTCAGTAAACTTAGCTTAGGCAATTTAACATAACTTGTGGTATTCAGAAGATAGCTTTGAATTCTCTTTCCTAGGCTAAAAACTTTCTAGACTCACATTTTCACAGTTTATTTTTCCCACTGATAATACCCAAATGCAAATATATATATATAAATAAAGAAAGCATTGGCCAAGAGATAAATTGAATCTCTTCTCCTTTCTTCCAAAATTTACTGAATATGATAATAAAACAAATTCAGTTCATTTATTTTATTTATTTCATAATTTAATGCTTAATCATCATCATCATCTAAGATACTTTCTAGTTTCTTTTTAAATAATTCAAAAATTTCAACTAAGGTATTTTTAACAATATGTTACAGCCAGCCATACAATGACCAAGCTGACACACAGAAATAAATATCTCATGCTTTGGAAATTTTCAAACAATTTCTTTGTATTATAATTTACTGAGAGTCCTTTACTAGATGAATGGCCATTCCCAAGCTCTACAACTCATGGATAATAATAGAAGATTGAGCAGATATTTTCTCTGACACCTTACTGAACCCATGAGAGATACTACACAGATACAATGATTTGTGGTGTGCACATGAAAGTAGCTGAGAAAAAATAATGTTAAATAACTACAAATGCAGACCCTACTCAAGGTTTAAAAACAAACTATCACCATATTTAAGTTACTGTTCCTAAAATAAAAACCTGTAACTACCTTGCTGTATATATATTCAATATAAGTACTACATTCCCTCTGGTTTTAGAACTTTTCCAGTCCAACTGTTCTGATGATTTCACATTCATACAAAGCTGGAGTAAAGTTAAGTATTTATGGATGCTTATCTAAAAAATTTAAATAGGTATGCAATTGGGGGATATCAGTGAAACATTCTTTACACACATTTTTAGCACTTCAGCACCTACTTCTCATTTCTGGTTCAAAACTCAGTGAGCTGGGTTTGTGCACTCGGTACTGTTTCAACAGCTTTTTGTCCCAGGCTCCGCAATTCAAAGGATTTCCCAACCGTAAAAATTCCCTAAGAAAGAGAATAAAAAAATGTGGAAGTCATTTTCTCTATTTATTTGCCTATAGTGGCACCAAATCTAATAGCACTTTAAAAAAAAAAAAAACAGTAATTGCTTGCAATAAGCATAACTTTTAACTAAGAAAATAAACCAATGCATTACTATGATCCATAACATATTCGATCCATTCAAAACTATTTAATTTTGGAACACATACTCTCAAAAGTTTTATCTATTATAAATATATAAATATTATAAATAAACTATTATAAATAATCAAGAAATTTTGATGAAGTAATTTATCATAAAATAATGCAATTTTGATAATTCCCTTTTCTTCATTAAAAAACTTGGCAGGAGGCTGCTGCATCCTGCAGAACATCAGGACATTTGATGATGTGTGTTCAGCAAGCTGAACTCTTCTGGAGAGGCAGATCAAAGGCTGAAGTGTGTCCTATTTGGCTGGAGGAATCATTTCACAGCTATATCTCTAGATAACTATACTCTCTCTCTACAGAGCTACCCAGGCTATCAGTGTCTATGCTTAGGGAAGGTTAAGTCCCTGTAATGTGACTATCAGCAAGACTGCTCCTTGCAGAATCCCTTCTGACACAGCTACATGTCACTGAAGGGAACAAGCAGCTGTCCTGGCTGCAGGTCAGCCAGTCAGTGATCCATAGGAGATAATACAATTAAATTTCCTCTTACAGCTGAGATCACAGAATCCCAGGATGGTTTGGGTTGGAAGGGACCTTTAAAGGTCATTTGGTCTAAAGCCCTCTGCTGTGGGCTGGTACAGCTTTAACTTACACTAGGTTGTTCAAAGCCCTGTCTAACCTGACCTTGAACAATTCCAATGATGTGGCATCCACAGCTTCTCTGGACAACCTCTTCCAGTGTCTCACCTCTTCCACTACAAAAAATATCTTCCTCATGTCTAAATGCAGCCTCTTGCAGTTTAAAAGTTGTCCTGTCACTACAGGCTCTGGTAAAAAGTCTCTCTCTATCAAGAGATGATCTATTTGATGAGAAATCAAATGGGATGTTGTGCTATCACTACCCCATCAGGTCACTAAGGCTCTCTACCACTGCCAGCCATTTACTGCAGGCCAGGGACAGTGCAGGCTGCAGGGCTCAGTCCACTGAACTTCAGGGTTATCCTTCTGACCTCAACACCATGGGCTGTAGAGCCTGGGAGGCCAGCCTTTCAAACATCCTTTGGAGTGGTGGATGCAAGGAGTGGTCCTCATCTGCCAGAGCAGCGCTGCATCTTTGCAGAAGTCGTGCATGGAGCCCAGCTTCACACATGACTTGCTGGTTTCTCTCTGTATGCACCAGGGATTGCAGGATGTTGGCCACTGCCAGCTGGAGATCCAGCGCATGCTGAAAAAGATAACAGCACAAGGCTTGAGAAAGTGCAAACTGAGGAGGAAAATAGAAAAATGGCTTTATACATAATAATAGAAAAGAAGCTCCCATTAGCCATAAATACAGAAAATTAACTATAATGAAATATATGCACAAGCACCTGTGTTTTTTCAAGGGGTGTGTGCATGTGTCCGTGTGAAGAAACACTGCACAAAAAAGGGTAACTAGACAAAGGATTACCAGAATGATGGTCAAGAAAAATAATTCAGGTAAGAACAGTTAAACTCAGTTCTACTTTTCACCAGCAAAGAGAGCCAGCTCAGAGAGAACTAGCAACTCTTTTTGGGACTATTAAGCTACTCCTAGTAACTTAACATCGAAATGTAATCCTTTAGGTTGGAAAAGACCTTTAAGACCTTTTAAGATCACTGAGTTGAACTCTTAACCCAGCCTGGCCCAGCTCACCACTAAACCATGCCCCCAAGTGCCACACCCACATGCCTTTTAAAGACTTCCTAGTTTCTGGGGACTCAAACAGTGCCCTGGGCAGCCCATTCAAGTGCTTAACAACCCTCCTGGTGAAGATATTTTTCCTAATATCCAACCTAAACTCCTGGCACAACTTGATGCCATTTCTTTTCACCCTCTCACTTCTTTGACTTGTTGAGACTGTCCCTTCCCTTGCTACAACCTCCTTTCAAGTAGTTTTAGAGACATAAGGAACTTGCTTGAGCTTCCTTTTCTCCAGGCTAAACATCCCTAGCTCCCTCAGTTGCTCTTCACAGGACTTGTGCTCCAGACCCCTCCTCAGCTCCTCTGTCTTTCTCCAGACCACTGCAGCACCTCAGTGTCTTCCTTGTAGTGAGGGGTCCAGAACTGGACACAGGATTTGGGGTGCAACTGAGTACAGGGGGATGATCACTGCCCTGGTCCTGCTGGCCACACTAGTGCTGATCCAGGCCAGGATGCCACTGGCCTTCTTGGCCACCTGGGCACAGCTGGCTCACACTGTAGACCAGCACCCCCAGGTCTTTTCTAGCCACTCTTTCCCCAGCCTGTAGCAGTGCTCAGGGATGTTGTAACCCAAGAGCAGGGCTCAGCACTTGGCTTTGTTGAACTTCACACAATTGCTTCAGTTCATCAATCCAGCCTGCCCAGATCCCTCTACAGAGCCTTCCTGCCCTCCAGCAGTTCAACACTCTGGCTGAGCTTAGTGCCATCCACAAACTGAATGAAGGTGTACATGATTCCCTTGTCCAGATCAATACAGACACTAATCAGAACTGGCCCAGCTCTGAGCCCTGGGGAACACACTGGTGACCATTTGCCAGATGAGTGTAACTTCATTCACCACCACTCTGGGCCTGGCCACCCAGCCAGTTTTTAACCTAGCAAAGAGTCCACCCACTCAAGCCATGAGCAGACAGTTGCTCCAGGAGAATGCAATGGGAAATAGCATCAAAAGCTTTATCAATATCCAGGTAAACAGCATCCACCACCATTCCCTCATCAACCAAGAGGGTCACCCTGCCACAGGAGATCAGGTTAGTTAAGCAGGACCTGCCTTTCATACAGCCATGCTGGCTGGGCCTGATTTCACAACTGTTCTGTATGTGCTGTAGCATGCTTGGAAACTTATCTGATGGCCACTTCAGACCTTTCTTTAAACTTACATTACTACCAAGAGTTTGAAAGAGATAAATAAAAGAAAGCCTATGAAATAAAGCAATTGCTGTTAGACTTCTATGCCATCAGTTACTCAACTCAACCTGTGAAATACATTAATTTTCAGCACAAAATGAGAGGACATCATCACCTTTCCTATTTCCCACAGCCATCCTTTTCCCCAGCCACTCTCAAAGCCTCAGACACATTTTTTTCCCCTACCTCTGGGTGTGTAGCTGATCCAA
Organism: Muscicapa striata striata; assembly: GCA_030060385.1. Taxonomy (NCBI): domain Eukaryota; kingdom Metazoa; phylum Chordata; class Aves; order Passeriformes; family Muscicapidae; genus Muscicapa; species Muscicapa striata. The sequence continues at coordinate 757,313 of JAREIS010000043.1, read as the reverse complement.
CAGAGGCCAGAAGATCCAGCATTGCAAGCATAGCACCAGGGTGAATAATGACTGCATCAGAGCTTTGTATGGACGTGGGTCCTGTTTGGAGTTTCACATCAGCTATGTTTTTCTGAGGGCAAACAGGAGGTGTTGAAACAGAATGATATGCGTGCCTGCAGGACAGAAAACATCCCATGGTTACAACACCCAGCTATTAGGAGCTCTGCATTTTTCAAACAGCTGTAAGATTGTACTAGCCTATAGATGTTACTCCCTGTTCCTTTCTCTTCCCTCAGTTAAACAGAAGAAGTGTTCCTCTTCTCAAACCTGTTAGGCATGTTTCCCTAAAGACAGCCTGGAGAGGTTTCAGTTTCTCAACTATTTTTGAACTTGGAAGTGTCTTCCCCAGGTTTCAAGAACTTGAGAGTTTGTTTTTATGGCCTCCCTCTTTTTATTCTAGTTGCAGTGGCAACACACAACTGCAGTGAGCGACCTGCCACTGCTCCTGTTCTTGGGATATGTGTCTCCCCACTTGCTTTTCATTAACAACTGATTATGAAATGTGCTATCACAAAACTCTCACCAATCTCTAATCAGCCTAGGGGAATAGAAGGGTGGTCTCTGTTTACTCATGCCAGCAATCTGTATTTTCTCAGTCCTTTCATAACTGCTACAGCTATTTGGTTTTACATTAAGATGCTTTAATGTGATCCAGGGAAAAGGGGATTTGACACACTGACTTAGAAACAACCACTTGTCCTGAGAAATGCAGACATGTTCTTCAGTGAAACTCTTGGAGATATCAGCTTGATGCTACTTCCTTCAGCAAGGGTTTCAACACACAAACAGCATAAGCAGCTTACTGAACATATGCTTTCAAGATGGTGCTTTAGAAGCAAAAGTGAGACTAAAAGACTCATGCTCTTCACAAAAAAAGAAAACCAAAACACACAAGAAGCCCCCACAAGAAAAAAACCCATAAATCCAGAAAAACCCCAACCCAAATCACCCAGAGCCCAGAGTATTGATTGTATACGCTTATTTGTAAGAATAAATACAATGTCTAAGAATTTTTTTTATGATCACATACTGTCTTTTGTTTCATAATTGAATACATTAAAACAAGAAGGGTTTCTTCTTATCAAATCAGTTGAAAGAGGTATTTCCTCTCTTCTGTTCTCAGTGACAGAAATTTACTCAAACCCTGACCCTAACATAAGTTAAGACTTGGAGACTCGCTGTGCCTCACCCTTTAGACACCTCCAACAAGGCAATCTCTTTCTCCTGGGAAAAGCAGGACATAGATGGGAGATGAGGAAGGCTGCAAACACAATTCTGCCCTAAACACAGCCACCAAGCCCAATCTCCCAGTAAGAAACACATCTCAGGGGGAAGGCTGAGACACTGGATTGTTCAGCCTAAGACAGGACAACAGGAAGCACAGCACAATCTTCTTGTGCTGGCTAGAAACCAGGTTCAATAAATAATGTTCCAATAAAAAGGTTCCTACTGAAAAGCTTTATGGCAGATCAGCAAAAACTTGGCACCTGAACAACCCAAGAGTATTGTTCTAAAGACAGTTTTTAAGAAAAATTAGATTACTGATGCTTTACTCATTCAGCTAATGCTTACAGGAAACAGAAAATATTATGGCAATTCTACTGATCCAACTGCAAAGAAAAAGATCTCCCTACATGAATTTTCCAGTGTTTTTTACAAACCCTTAAGCCATTAATTTTCTAAACTTCTCTGTCGGCCCCACCACCTATAGAAACATCTAGCAGGTAAGGAAGGCTTCACTGTTTCTTTAAAAAATAAATGGAATTAAGAACAGTGTCACAACTGGTAATACTATCACACAGATGTTATCTCAAGCCTCTGCTTTGACTTACTGCAGCAATTGGAACACAGGCAATTGTTTCTCATGCATCCTAAAGGCACTGCTACTTATCTGAAGGAGGAAACTGCAGCCTCTTTCCAATGTCACCTTGAGCATCTCACTGCAAGTTTTACAGGATGCAATTAAAAAAACTAAATACCCATTTATATACAAGAATTCTCTTCACTCTAGTGAAATTCCATTCCTTAAGACATTCTGCCCACTTTTAAGTACAAACTTTACTTTTAAGCACACTGATCTGCACTATCACTTTCACCTTGTAAGGTAAATTGTGGGGTTATAACATGGTGGTAGCACATGGAGAGCATAACAAAAACATTGCTCAGTCCAAATCACAAACACAAATATGATCCTGGTCTCAAACCACCTAGACTGCAACATTCCATACAACTGAAAAAGCAATACAGTCCAGACTAGGCCTTCTGTTAGCAGTCTAAGGAAAAAATACATTCTTAAAGCATGTATTATTGAAAGTTTTTCACAAAATTTTAAAATACCTTTAATTTTAGTTATTTCCATGCAAGGAGTACTTACACCACTTCAGCAGGGAAAAAAAAACAGTTTGTAAAGATATCTCTACATAGAATAAAGATCTTACAAAATCCTTCCAAAATGTTAATTAAATGTTATAGTTCTATGGGTTAGGGTAGAACTTGCAATAAATTAATTTAGCCATGCTTCTACATTCTTTTACGACTCCTTTAAGGAAGAAGAAAAGAAGAGGATAATGGAAAAAGGCAGTATACACAAGATGACATGCATCTGTATGCCTAATCTGTCTAATTTAATAAAAAACATGATTGAAGAAAAATAAATTAATTAATATAACTTTAGTTATATTGATACAAACTGCAACTGCATTTTGATCTGGAAAGAAGCTAGATTTACTGTAGATAAACCCTCTGCATACCCAAGAATGATCACCATCCAAACCTTTTTAAAACCATGGCTAAAAATACTGCAAAGTCAAAGCTACATTCTATTCTCTATTTTACCTTGGCAAAATATCCTTAAAAAAGAAAAAGAATGCTTATTCCTGCCAAAATTTACAACAATCAAAGAGCTGAAAAAGCTGCAGTTCTTGATGCAAGTTCCCCAGGTGTGGGAGAACAATGCATTGGAGGTAAGAGGGAAGAAAGCCATGTAATGCCATCCCAACATGCTGCAGGAGTCCCACCTACTCCATAAGGAGAACACTTGGAGGGCAGCACTCTCCAGGGAAATGCAGCTTGGAGAAGTGACAGACATGTCTGAGAGAGAATATTAGCATATCAGTGCATCCAAAACTGTTCTAGACTGTGTGAGAAACCAGAACTGTGCTATTTTTGTTTACAAGAATTATTTGTGGACAGTGTCTGCTTGCTCTTTTATCCAAACAACAGAGAGCTCTCCCTCAGGCATCTGTCTTACAAGGCAAAAGACAGAAAACCAGGCCACAACAAGAAGAGAGATCCCAGGGATGCAAAGCAAAGGAGACAGAAAACAATAAAAGAAGAGCAAACACTTCTCTGGGAAGAGTCAACTTCGACAGAATCTGACCGTATCTGACATTTAGGAGGAGAAAAAAATAATATTGGACTACAAACCCCAAGCTGCTTATTTTTGAAAGCAGAAAGATCACAGCTACTGGCACTGAATTCACTAGGAATGACAAACATTATGCTGTGAGAAAGCAGACAGCTGTTCAAACAGACTTTTTGGAAAGCCTAATTCTATTTTTTTACTTAAAGCATGCTTTTCAGAAAGCATCTGAAAGTCATCCAGGCAAGCAAGATCATTCTGTCTGTCCACTTTTACTTTGTCTTAAACAATTTGTTATAACCCAAAGGCCTTCTCTGTTAGTGAAAATCCATTTCAAAGGCACTTAACCCCAGCAAGTTACATTACTGTACTGGAGCTTACCTGAATTGCTGAAAGCACCCTACAGGGATAATGACTTTTTAAACTACCCAATCTTTACCTTGGGTTTTCAAGCAACTGCTTGCATTTTCAGTACTACAAAAAAAACCCAGAGGGAAGCCTAATGCATCTATTCATATACAGTTATATTTATATTTTAATTTCCAGGCTGCCATCAGCCAGCCATCTGGCACTCTTGTTCATCACACCCAGGAATCAGCTCCTGTTTGGCAGGCACTGCTTGTGTTCTGTTGCAAGCCTTTGCATATCTGTGTGTTTGAGTATTTCAGGGACCCTGAGCAGCCCTGCCAGCTACACCTGGGAGAACAGCAAAATGTAGCAAAGGGATGTGCAATCTGCAACACTCCAGGTTAATGCAGGGCTGAAGTTGCAAAGAGCCTCCACAGGGAACACTGCCTTCTTATGTTTCTTCAGAGTCAATGACAGGCTAAAGACTTTGGCAGCTAAGGTTTTTCTCTCTAAACTATAATGTTCTTAAATGCCTCAGTGTTCATAATGAAAGGCAATGACAGTCTAAGAGGTTCTGGGTTGCTGGGAAAGTGCCTTTGTCCAAGCCACTTCCAGTAGAATAGCCAGGTAACACTTGGGTAACATCACTCAGCAAAGAAAAATGGCTCTCTTTACTAACCTGCTTTAGCATCCCTTTCAAACCCGTTTCCAAAAGCATCTTTGGTTGTTTTGTTTTCCTTTACAAAATATTTTACATTCCAACTGTGAAGCTTGATGGCATATCTTAAGCAGTATAAATGATGTATTTTCTACACATGGTACCTGCATCTCAGATAACCCTGTATCTTTCAAATGCCTTTTTAGCTTTCAAAGGCAAATCTCCATCTAACCTGCATCTGTAGTGAAGGGTTGCTCCATTCCCTGGGGATGCCAGGAAATTTTTTTTTTTGGCACTTGCACAATCCTGTAAGTAATACTGTTCAGACAGTAACCTTTACTTTTTAAAAAAATATTAAAATCTACCAGACACATTAAGATGCATAAGAAAAGACTGTAGCTTAGGACTAAAAGTGAGTGTTTGGATTTCTAAATTGAGCCATTTGTGCCTTCTTTCCAAAGCTTTTAATCCAGCATGTCTCTATGTCATTTGGTAGTCAAGTACTGACAGGTTCATTCTTTACTTTTTATTCTCTGCAATTACTAACAAATGAACACCTTTAAAGCTCTTCACCTTTCACCAAAAGTAAGCTTTCTTGAAAAATTAGTCAGGAAAAAAGAAATCCTGCTGTATTCACTGATCTACTAGCATAGTCTGAATGTCTTTGAACTGCTCCTGAGAGTGTCATATATACCTCCCTTAGATCATTTCTTATACTAGGATTTACTTGGTTTTGAAACACAAGCCTAACTTTAAGTGCTATGGGAATCTGTAGATGTCTCTGATCTCATCACTGCCCAGGATTTACTATAAAACATGCCTTTACATTTCTTTATCCAGTTAACACACAAGTGAAAATGCACTCCTCAGAACAGCAGCTTAAGAGAAACATCCCTCCCCCCCAAAACTAAGAAACACAACAGCAAGAGAGAGAAATCGGAAACGAGATCAGCTTCTCTTTGAAAGGTCGGTACCTTTTCCTGGACAAAGCTGGCGTACCCCAAGGAGAGGGGAGAGAAGTCTCATTTGTCAGGCAAGGAGGGATCTGTTCTGCACGACTACAGACAAAACAGACAGGGGTAGGACAGAGAGGTTAGAGAAGAAACCAGAGCCCATAAGCTTGTTAGTTTTACAAAAGCACCAATAAAATCGTTACTTGGATCCATCCTTCAGAAACAACACGGATGACAAAGACAAACAGGTGAACACGGACATGCAAAGTGTGCACAGGTCTGGTGGTGTGACTCTGCACTGCTTGTTCAGTGCTCTGCTGAGATTTAGATACCAGCAAAGGAGAACATCTTTCTGTTCAATGTTCAACAGAAGAAATTCAGAGGAGAAAGTAAAGCTTCAGTAAAATTAGGTATAACAAGCAGGGGTAAGAAATAAAGTCAATGTAAATTCAATAATGAATGATGAACAGAAAATTTAAAGAAGGAAAAAATCACTGAAAATAACAGCCAAAAAAAAAGGAACTTGGTGAGGTATCTTATGCAACATCACCATGGGATTTACTTACCCATTGTTTCCTCATTCTCTGCTGTTAGCCAGTGTCACAAGTAACACATTCTTAATAGAAATTGTCCTCCTGATACCTGAATGCTTTAATACTGCTTTACAATGAGATCAAATAAACTGATTTCTGAGTTGGCTTTTTGGTGAGTGTGTGTGTTAGGGTGGTTTTTTGCTTTCTTAGTTTTTAAATTTTTCTTTACAAAAAAGAAAAGCATTAAGATCTACTGCTTTGGTGGCAAGATGGTCCATCTTATTAGAACAGGGTCACAAGCATTCAAAGGCTGGGGAATAAATAGCTTCAAGGTCCCAGATGCAAAGCTTAGGTCTGTGTTTCATGTTTTGTACCTTAAACTGTGGGCAAAAACTACTTTAAGACAAGCCAATCTTCAATACATACTTCAAAAAGTTCTGTTGTAATTTTGAACCACCAGTAAGACATATTTCTGTTCATTTTGAGTCTTGTCATAATTTAAATTTTAGTTGTTTAACTCTGGGAGTGTTCCCCAGTAAAATTTTTAAAAACCCAATAATTTACAGACTAAATAGAACTTTAAAGAACAAGCAAATCCATGTAAAACAAGATATCAGTCTTATGTGTTAGCATGGAGAAAAGGAGGCACAGGGAAGGCCTTGTCAGTCTCTAAAACTACTTGGAGAGATGGTCATAGCAGTAGAGTGCCCATCTCTTCTCCCAAATAACTAGCTAAAAGGCAAGAGGAAATGGCCTCAAGTTGAGCTAGGGGAGGTTTAGATTTGATATTTGAAAAAAAATTTCACCAAAAGGGCTGTCAAGCATTGGAACAGGCTGCCCTAAGATGCAGCCAAGTCATCATCCCTGGAGGTCTTTAAAAGGTGTGTAGATGTGGCACTCAAGGACATGGTGTAGTGGTTGACTTGGTAGTGCCAAATTTACAGTTAGACCTGATCTTAAGAGTATTTTCCAACCTAAATGATCTAATGTTTCTAAATTAATCATGGTATTATTTAATTATTCACTTTAGAGCTCCATATAAGATGAAACATGAAGTTATGACATTCAACAACCATATTTTCATTTCACTTAATAAAAGGATAAAAATCTAGTAGTTCTAATGATGATAATGCAACCTGTCTGCCAATTGGTTGCTCCAACACATTAAACATAGCCATGAACTGATGTCTCTATCTTAACTGCTGCCACAATAAAAATATCCAACATCAGAGAGATAGCTGCACACCCTGGACAACACCAGCAAGCTAAGTCATTATTTGGTCAGATGTTGACACCTTATCTTCCTCTCAGTGGAATGAAGGAAGAAAGAAGTAGATTAAAATGGAAATACAAAAGCTTGCAATGAAGATATGTGAAGAGAATTATTCTGAGGAACACTGGTGTGGGGCAGGCAGAGAAGAAAAAAAAAAAAGCAAAGTTCATACCTGTCAAAAGAATCTGTTGCTACCTTGTAGAGGTAAATAAAAAGTTTGCTGCAGTGTCTTAGAGTAGGTGACACAGAATCCAGGGATATTAGGTCATCATCCAAAAGTCTCTGGAACAGTTGTGTATTTGAAGGGAAGACATTCAAGGGACTTATTTTCCTCAAGTCTGAGAAGCAGCCAAGTAATCGAACCGCATCTGCCAGTTTTTCATACTGGATCTCTGTCTTGAAGAAGTGAGAGTTGGCTGGCTCGTAGCGCATTGCTGCAGTCAATGTGCAGAACACAGTGTGAAGCAGTTCAAACACTTGGTTCTGGTTTACTTTTTCCCAGCCATTCTTAGGTGGTGAGCACAAAGATCTTTCCATGGCAACCAGTAAAGATGTGACGTACACAAATCCACCGACCTTCCTGAAAACAGTTCTTGTGCGGTGACTCTCTCTCAGCACCAAGAGTAGAGCCTGTGGACAAAACAAATAGTCAAAACAGGAAAACAACAGCAGCAAAAAAAAGCAGCATTACAAACAGCTTGGAAAGAGGTAGGAACATTTTTGTTCAGAAAACATGGTTGAGCTAGCAAAATCCTTGTATCATTTGTCAGAATTTGGTAACGCCTGAAGTCTCTGAAGATCAACTTTGTACTCCAAAAAATTTCATACTCAAAAGTTTACAAAACAAAGAAAAAGAGTAGGGGGGAAAGTAGAACATTGCCACTTATTTAGAAGTAAGAAATTACCTTCCAACAGAAAAGACCTGACAAAGCCCAGAATGGAACCCAAAATTGCCAGGTAATTCTCTTAGTGACAAGATAGAGAATATCTCTGTTCAAAAGGAATCCTCTCTGCCATCACACTTCACAAACAATTACAAACAAGAGCAGGCAAATGACTTCTTGCAGCAATGAGAAATCTAAAGCTTAGAGGATCCTAACAGTCTCCTAGAAATCAACAATGCAGAAGCACCTGGCAGCTATGAAGCCACAATGGCATTCAAATGTAACAACTCAGTTAGCAAATTCAGGCAGTAAAAATCAGCCAAATAAGCCCACTTACTTTTAGCTTTCCTCTATGAATCTCTGAGTTGAGACTGAGATTATATTTTAAGAGTTTCTTTTAAAAAATAAGCCATAGAGAGAAGGTGGATAAAACCTTGCTTGCTGAATAAATAAATGTAAAACCATGGTACAAACAGCAGAAAATACATGAAGTTAGGTACTAGAGAGTAATACTCATTATCTGTGAAATCAGAGGGTGGAGAAGCCCCTTCACAAATTTAAAAACAAACGAAAAGAACACCTGTCATGGGAAGTTTGACTCACATGTAAATATAGAATATAGAAGAAAAAAGTCTCCTTACACAAAACATCATAAAAACCAGAAAAACATTATTGATACAGAAAGATAGGCCAGAGGGAATCTTCCATGACCAAAAGTTTACTTCTTCAGAATCAGGCTGCTTTTTTAAGCACTCAGAAGATGGACAGTGAAATAGCAAGACTGTCATTCCTCTGAAGGAAGTATCTCCTTTCCTGACAAACCTGAACAAACAGTAAGAGACACATCACCACACTGTTCTGGGCTGTCAGTTCCATAACCAAAACTTCTGAGAACAGCACCAATAGAAGGCAAGTACAACAGGTCAAGGGAAAGACAGAAATCCTGATTTTCTGTTAAATCCTCTGAGGAACTGCAATACCTTTTCTCGCCCCTTAAGTATGGTAAATAACACATGCTCAAAAATTACTGAAGACCTCATAGACATTACACAGTAAAAGAATAATTCTATTAATAGCTTTCCTTTCTGTCTTTTGGAATAATATGAAGCTGTTTATCTGCCAGAGAAATACTACAGCTCCTTTGAACAGAGATGAACCTAGATGTCTGAATTCTCTCCACTAAGACTCATTTGCTTTCTACTATTTGCCTCAGCTTTTCTACTCTAAAATAAATCAGTGTTCTTTCAATTTTAAAAAATAACATTAGCTTCTCTGAGAAGAAATTATGGGTCTAGATTAGCAAACAAAAAACCTAATACAACAGGAAAGAGACAGTTTTCTTGCTTCTTCCTCTACTCCAATCCTTACTTTCTTACTATTCAACTACTTTGCTTAAGCAAGCAAGTCCTTCAGCTTTATCTTCTACTGTGATCATTACAATTTACATTTATATAAATTATTTCAGCATTCATAGATACAAATTTGTAGAATAAGATGCCACAGAAAAATGCAAGCCAGCGCTGAAAATAAATGTACATTACTTGCTTGCTTTTTTCCCAAACATATTCCCATTATTTTTAACTGAATAAGACCCTACCAGGAAAAATTACCATAATTTATATCAAAATATATCATAACTACAATATCAAAATTATCATATTAGCAGAACTACATTATTTATCCACAAAACTGATGATGCTAAAAGCATTCACTAGTCAGCATCTCCAGTTCTGAAGCCTACCATGGATAGATCGTAGAAAATAAAAAAACATGGATTGAATATATGAATTTCAACTCCAGAGATAACCTATATACAGCAGCTGAACACCACCTATCCAACCCAGCTCAATCCAACATCCTTCTCAGCGTTTTCTCTCTTGGAACTACACCTTAGGAGCAAGAGTGCTGAAGAAGAGCCCTTCACCTACCCTCAGGATGTCGGTTTTGAGCTGCAGCTCCGTGGGTGGGGCTGAGTGCATGAGCCCCAGCAGGGTGCCCATGTCGTCCTCCCCGCTGGGTGACAGCACCAGCTGCTGGATGATCATCAGGGCGTGCTGCCGGCACTGCGGGTACTTGACGATGTTGTGCACACACCTGGCACCACCAAACTCCCTGAAGATGCCTGCTCGGAAAGAGGGCAGCAGGGTAAGAGCTTTAGGAGTAAGCAAAATATAACCAGTGGCAAATGATGACAACAAAACAACACCAAAGGTGTTTATTTTCATTTCTACAGAACTGTCTTGGGTTGCAATACAGGACGTGACCAAAGGTATGTATTCTATCACCATCTGTTAAACCAGGTGGGGCAGCATTCTTTATCTTTTCCACAACCCATCCTTCCTCCAGGGAGATATCTCCTGTTAATGGGCCATTGAGTCCCACTGCATGACTGATAAAATTACATCATCCCACTGGGAGATGCTCCACCCAGGAGGAGAAGCCAAGCCTTTCCTACCTAGATAAAAACTAAGATTTGGAACATCAGAGCAGCCTTCTTTCCACTGGATTCCAGAGGAAAATCAGACCTTTCCACATCATCACTGGACCTTCAGAGGAAAACTGCACCCTTCTCCAGGACCACTGCTTCAACTGAACCACATCTGTCACTCCAGGAGGACTGTAGCCACCATTTAATGGGACTGCCACCTGACTGACAGGGTGTCAAGGTTGTATTCTGACTCTGTCAGTATTTTGGTTTTTTTTTTTTTTTTTTTTTTGTAATATTGTATTTCTATTTTAATTTTTCCTAGTAAAGAACTGTTATTCCTACTCCTATATCTTTGCCTGAGAGCCCCTTGATTTCAAAATCATCATAATTCAGAGGGAGGGAATTTACATTTTCCATTTCAAAGAGAGGTTCCTGCCTTTCTTAACAGACACCTGTCTTTCTACCCAAGACAAGAATGTAAGACAGAGTTTTATCTCTATGGATGTGTATGATTTACTACTATTTTTTCTCCCCTAACACAAAAATACAACTTCAGTGCCTTCTGACAAAATTTTTTGCTAAAGGTATTGAGTGCAAGGATGGAGGTCAGTTCTAAGAATTTCCTCAATAATTCTGTTATTCCAACAGCAGTCACTCTTTTCATGCTAGAGGTCAAAGGGTCTCAGGATGAAATAAAAAAAAATGTACCAAACCCTCCATGTTTTTTGAAGACCATATACTGTTCTGGTTTATCTTACACTTAGCAATGAACCACATGCAATAGTAACTGAAAATATAACTGGGCTGTTTCTGGACAGGCGCACTGGTTGAGAAGTGGTTCAGCCTATCCACATGCTTTGTAAGATTCTGCAGAAGATTTTTTTGTGGTCAGACCTATCTCTGTAGAGACTAAGCTTAAGCCAAACAATGCTTTTCAAGTTTACTGGCTATTGCAGTAACTGACAATTATATGAAAATTGATTCTGAAAACAAACCCCAAAGTAGAAAATATATGGCATACATAATGTGTGTTTATTTAGTACAGTGTCAGCACCTAGAGCATTGCCCTATGTTAATTACTGAAGATGAAAACTGTCTGGGGCAATGGATCAATGCTGCATTACTGCATCAAAAAGTATCATTTTCCATGTGACTGTAAACTCAAAAAGCAGTTTACATTATCAAGTCCAGGATTAACAAGTTGATTCCCTCTATCATACATACATACATATATATATATAAAAACATATAAACATTATCCCCACTATCCATTTCCTGCCTCCTGCTTTCTCTGATGTCTTTTGCATCAGAGATAAAAGGAGAACCCTCAGACCTGGAGACAGGTGAGTTTCTTGCACCCCTTCATGGGTAAAGCCCATTTCCTTTGTGGTCAGGTTTTCATACAGACTTGGGTAATATTTTATATTTCTCCCACTCTCAGTGTAGGTTCTCAACTATCAGGTGAATCTGTGTGGGTCTGGACACATAAATTTCCTGTTGAAATGTAGACAGCAGCTATAGAATACTCTGGAAAGCTTATCAGAGACACTGGTTTAAGATCAGAAACCAGGCACTGAATGTGGTATGAACCACTTCAAGGCTGTGCCTACTTATGCTTCTGGAATGACCTATAACCTCTGCTGGACACAGTGCCACTGAGCTCACACCCCAGTACAGACAGCAGCCAAACTTTATGAGAAATAGTTTCTCAGTTCCTCCTGTATGCTCTGTCTGACTCCTGAACTGGGAGAACTACTGACGAAATCAGGCCCTTGAACTCTCCAAGATTCCTCAGAAACATCATCTGTGCCATCATCCCAAAGTAATGATGTCTTTTACACTCCCTGCTGTTGTTTCTCCAGTGCATATTCAGAAATTAAATCAGTCCTGAGAAGCAGCAAGGAGGTCCTGATGGCTGATTAATGCTTCCTAAGTGAGGTCAGGAATGTCATGTAACAGCAGCCAAGGACTTGTCACAAGGCAGGTGGACACGACCATAGCTCCAAAACCACCAAGTCTTGGTTAATGAAGCATAATACAAAACTGCCTGATTTTAAAAGGATAATTGTAACAGAGCCCTGTTTGTACATACTGAATGGGAACAACTCTTTAAAAATGAAAAGACATCTTTAACTAAAGAATACATTACATTAAGTAGACATGACACTGTGAACACTGAACTACATATCTAATTATGTGCTTAAATTTTTAAATATCCAAACAGTGTTACTATGCACTAAGCACTACTATGAATTATTACAGAACTGTTGAAGAGTGATGAGGTGTTTGCCTTCAAGTAAACAATACCAAAGAAATTTAAGTTCAACACTATCCTGTTCTCCTTTATTTTATGCACTCTAGGTTATGCTGTCTATTCTCTTTGCTGGGAAAACTTGGCCAGAAAGAAAGTATATTTCAGTGTATTTGAATACTGGCCTGAATAGAAAGCCAAGACATGATTTTCTGAGTTACTTTTTTATTCATATCTTGACAACAAATCTCTTTACTCGCCTGCATTTGTGTTTGATCCTTGTAGTAGTACTGTCAAGGTCTCCATAACCAATAAAGCCAGCTGCTTTTGGTCCTCAAATGAACTGCTTCTTGAATCCACTATAAAAAAAATTCAGAAGCTAAAGTCAGAAAATATCACTCTTTTCAAAGATGCTCTTGACACTTTTCACCAACACTTTTATTTTCTTTGCTTCCCCAGAGAGCATGCAGTCCCACCACTTTCCAAAGCAAGTTGAGATTTAGTCTACACATGCATTCCTGGGAAAGCTTAACTATTAATCATATGAAAAGTAAATTTTATAAAGACAAGAATATAAACAGAAGTTTTAGAGCACTGTGAGTGCCTGACATTGCAGCTATTGTTTCTTCAGGCCACAAAACTACACCAGCTGAAGATTAACTGCATATGTTCTTGTTCAGTTTTCAGTACTTGAAAAGAGAAATTCCACAAAACCCATAAAACTCCACTGACACAATTAGAGTAAATGTGCTCATTGCTCAACAGGTGTAACACTGCAAGTGGCATAGTACATACAGAGTAACACTCCAGGAAAAACAGTGGGGTTTTGGTTATTTTAAATTAATAAAAAGTAAACCCCAACACAAGGACATGCACACACAGGGAGCACCTTGATTAGATGACAGTTTCATCCACTTAATTACAGGAACATGAGAACTGATGTGTTTTGCAACAGAGCTGAGGGGAACAAAGCTTTCTAACTAACCTACAGCTATCACTAACTAATGAAGCTTCACACAATTAAACCCAGGTGAAACATCCAGCAGTTATGGTTAAAAATTAAGTGTCACTGAGGCATACAAGCTTGACTGCAGTTTGAATGAAGAAGGTAAAAAAAATTGTCTGTGTGTGCTCTTATGGCACATGGCAGAGCCTGCTTTGAAGGCCTAGCAGCTATCCAGGTTATCTGGGATGCTCCAGTCTGGAGATAACTGATATTAATTTTTTTATTTTAATGCTTAGAAAAATGTAGACTCAGCTTATAATAAAAAAGTCTCCTATTAAGAGCTCAGATACACACTCTATAGTATTTTTTTCAAAGTTAGGGCTAAACAAGAAGGTACAAAGTACCTTCTACTAGTAAGAACATTGATACTATGCATTGCTCCTTTACTTTTTTCACATTAAGTAACAAATATTGAACCAGTACATTAAAAAAACATTTGAAAAGGAAAATACAAGCTCCTACTACTTTGCATTCATACAGCATCATTGATTAAAGTTAGCCTCAAGCCTCTCTCAAGAAAGTGAGAGAAGCAATTCCAATGAGCTTTTAAGATGGCACAGCAGTCCTCAGCAGAATTCAGCCCTTGAGGTACATGTTCAGACTCCCTCATTTCTCCTAAATGCTCGACTCCAGTATTTCCAGCCAAAAAAGAAAAGTATTAGAAAAATGGAAATGGACACACTACCTTGATCATTCAGTGCCTGAGTGGGATCTTTCAAAAGGGCTGCATATTTATGAAGAAGATTTACCATCACCTCCAGAAGCCCCACTTCCCTGAAGACATCCTTAAAGATGTAGTCATGACGGGTGAACTTCAGGAGTGTCTTCATGGCAATGATGCTACACTGAAAAGAAGTGCTGGATTTTAAAAGGATGCTCACACTGATCAGTTCTTTACAGGGTATGTAATTCAAGCTGAAGACAACCAATTCCAGCATCTCAAAGTATTTGGTTTGCACTTCTGGAAGTCTAGGAATTTTCTCTGCAAACTGAGACAATGTGTGCTGCGATTCCAAAATGAAGTAGTTGGCATTGTCCGCCATATAAATATTCGTGATGGCATCAAGGATGATTTGTGCTAGATAGTTGGTTTTTGCTCTCAAAAATGCATTTTGGAGGACAGAAAATGCTTGAATATTCCTCACACTATGACCTAAATCAGGAAACAAAGTGGGATGGGAGGAAAAAGGAAAGAGAAAGTTCTTAATCATCATAAACAATGAATACACTATTTAATAATGATCCATGCATTTTAATAAGTGGGAATAAAATAACAGTGTATGGTATCACTTTTAATAAAAAAAATCATTAAACTAACTTCAAAAAAGCCTCTGCACAAGCACTTACACTGCAAATTCCACAACTTACTATTCTTTAAGATGGCTTTGATAGTAAGAGTTTATGTAAGCAGCTAAAGATGCTGATCAAAGATAATTTCTTTAAAATAAATAAGTACACTGATTTTGTGGTAAAATGTATGTGGGATACAGTCCTAGAGACAAACAAACCTGCCCATCATGGACCCAGGCCATAGAAGAACTCACTATAGCAACACTGATACATTATATCTATATCTATATATATATTACACACACAGAGTATATTATATATACTATACACTATAGCAGTTCTGTATGCCCTAATGCAGAATGCAACCCTTGCAGCTGGGAATAAAAAAAGCTTTGGCAGGGTCCAGTACTATAACAATTAAGGAATTAAAACACAGGGGAAGAGTTGTAGAGCATAAAGTAGCTCTAATATTAGGACACAAACATCTCACATCCTTAAAGCTCATCACATTTCTTCTTGTAAGTACCTTCAAGTTGATTAAAATCTCATTCACTCAGCTAAAGAATGCATAATTTATGAGTGCTCCCCAGAATTTTTATGGGCAGATATTATTCTTATTCTACTCAAAAGATGCCTTAAATTCAACTTTTTAAACTTCTGTAGGAATGAGTGGACAGATCCCACAAGACAGAAAACAACTAACAGTAAAAAATAACTAAAAAGTAAACAATCAAGAGTGGGAACTTCAAAGACATTCTAAAAAAGCATTTAGGATGTTTTAACAGTAAAAATATTTTTTTTTTTTTTTTCCCCAAATAAAGGTATATGCAAACTGTTCACCTCATTTGAAAACCCTTTCATAAACAAAAAATTCTTATTTATTACATATTCTCTATGACACACTACTCTCTTTGGCTTTGTAAACTAAGTTGCCCAACTGAAGAGTAAATTCAATTATCTGTATGCCTGGCCTCCCCACCTTCCATGTCAGTATTTCTCCAAAAAGCAAGAGAAAATTCCCTTGTAAATGAACATGGAACAATTTCACATCAGGAAGAATATTAGTTACATTATAAGTCACACTCAGTTGCTCCTAAAAGGACTTATTTGCCTGCTTTCTTTACTATGAAAAATGTTCAAACGAGGGGATTTAGAGCTTATTAAATGTGATAGGAACATGGTAGTGTCAGATACAACTACTTCTATTCTAACTTAGTATCAACAGTTGTTCCAGGCAATCAAGCAGATTAATAAATTATTTTTGATTATTAGGAGAATAATCCCTGAAGAAACCAAATTCTAACCAGCTCTTCAGAGTTCAAGAACTAAAAGGATTTAAATAGAAGTAATTGAGGAAATGAGTAAATTGAGAAAACACAGTCTTCATAAAAAGACAATTTGCCAACATTATGAAAAGCAGGTAAAAGGAACAGAGATGTCCTGAAAAATACCACAATGTTAAAAAGCTCTTTTGTAGATTGCAACAGACCATGGTTCTCTCACAATATTGTAACAGAAAAGCTGATTAGCCTAAAAAAAAATACTATTATCAAAACACAGAGAAATGAAACTCTGACTGTTCACCTCCTATCTCTATTTAGTGCAAAAGAAAAACAATTCCTAACTAAGAGCAGTGAGCTCTCTCCATACCAGACAAAGGAAGTCACAGTCCAAGGAACCCAGGATGTATATTCATTAGTCTATACATTTATAAATGCAATCCTATAACAAACATTTCTCATGCAGTGGTATATCTCATAAAAAGTCCAACAAACTAGCTCCACAATCACTATTAAATTCCAAACTCCTTACATACAACACTAACCTGAATTTTAAGCTTATGCAGAGGATATGAAACATAGGTTTATTTTTACACAACCCTTTCTCCCTTAAGACTTCCTTAACTTTATCTCCAAATTACAATTGACTGTGGTTTCAAGCACACCACAGATTTTCATCTCTCTGATCACACTGGTGATGAAATAACAGATTTCAGCTCACAAGTTACATTTTCCTGAGCAGACAAAAGCTAACAAAGCAAACTGGGGTGGGGGAAGGATTTGAAAGGGGGTGGGGGGGAGGGGGGGAAAATCAAGCCAACACATCAGCCTTTAATATCAGTTTAGTAAGAGCAGCTTAAAACACCATAAATCAAATCAGTGTATCCCTCCAATAAGATAATCTCTTCAAATCTCCATGTAGAAAACTGTCAGCTTTGCAGTGAAGTGGCTGGACCTGTCCTTAAAGACAAAAGCCCTAAAGCTTTCTTCTTTGGATACCAACTCCAAAATAAAATCTTTGAGACCAAAATAACTGAGTATGTGATACACAATCTTAGATAAAGAACCTAGACCTGATTGCAAAGGGTTTTTGCAATACACAGCTGCTCTGTATCTTGTCATTTGTATTTAGAAAACAAAAAAGCAAACAGAGAGAAAAAGCATACTCACCTTTGCCTGCAGGCTGTGGGACTGCAAATCCAGGTAGCAGGAAAGGTACTCCAGTGGTAACACCAGCTGGCTTTAATTCATTGACACCATACGTTGTTAAGGAAGTTATCAAATTAACTAAATCCTTCAAAGCATCTTTAGATTCAGCTTCTTTTGCCTGTTCTAATCTAAAGAAAATACAACATAATCAAGTTAGCAGCTCTAGTTTATCTGAATTCAAATCACTTTAGCAAGATCTGTTTTATTCTATCAGTTTAGAAACCAGTTTTACTGCCTTATTCCTGCAGTATTTTCCATTTCATATGTCATACCATTAGGTTAGTCAAACATTGGATTTATAAGAGGAAACAGTTATTTACCATAGGAATTCACCTCATAAATCTCTCCTTGCTAAAAACCAAGAGACATGATTATTACATTAAAATTCCTCTCACACACATGAAGATACTATATAGGAAAGTACATGGATAGTCTGCAATTAAATAGATCTGTAATTAACTTGCTAAATTACATCTGCCACTTGGAGAGTGAATATTTTGTGCTAATGAAATGGTATCTTGTAAAGGCCTAGCACTTTAGAAGCATGGGATGAAGCACCCTCACTAGAACTCCAAACTCTTACCAGCTTTGGACATAAGAGAACAGAAATGTTAACATCTTAATATCCCATTCCAGCCATTTTTTACTGACAGGAACACACCATCAGAGCAAACCCTAAAAACTGACTCTGAATCATAACAACATCCTCATTTTCCTGCTACTTCACCACAAATAAAACCATATCCAATTATTTACTAACTCTGTAATCTCAAGAGTAAACTGGGAATCACATTCTTCTATTCACTCAGGCAGTGTAAGTTCTGTTTTGCTTCCTGCTGCCAAGTGATTGTGGGAGCCCTGTACAAGCAGCTTATTCTGCACCCTCCATCTTCTTCTCAGTCAGACAAGGCTGAGGAAGGAACCTCCTTCAAACAAAACAGTCACCACAGCAGCACTGAGCTCACCTATTATAATTCTAATCCTCCACATGCCCTGCCCTTTCATATCACCCAGATGATATTACCAAAGTGCTCCTCTTGCCCTCACAGATCCTCTGCAATTTCTTACTGAGCCACATTCTTCACACATCCTTCTGCTTTTACAGCTCCAAAGCCTTTCATCTCTGCAGCTTGTCCAGACTTCCATCCTAACATGACAGTTATCTTCACAAAAGTGCCCCAGAGCTGAACAAGTCTCTGTGGTAGGTTTGAGCCAAAACAGGAAGAATACATTAATGTGATCCATCACTGACCAATACGTGAGCTTAGTCAAGATCACTGTTTTTTGAAAGGAACTATTTTCTTCTAGAAAACCATCTCAGGAAGAAATGAGGACAACACATTCCTATGTCCTTAACCTTTACTGATGTCACCTGATGATCCCAGGTGTCCTCCTTTTTCAATGAGACAGGCAAATCCCAAGTTTTCCTATACATTTGGCAAGGATCTCCCATTCCTTGGTTTAAGGATGACCAAGCTCAAGACAAGATTTGTTTAAAACACTTCATCTACAGAGAATCACTTTTGTACCTCAACATGTAACATGATATCATGTTCCCCTCATATTTCCCCTACATTCTGGCTGACAGTTTCTGGAAAACAAATACATTTGTACTACACTGCTTTGAATTTATGCATTAGTGAATATAACATACTCCAAGACTCCACTCACAGAACAAGAAAAATAACAATTCCTTAAAAGGTGCTTTAGCTTCTGTGGCACCAAAGGTAACTTATGAGTAACTTTAAGTGTGATTAAAAATTTCAAATGCCATGTCTAATGTCTGGTATCCATTTAAAACAAACAAAAATCCCCCTCAGAAGTATACAATGTAGTGGAAAATTTAGTTCAAATATCTGGGTGCCAAAACTCAGCATACTAACACCAAAAATAAGGAGATAACAACATTTCTCAATAAATAATGTCTTAAGCATCTTTGACCTAAATACACTTTGTAAGGTATAAACTTACAGTTACCCATTCTGTACCTTGGATTTGTAAAATATATGTATTTTACAATAGCAACAGCTAAGTATTCTTCAGAACTTCAATATCCAACTTCAAATCCAAACAAAGCAACATAGACAGCCCATAGATTTTACACAAATGAATCAAGACTTTTCTTCCTCAATCAGAAAACTAAAGAAGTTACTTTCATAGAAAGAAAAAAGAGACCATGGATAGATCATACACCCAAAGGTTTTCTGGGCAAGCATTTTCATTACCATATTTTTAAATGCATTAGCAGCTTAGAAGTACTTTTAATTTAAAAAAAAACAAACACCCTCATAGCATGCATCACATGTTTTCATTATGATAGCATGATAAGACAATAATAAAATTACAGAATTATTTAGGTTGGAAAAGACCTTCAAGATCATTGAGTACAGCTATCAACCCAACACTGCCAAGCCCACCAGTAAATCATCTCCTTAGACAAAACAAAAAAATTCCAACCAAACTCAAAAATCACTACTTGCAGCCAAAATTTTATTTTCTGGATTCTCTCTAAATATTTTGTACTAGTTGTTTTTAAGCAACTAAAGAACAAAAAGTTAAAGAATGTGTTTCCATAAACAGAGAACAGCACAGAATTCAATGTTTAGGTCCTAATATCTTCAATACATAATGATCTACAGTCCTTTATTTGTTTAAACCTATTTCTCTACTCTTTATTAAGAAAACTTTTTTGAAAAAAGCTCAGTGATCTGTCTGCATTTCTTCAAGCACTTTTGCCTACCTGAGGAGGAGGTCACAGAGGAAGCTGTATCCTTGCCATATCCTAAAATCATCCAATAATGTTTGGGATACATCACTGGAGTCTTTGAGAAAACAAGAAAGTCCAGCAAACATCTCAACTATTTCTAGGGGAGAAAGGTCATCAGACTGCTGCATGTTCTGGACACACGTGGACAAACATTCCTTTTCTGAAAAGAATTGCAGTGGAGAAATTTAGGATTTTACTGACATTAATGACACCAAGAAGCATAACTAACACACGAAACACAATAATACAGTAACTTATTCAAATACCTCTTGTCACAGACCACTTAATACCACTTGAGGATGAGAAGAATTCTCAAGTGGCTTTGATCAGAACCCTAACCTCTTTTTGCCAACCCCTACCTCCCTTTTATAACCTTTATTCTTGTAAGGAGGAAACTGTGTAGATAAATGCTAATTTTTACCTAAAAAGTCTGACCAGATAACTCAACAGAATAAAAAGACAAATATGGCAACTGTAAATAATTTTAAACCATATTTTTTTCTTTTAAAACACAAAGTTACACAAGCACTGACTTGAAGTGTTATTAAAACCCTACATACAAATCTTTACAACATGTCATCTTATTCCTACTCTGGTTAGCATTTCATTGGCTGGCATCAAAGAGAGATAGTGTGTCTTGCCTTGCATAATTCTCACATTCCACTAGTTCATTAGGTCAGTAACAAAAAGTTTTCTCAAATCTATAGTGAGATTTTAAGTTGCACTCTATTTTAAAGATGTTCCCTTCAATTATTTGCTATTTAAACTTTGCAGCATGCACAACACAAGCACAAATCTTTCTAGCTAGACTGATAACAAAATTTCCCAGAGATTAAATCAGAGCATGAGAGGGTGAAAGGATGCTCCTCTGCATATGATGAAATAACAACATCTGTCACAAGGCTCATCTTATATTCAGGAAAAATTTAAGTTATCTCTTAAGTCAGGTTCACTTTTTTAATCAAAAAGCAAGAGGCAATGCTGACTGGCTTTCTTTTTAAGACTCCATTTTACTTTTTAAAGAACTAGAGTATCTTTTCACATGCCAGTTTCACTCCTCTATGGATGAAGCCCATAGAGAAGCAATAATGGTACCAGTTTAATATGCCAAATGACAGTCAAAACTCCAGTTATTTTCTTTGTTGCACTTAATAACATCTTCATACATATACATACATCTTCTACATTCATGAAGAGCCCACCAAAAGCCCATCACCTGGTAAGTCCTATCTAAACACACTCAACTTGTGACTATTTTGTGCTTTTGAGTTATACTGTACATTCACATCTTTTTGACTGGAATTGGAAACACACTGCTAGCACAAGACAAAACATAGACTGTGAAGTATGTGGGAGCAGGGTGATGTATTTAATAAACCCTCAAAATGGCTCTGTGGAGCCTTGTAGCTACTTGCTTCTCAGGGTGTGAGCAATCCCAAATTGTGGGTTTATTTTCTTCCAGTAGGTGTACACTGCTAAAATGCATAAGGATGTTAGTTCACTCCAACAGTCAGTCCAATTAAAATCTACAAATGCTTCCCATGTGGCCCTATAGTGTAAAAGCCTTAAATAAATATCAAAACATATTTTATTGATTTCTTAACCTCAAGCCCTACATACCTAAACACCCATATAGTTTTCAATTAACACAAAAAGAATAATTTGTATTATTCTGTATTATAATTTGCATATAAAATGTATAAAAATAATAATGTATAAAAAGAATAATTTGTATTATTCTGGAAGCAAAACTGCTTCCAGGCAACTAACATCCTCTCCATGCTGGTTTTCTTTTGCAAGTTATTGTGAACCAGCCTGGTACTTGCCTTTTTACCAGCCCCTTGCAAAGATAGATGATGAGTAAAGTACTACTTTTATTAGCTACTAAAATCTGTAACCAGCGACAGAAATGTCCCTGGACACTAGAGTTTCCATGTCAGCAACAACCAGGATCTACTTGTCTTTAAAAATGGACAGGAAACAAACTTGAATGACTCTGGATGCTTCATTAATTTGGTGATTTACAGGCTGGATTAGGCTCATGAGATAACTTGAACTTGGCCTTCAGGATGCACAAACAAGGTGGGGAAGATGAGGGCCTGGCAGAAGAAATGCAGGCTGACTGAAGTTCAGCAATCCTGTCAGTGAGAGAACAGGGACAACACAGGGGCTCCAAACCCATCCAGCACAGGTATGGATCCCAGCCAACCAAAGAGCCTCCATGGGCCAGGCCCTAAAAACAACATCCTTGGGTTGGGAAAGCTGGGCTGGACCACAGCAGAGGAAGACTGTTAAGAATTAATGCATCTTCACAGCAAGTATTTTTCAATACAGGCAGTTACTGAAGTTACTTCAAGCCTTTCCTTTTGCCTATCATGAACTCTACACCAAAACATGAAAGGAAACTATCCTTCCAGGTTAAATTGAAATGGGAATGGAACAGACTCAGCTAAGATCACCTCTCTCACTAAACAAGGGCACAGAAATGTTACCTGTATATAAATATGCACATGTCCAAACTAAAAGCCTAGAAGCTTCCTTATTATTTTCATGCCTATTTCCCAAATAAGAAAACTATGAAAGAAGAGCAGGAAAAAAATCCCAATAAATAATACTAAAGAAAGATACATACCATGGATGTATTTCACTACATTGACACTAAGGCCATGACGAGATATGGTCATTAGTACTTCTCCTGCACTCTTCCTCCAAGGCAGGTTATAGGGAGGGCACCATGAGGTTATTGCACTGAATAGAAGCTGGAGATCATCCTTCTGAGCCAGTTCTTCCGCCGGGGACACAAAACTGCACAATTTTACTAGGATCTGAAAGAGGAAGTCATTAAACAACTAGCATTTATACCTTCATCACTGCTAGTTTTGCCTAGACTTAGTAAAAGATAAAACATTCTTCCATTAAGGAAACACATTAAAAAAGGTAATAATGTTGTTTTCCCTTTGTGTGTTTTTCTGTACTTTGAACACAAGACAAGGTTATCCAACACATGGTTATTTCAAGTCCCAGTTCAGTATAAAATGCTTACCAGAAGACTGGAAGGAGAGTTTAAATCTCTTAGGTTGACACAGCATATTTGCACAGATACAAGGATATTCCATTCTTGAAGAATCTGCCAGTTGCCTAACTGGCAGGTCTAAAATCTGCACTGGGGGAGAAGCTCTGTGAGGCAAACTGCTGTATCCCTTCCTAATGCAGGAAGAAGGCTATTGATGGGTTGTTGGCAGAGCAGCAACACAACATCTTGGTTAAATTAAGTTTGTCAGGAAAGGCTACAGCAAAACTGCAGACCTACCTGAATAACTGGCACTTGGACCTGAATTTACTGAATTACCAAAACCAAGACAAAATGCAGCCACACAAGTAAAGCTACCACATCACACTATTTTCTGCATGTTTTGAGGATGTCTGATCTTTTGCATCTTGTGCAGGAAAACCTCAGGTTCCCTCTCAGAAAACTGGAGGGAGGCTGTCAGCAACTGGAGGGGGAGGTCTGAAACCTCATCCATTCTTGTCAGTTCATTTGAGAGCACTGCCTTATTACCAATACTAATGTTTTTTACTATGCCTATTTCAATCAGTAACAGCCAAAGATAACAAGTACTAGGACTAGTTAGCTGGAAATAGAATAGTAGTCCACATGCTGCTCTTTTAAACTATCTGTACAGAAGAGCTGAATGCATTCCTGTGCAGGAGGTATTTGTCAAAGAAAACTAGAGGAGGAGTGAAAATTTAATCTCAACTGTGCTTGCAGGAAAATCTACCTCTCTCTTAGCCATTAGTTTTTTAAGAATCAAGGAAGAGTAAAACCTGACTCAAGTGACAAGTTTCTAGACTTTGCTCACATGAAGTAGTCACATTCCTCTTGCAAATTCCCGGACCTATTTTACCTGTCTTACCTGTACAAAGACTTTCTGTAGAAGCGCTCGGCGCTCTGCGAGAGGTAGTTCATTCTGTGCTCCTCCAACTACCTCAGGCACGTGTGGAAGGTCAAAAAACAGATAGAGACATTTAACAAGTGTGGAAGGCACTGACATTGTAGTCATGCAGTCCACAGTTTTCTGAGGAAGAAGAAAACACAGCAAAAAAATACCAGTTCAGCATATTATAAATTCAAAACATCAATAATAATGCAGTTGACTGAAATGCTCTTTTTTCTTTCTCACACCTTCGGAGAGGTGTTGACACAGCAATATAGATTCACCATCTATTCTTGAGTGCCTATCCAAACAGTAATTTTAAAAATAGGATGATTTATTTACATGACAACAGCAGCTCAGAGCCACAGTTCAGAGCAGTCATTGCACAGGACAGAAACAAAACCTATCAGTCTCTGCCAACAGAAGTTAACAAGTTAATTACAAGACCTTCAGCCAAGCCCTCATCAGTTATCAATTCTTTGTAGCAGGAGAAATGGGAGTGGGAGGAGGACTACTCAATCTACGTTCTCACTTGGCAAGAAGGTGTAAGGAGCTGTAAGAAGCAAGGCAGTAGAAAATATGAAAGCATCAGTGGGAAGAAAAGACAAATTGGCGTGGAGGCTGGTGACATAGTAAAACAGAGATAAGATGATGTGCTGAATTACAAGGGCAGATTAGAGCAGAAATAACAAACCACACAGCTGCCCAGTATACTGCCAGAGACAGCTCTCTGATGGAAGGCAGCAGCAGAGGCAGGAATGATTCACTACCATCCACTCATCATTGCTGCTGGCCTTGCTTTTTGCAACTGCTGTGGCCCTCCTGCAGCGAGTTGTGCAAAGTTCAAGGTCTGAACCATTTAGGTGCTCTATGTGCCATGCATCTCATGGGGCACTAAGCAGCAGTATGCAAGAGAAGCCTTTGGGCAGCAATAAAAGTTGCATGCATTATTCAAAAGAACATTATAAATTAAAGCCTCAAAACTACTTTTTTTCAGGCAACTGAGACCACAAGGAGCTAAAGCAGAAATCCTGTGGCAGTATAAGAGAAAGAGGATCTTAACACAGAAAAGCAGAATATAATTACATCTTTTAGTGAGTCTTCATGCAGTTCATTTTATTATTGCTTTTGTCTCTTCCACCCCATAATTTATTTTCAGCTTTGCTGTTTCAAACTAACCTGTCCTGATGAAGCTAGTAAATTGATTGTGGTGAGCAGCATCCAACCTCTACTTGCTTCTTCACTTTGATTGACCTCCAGAAACTGGACTATGGCACGACTTGCAGCCTCTGTAGGAGGCATCAAAAAAGAAAAAAAAGCAGTAAGAATTCAGTCTACTAGTCTGCAGAAGGAAACAGATCCTCTCAGCAGCTCCAAGCACTGAGTATAAATTCACCTTTACAGCACTACTTGAAAAAAAGGACTAGGCTTAGGCCTATGCTTTTCAGACACACATTCTAGTCTTATACACACACACACACTTGGCTTGGACACTGGCAAGGCTGCAAAAAGTACATTCTTTGGTCACACATCATCCTTTGACCAGCAGACAGATTTCAGTAACCTGCAGAGACTTTTGTTTGAGTAGTTTTGCTTTATAAAATACAATATACTTTTTCCAAAGACATGAAGTCACCATCACTTAGTGACCTCCATAAAAATATTTCTGAAAAAAAAGCACTGCACTGAAACAACAGTATGGAGGATAATGGGGATTTTATAGAGAAGAAGAGATGCTGAAAGACAAAAGGAATTTTAAAAAACAGGAAAAAAAGTAACATTAAGACTATGATCAGCAATTATCACATCTCCATCCTACATTTTTTGAGAATGAAAACAGTAACAGCTTATGGGTAATTCTTATGATTGAGAACCCCTTCTGGATGCTATTCCATATCAGTCAGAGCCAAAGACAAATACTCAGCCTAGTAAACAAGTTATCAGCATCAATAAATAAATCAAGAGAAAATGCAACTATATTTCACTGCTGCCTGAATACACACTTATGTAAGAAGTCTATAATGCCAGTTGTGATGTCTGCCCATTACCTTTAAGAGACATCTAAAAACATTTCTCATTAATAACTGTGTATCAATCATCTCCTGTGCTTTTAGTGTCAACTAGGACAGAAAAGGAAGGTGAATAGTATCACATAAAAAAGAAATTACAAAGGAATTACTAATGGAGGAATAAATCTGCAACTGAAGAAAAATCCAATTTTAATATTGGCTTGTTTGCTTCATTGGCTGTTAAGATTCCCCAGCACACACCTGGGAAGGAGCTCATTTGAAAGGCAGCACATTTCATATGGCAAAGTACTTATCAAACTAATAGTATCAACTACATTGAGCAGGTCACTTTCTGAAGCTTTACACTGTAAGCTGTCCAAATTTGGCTAATCTGTGCAATGGCTCCTCTCTCATGTTTTCGTCTGGCAGACTTTTTCCCATAACAGGCTTTTGTACAAACCACTGGCTTTTCCAATTCTGGTGCTAAAGTAAGGAGAGGTCCCTACTATTTCCCTCCATGAGACTGAGATAAATCTTAAGACACCAAGGTGAAAGGTAAGGCAATTTATAAAACTCAAACAAGGTCAAGTAGGAATTTCCCAGCATGCTGACCTGAAACTATCAGTGCAAAGCACTGGTCAAGTGGTTGGGTATATGAACAGGCCAACTTAGAAAGCACAACAGCCATGACACAGTTGCACTTCTTACACTAAAAGCATAGAAAAATGCCAGAATTCCTGACAAAAGCCATTTTTCCTCAGTTCTGAGAGCCAAGCATGTCTAAAGCATGCACTGGTGCTACAAGGCCAATGCCCCATCAGCCCAGCACAAGGTGTGATTTTTTTGCAGGCCTATTCTCTTTCTATCCCACCACAGACAGAGCTGGGCAATCAGTCTCTGTCTGCAAACTGGCTGTTGCACAGCCTCCTTTGGGCACAGTCTCCAAAGCCACCAGTAGAACAAGGGCTTGTTCAGTCACCCTTGAAAGTGAGACTCAGGGGTTAAGTCCATACTTCTGAAAAAGTTGTCATGCTGCTGGCATCCTGGCATAGCAGTTGAACACTATAAATAGCAGTTTCAAAACTGCCACTCTTAATTAAGCACTAGCTAAAACACAGACATCATTTTAAGTGCTGGAAGACGTTCTCTTGTCATCTGCTGTGAGCAAATTTGATAGTGCTATCATTTAAGATTAACTTCTATCATCAGCACTAGTCTTAATTTATTCCTTGTACCTTTCCCCTGTTTTTGAAATGCCCAAGCCATCATTTAATATAACATCCTCCATGTCCCCCACTCAGATGTCCTTAGCCCTTCAACTTCTGCTACAGAAGAAAGCCAATTCAGGAGTGGGATATGCAAAGAGAAAAACCTATATAATAATATGTAAATATACCTATTGTGACAACTGTACAAGCATGTACACATGAGTATAACCATGATTATGTGGTTAATACATGGGAGTCAGATTTTCCAGCATGGATTCAGTATATATGGAATAGAGGCTTGGTAGAATCAAATAACAAAATTTGTTTCACATGTAAGAGGTGCATTGCACCCTGGACTTCAGAAAACCAACAGGCAGCAAGCAATGGGATGAGACTCACTCAGATGGGTAGCAAAAATCAGTGTTACAAGCACTGCGGGCAATGTTGTTGCCTATAGCAGTAGCACTAAGGGCAAATTCAGTACAAGAAGCTTTTAGTTAGATGGTCTAGAACCATAAGCAGCATACAATAGTGAAATAGAGGGGAATATTAGTGAAAAAAATATCAGTGCATGTGTCAAGGGTGGGAGGGGAGGAGCAGTAAGAGGTATGGATGGGTGTGTCAGGGGGTGGTGAAAGTGAAGCTGAAGTCAGGGACTCTTTCTAGAAGTTTCTGCTACTTCTTTTGGGAAATGCCTGAAGACACAGTCAGGTACCTAAAGTTACAGAGTACAAATAATTCCAGATACCTAGATAGTAAGAGAGAAGTATCAACCCAAATAAAAACGTGATGGCACAAAGTCTGCCTTCCATCACCAGGAGCAGAGTTGGGCTGTCATCACATGTGGCAGATATGAAGTGGCTAATGCCTCTGCAGTGTGCAGAAATGGAGAGCTGCTCTTCCAAAGATAAAACAACTCAACTGTGCCAGCTTTTAGCCTCACTAACACAGATGATAAAAGAATAGGCTTTCTAGGATCTCTTGGAAAGGCTCTATACTGCACTACACTTGCCTTGCATAAGATCTGGTAGCAAGCACCAAAAGTAAACAGAAAATTGACCAAAAGTACTCAGATATAGGAGTTGTTGATCAAAACTGGCTCCTGATGAATAGCAGCTGACAGGACACTTATTTTTCCCTTTCAGAGCAATTTCAATAAGCATAAACCAGAATCACCCTATAAAGCAAAGTCCCCCACAGAACAGGAAAAACATGCATATGTAATGAAAAACATGCATATGTAATGAAAAACACAAGATGTGCAATCCCAGCATGTGAAATCATTGCCAGCAGTCTCTTCTCAGCAGAAGAAAAGTTAACATACCAAAAAAGTCTGAAAGCAGCCCCTAAGTACACTTCTTTTATTGACAAAGATCCTCCCTATCAGGAAAACTTCAGATTTCAGTAGGAGGAGGAGCCTGAAAGGCACCTTAGTAGCAGAAGATTCCTTCAACTATAATCTGTAATCCACCCAAATGTAAGATGTACTTAAATTATATCAACTGTAGATTGAGGACAAATCTAAAATCAGTTCTTTTGATGTGACAGAGATTAACTGCAAAGAAAGAAAAGAACAATAAAAAGAGAGTTTGCAGATCAATGGAACTTTAAGAAGAATAAAGGTAGGCATTGTCAGAGGCCAAGTACAAACCACTGATGTGGTTTTCTGCAATGATGATGAATGTTTAATCAACTTGATCTCCCAAAATGGTTTGAAGATGAGATAATGATAGTCTTTCAGCAGATCTGCTAGAAAAATTCCTGAAGAGGTTAAAAGCATTTTCAGGGGTGAAACAGTCTGAGTAAAACTGTGAAATGAAGAGGAAAAGAAAAAAAAAACAGGAGGCCCTCCCCCTCCAACTAAAATAACAAAAAACCCAAAAAAAAACCCAAAACCAAACCAACCAAACAAACAAACAAAAAAAAACCAAAAAACCAACCTAAAAACTAAACAGAAGGACGTAAACAACCCCAAACCAACTCCCCCTCCCTCCCCCCCAGAAATAACCCTTTAAAAAAGACAAAATCACTACAACATTCAGAGGGTATAAACAACAACTGAAAGTGCTGGAAATAGGAAGGATTAGCTGAACAGCCTAGTAGTACAGTAAAAACAAATTTAGCGTTTAATAGTAAACATTGAAACAAATACAAACAGAAACTGTTGTAAATAAGAAATGAAAAATTGACTGAAATTAATACAGACACAACTTAAATGAACTTAAAAGGTGCACAAAACAGTGCATGTACACTAGCTAGCCAAATAAAATTATTTTAAAAAACAGGCTTTTGAAACTGTCTTTGAAAGGAGGCAAAAAAGTTCCAGTGTGATCTACCACCTACCTTTCTCATTGTTCAGTTTTCTACCCTTCTTCAGTTTCACCTGTCCTTGCAATCACTTATTCATATTCTGTCTATGGTATGATCCAGGTAGCAGGACTGCCCACTGCTTAGGGGATCATTCTGAATCTCCCTGGGATAAATGTTAATGCCCTGAGTGGGTGCCACTTGGTGTGCTTGAGATGCAGACCATGGAGAGGACTGAGTTAGAATCCCATTTTTAGTAAAAATGGAATAACCACTACCAGGTACCAAATCACAGGATTGCACACCCTCCACTAATGAAATATGAGAAGCTGTTTAGAGTGAGAGAGAGGTGTTGGTTAGAGCCTGGTGCTAACAACACTGAGACTGTGGACTCAGTTCACATAGGGGCCACTGATTTAAGAGTTGGACTCAATGATCCTTGTGGCACTCTTCCAACTCAGAATATTCTCCAACTCCTTCCTCAGCAACTTTAGTTTAAAGACATGCTGCTGGAATATCTGCAAAATCACAGAACCACCAACTGCATCCAGAGCATGTCTTTAGACAAATATATTACACAAAAGTATTGCCTCCTCTCCAGCCAAAGTAGCCATTAGTAGCCACACTGATTCTACCAAGTTTCAGCTGTCCCTTTTCCTTTTTACAGAAGTCTTTTTCAGCTCTGAGCCAGATGCACTTGCTCTCAAAAGAAAGCTTCATTCCAGAACTGAGACTAGACACTAGAAATAGATGTTTGAACATTTATGTTACGTAGTACTATCACAACTTTTTGATCAAATCAGACAAAAAATTTGACTTTTGCGGCAAATGTGGCAGCTAAAAATCTCAAGTACATAAAGCTATGACCTCACCATCTTCTAAACAGACTAGATACTCCTGATCCCTACCAGAGAAATAAGGCAGTTGAAGCTGTAGCTGAACACACAACTACAATGGCAGCAATGTTCAGAGACCACTTAAGACAGGGTGCTGGCAGAGTTACTACTGAATCACAAAACACTGTTCTGAGAAAACTACTACAGTCTGCCAAGAATAACTGAGATATGCCTCCACCATCGCAGGCATTACTCACATAGCTATTAGCATAAATATTCAAAGGCCTGATGAAAAAAATTGCTGTATTCCATTATCAGATGGAGTAGGAAAAAAAAAAAAGAGCAAAGAAAAAAAAACCAAACCAACCACAGCATACTGACAGGCAAGATTTAACCATACCACATTCCCCACTGTAAAATACTGCCAACAAATTTATAGAAATCGAGTTCTTGTAAAATTTCTTCTGTCATTAACTATTGAAAGTTGACTTTTGACTGTATGGAAAACTTGTCTCTAACATAGGCTCAGCTATTTTGTTGATTTATGTGGAGCACTTCACACCATCAGGAAGTTGCACTTTCGTATTACCAGACACAGCTCCTGCACGTTGCTGTTACTGAGCTTTTTTTACTTTCAAAAACATGCTAGGAGATATAATTACCTGTCAACAACTATTAAGATACGTTATATCTTTTTATTTAAGACACAAAAAGAATGGGAGTTTTAAAAAAATTATGCAAGAGTCTTCACAATCCACAGACCCAGTATGATGTCTTTAACATAAAACATATTCTAAAAAGCTAGTAATTTCTATTTTTTCAGATCAACATCATAGGAAGCATGGAGCTAGTTCTAATCATTTTAACACAGAAGTCTACAAACTGAATTTTAACAGCTTGTTAACTGGTTAGTTCTGGAGACAAAACTGCAACTCACTGGTCCCACCAAGAGTCACAATGCAGTTGTAGAACATAGACTCATCAGGCTTTCTTGAGGTCTAAAAAGGGTTTGCTCACCAGAATAACAGAAATCCTGATAACAGAGGAAAAATAACTGCTTGCTGCTTTAACAGAAACATTGGTATTCATTACATTAAAGCTTAGAAGAACACCAAACTGTCTTTTTAGTCATTGTGGTCAAGTTGCTAAGTGAGGTGGAAAACACAAAAAATACTCCAAACCACCACCCTCAACAAAATGTACCTCTGACTTACGAGGTTTTAAGAACTAGATTATCTTGGAGCAATAAGCAGAGATATGCCTGAAGTAATAAGCACACAAAAAATGGTTATTCCCAGCAGAATCCAACTGACTAGCAGGCATAACAGACGTTCCCCAGGAAAAAAAGGTCAAGCGAACAACACCGTTCTGCCAGCACGGCTGTTGGACATTTATTTCCCCCTAATACTCAAAGGAAAGACATTTTGCACCTGTTTACCCATAGAGAACAGGTTTTGTCTATGATATCTGTTTAGCCATCTGGAATGTTTCACTGTTTCACTGTTAGTCACGCTGCTTAAAATGGAAATATATTGTAATTGGCAGAGTTTGTGACTCCTGACTTCCTGCACAGTAATTTTCACAGCCTTTTCCAGTTCTCATTTACCATCAGATCCAAACTGAGAACACAGCACAGATCTTAAAATTATCTAGTAGGCAAAGACTTGATACTTCTTGGAAGCACTCCTCTTCAGAAAAGGAAGTCTAAGAGGAAAGCTAATGAAACTGCCCTCTTGGTGCACTGTCCTCAGTTATGCAACTGCCAATATGAGATCAGGTTCTGATACATTCAGGGATCAAGAGAACCAAATCCCATCCTGACATTTAATAACCAGAGAAGAAGAAGAGCCCATTGACATTTTTCTAGGGCTGGCAGTGCTGGTCCTAATGTGGGACTTGCTGTACTTTCACATCTTATTAACTTCCAGGCCAGCAGCTAATTTAAAATGCATAATTTTGGAATGTTAACATATCCAAGTGACACAACACACCACCAACAGGCACCTCAGGCAAGATACAGCAGCTGTTCACATGCATGTTCTTGGCCTCCTTCTCCTATAGTAGGTCATGCAACTCCATTCATGCCTCTCTCTCTCTCATTTATTGGAATTTTGTGGAACTCCATTATCTCCATAACTCAGGGAGGAAACCTCTAACCTCTTCCTTCTCATCCTCCACTCTCTCTCAGTCCAAAGGAACAAAAGACAACAGATTTTCATTGCTAAAAACTCAGTTTCTGAGCCTGCACAGTTGCTGTGAATGGCAGCTCATAGTATTCTGACTGATGTGAAAATCATGATGCACAGATTTGGAAAAGGCCACCCTTGTGCCCCGTGCAATACCTGTGGACTTATTCGATGCTCTCCGTCGAATTTCGGTCACCATCAATCGTGACACTTGAGTAGTAAACTGCAGGAGGTCAGAAAATTTCTCTGTCATTGTACTTGGAGGAGCATTTCCAAACACCTAAACCAAGAGAAAAATTGATGCATTAAAATCATTTGGTTTACAAGGATCACTACAAACTACCACGCTCCTTTGTGAAGAAATATTTCTATGGCAATTAGAAGCTTTTCTTCACATGCTGCAGCATTCATCACTGCACTGCTTTGCAAAGTGCATGCTGTTCAGAGTTGAAATTTGGATTGCATTCAGGGAGGTAAAATCTGATGAATGGAGGGGAAAAGAGAGTTGTACATTTTCTTGCAAGATAAAAATCTTGCAGAACCCCAAAAGACTGAGATTGCACTTAATGGAGTAAAGAACAGGTACCAGACCAAATTCTGCAACAGGACTTCTGTTTTTAAGATCAACTTCTTTGCTATCTACTGGACCTAAATAGAATGACATGTGTAAAGTCTTTTAAAACTACTAAGAATTAGAACTGCCCTGTTACATCCTTCCTCAATAAACTGACAATACTAGGAAGCCTTCCAGGTTGCTGATTTCCCAAGGACTTACCCTCCTCTTTTGAGATCCTCCTGAACACAACAGCAGCCTTTTTTTTTCATAAATTGTCACTTAATTCTAGTAACTTACTCTTCATGATTAAGCATTGATTTTGTTATTAAATAATGTATTAGACCACATAAAACAGGGAAAATGTGCTAATTCTGTGGTATTGTACTAAGCAGTGGAACACATTATCTGAAAATGGATTAGCTAGTTGCTGCAGTAATTTACTGCTCATTTAAGACTACACAGAAAAAAGGAGTCTTTATCCACACTTCCAATGTAAAACTTGCACTAAAATGGTCACAATAAACCCATGATATCCAATATCAAACAAAGCATACAAACAAAATTATAGTATCATCACTTGTATTAGTGCTGAAAAAATAGCCTGTTTAAGAGACCTGAACAGTCTCTGCTTGTTTAAATTTTTCTTCCTTATAGATATTTATGTAATCTTCAGGAGTGCCCCTGATGAGCATAAAAGATGACAGTATTATTCTAGCAAAACTTAAGTTCAACAGGTTATGCTGGCCTCCCCGAAGGAGGATGTGTTCTACAACAGTACTGTTGATTTGGACTCAACAGCTGCTTCACTCCTGTCTCTGGGTGACCCAATTATCCTGTTACAGCTGAGCTGCTGACACACTTGGCTGAGGTCATTCTCAAGTCCAGGGACATCCAGTGAAATCCATGATTACAGCCAACAGAGATGCAAGGTAGTTGTGGTGCCAGCTAACTTTGGAACCCCTAAGACACTGAAGAAAACTTAAAAGGCAGAAGGAAGAATAACTTTTGTCAGTTTGACTTCCTACCTCCCTCAGTATCAGTTGCTCTGGCACACTACAAAACTATCAAAAATATTTTTCCTGTGTACTTGCATTGCAAAGTCATGATGAAATGGAGCCAGAAATACAACATTGAAATGGAACACTCAGTTTCCTCAAAACAAAAATAGTTTTCACCAAAGGCGTAAGTATTTCTCCCACTGTAAATTTCAACCACCATTACCATTAAAGCAAGCAAATGAGAGACCAGACATTACAGGCAGAGAATGTTTTCTGCAGACCAAGAAAAACACCCCTCATTTGAATTACAGACTACACAGCATGCCTAGTACAGATAATCCAGGTTTCCCTAAATATTTCACAGGGCCTCGTTTTGCAGTTGTCTGCATCAACTCCCAATTCATCCAAGAGCTCCTAACTTCCACAAGGCTGTAAGAAGGGAAGAGGGCCATGAGGTCTGCATGCTCACATAACATAAGCAAGATTATCTAGATCAGAATGCACATTAGCATCTTGTCATCACCGGTTGTTTAAAGCTCCTTCACCCAGACCAATTGAAGAGGAAAAACTACTGGCCCTGTTACCTGTCCTGAGCTCACTCAGATTTGTCAGCAGTTCCCAGAAAATGCAGAGAACTCAAAGTTACAGTAAAGGTTAACTGAGGTCAAGTGGATTTTAATTAGCTACCCCATAACCAAGTTTGCTATGTAGAATAAGCATCTCCATTGCTTATTTATACCCTTTGACTAAAAGTGGTAGTTAAAATCAGGAACAGAATGTTAAACATTTCAGCAGTAAACAGTCTTTTTAATAAGGAAAAGCAAAGCTCTTTCAAGATAATGTACCACTTATTCAAAACCAGCCTCTTCATCATTCCATCCACTTTTCTCACATACTGCACAAGTGTTACCACCACGTTGGTAGAGCAGTGCTTCCACAAACTCACTGAACTCTGAAAGGAGCCTTTTGACTACTCTTCCACAGGGCCAATCTTTTGTTAATTATGCACCAATTTAGCTTTTCATTACTATGTGATTCATCATTTCATAAGCCTCCCTGAACAATGAAGAAAAAAAAAAAGGTTTGTAAACCCACTCGTTACCAGAACGAGCAAGCAGGCTTGGGATATGCTCTATCTATAAACCAAACTTAAGAATGCTTTAGCTCTGCTGAATTTACTGATTAATAACCCTCACAATAAAAAAAAAATAAAAAGGAAATGAAGCTGCACTTCACACAAAACTTGAGATACCTCTGATGAAAGGAAAACACTCAACCCCATGGCTAAGCAAGAAAGACTTAAAAGAGCTCCAGGATACCCTGGTTATTGAACTGCCTGCTGCTGGCCACTTGGATGCCTCTGGGAAGCAAAGTTACCTTCTTCACTCTAAATCTCCGCACTCAGCAGAAATAATGCTTCTCCCAGGACTCCTTACTACATTTTGTGCACACACACACACTCTGATTCCAGCCAAACACATGCAGCTCCCACTTCCAACAGCTCACCACTCTGGTATAGGAGACATTCTGGACTAAACGTTAAGGGATGGCACAGAAGTTTTGATCAGAGCTTCACAGTTGGTTTGGAGTTTCTCCTCCTACCACAGACATTCCAATCTTGTAACAGAAAATGCTTTTATGATACATCAACATAATCTTTGCTTAAGGCAGTAACAGAAAAAGTGCTCAATCACACTTAAAAATCTTCAACAGAATAAAGATAACCATGCAAAGTAACTGATGGACAGATTCAGAGTCTGAATTTGAATGAACTTATTAACTGATCACTTAAAACATCTGCAGCTAAGGATTATGTTTGAGAAACAAGAAAAAATTTAGAAAAGAACTTCTAATAATGTTTTAGTGTTTCCTGATAACAAAAGTGTCCCTTCTCAGAGAAAAGTTGTATCAGAATTTTAGAGTGAACCAAGATTTACCATATCTGCCATAGAAAATCTCTTACAAGACTCTTTAGAAAATGATACTCTTTTCTTGCATTTTTTTTATTCCAATCAAAGTTTGTCTTGCTGTGACCTGCAGAGTTACTAAGTTAGCAAAATTGTTCCAAAACAAGCTGTATCACCAAGAGCTGACACTCCAGAAGATGCAAAACTAGATAAGACAAGGAAGCCACAGCAGACTCTGTATGTGAACATCAAAAGAAGAAGGTGGCACTAACCAGAAATCTAAAGAGGTAAACTGTGAAAGTAGAAAGAGACAGCATCACACCTGCTCAGCATCTTGAATACAGGAAAATATGAAGGCCTTTACATGAAATGCAAGGAAAAATCCCCCTATAACAGAGACAGGATGAGACCTGACTGATCAAGAAAAGTCAGTTCTTTGTGTTACACTATCCCATTCACTATCACTATCAGTTCACTGATGACTGATAATAGTTATTAAGGACTACAAAGAAGAAAGTAAAAGAGCAGAAACAACATCTGCTTTCTTTAATATGCCAAGCTGTGACCCAGATTTTAGAGACTGAAAGCTGAAGTGACAACATCTGGCAATGGTCTGTATTTGTGGCACAAAGGACAGCTCCAAGAAGCTCACAAGCTCAAAGCAGGTAAAGGTTGAGGACACTGATGTTAGAACTAAACAAGGAAACTGGGGAGAAGAGGAAAGAGGAAGAAAACAACCAGAAGTGGGACTGAAAAACAAGACATCTGGCAAACACATAAGAATGTGCTTTCAGCACCAAGTTCACTTCAGTAAAAAAGTGTACAAAAGAGTCTCTAGGACTCAGAGAAAAAAGCCCATAAACAAAAACAGATGGATTCTGCAAAGAATAGAAAAGAGACATGGGGAACCTGGGAAAGGAAAAGTTACTACAAAAAAGGGGAAAACTGAGAAGAGTAGCCAAGATCCATTCACACAAATAAAAACACAGAAACCATCAATCTGTTCAAGAATGTTACCTGAGATTACTTAGACAAGAGCTGATTTTGATGAACTAAAAAGAAAACTTCGGGTTACTGATTTGGTTTTCAGAATGCTTCAGCACATGAGCTGAATGAAGGACAGATAGAACAATTGGTGCTAAGAGATGAAGTAACTTCAACTAGGCTTCAGCAGAGTCCAGAGGATGAGCTGAGAATTAGGACAAAGCCAGCAAGTGGTGTAAAGGGAGTGGGGAGGATGCGTCTTAAAGAAAAGAGAAAAGGCAGAAACAACGGAGAAATTAAAACTCAACTGTTTTTTTTCATCTCAGAAGTCTAATCAAAGTCTTTTCTTAGATGCTGTGCATGCATTGATATACTAGGTTTACTTAAACCCTGCAGTATCACCAACTGCAATTTCTACAGACATAATGCTTCTGCCAGTAGTTACCACAAAGGTTAAGAAAAAATTCTTCTCCACCTGCAGATCAGAGTTAAGTGCTGAAGAAGCTCAAGTGGGAGCTTTCTATTTTCCAGAAGCATCAGCCTCATGTAACCACCAGAGGGAGATTTCCAAGCATAACTGCATCAAAATAACCTCCATGGGCTCAAGGCAAGATTAAGATTCTATTGTGCTAATTTGTAGAAACAAATCAAGCAAGTCCATAACTAAAAGGCATGCAATCCAAGAAGATAAATTAAAGAGGAGGCATATGAACTGAGCTTACTTAGCCCAAACTCACACAACAGGTTACCAGTAGAAATAAGACCTAGGGCAACAGAATGGTATTCAAGTGATCCATCCACTAAAGAACACCACTAGTAGACTGAAAATCCTAGTAATACTATGTCTCAACTAGGACTAATTTTTCTACACAGCATTGTTGTAGTTTAAGCTCAACTGGCAGCTAAGCACCATACCAGTTCATTGCCCTCAGGTGAACAGGGCAGAGAAACAGCAGGGTAAAAGGTAGAAAACTCATGAGTTGAGATAAAGACCGTTTAATAGGGAAAGCAAAAGCCCCACAAACAAGCAAAGCAAAACAAGGAATTCATTCACTGCTTTCTGGACAAGCAGGTGCCCAGCCTTCTCCAGGAGAGCAAGGCCCCATCATGAGTAACAGTGATTTGGGAGGACAAATCACTTTGTACATCCCCTCACCTCCTTCTCCCTCTTCCTCCTGTTTTACATCCTGAGCCTGACACCATAAGTAGGGGATATCCACTGGGTCAGCTGGGGTCACTGTGTCTCCTCCCAGTTCCATCTGCACTCCCCATCTCTTCACTGGTAGAGTGGGGTGAGGAGCAGAAAGGCTTTGCCTCTGTGTAAGCACTGCTCAGGAGTAACTAAAACATCCCCATATTATCAGCATTATTTCCAACACAAATCCAAAATACAGCCCACACTAGCTACTATAAAGAAAATTAACTTTATCCCAGCAAAACCAGGACAAACATGCAAGCAGCTCAGTATCTAACACCTTCATACTTTCAACAAAAAATCCTTTTAGTTTTTGGATTATTCCAGTTCTCCGGAGTAGCATATACAAGCACAAATCCACCACCAAAGAAGTAAGGAGTAAGAGCATGCATCAGGGGAAAAGAAAAAGAAAGCTAGATCTGTACTTACTGGTCTTTCATGACCCTAAAACTACCATGAATATTATTATTCACAATAACCTGGCAGGGTAACTGAATATATAAGACATCAAGAGGATTTAGTTCCTATTAATTCCAGTGACAGCTGTCATAGTTCTGCCTCCAAACAAAATCTCAGTGCCTGAGTACAAGGGAGTAGTGAAATATGAATGCCACAGTAAAAGTGGCTACTATACCTTCCCTACAGATTGGTTGTTCAAAATCTCCCTTGTCCAAGAAGGGGGATTCAGACCCAGTACATAGAAAAAGGCCTAAGAGGGTGATAAGAACACAGAGAATATAACACATGAGAAATTAAAGTTGTTCAGCTCATGCAGCCTAGAAAAATCAAGTTAACAGGACATAATATGATTGCTATCTCTAAATATACATCAGTACAATAAATGCAAAGAAGGGAGGAAAGCTAGTTAGACTCAAGGACAGTGCCGTCACACAAAAAAAAGTGGGTATGAACTTGCTCCCAAAGGTCAGGCTGGAAATGAGATTACTGTAATAGCAGTGAGCACTGCAGAAATGTTGTCAGTCTACATGCATCTGTGGATCGCACTTGAGAAAAAGTGATAAGAAAAGGAAACCTCCAAAGGTAAGTCTATCCCCTAACACAACACTGTGTGAGGACAAGGAGAAAACTGAAAGGATGCCAATGGGAGAAGACTTGCTGTGCTAGAACCAAAAGGTCTTGGGAATACACAATATGAGCAGGCCATTCAAATACAGGACACACTGTTGCACAGTGCCTGGCTTACCCTGTTGAACACCGGGAGCATCATGTAAAGCTTCTCCTCCTGCTCCTTCTGGGTCATGTGGCGCGGGGGATGGCAGAGCTCCGTGAAGAGGCGCCGCAGGTGCATCAGGCCCAGCGCGTTGTCCTGGGGGCTGCACTCCTCCTGCCGGGGCCGGCCCATGATCCGCTTCACCATGTTCATCTTGGCTGGCTTCTGCAGGCTCCCCTGTATCCTGCTCACAAGGGAAAAGCAACTGTGAGTACAAGGGACTGGGGCATTGCTCTGTCAAAGCCTTTAAATACACAGCACCCTCTCTCACAGGAAGTACCACACTCCTTTAAATCCACAGCACCCTCTCTCACACTAAGTACCACACTGCAGTTATTAGCTAACTTTATAAGCCAGGCATTGATTAGGATGTGTCTGAAGGATTTAAAGCCAACAATTTGACAGACAAAAACATCCGATATTCTCCAGAAGAAAGGATGGCTGGCCAGGTTTTGAGCACTGTAAAATGCTTTGGTACCTTTTATTGGATGAGTTTTACAATCCTTTGGTGTACATCCCACAGCATTTACAATGGTGTTATCTACATAATGCAAAGCATTCTGAAATTAATTCTAGGATAAAAACAGTACTTTAAAATCTAATCACAGAAGACCTTCCAACTCTCTCAGACGCTGGCTTCATCATACAGAGACAAGCATAGATTTTTTTTTCCTGACTTTCCTATGGCAGAGAGACAAAACTATCCAGTGGAGCTATCATTCATCTCACCCCCCAGCTCCTGGCTCTGCAGAATAACACTTCAGTCTTCAAAACAACATCAACCAAGTCTTCCAACTGTGTGACCTATCAGGCAGGACCTTGCACAAGAGGTGTGAGGGTCAGAGAAGAGAAATCCCTAAAATTGATTTAGCCAATTGGACACTGCAGCAAAAGGGACTAAACTCACAACCATGCTCACAACCACAGAGAAGGAGTAAGGGGAATACATGGAAAAGAGTTTCTGTTCCATATATCAAGTAAAGACCACCAACAATGAAATACTCCAAACAATTGCAATGCCTACATCTCTACTGCTTAAATGCAGCTGAAAAGCCAAAGGTCAGTAACAGCTGTAAAAATTACTTAAGAGTAGAGAATGCCTTGCAGCAAGAAATTTAAAGAATTTAATTATTTAAATTATCAAAAAGAAAGGTTACCATGGAGGGTCAATTAATAAAAGGAGAAGTGATGATCCCAAAGGTGCTGTAATTAGAGTAACAAAGGGAAAGTAGACACTACTGAAGAACTCCAACCCAAAGATTAAGTTGTGATGAAAGACAATAGCTGGATGCTAAAGCCAGGAAAATAACATCAATAACCAACTGGAGCTATGCTTGTAAAAGTGAAGGCAATTAACTACCAATAAGAAACATTAATAAAAGAAAAATATTCTCTCTCTAACCCAAGAAAGAGATACCTTTCTGGAATCTGTTCATAAAACATATTAATATAGTATTTTACTAACACAAAGTAAAACATTAGGAACTAATGCTAATAAACAGTTTGGTTCCATGTAAAAAATAATTCATTAAATGAGAAGTCATCAAAAAACCTAAGTTACAAGCCAGTAACTGTCAGTCCATGCTGAAAATATGCACTGGCTTTTCACAACTGAAGGAAAATTGGATAGAATTGAATGTTGACTTTTGGCATATCATCCCTAAGAAATAACATAAGTAAGATTTTGAATCAGCATTAATCACGCAGCTAAAAATAAAACAACACTGTTTCCTCCAGAAACCCAAGGCTTTTCCCAGATTCCTCAGTTTGGGGATGCTACTCTTGCTGTAACAGGTAAACTAACAGAATACATCTGAGCTCAAAGACCCAAACCTTTACTGCCTAAGCAACAGGAAAAAAGTCTGCATCTTCTTTTAATAAAATATTTTAAAGACAATATTTTAAATTTCTTTTTATGATTCACAAAATGTTGAGAACTTACACATCCACCCAAAATTCATACTGTCATCAAATCCATGACTGCTGTGGTCTTCTGCTCATGTGACCTATTTTTCTTTTAAATTCTATTGCTTTATTCAGTCTAGGCACATACCTAAACCAGAAATTTACATTGGTTCAGCCACACACTTGTAATTATAGACCTTATATATTATATATACAATTTTTTTATACTCAGAGAAGTCCAAATAAATGTTACACACTATTGTCCTGGTATATAGGAGCCTACTGGGATAGCATTTTGCAGCTATGATGTATTTACCTCCACAGGGCAGTTAACCCCAAGGAATGACAAATGCAGAGAACAATTAAAGTTCTCACTGCCCCAGTACAGTCATGGTCCCTCCTGCTGTCTATTCCCCACTACAAGTAGGTATTCAATCTTAACATAAAAGACTGGGCAGAGAGGAGAAAGGATGTAACATAAATAACATCCCAATTAATTGCTTTATTTTTTTTCCCCCAGAAGTGATTGAATTCCAAAGTAAATACTACTTCTGAAATTATTCTAGCATTGTCTCCTACTGTGCTCCTCTCCTGTTAGAAAAAATGCTAGTATGAGCTCCAGGCAACATCATCTGAAATATATTGTAGGTGAAAGCTGAAAGAACTTCTGTGGTTTATTTTTGCCCGCCCAAATTCAGTGACATTTTGTCTGACTATCACAGATCATCTATGGGAAGAGAGCTGTCAGCTCTGGGACCTCCAGCATTAGGCCCAAATCTTAGATATGTGCAAGTGAACAGTGAAAGAACAAATTGCTACTTTGTCCTGTACAAACATTTTGACTGAGGTTTTCTTTGTTTAGAATTAGAAAGAAGAGAAAGCAGTACACCTAAACCTTTTATTATAAACAAAAAGTATCTAGAAAAAAAGGGTTTCCCTACTCTACTAACTGAAATCATCTGCACAATCCTCAGTCAGTTGCAAGCATCACATGTGACTTGAATTCAGCATTAAGACATGGCAGACCCCTTAATGTCAAAAATGAAAAGATTGCAGTATTTTCAGTAACAGCCATTTCACCTGTTCACAACTGCTTGTTTATAGCACATGACAATCAAGCACCTTGCACAGTAATCAAAAGAAGCAAACTCAGAAGTTAGTAAATGACTAGAGTTTGAATTTGGCCTGGCTCTGTGCACACATTACAGGAGAATCTTAAATTGCACACTCACTTCCTACAGTTCCTAAACACCCCCCTGCCACTCTCAGCAGATGCTTCATGAGCAGCTGGTCAGTATTTTGTAGCATGATGCTACACCTTGGTTCCTACAACCTGGACTGAAAGGCTGCTCTGCACACCCACCAGTGCGTTTCCTCAGGGATTCTTCTGTCCCACTCAGCCCTTCCAGATCAGAATGCATCACAACTAATAAACCAACTTCCTTTCACAGATATGCCCCACAGCACGGGCATGGCAACAGCCTCAATATCCACACAATGAACACACACAACCTCCCTTATGCTGAAATTGATGATATCTAATAATCTGGGATCTATTTGAAGATACTTTGTAGAGCAGCTAATCCTACAGTCTTGTAACGCTTGAATCTTTCTGCTTGCTTGTGTTGTGTCTCTTAGAGACAGCTTGTGATCTCAGAGCTAAACACTCAGTACCCAAAGGATGCAATTAGAGGGCAGCTCCAAAAACCTCAAGAGGAGTTTTGTGGAAGTGGCAAGGACAGAAACCTGTTCTCAGCACAGGAGTCTCTCCCCTGTCTCACATTCCCTCTTCTGGTATGTACATCCCACTGCTGCCCCACATTCCTTACTACACAGCCCTGATGAGCTTCTTGCCCCAGCAGGTGCAAGCAGGCACACTCTTCATAGGGCACCTGTGAGTTGGACATTCCAGCTGTTGGGTGTTTGGCTTTTTTAAGTTGAGGAAGAAGTTAGAAGTTATTCTGAGAAAGCAAACTAAGAAAGTGGAAGTTCTATGACACAGCCCCACCATGACAGGCACATGGTTTATCAGGAGGGTTGAAGCATTTCAGCCTATTGTACCCACCTTCTGCTACTAGAGCTAAAAATGTGAATTAATGGCAGTTGCAGAGCATCATGTTCTGTATGGACCAAAACTAAAATAAGACACTTGATGAGCAGATTACAAACATGCACAATAAAACCACTGCTCTTGTAATAAACATTACAGCTTTCTCTTAGTGGTAGAAGCAGAAGAATCTCCATGTGAGAAGAAATGAAGCAAGCAGTGAAAGCACAGCATTCTCACTTTAAAAACAGCCCTTTGGTTTTTTCCACAGGCTGTCAGATGGCTGCACATTTCCCCATGAGCATAAGCGAGGCTGACCCATTTGAGCAGCTCTGATTTAAAGCCATTCACCAAGGTTCTTCACTTCTCTTTATTTATATGGCAATCCCACAAGATGAACCCATGAGATTCTCCAGAAGTTTCACTGGAGTTAGTGTAAGAGCTAACTTATACCCTTCAAAATATTTCAAAGTGTTTTCTACTGTTAGTGAAAGCTGTTGGAAAAAATGATCATACATTAAGTTACAGAAAATGCCAACAACTTACAAAGCTCAAAGACAGACACTGCAAGAAAAACACAACACACACACATAATCATTAATACAAGTTAGGTTATGATAATGTATGGGTAATACTACTACAGCTATCAAAACATTTGTGAAGGAAAAAAAGTAGACAGAAGCTGCATGAGACACACTCATTTTAACAATAGCTATTACAGGTCCGAGCTGTGCATCTAGTTCCAAAAGGATGTTATTTAAATAAGCAGCTAGGTAATTATCTGCTTAGTAATTACAGTTACAAGTGTTTCTCCAGGCACTATATTGGTATTACATCAGCAGCTTAGCACTGAAACAGGAATCAACTTCTTTCTTTGCAGATTATAATGGGACACCAGTACACACCTCCACTCTAGCTATCTCAGGAAAATGAAATTTAAGTCTTCCTG
Source organism: Muscicapa striata striata (assembly GCA_030060385.1). Lineage (NCBI taxonomy): Eukaryota > Metazoa > Chordata > Aves > Passeriformes > Muscicapidae > Muscicapa > Muscicapa striata. Next base: position 712,777 of record JAREIS010000043.1, on the reverse strand, counting down.
CTATAATCAATCACAGACGTCCATTAGGATCACTGAATTCCACACCTGTTAGTTCCCTCCCCACTAGGTCTGTTACTTCCCTGAATTTCAGATTCCCTACCCATGTAGTTAATACTAACATTCTGAAGATGATCACCAATATGCACTATTCAAAAGGACATTGTCTGGCCTTCAAAGGAAACAATAAAGAGCTGTTACTGGCTAGATACACATCCATTTGTGCTTAGAACCGAGCGGGAATAAAAAATTCTCTTTGTAGACAAAAACATCAGCAGGAGGGGAAGAGAGGAACACAACTACTTCCTCCCATTCCCCTCCCCCCCCACCAGTCCTGCCATCAAACACAAAACAACTACTCACACACAAAGAAATCATGCACAAGCAAGCTGTGTTGCTGAAAAGGATGCCATGAGCTGTCCCTGACAGACTGACCTGGCACACACGCCTTTGGGAAATGTTGCCTGTCCCCAGTAAGGGAGAGCCTGAAGCAAATTCCATATTCTGCCCCAGTAATAAAAATACCTATTCCCATACTATGATTTCCTCTTGCTAAACATCCAGTCATTTGGCTGAAACAGGAACTATTTCATTGAGAAATCCCCCCAACAGGAAAACACCACCAACTCCCACTCCACCTTTTGTATTGCTAAGTATCATTAAGAAAGTTAAGGAAGGTGTGCAGGCAAGGATTTGCAAGGTCACACTATTATTTCAAGGTCATGACTTCTGTGTATATGGTTTTTTTTCCTCCTCTGCACTAAAATAATTCAAACTTATCTTGAGGAACCTTATGTTACCACCTAAAAACTTAATCTTGACTTTTTAGATGAACAGAAAAGTTTCTACAGGTTGAAGAGCTGCTTGAGGTGTCACAGTTCACAAGGTAGTACCCAAACCTGAGAATTCAAGGCAGCTATTTTTTGCTTTAAGACCTCTAAGAAACAAACAAACAAAGCCTTGCTATCCTGATTCAGGACATGCTTTTCCTGTTGTCTGAACTCCAGTCAGATGACAGCTAAAGATACAATTTCTCTGTTATTTGCAATATTAGAAATGCTATTCTTATGCTCAATCTGACCTTAATGCCTTGAAATCTCTGCAAACAAAAATTCCTAATGCTTCAACAAATATGAAGAACTTTATTGAGAAAGATAAATATATAAAACATGGACATCAGTCATCTTCTTCCATTTCCCACAAATTATTCATGATAATGACACATAATAGCAAGTGCTGATAGAGTAGATTTCCTGTGGTTTGTACCCTCCTGAAGGTTAATGTTTTATACTCTGTGTAAAAGGACAACAATTAAATAACAGTGATACTTTTGACCTATGCTGTGAGGATGGAGGACAGCTATCTTGCTAAAGGCTAATAATGTACATATTCTTACTTAGTAATAACTTAAATGAAAATGACCTTTAGTTATATCAACTTTTTGCACTTCATTTTGTTCAAATAAGAAAATAAAGTGCTGCTTTCGACTTCTGCAAATAGCCTATTCTTTTCCTGACTTACTGTGTAAAGCTTGTATCTAGAAGATAACTGTGTCCCTGCATTTTATAGTATTTTAATAACCACATTTCCCAAAATTACTTGCACTACTATAACAAAATATTTCCAGGCTACAAACACTTCATCTGCCACCTCCGAAAAACAAAGCCTGTAAACCAAAGTATTGAATCTACCCCAGCTGAAAACAGGGTGTAGTACTTCTCCAAACCTCAGCTGAAGTTGTACCACTTTTCTTCATTGTTATTTCTGTGCAAGAAAAGCACAGAGAACTTTGATACCTCAAATGCAGTCCCACCATCCAGACTGCCCTTGGGACTGAAGAGCCTGCTTCAACATCACTGCTCAGAGCAATAGCACAGAACAAGAGGTACCTGCCATGAAGGACTACCAATGCACACGTGGAGGCAAAGGATGTGACTGCAATCATGGCTCAGACATCTGGGGATGGTGTACTAAACTTCACACCTTGCTGAAACAGAAGGACCTACAAGTCACTTCTACACAGAGTAAAGATAAGACAGTGCACAAGGAATCAAATGTGTGTCACCTTTTCCTATGAGGAACAAATCTGTCCACACTGCATCTAGAATGTGATTTTTGGCTGCATGATGATAATTCCACTTCCTACATCTTTATTTAGCACTCATTATGATCTGTCATCACCGTGAACCCAATTCTCAGTACTGCTTTTCTTTAAGGAAGCCTTTAACAAGATTTAAGGACTTGCATTTTCTCTGCTCAGTAATAAAGTGATAACTAAGCTAAAGAAATGAAAATGCTGAAAAAGCAAACTGCCAGAAAACTCAAATACAGGCTATTTAGACTGCAGACACATTGATTTAAGGTGTCTGCCTTTTGACACTTTATATCTTTGTCAACTAAAATGAAAGTTGAATTCTTATTTTGTCTTGAACTATCACGCACAATCCTGAGAACCAAAAGGTAAATCTGCTGTTGTAAGCATTTGAATAGGTACAGATTTTGAAAAAGGTCAGGGGAACCGAATGAGTAATTTTGACTTTTCAGAAGCCAAATGGCACATAATGAATATTGCATCCAACTAGGAGGAGCAGAAAATCTAATCTTTGAGGTATTTGTAACAGATGGCCATTTATCTCTTCACAAAACAAGACCAAGAAATACCATCCAACCAACCCTAAGGCTACCTAAAATTCATATTTGACTGCTGGGTTCTATACACCTTCATCTCTGAATTTCAGTGCAAAGTCTAAACCACCTCATCTGCATATAAACACAGATCTGATCTCCAAAAAACATTTAGGTTTGCTAGCCATCGAAGAAGGTGGAAAATTACATAGCCCAAACTGTTCTTGCTCCATGGTATCTGCTTAGGTTGGAGAAAAAAAGACAATATTTATACCAGAAAAAGGTTTTCAATTATTTGTGCAAGGCACAAGCATATTGCCATTGCAGTGCTGAGGACCAAACAAAACTCTTCATGTGTAAAAGAAGCCTTTCTGCTCTACAAGATGAGGAATGGTCATTCCAGAAAATAAATCAATCTTGGCATGTTTCATTACCCCTAATCATCAGTTACAGTGAAGATCAAAGTACAAGGCTCTATACAGCTATTATGTTAGAAAAGAAACACCTGCATTAGCACCTTCAGGTGGTTTATTCATAGACATCCAGGCTCCAAGAAACCATTTGCCCATGCTTGTGCAATCATACCACTGAGGCATTTTTTCCACTCCTCTGACCTGTTCCAGTGTGGTCTCAAAACAATCCAGCTCTGACTGCCATGAGCTCTGGACATACAATTACTCCTCTACTCAAGGAATGCAAAGGATATTTTTTACCAGAAAAAAATATGCTAACTGAGGAGACAAAAATATATGTAACACAAAAATCCTGACAGGCAGAAGCAAAGTCCAACTTGGCTGGAGCAGACACAAAACATGACAAAAATAGAGACATTTCTCAACAGCATGTATTTTTGAACCACTTATTTATAGAAGAATGATGCCTAGTAAGTTAACAGGTTTTGGACTGAGGGAACAGAAATTCTGTTCTTCAGTGTAAACCAGTATGAATACATTATAAACATAGCAGATTACTTTTGGAACCTAAAATTCATCAGATTAGCGTTAATCTGGAACTTTGTAACTGGACATTTGAGGTAGGAATGATCCCCATTCACACCTGATGGCTGGCAAGACAGTAGATAAGCAATCTCATATTATCCTGCAAACCTCAATACTGCTATAAACACCTGGAGCTGAAAAACACATCGAGGAAAAGTAAATACTGAAACATCACTTTGGTTTTGAACATATGCTGGAAGAGTTGAAACAGCTCAGAAACATTTGCACCTCAGCAAAATCATCTGAAATGGAGGAATCAATTGGAACATTTTATTGGAAGCTTATGAACCAACTAACTTATTCAGCATCAGGAAAAATATGCAGAATACCAAGAAGATAAGGTAACAACTGGTTAAAAAACTCAAACCAAAACAGAACAGACTATTTGCTTCCTCAATATTCTTGGAGAGCAACTTGTAATTGAATTCTTGACATGTTCCGTGGTAAAATATCTTGAGCATCTTTGAATGCTGTTTTTCTTCTTTTGTTTTTGTTTTGATTTCAAAAAGCTTAAATAAACTGATTTGCATTAATTGGACAAACAGAATACTAGTTACAGCCCATTGGGAATAGAGCAGAACTGAAATTTTAGCTTGATGACCTGAACTGCATGGCAATGACTAAACCATGAAATTCAGGAGAGAAAATTCTGGTAAGAAGCCCCTAGAACACAAACAAACAAAAAAAAAAAAAAAAGGTGAGAGGATGAGAAGGGAAGGGGGAACACACAGAAAAACAAATAAAAAACCAAAATTATCTGGGATCTGAAGGGACAAGAATGTGCTTGGTTGGCATGTAGACATCAAACACATAGGAATAAAAACACTGTCCTGGAGAGTGGCTCTTGCATTTGTAGTAAACAAGCAAAGGAAAAAAGCCTTCCTAGGAAAGTGACTGCATTCAAATCGACAGTGAAACAATGAGCCACCATCAAGAACAGGGAAGAGTGCTTTAGTCTATTCACCTTTCCAAGTAATGGAGAGTAGGAGGGTGAGGTGGGTAAGATGGAGAAGGAAACCAGCAAAACAGGAACAGGAGAGCCTGTACATCCTCACAGCAAGGCCATGCAGAAAGCAAGTAGCCCCAAACAGTATAAGCTCACTAATGACAATAGTGACTCTAAGCACAATTCTCATATTTAGCTAACAAAGTCACCGAATTTTTTAAACAGGAACATGGTCCCCATTTGGGGTGCTGGTGGTAGCAGGTTTTCTTCTCAACAGCAATTTAAAGCAAAAACTTCCTGCAGCCATGTAAACCAGCCATTTATACACTGAAAACATTTCTTCTGCCTTTAGGAAATTTGCATATGAAGGAGCAGTAAGTAGAAGCCCATTACCTGTAAAATTTGTCTCCATAGAGCCAACCCTTGTTTCTAACAACACAGTTAAGAAAAACAACAAAATGATCCTACCAGCACGTTTGGCTGATGTAATAAAATTCCTCTCCCTGCTACCATCGAGGCAGAAAGATTGCAACAAAAACAGCAGCGTATCTGCATTTAAATCAGCATTAAAGCCTGGGCACAAATGCTTGTTTATTTCCAAAGCAATAGGAAGTAAATAAGGGTGAATAATCCCAATGTTTTAAGCTGCCTGTTCATAGTATATCTAAGTGCAAAACAAAATACAACAGGCCAAGAACTTATAATTAGCAATTCAGTCCAGAGATGAATGGAAAAGCAGCAGAAGTATGTGCATGCACATATCTGCTGCCTGAAATTAGGATGGTCCAAAGGCATCCACTGAGCTCCACTGGAATCAAGTACTGCATACCATACAGTACAGAACCAAAGGACCACTTAGGTTGGAAAAGACCCTTAAGATCATCAAGTCCAACCTCTAACCCATCACTGTCAAGTCCACCACTAAACCATGTTCCAAACTGCCTCACTGGCACATCTTTTAAATACCTCCAGGCATGGTGACTGGAGCAGCCTCTTCTCTGAGCAGCCTCTTTCAAGGCTTGATAATCTCTTCTGTGATTAACTTTTTCCTAATATCCAGTCAAAGCCTTCCCTGGTACAACTTGAGGACATTTGATGGCTGGGGCCAATGGGATCCTGGGGTACATCCGGCAGACTTGGGGAGATGATCCTGCTCCTCTACTCAGCCCTAGTGAGGCCACATGAGTGCTGTGTTCAGTCCTGGGCTCCTCAGGACAAGACAGACAGGGACCTACTGGAGAGGGTGCAGAGGAGGGACACAAAGAAAATGAGGAGTCTGGATCACCTCTCATGTGAGGAAGCTGGACCTGGAAGTCTGGAGAAGACTGTAGGGGATCTCATTAATGCCTATAAATATCATAAAGGTGAGTGCCCAGAGAATGGTGCCAGACTCCTTGGCAGTGCTCAGTGACAGCATGTGGAACAATGGCCATGAACTAAAACACAAGAAGTTCCACCTCAACATGAAGGAAGAATTTCTTCACACTGAGGGTGGCAGACCCCTGGAACAGACTGCTCAGGGAGGTTGTGGAGTCTCCTTCTCTGATAAGATTCCAAATCCACTTGGATGTGCTCTTGTGTCACCTGCTCCAGGTGACCCTGCCTTAGCAGGGGGGTTGGACTGGATGAACTTCAGAGATCCCTTCCAACCCTAATGATTCTGTGATTTCCTCTCATCCTGCTAACTTGGGACAAGAGACTGACACCCACCTCCCTAGCACCTCCTTTCAGGTAGTTGCAGAGAGCAGCAATGTCCTCTCCAAGCCTCTTTTTCCCCTGGCTAAACAATCCCACTTCCCTCAGCTGCTCCTCATAAGAGGCACTACCACTGGGATAAACAGTAAAAATTCCCAGGTTTGTGTAACTAAGCAAGTAACAACAGGAGAAAAGTACTCTTTTCTCTTCCCCTTCCCTCTCTTCTTCTCCTTCCCCAGACCCCTTTCTGCTGGGTGGCAGAAGATCCTCTGGGGACAACAGTCACAAATTGCAGATAAAAGCAATTCAACCCCTGTCAGTCTCATCTTCAGTCTTCAAACACCTGAGGATTGCAGGTAGAGCTAGATTACATCTTGGGCTCCCAGCCTGGTTTTGGATCCAGCTCCACCAGACTGTACATGGAAACACTTCTCAGGAGCCTCACATGGAGCAAAGAATAAAAACAAAAGAGCTGATTGTGAATCTCTCTAGCTCCCCAGTAACACAAGAGACTGCTGCTCCCACAACACTGTCCTGCAGAGAAAGCCTGGGACAGATCCAAGGCAGGACTGAGCTGTTTGCATTTAGAAGTAGCACATCAGAGCTACAAGGTTTCCATCCCTAGCAGTGAAATGGTTCAGATAAAGGATTAAGCGGGGAAAAATAAAAGAGGGGAAAGACAAAACACCCCAACAAAATAAACACTTTACAAGAAAAAACACAAACCTACAAAGCAGACTAAAACTGCAGATTTTTAAAGCAATATTAATTACTCAAATGAATGGATTCTTCCAGCTCTCCAGGGAAATTTTTTTCAATGGCATACTTATTAAATGACCAAAGTGGGTGTAGATATTCTTGTATATTAAAGCTGGTGTCTCTCAAAGGGTAAAAGCAGCAACATTTTAGAAAACCCATACTTATTTTGCTGGTTTTTGATTGCCAATAAAGAGGTTGGTATATTTACTATTTACCAGAACTACCTTCAAAACTATTTTTGTTTTCTCTTCATTACTCATGTTCTAGCCCTGCTTGGCAATAGTTCCAAAATAAAAGCTGTATTTCACAGTGAATAAATGATTTCTCAACACCAGTTTGCAGTGTATTACAAGATTAAATAGGACAGCAAGAAATCAAAAGTGAGCTTCTCTTATTTAAAGGGAAAAGATGAAGCCTATAGCATGCAAGAGCCAGAAAAAAATATTATTTTCTCCAACTTTGTTAAATTTCTTAGCACATGTGTAATAACACTATAACAAGCTTGCGTCACAGCACAACTACTGCACTCAAGGCTCATATTAGCTGTATTTTGAAAACTACCCACGTGACAAAATAAAATTAATTATTTTCTTTCTTAGCTGGGATGATAAATGTAAACTACCTACTTTTGACTTATTTCTCCAGAGCCAACATCCCAAACACTCAAAATCATGCACTGGTACATTACTCATTTCATTCAAAAATATCACTAGATTTTGACTTAAATCTCTGATCAATCTCAGCGTTGATACAGCTTCTCCTATAACAGCAAGTCTGACAACAAGAGGTACAACTTCACAGGTGCTAGTTATGGAATTAAATTTTAGTCTTAGGGGGAAAATATCATGTAAACAAGTAAGAGTGGCTGGGATTCATTTAGATCTCATCCTACCGTGAATTCTTGAAGTTCAGTGCCAGCATCTTAGTTTTCAAGCCCTGCCCTTGTAAGACACTGGAGACAGGAGACAAGCTCCCGTGCCTGCAAGGCGCTGCCAGCCCTTGGTCAGTAAACATCCCTGCAGCAGTCAGGCGGCTCTGCCCAGCTTTGCGCCGCCAGCCCCCCGCGCCGGCTGTACCAGCACCCAGGCGGGAGGGGATTGTGAGCCAGGAGCAGCTGCTCCCTCCAAGGGAAGGGATCCCTCCTCCTTGCAGTGCACAGGCCCCAGTCACTGATACAGCTGCTTCACAAAGAATAAATCTAAATCACACAGGCGCCGGATCAAGATGAAAAACTGCGCGCTCGAGCAGAACGACATCTGGTCGGCAGCACAGTCACTGCAAAGGAGAGTGATATATTATGGCTTACAAATTAATTTGCAAGATGACATTTTCCTGCTTCTCTTATCTCTCAGGAAAGTAAACATGTTTCAATTTTGGTTACAGTAAAACTAATTATTCTGGGGGAAAAAATAAAATGAAGGACAAGAAACTCTCCTTATTATAATCTAGATCAGATGCAATGTGGATTTTCTTGATTAACTCTTCTGCTTTTCAGGAGTTTGTTGTTTTGTTGTGTTTTTAAACACTGTGTACTATTATAGCTAGCAATGCTATTTTCATGCCCAGCACCATACAATCTAGAACCGCCAGGTGTTTTGTTTAAATAACAAAAACTATTCCAAAGTGATGGCATTTTCCAAGGAAATCTATTATGTTATCCAAACTCACATGTTATGTCTCACCACTACACTTGCCCCTTCCCCTAGTAATAACCAAGCATATAGAAAACAAATTATGATTGAAGCTGCAGTTCTCTGAAAAGAATTCTCCCAGACTGATACTCAAATGACTACAGTGGCACTGCTTTCCAACTAAATTTATCCCAGAAGAGGACATCCACTTAGTAAAAGCACAACTACTGACATGGAGTTTATTCACATTTTTCCCTTGGATTCACCTGCACATACACACAACACTCACACTAAGGAAAAAGACTTCCTTGCTGGAGAAAAAAAACATCAAGAAGAAAACAAAAAAAAGAGACAGCAACTGTCTTATCAAATGCACTGTAATGTCATCTACAGGTACAGAAATCACTGAGTAGTTCTTTATTGCAAGTGCTTCTTGCAGTGCATCTGTGAAAGTATATGGGCTCACTTAGATGACCTGCACTGTGCTTGGCTGTTTCTGGATGCAATAAACCTGGGAGAACTTGCTCCCCACAAGAGAGAAAACAAGACTTTTTCAGTGCTACCCCTTTACTCTGGTTTTGTGCTCCTTTTAAGCTTTGACAGTAAGCAATATACAGAATGAGGATAATTACTCTTGGTTTTAAGACAAACACAATGCAATAAACTGAGTGAAACCCAGCAATATGATGACAAAGGCACATGAAAGAATTAGGTAAATAAATTCTCAACACTAAGATCTAATTGCAACAATAGTATCACAGCAAAGGCTTCTTCTGTTATACATCCATATAATCCTTCACAATTTTATCATACATTTCTTTCTTAAATTTGATTTTACTTCTCTGTCTTCTCTTAAGGTGACCTTTTAGCAACACCAAAGAGTAAACAGTACTTCTTATATACTCTCACTGCAACACAGGCAGGTGGTAGCCCACTTCTGCACTATTATTTCCTCCCTTATAAAAATTGCTGCACATCAGTTTCATCTCCCAGCACTTTGAACAGTTATTCTTGCGTCTACAGGAATGTGCCTTTGAGATTTCTCCCAGGCAGCTTCTTGAAATTAAAATCAAACAAGGGAAAGCTCTAAAACTAGGTTTACTGTGCCTCCAGTTTGTTTCAATTCATGGGACTTAAAAATCTTTCCAAGGGACTGCCTAAGGCTTGCCTTTCACAGGCTATCACTTATCAGGAGTGGCTCTTCTAATATCCCCCCTCCCTTTGGGACAGAAGATGGGGCATGAAACTTCCACAGCATTCTTATATTTCCAATTACATCACTGGTGCACCACTCTCTGCTGCGAAGGTGTACCTTCTTAATTTGTAGTTTTGCTAGAAAAACAATTGCTAGGATACCAAGGAGAAAGCCATACCCCAAGAAGTCAGGAAAACAGCAGCAGGGGTCACAAAAACAGAGAACAGCATCCCCACAGAGAACCTAAAAAGAGATTTTTTTTCTTTTTTGCCTCACTGTGCTTCACATCCATAAGAAACTATGGCATCACAGATGGGAAGATGTCAAAGGGAGTTTCAGGCATTAATCTACTGCTAGCAAAATTACTGACCCAGTGTGAAATATTGGTGTCTACCTCTAAGGGAGCCATGAAATGAATCTTCCATGATAACCTGGTAACTAGAGCATTGTGTGCCATGCTCTTGTATACACAAACACCCCTTTCCATCACAGGGAATTTAAAACAAATCAGTATGACAGACTTCTCTGACACCATCCCAAGACAACAATTATTTCCGTATTTCATATCTTATTCTACAAAAGCTCTTAAAAAATATGGTCACTCCTCCCTACTCACATATTTTCTCCCTCTGGCAGAATAAAGAAACTGCTACAAATAAACACTTATAAACACTTATTTTCAAGTTCTAGGTTTCAGTTTCCTAAAGTATAGAAAAGTACCACAAGCTGTGCTGTGAGTGTTGGAATCCAACGCAGTAAACTCAGCATAATTAGGTTATACACACTAACTGAGCTCCTGTGGTATAACAAATAAACACAGGCTGAGTCAGGTCAAGCCAACACACACTTTGCTTACCCCAGTGACAAACAGCCTCATATCAACACGCTGGGCTGCCCATTCTGTCTACTGCTGAAGTGGCATCACCTGCACAGCTCGTAAGTAAACGCTACTCCAGGTACTGAAATCTAAATCATGGGTGTCATTGACAAATCCTAGCCATGACAACCTAGTATGGAAGCCTACTTCAAATGCCTTTCCAAGTGATCCCAAATCCCTATTAAGTGCTCCACAGAACCATTTTTAATACATTTTGCTCCTGCAATATAGTAATTTAAGGGTGATCCCATTTAAAAAAAAAAACAAAACACTGCACATACTACACTCAAAAGAACATCCTTCAAAACCTTATACACTTCTATCCCTTGCCTCCCTTATGCACTAATCTAATTCATCTGTCAAGCAAGCAAACAAATCAGTTTGACACCATTTTCTCTCTGGCAAATTTGTGCTGGTTGGCTGTCTTCCCTTATCTCATTATCTCCTGTGTGCTCATAAACTGCATCACAGTTTTTACTATTATCCATGTAGCTGCAAGGTAAGTCATTCCACAGCTGGAGAAAACTCAACGTGGCCCCACAGAGAGCTTAAACAAATCAAATATAGCAGGCTTGGGTCTGAAAGGAACATAACCACAACCCTAAAACCAAGCTGTTAAGCTCTGCCAGTTCTTGCATGTCCTCAGAACTGGAAGAACAGGATGCACAAAGTGCCAAGGAAATATTTCCTACATAAGTACCTGAATAACAGATTGGGATTCTAACAAGACAGTCTTCACAGATTCATAGAATAGTTTGCATTCAACAGGCTGCTTGAAACCAACTGCTTTTACTAAGTAAAGAGACCACCATGAGAGATGAACCTTTCATCTTCTTTTATTCTCCATAAAGTAGGATACATGCCTCAAAAAAATCTAAACACAATAGGTTGAGGGGAGCTAGGTATTTTCTACTAAAGTAAAAAAAAAAGGCATTGTTCTGTCAGACCCCCTTGCAGACAGATTTGTGTTTTTTGTTAATGAATAAAACATTGGAAACAAAAGCAGCAGCACAGAGCTAGAATGATAGCATTGATGTCGGAGTGCAGGATTTCACATGGAAGGATGTGCTTTGGGGTTTGTGTCTTTCTGTATGCTTTTGTTAAATTAGAAGTGATACCTCACCCCTGAACACTTTACAACTTTCAGTTTTATACAAAACAAGATAAAGATGGTGAGAATACATCAATGACTAAAGCTCTTGATTAGAGGTGGCAGCACTTGCAGTTGTTGAGCTCTACATGCCTCAAAGAGTGATGCCAACTAACACTTCCTTGTCTTTTCCCACTGGGTCATCTCTTCACTTTCAGTGTCTGAGACATGCTGCACCCTTTTTTCCACTGTGTTGTTTTTCTTTTTGCTCCAGAGCATGTATGTCAAAGGGTGTCCTAGCAAAGCTTGGACATTACTCTTCAGCAGCCACACCACACCACACCCCCCCATGCTTGTAAAGTAAGCTAACAAAGATTAGAGTGCTTTACAGCCAACCAGACAGATCTAATAGGCTTTAACTCAACTGTTCCTATGCAAATTCACTTCCTTGCTTTAGGAGCACTTCGACAGGCCTAGCTCTTCCCTCTCCTGCTCCCACTACTCCATCTAATTTTACTTGCTACATCCATTTTTCATCAGCAAAACCAAGTCTTACTGAATTTAACGGTTATACTATATATAAATATATAAAGTTATAAAGCTTTTTTTTAACTTCACTAGTTAAAAAGTAATCCACCCACTAGGTGATAAATCTACTTAAACCTTACCAGCTTTCCAAAACAAATGGAAGTAAACTAGACTCAATGTTCTAGTTGCAAAAGGAAGCCTGTTGTAGGCTGCAACATTTGTAGCAGGACTATGGAGCTCTGGGGAAAAAGCATTCACAGCAAGCAGTCTATACAGTTCGTACAAACCCAAATAAACTAGGATATAACACTGAAATACAAGTCACTTGAGGCAGAAGTAGAAATAACATTACCTCTGTGTGGATACAGAATGGACTTTTCCTAGCCTGTCAATTCTACTGAACATCAGGAGTATTCTTCTCTCAAAGTAAAAATGAGAGACTTGAGAAATTCAGAGAAGAATCAAGCATTACAGTCTCATGTATTATGATCATTCTTACCTTTTTTTTTTTTACCTATTAAAACCTCCAAGTTTAATGCATCTTGTCTCTGAGCATGCATCACACCCACACAACTTTTTGTGACCACCCAGCAATGTATTCCCACAGCATCCCCACAGATAAACAGAATACTAAATTTTGTTTGGGTAGAGCAATTTTAAGCTGACTGTGTTCTGACAGTGCTTGAATTAACTCCCTTTCTGTGACAGGCAAATGAACAGCTTCACACAGAATTTATTGAAGAGTGTGCCAATTACAAATCAAAAGGCAATTTCCACAAAAGCTCTTCAACATTCACATCACTAACCTCTACAGCATTCCTGGGATCAGGGCAAACAGCTTCAAGAGAACAGGGCCCATTCCTTTCCGAGGTTTCTCTTCAACACCAAAGCTGCTCTCTCACTAGGTGAAAGAGAAAAAGGTTAGAATACAAATGTGACAATGAAGTCACAGAGATCTGCTCTTCTGAAATGAAAGAGGAGTCATTCCTATGACGACTGGACTTTCAGAAACTAAGAAATCTTTTAAATCGCTCTGGGAAAAGGAACTGTAGCAAACTAGAAACTGACACACAGCAGTATTTCTCTGATTAAATGATACTCACTGAGAGCACATGAACTGCTAGAAGAGTTAACACAAAGTGCAAGCCCAGTAATTAATGCACTGACAGCCCGTGATCAGCAAGAGCATCCCTCTGAGGAACCAAGTGATTTCTCATCATTACAGCAGGGGAATAAGAACTAAGCTACATTGACACTAACCCAGCTGAGCAACTGTGGAGCTACTGAACATGCAGTTTTCCCTGGCCTCTCCATTACTTATTTTCAGAGTTATAAAATATTCATCTCAGAATTTGCAAGTGGACACACACAAGCCAACAAGGGGCATGGATACTGAACTCACTTGAACACGATTCCATGAATCCACCACAAGATTTTCCAGCTAACCTAGAGAGGTGGTAGAGGCAGTAAACCCAGCAGTGGCCACTGTAGGATCTGGCAAATAACTAGGTGAAATGCTGCAGCTTGGTTATTAGCCATGAGATGGCAGACCTCTGATTATTTTACCTCTGATTCCCAGTCAGCCCCATTTGGCACTATTAGTGCAGAGTTCCTACACTCCAGAGCACTACAGAGTACAGTTGTACCTAAAGTAACTGGAAAAACTTAATAATACAATTTATATCATTTATTGTTTTATTATTTTGAACATTAAAAGAAGCAGATAATATTTTGGTGAGGGGAAATTGGTTTGGGTAAAAAAAAAAAACAGTACAGCATCAGGTACCTTTAAAAGGCTCTGTAAAAGAGATGGCACTAATGTGAAAATCTTGCTCACAGAGATGTTGCAGAGGTTAAAACAATATAAAATTTTGTTATGATGTTGTTCTATGCTCTAAAATCTTAAGTTACTTGCTGGCAAGTGCAAGTGTTCAGCATTAACAGTTAAAGGAGAATTTCTCTCCTAACTCCATCCTCCATGACCGTGAATCCTTCTCCCTCCAGTTCCATCTGTTCATGGGGAAAAATAAGGAGCCACCAGCCATAATGAAATACCACCTGTGAGCACAGCACATAAAACTGTAGACATTGGACCATAGAACTCAAAAATACCAAAAGTAGGGAGAAAACTTTGATTTTATCTCTGCAGAAGCAAGTAAATATTTAAAGTAAGATAATAAACAAATGGTCCTTTTGTCATAGGAACAGTTACTGGGCAAACCTTAAAACAAATAAGGAACTGCAGTTTCAGCTATTTCACCCTATTAAGAACTTTTATTATATAACCAACTGCCTCTCAAGTTCAAAATGAAACATTTTTGTTTTTAAATACAGACAATGGAGGTCCCAGGCTCCAAATCAGATCAGACTGTGATTGCACTAAACTTAATTAACACTTACTATATTTGCAAAGCTAAAATGACCAGTTACCCTGTAAGTTCTCAAAACCCACAAGCTTCCTTGTATCAGCATCTTTTCCAGCTAAAATTGTAAAAAAAGCCATGAGGAAGTACAACTCTGAAGACAGCTTGCAACCCTCTTTCATATGTGTTATTTAGTTGGTCCTGAACCAAAAGTTTATCTATGGCTTATCTATATTCCTACAGTGCATTTAGAATGCCTTGTCTCTAAGTCCCGATTCCCTTACATTTATCCCCCTTTCATATTTTGTCAGGGTCACAATAGCTTGAGAAAGACTTTATCAAATGTATCTGCACCAAGTGAATTGTTTTGCATTGCAATCCCAAAACCAATAAACACAGGGGAGCAGGAGGTCCTGTTTAAACATAGTTAACAACAACTAAATGCCATCTGTGGTGCCAAAAAACTAAAACACTCCTAACTTTACTTCCATCAACCAGTCTTCAGTGTTGCCCAAGCTTTAATTCTCCCTGTGGTCATCAGTTAGTAAAAGTGACTGCAAGACCAATAGCACACACCATCTTTACTACAGCAATGAGAAAAAAGAAGAGGTTTTCAACCTTGAATATCCCAAAACATCAATATCCTCCAAAGAAATGTAACTAAACTAAGTAACAAAGTAGGTTAGTTTTGAACCCACCAGTCACAAAGAGCAAAACTCTGGAAGCATCAAAAACAGTTCAAAGGATTCCAGTCTCCTCACACCCCCCAGCCTAGTGAAGGCACTGAAGCCCTCAAAAAGAAATGGGAGCTACTCTGACAAAAACCCTGCTGCAAATTCTGAGAAAGGAGAAGCAGTTCTGGTCAGCGTTATGGGGACAGCATCGCTTAGTCACCTTCCTGCCTTAGTGAGTCTCCAGTGTAAAGGAGAAATATCTCTGGGAAGTATACTGACTGGCATGTTCAACAAAACCTTTCCTGGAGGAAAGGATCTGTGCTTTTCAAACAAGATTCAGATTTAGCTTTCCTAGATGATTTCTTAGGGCATTCAGCCTCTCTCCATCCGAACAAGGTTCCTGACTTTCACAGGGACAATGGATCTCCTGGCAGCACACAGGCAATATGGTACTCCATGGCTGTGCTGCCTACAGGCTTCCTCACCCATCTCTGTCCACTGAAAGGGTGCAGAAAGGAATCTAAGTACACCTGAACTCTCCAGACAGGCAGCACCTTGCTCTCTGGCTAATGGCTTTCCCATTTGCAGATCACACACTATCCAGAGGCTGCTCAAACCCACAATGGAAAAGCAGCAGAGCAGAGAACCAAACTGCCCATTCCGTATCCGGTGTCTGCTCCTGACCACTTCAAAAGCATCTCAAGTGGCCATTAGCTCATGAAAAAGTACACCATAAGTAAGAAATACAGCAGGGAGCCACGGTGGTTCCACTTGCAGTGCAAAACAAACAGGGTGGTGATGTGTCCTCCCCAGAGCACACGCACAGGCCGTGTCTGATTCAGCCGACACGGCGCAGACGGGCTCTGCGTCACCTCGTTTTCATGACCCACCACTGAACCCTGGCAGCAGCCACCTCTATTATTTTCCAGAATCCAAGTGTCATTCAGCAAACAAGTCTCAGCAATCAAAAACACCCCCACCCATGGCTTACACAAAGCTCCCTGCTGCACTGAAGGGCTTTCCTTTGGTTCAAAGAGCTGGAACTTATCATTTGCAACTATTTTCTCAAAATTTTAATATTAGGGTGCCCAGCTTGAGCGTGACCAATAAAAACCTATGTGACACTTCACAGCAGTTACCATCAATTTTAACAGACGTCTTCTTTTTCAGACAAATCCCAATCTACAAGCATTTCTTGAAGAGTTTATTTCGTAATCTGCATAATTACATAAAGTAATTAAAAATATTTTTTCCATCTTATGAATAAAAGCTTTTTGGCTTTTCTATACGCAAAGTCCATTGGGTCAACATGCATTTTATAACTAATGTACTCTTGTATTATAAGTTGAGTTTTTGGTATAAAAATGTTTTTATTTCAGTCAACTTAACTTGAACTATTTCTTATCCAAACATACTTCTTCAGAACTGATGCTAAAAAGTTTAGATCAAGTTCTAATAATAAGTATTTATGACTTGAATAGCTTTTCTTAGCTGCCATTACTCCTTCCTCCTTGTCATTTAAATACTTTGCTTGCTGTAACAAAGTATCAGACCTGAACATATTCAATCAGGTGTTTTAGGTCTCTTTTTATTTTGCCTCAATATCTCAGTACTCACTATTTGCAGAACTTAACAAATCAAATAGAATTTGATTGCTACCCCCACCAGACAGCATACAAAAAAGTGCTCAACAACAAAACCTCAGCAATCACAAGCCACTTGGTTCCTGCAAAGAAGAAAACTGATCAAGTAACACTATTAAAATTTGCTCTTAGGTACATCTTATTTCTGAAAAAGAAATACAAATGTTATGCTGACCTTCATCTTAGCTGCTTTTCCCTTACTTGTTTTCCAAGTATTCCCCTGTGGATAAACTATGTTTATTAACTTTATGCATACCACACTGGTGCCATCAGAATATTAAAAAATGAAAGCCTTACAAGAGCACACGGTTTCTTCTGTGCCTAAACACACCACAGGTATTCAAAAGAAACCTATTCACACCTAACCAGCCATTTTCCTCCCAGTTTCCATGTTTTGCAAAGTTACAAAACTCACTCGCATGTTACATCAAAGAGGAGTCAAGGAAGACATTACATAAAACTGTTGTTGATAGGAATTAGAGTAGCTGAGTGCTAGCACTTACTCCACATCCAACAGAGATAAAAATCCTGCCTCTAATGGAAAGAAATCAAAGGGATCATAAACATTATGTGATCCAAGTACATTTTCTGCCTTTCTAAAAGAAATGTGTGTTTAGCATGCATTCTCAACCTCACTGGTTCACTTTCAGACCCACTGCAAGGCATGTGATGTCAAAGCCTGCCTTTAGCCAGATGAGGTCAGAGGTCAGGACCACAGACCAGCAGGAGCCTGGATCTGAATTCACACTGCCTCCTATGATGAGAAAACTTTGGCAACAGCGTATTTCTGCTGTACATAAAACCTGAGAGAAGAAATACAAATGTGGGCAATATGCTGTCTAAGTATTCCCAGCTGTTTTAACTGTAGGATTAGGATGAAAGAGCCAGATGTTTCCCTCCAACAAATACAAGATCTTAAAAGCAAACATAAGGGTCAGCCCCATTTGTAAAAAACAAAAACCTCAAACAGGTAAAAACTTCAGTTTCTGGCTCCCTCCAAAAATCTCTTTTCATTACTGCTCCTTATTCACTACTTCTGCTAAAACAAACTCTAGTATTGTAAAACTGCATGCAGGAACAAGTAAAGAAAGGTACCACATAGATTTCCAGTAAAGTTCACAACTCCAACACCTGGGTATTTTCTTCTCCTCACCAGCAGTCCTGGATTCTTTTGCTTTTTGTTTATACATCCAACTCTCAGCAATCTTGTCATACTTCCAAATGAATGCATACTTCCTAGTGAAGACTCCATTAACCTCCTCCTGCTCAGGAAGAATAAAGAATGGCATACACTTCACCTTCTCAGTGATCAGCCCCAGAGGTTCATGGTAGAAAACTGCAAAAATGGTACACCCCAAGTCTACAGACACTTGTCACAATACACTGCTTAAAAATTTTCATAGACAATTATTCCATCCATCTTCAAATTAGAATATGGTGGAACACCTGTAACTCTGATCTTGCTGTCCCCAAGACCCAGAGTAACACAGCCTGGAAACACTAAAAAGATGATACCAGTGATGACCACAGAGGAAACACCACTACAGCTTAAATACAACATTCTGGAAGTAGAGGGGGAATATATAATACCAAAAACTAACCATGTTTAGACAGGTAAAAATTAATTGGGTATGAAAAAAATGAAGATGCCTCACTCTGTGGAACAAATGCCAAGTTCCAAGCCAACCCTCAAAACACCTTCACGCTCAAGAGCAAAGGCAAGGACCCTCACAAAAGGGGTCTTAACAACAGACTATTACAGCCACCCTACTATTCACAACTCTTAAATGTTGCTCCTCTTCACTGAAGTTGTCCAAGAGCCAAATACAAACAACAGAAACCCTTGACAAAACTCCTGGGCACCATGCACTCTACATCTTTCAGAAAGTTCCTCCCTATCCTAAAAAATTGTGGTGTTGCCTTTCAGCCAGGTACTTCTCAATACAGCAAAGCCTGAGAAGATGCAAACTGCCAACCAGATACAATAAAAGGAGACATCACCCTCGAGAAACTGCTTGAGCTGCAGCTGCATTCACATCTCCACTAGAAGCATCCTCTACACAGAGAGGCAGAACACAAAACAAGAACTTCCAACAATCTGACACTGGGTACAATTTAAAAGCAAGGAAAATTTAACAGCAACAATTAAAACTTTTTTAAAATGAGGAAACAAAAGTCAAGGAAATAAATCCAGTCTCATTTACTGCAAGCAAGCTCTGTTGAACAGCCCAAATCTTGCTTCAGTGTAACTGCAGTCATTTGGAAGTCAGGAAGACTTAATGCAACACCTGATTTCTATGCCACTGGAAAGAAAATGTTCCATAAACTACATTTATGTTAAATCAAAGCCAAAATTAGTCTGAAAAAGGAACAAGAAAATTGTCATACACGCTTCATGTTACTTCACCTTTTAATTACTCCCTAATTAAATTTGCATGCTTTGATAATATCTACTATTATAAGCTGATGCTCCAAATGGAAATAAATGCTAATTCCCTCTGCAAATGAACCATCAAAACCACGTACATTTAAATAGATTAGTAAAATTTATTTCAAGTTGTCTTCAGAATGCTCTCACCTACCATACTCAAAAAGTCTTTTTCAAGGATGCATTAATTCAGTCACCCATAAACAGTCTTCAGCTCCTAGCAGCAAAGAAAAGTGCTTCTTGTAGAAATAAATCACAATGTGTCAGTGCTAAACTCCAGATGCTCTCAACATAGACATGCTGAATTGACTTCAGGTCACCTGTGACATAAAATTTCATTAATTATATTGCTTGATAAGAAGCATGGTCTTTATTACATAGAGGTTTTCAATTAAGCAACTGGATCTTAATGCTATAGCACTATGATCTCTGTCACTGAAATACTGATGTTGTTTGCATCTAAGAACAGAATGGTATGGGATGGAAGACTTCAGTGAAGCTCAGTGCAGTCCAACCTCTGCTCAGCACGGGGCAGCTTAGATCAGCTGCTCACGTGAGCTCTGAGCATCTCCAAGAGTAGAAACCCCAATGACCCTTTGAGAAACCAACTGTGCTGTTTACCTTCATGGTATAAATTTCTACCCTACCTGTAACTGGCCTTGTGCTGCTTGTGTCCGATGCCTCTCATCTTATCCCTGTGCATCTCTGAGAAGATAAAGATAGCCACTGTAGAGATTTTGACTATCTCTTCTGAATTACAGATTAGTGACCATAGAGATACTTCATAAGTTGATCAGATATCTGAGGGCAGGGCCCTTAATCAGATCAGTCAGGTTCACACTGAAATAGTGAGAGTATTATTATACAAGCCATTATTTTATTTATGAACAAATAAAATAAATCTACATGAACACTCATAACATTTTGCTTCAGCAAATGGGAAATAAAGAGCAGAATAATAGAGAGGGGTTCTTTATTTATTTCAGGAAGCTAATGTCTGGCTCACTATTAAGCTTTCCACAGGATGAACAAAACCCTCTGCATATAGAGACAAACCCTGATTATCTAAATCAGGTACCTAAAATTCTGAAATCCAAAAGTCAAATACCTGCCTAGAGGACAGATGCTCTGGCATTCCTAAGAACAGATAAGCTACCTCGGTATTTGGAGGCTTCCAACCCAATTTTAAATACTATGTTCAATTCCCTCACTGATAGGTGTACGGTTATTTGTTTCTTTTACAAAGAGAAGTGTGTAAGTTGTTGCAAACAGTACACTCAAAAGGAAATAAAGATTTTTCCCTCTCAATTAGTATCTACATGCTAGCTTGCTCAATATAGCTACACTCACTGATGCTATATTGCATAATGTAATCAATATATCACTTTGTTATCCCTGCCATTAATTCCAAGCTCATATGCATTTTTATTTACTTTAATTAATCACAAAGTTACAAATTCCTAACAAGGACTGAAGGCTGACCTATATTAAAAGGTGTCACAGGCTACTGGCAAACCAAAGACAAAGTCAGGCTTTTCACAGCACTGCATGGTGGGAGGACAAGGGACAACAGACACAAATTGATACAAGAGAGGTTCAGGCTGCACATAACAGAAGCTTTATTCCTCCACTGAGGACAGAGAGGCACAAAATGGTCCCAGAGAGGCTGTGCTGTTTCCAGACTTGAAGGTTTTCAAGACATGGCAGGATCAAGCTCAGAACAACTTGGTCCCGTTCAGAGCTGATCCAGCTGTGAGCAGGAGGTTGGACTACAGCCCTGCCAAAGTTTCTGCCAACCTGAGACCTTGAAAGGCTCTCTTTCCCACTGTCATGTATAGAACCAGTCTTAATCCCAGTGTCCCAATCTAACATTAAACATGCTGGTGACTTGCTGCCCTGCTTTCACAAACCTCCCAACTGCATGGATTCTTTTCACTCTGCAGCCTTCAGCTTCCTGCCTATCCTGACACTTTACAACAGGGAAGGTAACCCTTCACCAGTGGACATAATTTTCTCTCCAGGCATCTACTTGAGGGCCAGAAAACCAGTCACTAAGTCTGCAGTACATGAAAAACAGGAGGAAAAAAATCAGAAAGCAGACAGGCTATAGAACACACTGGGCAGAGGACAGGTCCTTCCCAAGCATACAGACCTCCTAACTAGCACAGCCTTTTGTATTTGACTCACATCCAGCCTTACAAGTTCCAAGCAGGTTCCTTCAGAGCTCCACCAGTCACCCAGTCCAGCACATGAGTCCCGTGACAAGGTTTTCTCCAGCTCCTGGAATGTAGGGGCAACATCCTGACCTGTGCTAACAACCCCTCCTTAACAAGGATCACAGAGAATCTTGGCATGACCACATTTTGGTGGTGCTGCCTGGAGTTAAGACTGGGGTACTACCCAAAAGCAGCTGTCCTGGTGAGCTGCCTTTGACAGCAGCACAACCATTTGCATGGTGCTGTACTTCAGGTAACATTTTAATAAAGGCAAGAGCTGTCTTGCGTCAAGTTAATTCTTGCTTCTGTGCATCTTCACTTTTGTCCACCTGTAACATGGAGAAATTGTCCCAGAGCTAAGGGAGCTGTAGCTGTGCTTCCTGGAGAGCAGCTTTAGCCTACATGCACCTCCTCAAGTGTTCTCACCCTCAAACGCAGACTGAGGCATGCACAGCACGGGGCCACTTGCTCAGAATGTGCTGAGAGAAAGGAAAATTAGGGCAGCTGGCAGAGAGGAAGATGTTTTCCAGGTAACTGGCCTGCCAGGCTGCACACACTTCCTACCAGCGCTCCTGCCCTGGGCTCAGCACACAGTTCCCAGGCTGAGTGCTGCACAGCTGATGTCCAGGTCTAGCCAGGGATCAGAAGAAACAGATTTGCAGCACAGCTTCCATTTCTGGGTTTCCACATAGCTATTTCTGTTCTACAAGAGCTCTCTTCTGGTCAGTGACCAACTCCAAGCCTTGTAGGGCATGCATTTTAATAAACTGTTTCCTTCCTGTTAAATTAAATGTTACTTTTCTGAGAAGGTCTGTGGGTCATGTTTCTTTTTGACAGAGAATTTTGCCAGCTCAGATAGAGTTAAGGCAGCAAGTAGTCCATCCACCAAAAGAACAGATCAGTACGTACTTAAATGTTTGTGAATAGCCTAAAGATGCCGTTCAACATTGCAACTGAACAAGTCAAAGTTGATGATGCACAGGAATCCTAATAATAAAGCTTTATTTATTCTATCACACACTCCACCATTTTCAGCTCCCAGATTCTGTTTCCTGGGCCCACATACAGCACTAAAATGTTTTGTGTAGTTATTGTGGTGCTAGTCATAGCACCACAATTTGCCAGCCTTCACCTCTCAGGAGAGTGCTCTCATCTCACCGAAGAGTCTTTTTACTCAGCTCCTGGAACTCCCACCTGTAACTAGTTGCTCATATTCTGCAGGTTTGCAAGGCTGGTATGTATGTGGACAGCCCTCTCCAGGTCCAATTTCTAACTTATATGAAGTAACAAAGCATAATAGAAAAGGAAGATTAGAACAATTTCCACAAATGCTGATTTTACTGCACAATTTACCAGCATATCATAATAAATGAGATGATGCCTTATTTTAGTAACTGCACGGAAACAAAGAAATCCCCTGAACTACAGCTACCATCCTGAGAGAAGACAGATATTCTGAATATTATCCAAGATCACTTACAGTTTTCCTTGGAAAGCTTGTTCTGCAGACTGCCTGCAAAGTCCTCACATCTTTAGATTCTGCCTTCTTGTCAGCTGCCAGAGATCTTATTTTTGAATCAAACTTCTCCTGTCTTGCCCAGCTAATACAAGTGTTAGAAATAATTTTTTTTTTAAATCCCAACGGAGACCAACAAACTAAAATGATACTGAATATCCCAATAACCACTTCAGTCTCCAATGTGAAATCAAAGAGTGTCCAAAGTAAGAAGTTCATCTTCTTATTTAAGTGACCCCCAAGTTGAACAGACATGTCCCCACAAATGGGTATCAGACGTCTCCATGCAGCTGGCACTTAATAAACTAAGCTAATTGACTTTTCTTTTTCCTTGAACCAAAGGGAAACTAAGGTACTGCAGAACAAGCCCTACAAGGAAAAAAAAGTGTCTAAATAGTCACTCTTAAAATCATCTGCAAAAATTGTGACCATGTACTTCTTTTTCTTCTTTCAAAAAGCAGCACTCGCTACTTGAGACATGCCAGTCTGTTTCTCAAAAGTGTCTCCCTTGACTATTCCTTCATTCCTCAACTCATTCACTCCTTTTTCCTTTTTTTTCTGAGACGTTAGATCCAAGAGAGATCACAGTCCAATAAAGATCTCACAATACCCACTCCTGATCATTATTAACTTAAATCAGATTTGGATGAGTAAGTAATACCCGTTTTTATCCTCCAGGTAACAGTATAACTTGATGTATTGCCTAGCAGTCCTAAGAAGCTAAAAGAGTTAAGAATGCAGATAATAGCTTTAGTTTTCCATGTTTCTTTCTGACCATGTTTTCTGTCATTCCACTCAAAAAGCTTCCTGCAAGACTTCACACCTGATGTCTTTACATAAAAAAAAATATGGGTGAATGTTCAGAGCAAAATCTGTAAAAACATATAGATGCAAATTTCAGATCCAGACCATTTTCAATGGCTAAATTTTAATAAGCACATGGGAAAAAAAAGTTAAAGACACTGAATGACTTAAGGAAGTGTCACTTGCCAATATGAAATCACAGAATCTCTTCAGACATCCAGTAGCCTCAATATTTGCATGATCTCCATAACCAATCATGAAGAAACCTCATGAGAGAAAATATCAACAGATCAGAAATTTAACTTGTTTTCCACAGTTATCCAGCTCTCCCTCTTACACAAGCACAGAATCACATCTTCATTAGTAAATATTTCTAACAGATTGGTAGTTACTGAGTTTGTGTATGCACAAAGTTTTTGTTTCCATCTGGATTTTTGTCTTACTCTTTTTTGGGGACAGGTGGTCTGGCTTGACTTAGGTTTTTTTGCTGAGGAAGGGAAAGAGGTCAACACTTATGAAGAGGAATCTAACAGCTACTTGATGATATATCTTGATCCTTCCTTGCTCTTAACACATTCTTACCCAACTTGCTGCAAACACAACTTGAAGAACTTATTCTCCCTCTGCCTGTGAGCTACTAACTGTATCATTCTTTTACAATTTTTCCCTCCTCTACCTGACTGGAGTATTTCCCAAATGAACAAAACCTACTACTTATATTAATTGCAACCTAAGTGGTTCATAATTATTTGTCCTATTGAAAAGTTAAAACTATTTGAGAAGTCTCCACTAGAATTATCAAAGTAAACCAGAAAAGCATGATTCTGGCTACAACTGTGTGTGCCATAAAAAAAGTGTATGAAAATGGTGAAAAAAAAGAAGAAACCAACCCCCAAACTAATAATAAAGGTTTATTACCATTTTGCTACATGATAAATAAGTGAAGAAATTAAAAAAGCTAAAAACTGCTGAGGTATGAAAGCTACTTGTTAACACTATTTAAATTGCTGTTAATTTGTGTTTGGATATATTTTTCCAGGGAAAAGGAAGTATCTTTACAGTTACTCTGAAAAATACCATTAATGACCAGGTAGCCATAATCTGATGACTTCAGATTCCTACCCATTCTGTAAAGAAATGTCACATTTGGCTTGCTGTCCATGCCATTGAAAAACAAACCAAAGTTCACATGATGTTATTTTGAAAGAATTGAGCTTTTCATTACATAATCAGAAATATTTATGTTTGCTCTGACAAAATGAGGAACACTGCTGAACACTACAGGGTGTCAAAATAAACACATTTAAAAAATGAGATTTGGTGAAAAGGAGCTCAAGAAAGCTATCAGGAAACATCATATATAGTTCTTTTGTATGAGACAAGTCATTAAGCTTATTGATGTCATTACTTTCCTAGCTCATAAGGGCTTCAATTCTACTTTAGAAAAAGAAGTTTAACCAAGAAAAGATACTAGATTTTCATGCTTTTGAATGTCCAAACAAAATCTGACAGATGTCAACTTGGAGTTAGTTTCTTTAAAGAGACCAATTCAGGCAATAATATTTTGCTGTATTTGCAGTGAAAAGTTATCACCACAGTTCTCTATCTAAGTTTGAAGTGCAAATAGTCTTTAAATAATGTGATCAAGTACCACTCCTGATCAAAATTCTTCTCATGTCTCTCCTTACCTGGCAACAAAATTGAGATTTACCTCTTGCAACAGTAAAGGTACAGTGGACAGATTAGTCTGAAATCTCTTTTAAGAGAATTAACATTTCATGAATATGGCTTTAGTAGTTAATTAGAAAATCCAAACAGTGCTTAATAGGAAAGACAGTACAGACTGAAAAAGAAACTCAAGAATATTACTAAACTTGAGCTGATGTTCATTTCCAGTGTGCTCCTAATACCATTGTGAATTGGTGCCAATCCTCACCTGCAATTCAACACAAGCATGTGTAGAATTATCATTTCTCATTGCCTTCAACAGAACAGAAACTCTCCAGTAACCAAACTCAACACCGCACTAAGGGGAGATTTAGGTAAAACGGCAACATGGAAAAGAAACCACCAGATTTAAAACAAAAACAAACAAACAAACAAAAAATCTTTTCTCCAAAGTAGGAAAGAAAGATCTTACTCCTAGATTGTTGAATTACTAAGATTTCTAACTCAACTGATGACTATTTTTTGAAAATAATAGTAAGAAAAAGAAAGTCTCTTAGTTACCAGTCTACACCAAACCTTGTCATCTAGTCACACACTAATTCAGGCACATATTCATTGAAACAGCTGAACAGTCATTACATGCTTCTCAGGAATCATAGCCCTTAAATCCTTGACAAATAAGTTGGAAAAACTACATATATAAAGCACAGATATGGAGGCAAACAATAAATACTCCAGGAACACACTGCTATTAGGACCACAGAATATTTCATTAAGGTGTGAAAATCAATTTCAGAACTCCCAATTAAGTTTTCTACCTTAGAAAAGCACTGCTTTTGTGAACTCTGCATTAGACCAGGGCATGCTGACAAAGAATTAGACATAATATCAAGCTTTTTTTTTTTTTTTAATGCATTTTTCCAGAAAAATCTTTACAACCCTTCCCTTCTCATCATGACTTTCTAGGTTCTCCAGTACCAGCTGCTCTGATAAAGTACAACAACATTCACATATTCATAGTGCCAGAACTGCAAGGCTGAGGAAAGAATTCTAGCAGAACCTTCACTAACAATGGAAATAATCAAGTCTGTGATAAATGTTGCTACAGCATACAGTCTCTTCCAAGCTAGAACTCAATGTCCTTGTCATGAGAAACTGGAGAGGAGAGGTGTAAATAGACAAGACTGAAGCATACATGCTATACATCCAGTCTTTTGGTTGCAAAAGAGGATATCTTTTGAGTGCCTGGTCTGTTGAAAGCAGACAGGGACAGAGTTCCACTAGGGGAAAAGAAATTCCAACAAGAAGAGCCCAGAAGAGAGGACCCCCATTTCCTACAAATGACACCTTGCCACTTCTCCAAATCCAATCTACAGTACAGACACTGTGAGCAAGAAAACACAATCTTTGCACTCCCTGTAACACCTTTAGCATGACTTCTAAACTAAATAAGGACCTTAAACCCTTAACCCCAATTTATTTCCTGATATAGGACACTAAGCACCAGAGCCTATTTATGACTAATGCAGATCGCACTCGACACAGCAACAAGCAGTGCAGCCAACAGTGTGGTATCACAGACCAACTATTATTTCTCCTCTGCTGGGACTTGTAGATGGTATACTCAGCTCATCTGTAAGCAGGGAACAGCACTGTAATCTACAAGCTTACCATCTCTTCTCCCTTCCCTAAATGTTTGATCAAGGATTAAAACAGCCTGCCTTGGTCACTCATGCTCACAGGAAGCCATGTAACATTAAATGGAAGTGACATGACATAAAACTGGGAACTGAAAATGAAGTGTGAATAGGGCAAACATTTTTACATTATATTAACTGCCTTTATTATAATGCAGTGAGATCACTTGGCTGTAAAAGCATGAGATTTACAACTACCTCATCTTATACACAAGAGTACTATATTTTATTTGGTGATCCCAGAGCAGGGCCGGGGGGAGAATTAAAATTTCTCTCAGGCCCACCCTTTGAAGGAAAAAAACCAACAAACTAAACAAACACCAGTTATTTACATGTTTCTAAAATCATGAGAACATGAACTTGTAACTTTTGACCTGAACTCCAACAAAGGCCATCTGCAATACTTCATTTAGATTCAAGCAAATGCCTTTTCTTATGTACCCAGAAAGTACCAAGCTATTTTATTTCCCTATACATTTCATATTTCTCATGACGTACAAGGGCAGTTTGATTTTGCAGCATAGCAAATTGAAGAATGAACCCAAACAGGCCACTGTCTCATTGGCACTGGAAAGAAAAGGAAAAGAGCAATATGGGAAAAAAAATAAAACTAATTGGGGGGGGGGAAGAAAGAAAAGGAAAAAGCAGCAACCAGAACACAAGCAGCTGGTGCTCAGGGACTAGGAAGGACTTTGGCTCCACAATAACAGGATCAGTTGCATAATCACTGCTGCCTGAGAAGTTATACAATGTCTGCCCTTCTCATCATTAAGAAAACAAATAAGCAACAAAAGTCTTTTTAGGGCACAGAAGCTAATAAATGAAATACCACATGTGAAGTTCTACTAAAGAGAAGGAGCTCGGTAGTTTCAAACATTACTTTTTAGCTTACTGAAACATTAAACATCAAACTCCCCTTGCTAAAAACATCTATTTCCCCTAAAAGCAACATGTCCTAAAGCCAGTGCCAAGCCACAAGAATTTACCACCTGGCTTTTCCAGCCCTGCTCTCAGAAGTCATGTTTACATGGGAGAAAGCTGTCCCTAAGGCCAACTCGCATGACATGTGACCTCTCTTGCTGCTGTAGAACTTTATGAATTCTGTGGCTATTGTGGCATTTGAACCAAAGTCATAAACTACAGAAATATCCCAAGCACTAATACGATTCCAATTGTCTAACTGGATATTTTGCAGATACTTACAGGAGAACCAGTGTAACATTTATAAGAGAAATGAAGACAAATCAACTTAGGAGGAATGACATCACTGAAGAATAAGCAGGAAAGAGGTTTTCCTGAGTGGCCATGTACTCTGCAGACCTGACACTGAGGCATCACGTGAAAAGTCAAAGTGAAGTTCAATTCAAGAGTGAAAGACCACAAAGATACTGCATGCTAATTAAGAGACAGTTGAATTTGAGTTTGCCAGCACTGAATCCATAAAGATAATTCTAGCCTAATTATAGCTCTCTCATTAAGGACTTGGGCCAAAAGAACAAAAGCTCTACCTCCTCATCTAAAATTGGCATTTCTGTGTGATTACCTCTCGTCTGCTCCAAGTCTTGTCCATTTGGTTCTTCTTACTGCTGGGTCAGAAGTTTTGTATCTTTTCACCACAATTTGGGCTGACAGCCCAAAGCTACTGCATTGCAGAATCAGCAAAGACATGATGCAGCAATATTCCTGAATTCCTTTGGATGTGGAAGTACATGTCATTGCTGCCAATCTCTGAAAGCCATCCAGATAAAATTCAGAGGCACATGGCATTTCAGAAAAAATTTTAAGAATCGATGACATAATGATGACACTAACATGGCCATCTTGGTACTTAATGTCCCATTGTTATTTTCCAGTTAGCATCTAGAATGCTGCAAAATTCACTGATTGTGTAAATACAGAACAAACATTCACTCTACTACTCACCCCTACAACTCCAAGCATTACCTCCTGTGCTCACCATTTCCAGAAACAATTGCAGGAATTAGCAGAGAAGTGGAAATACCAGGATCTGTATTGCAGTGGAAGCACAGACCAGGTTCAGAAGGAAGGGACACACCTAAGCTGTATTCCTCCTGCCTCCACTCCAGCCTGCCAGCTCCTGGATAAGCAGACATAATGGGAATGGCACCATCCCCAGTGAAGGGAAAGGAAGCTGCTAGCCTGAAAGCCTGCACAAAGGAAGATGCTGGCCACATGCTTATTCTGTATCTACAAGATATTGAGGGCCTAGCAATTAGAGAAAGGCACACTCCTCTCTGCTTAAGTCACGAGTGCTGAACCTGCCTCAGGAAAATGCAGCAGCTGCTGTTCTGCCTCACCAGCCCCACTGCACTCAGCAGATTGTCTTGACCAGTTACAACTCCAGAAGCACTGGCCAGGTCACAGCAGCATCCCATTAACAGCCACCTTAACAGGAGAGCAGCACATTCCAACTCCACCTTACTTATACTTTTTTTTTTGTATCAGGGATTGCTGCAGACAGCAATAATCCAATCCTTAAAGCCCCTTATTGTGAATATGCTACAAAGCAGCCTAGCTTTATCCATAATGTCTCAGTTCTGAATTAAGTAAGCCACTTACCTCTCCTAATGTTTCTGCAACAACTCAGAATTTTGATTAATGACCTGCTCTGCAATAAGCACACCTTACACCAACTTCATCAGCAGTCCCCTCACTCCCCACCTGGCTCTGGCAAATGCTTTGAGCAATTCTCATGTTCAGGACTCAGGGGAGCCATTTTACCTGCTCAGAGAGTAAACCAACACCAGGCAACTCTCAAGACACTACTGTACACTAATCCAAGTGCAACTAGAACAGCTATTGTGGATAAAGAGCATGATGCCCTTCCTGTGGAAAAGAAAGGAAGATCTGAAAATCCCCCCCACTCTCCCATTCCTTTTAGATTTGATGCTAAGGAAGGAGCAGAAGCAGAAAAACCACAAACTTGAAGTGCTCCAGGACTCAAATAAGAAAAATCTGGCACTGCAAAAAACTTACTTATAAGACAGATACTAAAAATGCTAAAAACTAACTAAACAGTAAATCTCACAGCTAAGCTTCCAATGCTGGTCACTCTGCTACTCACTTTCATTAGAAATGGTTTACATAAAAATACGTCTTATTAGTAAACTCACACATCAAACAGACAATTAACTCAAAAAACACTTCTTAGGTGGCTAGGGCTGCTCTAGAGTTGATAACTTCTGATTGAACAGCTCTCTAAAAGTATGATCTTCAAACCAACACCTAAGATAATGGGAATTAAGCACTTGTAAAAGACAATTATTTCCTCCCAAGGCTGTAAGGGCATTCCACATTCTATCTTTATTTTGGACAGCTAGGTTCACACACTTGCAAGAGGAGAATTCTGCCCTCTGTGCAGCTCAGCTGATGAGCAGTTTCTCTTAACTTAATCACCCACTATCCATTATTGGATACTTCAAGTCCATAATGATCTCTTTTCCAATGAAGAATGGACACAACTAACTCAAGACTCACTGCAGAACCTCTCCTAAGACTCCAGGCTTTTTACATCCAGGTAATTTGTCTTCAGGCTTCACAAATATAATTGAGGCTCATTCTGAGTCCTGAAAAGTCTTCCCCATTACATTAAATCCTATCTCTTTCTTCAAAGGGGGAAGAGAAAAAAGAGCAAACTAGAAAGAAAGAGGGGGAAAAAAACCACAAAAGGCAATTATCAGTGACTTGGAAAAAAATGACAAAATTGAGCAGGCAAGTTCTGGGTGCAGGAGGAAAAAAGGACACACATCCAGAAGCAGATGCAAAATAGAAGATGAACTACAATTCTGTTGACACACAAGTCCTAAAAACCTATTTATTTAAACCAAGAGAAGCTCAAACACAGATGTTCAAATCTGATTATTCCCGCTTTACAACCCTTAAGCTTCATTTCAGAAGAGGTCAAAAAATGCAGACAACAGTAGCATTAAATAATGAAAATAATTGTCATTTGTTTTTCTCTTTAAATCATTAAAAGGCTTTTGCCTGCTTTGTCAGTAGCATAATCTAGGAAATCCCAAAGTTTACTGTGTTTTGGCCTAAACAAAAAAGAAAAGCAAAGAAGAACATACCACTTCCTAAACCTGTCAAGTCTCAACAACTCTCCTACCCAGCAAAAGAAAAAACCACAAAACTTTCATCCTTACATCATCCCAGGCAACAAGAAACAAAATTAAGATTTAGCATTTACATATCTTGCATAAAACTGAAGTTAACTCACAAGCCTATGGACAAAAGGAAGTCATTCCAGATCCTATTAATCAGAAACAATTATGCTGCTCTCAAATTACCTATGCATTTATATGCTGAAACAAAAAAAACCAGCAAATGATTTGTCTTTAAAAAAGCAATAATATTTTGAACATCAATGATATCCTGGATTTAGATGAACTGAAATTACTAGAAGCAATTAAGCAGGGGAAAAAAAATCTCTTTAGTCTTCAGTGTATTCTCCCTTTGATTTTTAACGATAATTAAAAAGATCTCTATATTAAAAAAAAAAAAAAAAAAAAAAAAAGGAGGAGGAGGAGCAAGTTCTGAGATGGATCCAAGTACATCAGGCCCATGCTGCTATCTGTGGTTTCTCCCCTGCTTTGACACATTTCCAGGAGAACACTGGAGGAATTCTCTGTAGCAATCTTTCTCTAAGCAATATTTTGGCATGAATCCAAAGCATTTGTTTTAAAACAGAAGCCCAGCAGTCTGGATCAGACCTGCAGAAAGTCCATAAAGCATAATTTTCTTTCAAGGGCAGATCAGGATCTGCATACAATTGAGATTATGCTGCACAAAAAAGAGTCCAAAAAAATCTCTCAAACCAGCAGAACAGATAAATGAATGCTCTGACAAACCAGCACAGTCACACACACAGCTCTCCTTTTCTTGCTCTCATAAGCATTTTTTGCAAGAGCAAAATATTAAACAACAAACAAACAAAAAACCCACGGAGCCAGGAAAGGGAATTAACGCATTTGTTTCATTTAAAGCACTCCCAGGAGCAACAGTAGCACTTGCATGCCATACTCACAAGAACAAACACGGCAAGGGAAACACTAACTGTGAAACAGAGATGGGTCACTAAGCTGGGCTCTCTTACTTGTGGCAAGCTGACACATTCCTTCCCTCTGCCTGTCCAGACTTGTCAGCATTCTGCCTGGAAGTGGCTGAAAAACCTATAGCCATGTTGATAATATAAGGCACGTTCAGAGAGCGCCTCTTCCTCTACCAGCCCAAAGGGAGAACTCCACCATCGAGCAACAAGTGCCCAACAGGGCACAAGGGCAACAAGGTGTCACTCACCAGCCACGTGAAGCAGGAAGGCAACAGAGTACAAATAAACACTCAGGGTGACTGAAGAGTAAACAGTGCCAGAGGTACAAAAGAAATACTCCCTCTGAAATTTACCAAACTTCCTCATCCAGTTAAAAAGCAGGGAGAAATCTCTGCCTATGTCCAAGTGAGACTGACTAGTGCCATTTCCTAAACTGAAAGATGATGAGGAAAAGAGTATTGCATGATGATTGCAACATAACTTTCTTAAGCTTGCAGATCTATAAAGATAGTTGAGAAGAGAAACTGTCTTCCAAGACCTACTGTGGCACAAATGGCACTGCCCTGTTGCCACTTCCATCTCCCCGCCTTGTTGACAATACAACCAGCAAACAGGAAGCCAAAAAGAAACAAACTGGTTTACTACTGGAAGGAAGTCCTATTCTGAAATCGTCTGACATGCCTAAATTATTGAGAAGAAATTAAAAAACACACACCAATAACAACAAAACAAAACATACAACAAAACAGTACCAAAACCCCACAAACCAGACACAAAACCCCAGCTCCCTCCAAGCCCTCACCTACCAGGTTGGGTAATGAAATTTCTACCATTTGAGACTAAATTGTCACTACGATAATGTTATTTAGACAAGCTATATTAGTTCAGCTTTGCCAGACATCTTTCTCAAAGACATTTATATTTGCTATCTCACCTGCATTTTATTAAATTGATCACTTTGAGATAAGCATGGTATCTGCACATGAATATACTCATTCACTACCAGAGCTGGCACGTGCTGGTCAGCATCATTAAACTGATACCTTCAGCTCAGCAACCTCCTTTTAATCACATTAAAGGTACACCATCTAATATAAGAAATAGAAGCCAGTAATTCATGCACCTGGGTGAGCACACTGGGGGAGTAGGTGGTAATTATGAACCAATTATTTGGATACAATTATTGGCGCCTCTTTGCAGACAGGGCACCTTCCAATGACACCCATTTCAGTACATCCAAATGCATGGCTACATGCTAGAAACCAGAGTGGGAAGAAGGGATCTGAACACACAGAATACAAATCCCAAAAGAACCAGCAAGCCTGTGGCAACATGAGTTACAAGACCCTTGGACACGGCAGGAAGCATCCCTGAATTGGGGAAAGAGGGGAGGGTTTCAAAGCAGGCAAAAAATATTACTGCATGAACCAGCATGCCAACAGACTACTCTGAGACATCTAAAGGTCAGCCTTCTTATAGCTCAAGAGAGCAACCAGAATACAAATGACTACCATACACTTAAATGTATTTTATTACTGAAAGCTAAATTTATTATTGAAGGTCAAGATAAAGTTAAAAAGAGCCTGGGTTGTCATCTCTGCATGCAGATCGTATTTACACAGCTCAGGGTCCTTGGACCAAGCAGATAATGGCATTACAACACATACTGGAAGGTGAGCAAACTCACTTCCAGTATGAAAATGAAACCTCTCAGGGTGGCAACTGGGCCAGGAAAACAGATTATTAACCATGTAAGATTTCCCCTTCACTCACAGCCACTAATTACACAGAACATCTTTCTAAAAGAGACACCTCCATTCAAATAGAAGATATTGCAACCAATGCAGCACTGCTTATGTGTATAATCATTTCTTACTGCAAAAACCATTACAGTCATCCAAAGTTGATCATCACCACTGAATCACAAGATTCTTCAAAAAGCAGTTGTTTTTAACTAAGAAAGGACATCACACAGAGTGAAAAGATGTCATGTACTGTAATTATATTGCTCCAGTAGACACATTTTTCAGATACTGCTTTGGAACACCCATGTTCTCTGTCCTTATCTCTTCCTCTCCTCCTCCTTTACCATGCCTTTTTATTGAAGTAAAAATTAATTTAGACTGGGCTAGCTATTCTTCAAGATGAATCAACACGACATTTCAAAACTAACAGGAAATAAGAGTAACCTATTAAGAGGTATAAATTTTGAGGCAGTAGTACAAGCCTACATATTCAGTACAAGCCTTCAGCTCATGATGAAGTTTTGCCATCCTTCTCCCAGACCTTTCAACATTCTCTGTGAGGTCTTAGAGGAGGTCCCATCTCAGGAGTACTCATTACAAATAGTATGAACTAATATCAAAATACTTCAGCATAGCAATGAAAAAAGAGAGGGAGAGCAAG
Source organism: Muscicapa striata striata (assembly GCA_030060385.1). Taxonomy (NCBI): domain Eukaryota; kingdom Metazoa; phylum Chordata; class Aves; order Passeriformes; family Muscicapidae; genus Muscicapa; species Muscicapa striata. The sequence continues at coordinate 677,950 of JAREIS010000043.1, read as the reverse complement.
AATGCCACTTTCTTTCTGCAAGAGGGGAATAAGGAACAGTATTAATGCAGTATCTGTAAGCACATACACCCCACATAGCCAGTACCTGAGGAGAGAGCTGGAGGGCAACACAGAACTTATTTTTAACCCAAACACTAAAAGTCACAGTAAAATGGTCAAAACAAAATCCTCATCTCTTGTTTGCCATACTTTTTTCTTCTCCTACTTATACATTGTTAATGAAGAACTAGGGACAGAGGGAAAGAGATCTATTTTGCTGGGTTTTTTGGTAGATTTTTGCTTGTTAACTGGCAAACTGACATCACCATATAAGCAGTAATTAAAAAGAAGGTGAAAAGAATTCCACAAAATTCAAGACACATGCAGACAAATACCTCTTGTCCAAACTAAAAAATACCAGCAATACTTGAATTAGAGAGAAAACAATATAGATGAAAATAAGTCTTCATCATGCTTACATTTTCCATTCATGTAGGAATTCTGAAACATCTGTACAGAAAACTACTCAAGGAGAGTCTTCATACATTGGTAAGAAAATACAACTCTGTGCACCTACTTTTCTTCTTTAAGTATCAAGACCATTCATGAACTCCAAATAGTGCAATTCTTTTAAAAACATGGGTTGCTCAGAGACATTTAGTACAAGATTATTTAATGGTTTAACAGTAAAGTGCGACTTCTGACCAATGTTCTTTGCATGTTCCAAGTTAAAAGGAAACTTTCAGCCAAGTCAGCATGCTCCTGATCAAGCTTCTGTCATTCTCCACTTGATAAAGTGTAAGCTCATTTCTTTGAGCATCCACCTTAAGCCAAGCAAAAGGGTTAAAGGGCACTTGTTTGTAGTTAATTTGTTTAAATGCACCAAAGCAGCTTGCTTTCTCCTGGCTAGAGGTAAGAGCTCTCTGCAAGCTGTGCTGACTTTCCAACAAAGTTTCCCTTGGCCCCTGCTGGGACCTTACAGCTGCTGGCACATCACTGTTGCCCACCACTCCATAAGCAAACAGAGAAATCTGAGCAACAGACCAGTTATAAGCCCAACAGTGGACAAAAACGCCCAAAAACAGTTACAGTAAAATATCCAGTACTTTCATAGCCTAACACATTAAAAATTATCTTACTATATTCAGTATCACGTGGAAAAAAAAGGAAGAAAAAAAAAAAATCAAACTCTATCTGCCACTGGGCTTCAGAGTGGACATGAAAGATTCCCATGCTTTCATTTGCTATTTAAAGCATACAAAAAACTTGTACCATACCCTTACCTCTTTCTGTAAAAAGTCAGGCCTCTAAACACCATGCTCCTGACTTCTGCAAATATCCTGCCTCAAGCACAATTACAGATGTCCCTTCCAACCAATATCTGTCTGGTGTGTTAAAACTTATCCAGATGAACTTAAAATTTAAGATGAGTCCTTCCTCACATCACATAATAAAGATGAGTATTCAGAGACAGCAGCAGTCAGTCAGTTAAACCCAAGTCAAGAAAATGTATTTCAATTTACTACAACCCTGCAGTACTTGAGGTGCTCCACTTTTCTACTCATTTTGAGGAGCATTACAAAGGCAGACAACAAGCAGGTCTAGGGATTTCCACTTCAGCACCACAACCCTCAGCTTAATGCAACAAGACAATTTTAAGCTGAATTCCACACAACATGAACAACTACTAATAATGGTCTCCTTTTCTTTTCCTAAACAACTTAAATAAACTTATTCTCATACTTTGTACTATTCTGTTTTCATTTTAAATGTTCATCTTGACACAGGTGGCAAGTTCAACTACATCCTGCAGAGGATGATGGAAAAGAGGATCGACAGGAAAGAGGAGGAGAGTTTTCATCCTTTTAAATTTATTCTGTCTGTGCCAGAGGAATCTAAAGACTCACCTTGGTATATTCTCTACTTAATCTGACCTACTTCAGAAAAACATCAACTATATTGATCTCCTTCTATAAAGAAAGATCACAATAGAAAGACACATAGCTAGACTAAAAAGATTTTTCCAAGTACATTATTTGCAGTACACACATCTCCTCTGCTTCCTTTTATTAAAAAGGAGAAAAAACCCCAAACAAATCCAAACAAACAAAAAAACTAAGCATTCGTATCCTCATCTGTATTTGAAGCATGTAATATATATCCATGTGCTTTACTGAAATAAAAATGGGTTTTGACTGATCAGTAGGCTATCCCAAATCACACAAGGAAACTCTATGTGCTGATTTTGGCTGGGGCAGAGTTAATTTTACTCCCAGTGGCTGGTATGGGGGTGTGTTTTAGATTTATGCTGAACTCAGGATCGATAATACAGAGATGTTTTTGTTATTGCTGAGCAGAGCTTACACAGAGCCAGGGGATTTTCTGCTTTTTTGTGCTGCCACACTGGTGAGGAAGATGAGGGTGCCAGGGAAGGTGGTAAGAGACCCAACCCAGACAGGTGACCCCAGCTGACCAAAAGGATATTCCAGATCATGTGGCACCATGTTCAGTGTATAAAGTGAGGGGAAGAAGGAAAGGGGAAACATTAGGAGTGATGGTGTTTGCCTTCCCAGGTTACCCATGATGGGGCCCTGCTCTTCTCCCTGCCCATGGGAAAACAGGGAATTAATTCGCTGTTTTGCTTCACTCATGTGTGGGTCTTCTGCTTTCCCTGTTAAACTGTCTTTATCTCAGCCCACAGGTTTCCCAACTTTTACCCCTCTGATTCCCTCCCCATTCCTGGTGCAGTGCAAGTGAGTGAATGGCTGGCTGAGGATAAACCCTGACATTGTACAAGTAATTAAAAAAAAAAATCCTGCTACTTATACAGCACATCCAGTTTTGTCTGTATAAAACCATCACCAGTCAAACTACAAGGGCTTTCAACAGACAGCAGGGAAGCCATGGTCTCCCCCATCCTGATCCAACACTGCTGGGAACATGGCTGTTTCTGGAAAGAAATGAAAGCAAAATATTTCTGTCTCCAGAAATTGCTACAGTCAAAGTAAGACATGTTGCTACGGTGCCTTTACAAACTCTAATAATGAAAAGCTTGAAAAGATACTCCCTGGTTACTTCATGACCCACTCAAAACCTAAATTAAGTATTCGTCACCAGCTTAGGCTCACTGCTCAGAACTGTTAAAAAGAAACTTTTGCAAACCTAATTAACAAGCAAATTAGCATTCTCTTAGACCATATCCATAGAGACTTTGTTTTTACATTTGTACTGTGGCTCACTGCTCAACTGCTGACTCAAGTATTAGTATTTAACTTGTGATGCAATACCAAAACAGTTTCTATGCCTATTCCACATGACTGCTTATAAAATTATAACGAATGTTTACTTCTGCCTGTTCAGAGACATCCTTTCTTCTGCAAGTGTAAAGAAACTCCCCAAATAAAATAAATTTCACTCCTCAGTCACTTTATCAGACAGGAAACCAGTGATGACAAGAATATTACCAGCTCTGATCACAGCCTTCTCAATCTCATCATACCTGTGGTACTCCAGCCCAGAGCATTTTGCCATGTGAAGAGTCCAAAGATGATGTAACCCTCATAGTTGTGGGGGAAAAAAATGACAACTGCATGTTTAAGCTCAAAATTAAAAAGTTTGTGCTTTCAATGCTTTAAAAGCTGTAACTTGAGCCAATCTCACTACTGAGGGCCTACACCATGACATTTCAAATCTGAGAACATCAAAAGGCCTGACTGTTACATTAAGAAATGCACTCTTTACCTGTTTTGTCTGTCATTCTGCCATGTGATACATTCTGTACTCTATGCACTCGTGCAAATACAAACCAAGGGCTCATCTCACCCCTGGCTCTCACTTGAAGACCCAAGGACCTCCTTAAAATCCCATTAGAAGTAAACAAGCCTGTGGCAAGCATACAAATGAAGAACCAAATCCTAACACCATCAATGGCACCCTGAATGTTATCAAGATGGTGAATTCCTGTCTCTTGGTTCCCTTTACTTCTTTGATTGTCTTCAGGCAACTGCTCAGTTTGATTTTTTGTTGTTTTAGGGTTTTTTGTTGGGGCTTTTTGGGGGTGTTTTTTTGTTTGTTGTTTGGGGTTTTCCCCCAAATTTAAGTATAATTCCTGAGCTCCCTTCCATGTATTGCTTGCCCCCTGCTCTGCACACCTTGGCTGCAGGAACCACATGAACTGGTACTGCCACTGATGCCTCCATATCATAAAAACAAGCTTCCCCTAGAACAGCTCTCCTACCACAGGCCAATACTCCCCACTGGTCTAATAAACCTCAGACAAAAGCTCAGGCTCATTATGCCAAGTGCACTTACATGTGATTAACCTTCTCAGGAATCTTTACCTAAGGCATTCTGAACAGTCTTTCTCCCTTTCAGGATTGCCCATCATCCAAGCACTTGAAAAATCTCTAGGAAAGTTTTATTACCAAGCTAAGTAGATATTATGGCATATTTTATCCCTCTGTATCCTTTAAACAACATATCTTCTGGATACCCTAAGCATTCACCTAGCCCTGCAATTTCTCCTTCTATTCCTCTTATCTCAAAATAAAAATAATAAAGGATATGCTTGCAGTGCAAAATAACCAAACACAAACTTAAGGAAGTTCCTGCTGTACAAACCCCCTCTTCCTGTTACAGCCCAACTGTGAGCTCAGATTTTGGTTCCAAGAACCAGGGATAAGAAGCAGCACTATTTATCACCATGGCATTCAAACACATTCTGAAGCAATATCCCCATCACCTATTACTTCACAAATCAAACCATCCTGCTTTGGACAACACTGAGATTTTCCTACCATGTCTTCATATGACAATAATAAGTCATCTGGTAATATAAGAACATAAAACGTGGTTCACTTGCACCCACATTCCACCTGGCAGAATGATACTGAGAAAAGTAGCACTAGGTAGAGCTACTCTCTCATACCCAACGCACGGTGGTAACTCTGACAAAAGCTGCAGTGAAATAGAAAGCCAGATGTACATTTCTCTCAAGAGTTACTGATCCACACTCTCACTGAAGTCATCACGTTCCAAAATTGAAAGGCCCAAAAAAACCCTCAAAACACCTAAGAACGTGTAGGAGTATCTTCTCCTTCTAGCCATGTGTCTATCTTAGCACTACCAAATTGTCAGCTCTGAGGGTTTGGGGTTTTTTTTCCCATTTGCTTATTTGATATAGCTGGTTTAAGATATGGAACAATTTTGCTAACTCCCCCTTAACTCTGGAATCCTTCACTACAAATCCTCAAATGCACATTCAAAACCAAAACTGCCACAGCCATTAGTAAGAAAATGGATGATTCAATAGAGACATCAGCTTCATTAAAAGGGTCTGACTTGTCCAAGGCAGATGTCTTAGAATTGGTAAAAGAAGCTTAAGTTACCCATGTAACTGATGAATACCCATCCAGCATGAAAAAGCAGGAATTTATCTCTTACATGCTTCCAGTGCAACACAAAATTTCTGTAGAGCAAGAGAGTAAAAGATGAAATAAACCATCTAGAAAATCCACTTCTTCCATGTGTTTTCAAATTTATTATTGTCTGTACATGACACTAGCCAACCTGATCAAAGCTTATTCCCTGTCATATTGTAGTAAAAACACATGGAAACAGCAATATTTGTGAAGGTGTTAAGAACTAAACATTCTATTAATCTGATTGCTACAACTCAGATTCATCCATCTCAACTTTTGCTGACATTTTTTTAAATTTGCCTGGAAATGAGAAGCCACCTGCCTTCATACCATTCAACATCCCTTATTGTTTATGGCTCCCACACAATTCCCTCTTTCCCAGCACAACACTCTTCTACCGCACTTGAAATTTCAGAAGGTATTTTTTGACATGTGCAAGTTCTGCAAATCTGTTCCTGTGAGAGAAGCATTACAAGTCACATGCTTAAGACAAGCAGAAATCCATCACAGGGTAGTGATGAAACACCAAAACCAGCAAAGCAGTCAAATGCCTTTCCTTCAAATGAGAAAGATCCCAAAAGATGGCATGCAGTTCTCACTGGAATAAAGTAATTCCAAAGAAACAAACTTTCCCTGCACCCCCCCCCCCCCCAAAATAAATAGTTTTATTTCCACCATCACAGCTTTGCTCAACAGGTAGGGAGAGAATAAAGAAAAAGGAAAATTACACCATAAAAAAACCCAAAAATATTCCCCGCTGTCATTCAAAATTTCAAAAACATCAGCACAATTGTCAAAAATCATGTCAATTGCACATTTCCAGACAGAACAAAAATCAGAAAATTTTGCCCCAGAGCTGTTCATGGAAAAAAAAAAGATGTAGGTCATCTTCACTCACAGAAGACTTAAAGGAAAGAAAAAAAGAAAACACTCCTGCATATTTCGAGCAAAGCAAATAGAAAAGGAGCAAGACCTATTCTTCCTTCTTTGGACTGGACAAAGCTGCCCTTAGCACTTATTTTGAAAGCCTCCATAGCAGCCAAAAGCTCCTAGAAGGTGTAAGGAAGTTCCCCCAACAGTGACACCAGCACCTGAGATCATGCCATGGCCTCCTCAGCAAAGTGTTGCCATCCAGTCCTCAGAGCAGCCACCAAGGGAGGTGCTGCACACACTTACCTGTAATATCTAGAAGAACAGGAGATGTGACCAAAAAGCCAAAGCCTGCACTACTGCCTCATCAAACATGGGTTGCTTGCCAAACAGATGCTCTCAAGGCTGGATCACCACTAACACACACTCAGCCCTGCAAAGCTTGCAGTGCTCTCACCTGAGCCAAGAAGCTGCTCTCACCTCCCCACCAATGACTTCAGTTAAAATGTTACATCCTGCCAGCAGGATTTTGTACCCAACAAAAGGATATGGCAACACTTTCTACACTGTCTGTGGGACAGCAGCTCAAAACAAATGTGCACAGAGGCCTTATAACTATGTCCTGTTTTCTCCATCCCAGCCTGGACAGGGTATGAACAGCCCAGCAGCAGGATGCACAGTCTCCAAGAGAAGATAAACAATTTCACTCTTGTATAGCTCCTGTTATTATGAAACTGTGAACGAAATTACAAAGTTAAAAAGAGCTGTTCTAGGAGGTATGACACTCCTACATCAATGCATCTCAGTCCTTCAACACATGAAGGTTTAAAGACTCAAGCTGTTGGTCACTTACACATTTTGAATAGTGTACTATTGCAATCAGCAACACTACCAGCATGAAAAAAAGAATCAAGAAGGAAACCAGTGAAGTTAAAAGCCTCTGTATTAAAGCCATAAGAAAATAATTTGTTTTCTACCTACACATATATCCAGAAATTGTACTGTGGACCAATAGAAAATTCTATTTCCCATTACAAAATGCAAGCTACATTCCAGTAACATATAAGAATAGACTGTTATAATACTAATTACCAGAAAAGCAAGCAAGCAATAGGGGGCAAATTGTGACTTAGATGTATGGTTTCTCACAGCACACTTTATCTGCACTCTTCAAGATGTGGCTATTTTGGACAAATGACACAAGACTTCCTCATGGCAGGAAGTCCTGCAAGTCAAAGGCCACTACTGAAACAGTATTTCCACTATTTTGCAACAGAAACTTAAAAATCACTTACAAACATGAACAAAACTGCTAATTAATAAGAACAGATAAGTCCTTTAGCAATTTAACCACCCAAGAGGGAAACGCTGTCTACTCTTTACATTTTTCAGCTTAGGGCATCTTCAGAAACCCAAGTGAAAGCCCAGAACCCAGCCATGGAACAGTTAATATCAACATTTGGGAAGTGAAACACCATGTTCCAGCACCAAAGTTTCCAAACAATCTCATGACAGTCCTGAGCATTTCAGAGGGCAAGTAGAACATCTGCCCACACTCACCCCCATCCCTGCACATAAAGCACCACTGAAGTTTCCTGAATGTTAAAAACCCCACAGAACACTTGGGGAAAATTATGAATTAGTTAATGCAAGGTTGCTGGATGTGAAATACACTGCTGAATTCCTCCAACAGCAGCACACATCAATACATCCTGAAGACCTGCTCACCTTGCACACTTCTGGCAGTTTAGCTCCACTAAACCAGAGCTAAGTACCTGCAGTAATTATGTCAAGATGGACTGGGCTGACCCCATCATCAGTCCTTTATTAAAAACTTCTCATGCCTTTTCTCAGTAGACTTCTCTCAGGCAACTCCACACAGCACTGACTCCTTTCCTCACAGGCAGCACCACACAGCTCTGACTCCTGCTCTCCTTTCTGCAAGACAGGCTAACCCCAAGCTGTCCCTTACCCAGCCACCTAACCCTGTCTGTCCCTCACACAGCATCTCTGTACCTTTTCTATCCCTTACACGACCATATGGCCCTTCCTCCTCACAGCACAGCCAGCAGACTCCATCCCAAACTGCAGCAGACCCTGGTTCTCAAGCTCCAACTCCATCTGCAACTGCAACTCACTCTCAGCCAGCTGACCCACTCTATTATAACCCCCACCCTCATTGGACAGGCAAGGCTGTCTCCACTTCTCTGCAATCAGTACAGCTGTAATTCATTGAGGAAAACTGCCTCCTGAACAATCCTTACAAACCATCCTCCCACAAGTACCAAGGTTTGCACAGCCACACCGATAGATGGCTGGCAAATCACCTTCTCAGACCACCCCCATACCAAGATGCAACACAATAATGTAGCCTTGTTACATCAAGGTTGAAATTATCAAGAACTATAATTACTTTTTAACTTAGCATCTTTCTGTTACCATTTTGAATAAAAAGATAAGCATTCTTTTCCCACAGTACTGTGAGGGAAGTACTACCAAGTAGCTGTTCTTGATGTACTGAACTGGAAATAAACAATTGACTGGACACACTAAAACCTTGATATAGAAATGTTGTAATACATTTTCAAGTGGGTGCTGAAGATATTAAGTCACAGCAGCACGGTGCTTCAACTTGCTCCAACTAGACAATCAACTGGCTAAGAGATGCAACATGACCACAAAATGTAAAACATGCCACATTATTCTTCCAAGTCTAGCAGCCTAAAACTGCCCAACAAAGTAGAAAAGCAAATGTGTCCAGTCCTTAGCAAACACATACCAAACCAAAGAATACCATTCACTATCCTCCAATCTGATATTTGAGGAACTCTTCTACCCAAAGCACCTTGTTATCAACAGTGTTGAGTATTGCAGAGCTGGCTCAAATTGAGCTCAACAGACCCACACCACACAATGAGGAGACTCCCACTCACAGTCCAAATGTGCAGCCAAAGTTGGACTGCCAGCACTCCTTGACCAAGGCCATGAGCAAAGGCACAATGCCACGTTAACATGGACACACTTCTAGGACACAATGCCTGCCTGCCTATAACCTCAAAGCAAAGAAAGAGACTTGGCTGGCTCACTGCCACTGACCAGCTCCCACAGCAGGAGAGTTCATATCTTCAAATGCTCTATGTCTACCAAGATTGCACAGGATGAGTGAGATACTGCAGAAATGTCAGTTCATGCAGGCTGCACAGTTTGCTCACATAGCCTACTTCAAGATATTGCTAGCTTGTCACCAAAATGTGCCAAGGATGCAATCAAGCTGGCTCTCTGCAGAGCCTGACTAGATCCATAAGAGTCTGTAAGCTCAAAAACATCTTACAGCTGTACAGCCATAACTGGACACAGAGGCATGCACAGGCATCACAGAGCAACCCAGCTTCGGTAGAGAAAAATAACTTTTGTTAGGTACAACATGCAGAATTTACTTTTCTTAGCAGGAAACCCACGACTTGTTTTCCATAGCAGAATTTCATGGTCCAATATGTGGACACGCATGGACCTCATCACAAACCTATATTACCAAGAAACCAAAATTCAGTCATTAAAAGAAGGCCAGGACTCACAGGTCTACACTGAAATCTTTGCAAGTTACTCTAGTTAGCAAAACAATTTTAGTAAAATAATTTATGAAACTAAAGGTCAAAATAAATACATCTAGTCTGCCGCACTTCTTCCATAAGTGTTTCTCTATGCAGGCACAGCCAGAAATTATAGTCCTCATCTTTCAAGGTGAACATCACACAGGGTTTCAGCACCCAGCACTACTGACTGGCGTCTATGTAAACCTCTCCATTTGCCTGGACCACCTCCCAGAACTGCAGGGCGAAAACCACGCTCAAGACAAGGAGCAGGTACTTCAGCAACCCCGCAAATCCCCCCAACACCATGTTCCGAACCCTCCGACCCCCATGTCCCCGGGGACGAACCTGTCGAGCTCAGTAACTTCAATGTCCCTGCCGCACCGCGGGGTCGACAGCTCGAGGCTGCCGCCAAATTCAGCACCCGCATGAAAAACCAAAATAAAACGCGGGGCGAGGAAGCCGACCCGACCCAGCACCTGTGAGCCTCCCGGGGCACCCTCCACCCTCGCCGCAGGCCTCCCCAGCGCCGGGGCCGCCGGGCCCCTCCCGCACCCCGCCGGGGCTCCGCGGGAAACCTCCCGCCCCAGCCACAACAAAGGCGGCCGGGGCGGCCCAGCGCCCGCGGGGCTCCTCCGCGACCCCCGGGCCCCCCTCGCCGCGGCCCCGGCGCAGCCCCTGCCCTGGAGCCGGAGGGTGCCCGCGCAGTGACAATGATCGGCCGCCCCCGGCACCTGCGCCGCCGCCCCCTCCTCCGGCCCGGCCCGGCCGCTCGGCATCCCCGGGGAGCGGGGCCTGCGGCCGGGCCGAGGGGCGCCGGGTCTCCCGGGCCCGCAACAAAGCGGCGGGGCCCGGGGGCGGCGGGCAGCGCCGGCGGGCACTCACCGGGGGCGGCGGGGTCCCGGCGGTGCCGGCCCGGGGAGGGGGCGGCGGGCGGTCCGTCGCTCCGGGCTCTCGTCTCTCCGCTGCGCTGTCTCCGCGAGCAGGGCTCGGCTCGGCTCGGCTCGGGGGTTACGCGGCGCGGCGGCCGCGGCCGGGCGGTGCGGGCCGGGCCGGGAGGGCGGCTCCCCGGGCGGGCTCGGGCGGGAGGCGCCGCCGCCGCCGGTGCTGCACCGTCCGGGCGCCGGGGTCGTCCCGGCCCCATCAAGGCCGGGCCGCGCCGAGGGGGCCGCGGAGGGAGCGGGGCCGCTCCCCGCGGCGGCTGGTGGCCATCTTAGTCCTCCTCCTCCTCCTCGGCGCCGAGTGCCCCCTCCCCGCCCGGCTGCCAGCGCTGCCTCCTCCCTCCGCTCCTCCTCCTCCTCCTCCCACTGCTCCCGGCTGGCTGCGGTCGCTCCCGCGGCCCGGCGAGGCCGCCCGAGGAGAGCTGGTTGGTGCTGGCAGGCCGCGGGCCCGCTGCTTCGTTCTGGTGCTTTTTACGATTATCTTGCTTTTTGGAGGGTTGGTTTTGGCTTCTCCCCGTTCTCTGACAGAATTCCCGCTCCTCTAGCGCTGCCCGCCCTATCCTCTCTCCTCTGCCCCGCCGCCACAGGCCCGAGCAGCTGACAGGCGAGGAGAAGCCTTCCCGAGCAGGAACCTGGATGTGGGATGAGGAAGGGAATGCAGGTGGATGCCGGAGCAAATAACCCACCCTTGAACTGGGCTCCAGGTGCTTTCCCTTTCGCTCTTTGTCGAATGTACATGTAGGGAAAGTCTGCTGGATATCCCTAGTGCCGACAACAAAGAGGATTGTATCCCTGTGCTGGCTGACCAGTCTCATCTGTCTAATGCATATGTTTAAACAGAAATAGTTACCCTTTTCCTACTTAATCCAGAAGTTGCGTTAAATTCTCAACAGCTGAAAGACTCCTTTTTGTCTGCCGGACATGCTGGGCACACAGTGCAGGGGCTCACTGCAGCCCCAGGCAAGCTTCATCCCCTTGGACACTCCTGAGGAGCAGTGCAAAGGTGTGTCCACACGTGTGTGACCAGACAACCCTTCTGCCTTCTTCCAGTCACTTATAAACTTACCTCCTCTAAGAAATCAGCTGCTAGCAGCCATTCACTCTCTAGCAGTTTTGTTTGGGGTATTTTTTTTTGTTTACAAAATCCCTTCTGAAGCCTTCATTGAAAAAATCAAATAGCAGTTTGGAGGATCTGGCTGCAGGGGTAAAAGCTGCAATAAACAATGCATAAACCATCTGAGACCTCTATGTTTCATTGGCAAATTATCACAAGCACCAGGAACCAGGACCATTGCCTCTTGCCTGTGCTACAGGGGTTTATTAAAGGAAGCTGTGTACACTGTTGTGCTTGAGGACAAATGGAATAAACACCATTTATCCATTCTTCCTTCTCTGGCCGTTAGCATCCAGCATGTAAATGCACTTAATGTTTTTTCTGGCTGATGTTCTGCTGTTCAGATGGCAGTGGAAATTATCTGGTCCCATTCAGGTGGGAAAAACTCTGCTTAAAACTTATGGATGTCTTAAGTGAGGCTAGCTCTACTTCAGCTCCTAAGAAGCACTCACTAAGGACAAAAGTATAGCTCCAAACAAAGAAAGCCTACTTCTCCCAATTAAAAACAAAACAAGCAAGGATAAGCGTATAACATCCTTGCCTACACAATATAGTGCCACCTTTACTTGTTAAAGACAGGTCTACAGGCATTCAAAATTCACAGTGTGGACAGGAGCAACATCTAGCCCAGCTCAGGAGGACAGTCCAGGCTATAGTTTGGGTTGGAATGGGGCTGACTGTCCCTTTGGAATACCTATGTTTTTTTCTTTGCAGGACAATCAGTGAAGAACAGGCACTGAGAGAGAAATCAGGCACAGTATATCAGCCACAGTCCTGTCACAGCAACTGTATCAGTGGCAGAAGCTCTTGGTATTCTTGTTGGTATTCAGTTGGTATTCTTGTGTCTCTTGAGAAAAATTTTACTCCATGTGTATCTTCTTTTGCCCCTCCTAATGAAATGCTTACTTTTGCCTACTTTTGAGACACAGAGCATTGTAACAAATTCTTCCCAACCACTCTTTGCAGCCTCCTATTCCCACGCTAAGAACTGTAATTGACACTGTCTGCTATGGAAAAAAAAATACATTTGTCTATGGCCAAGGCCATATAAGAAATGTTACAAGGATATGAATGGAAAATGAGAATGGCAAAAACATCAAACTAGAGATTTTCTTTCAGGGGATGGCTTTCTGAGGGCACTCACCATGTTTTGTATGCATCATGTAGCAGTGTATACAGAGGAGGAAAAGTGTGTGTTGAGTTACATGGTATCACATACCAGACTGACATAATTGACCCCTGAAGTAAGGCTAAGCTCAGGAGTCAGTGGGAAATATGTTTCTGCTACCAAACCTCCAAGGTTTCTATCTCAGTCCATTTTTACAGGTGCATCCTCCAGCCAAGCCAATCTAGAAGCAAAAGCACAATGAGCCCTGCTAGGCAGAATTTGGCCCAGTTTGGTGTTTTCATTCTGAGCTGCAGCAAAGGGAAGCGCTGATTCCATCAGCTTGTTCAGACAGTTATTTCACTTACTGTGCAAGATGCAGCCTGTGAATGGTACATAGCAGTCACACTTCACAAAACAAACAATCTTCTCCCTGTAATTTATGTGTAGGAGGAGACTTGCATCTTTCTTAGGTAAAGGTTTAGCAGGACCTATCTGAGCCAGCTCTACTGAGTAAGAATCAAAACTAACAGAGATGGTGCTGTTCCTAATTCTCTATAAGTAGTGGGAAATCAGTAAAATCCCCCAGGATGGCAGTGGGAGTTGCAGGGACAGCTGTATGCTATGCCAGATACACGTTTTGCTGCATGCCAAGTTACGCTGTTTTTTTCTTCTTGTGCAGCTAATGCTTATTGCATTCCTATTTATAGTTCCCATCTTTTGGTCAGTTGTCACAGTTCCAAAATAAATAATGGCAAGCTGTAAGTTCCATACTGAGTGACACCAGACATTCTTTTTACCTTTTCAGCATCTCTCCTCTCACTAAGCTCATCACAGGTACCTGCTTGTCTTTTCTCAGAGAAGGTGTGAAATAGTAATTACAGTGCTATAGTTAGACTAAAGAATTTACAGTTAATCTTTCTTCCACTTTGCAAAGCAACTGTGCACAAGGGACTGCATCAATCATTAAAAACAGGGAGATATATTTAAATGTCTTGGCCTCCTTTTTTAGAAGGTAAGGTGAAAGCAACACAATTGACTTCCAGTAGTGCAATGCCACTCTGCTTTCAGGTGAGATGCTCATATACTTCCATTGCATTTATTCACACATTGTGGGCATAAAGCTACGTCTGTCCTTTTTGCATATACTAGCTTATGGCAAAGTACAGGCAAATTCAGAACTGGAAATAAATTGCTACAAGAAAATGAAATAAAATTGAAAGAATTTTAGTCTTTATTTATATATATATATATATATATTTATATTTTAACCGAAGAAAATAGCACTCCTTCCCGAATTTACACAGCCTAATGTTTTAATCATATGGGATTCTTAATACTTCCTCTGAGAATTACTCTTCCCTCCCTCCTTCTTGCTTGTTTACAGATAGTTTTTGGTATTAAATAAGAGGAAGGGTGGGGCTGTCCAGGGTCTAGTGCCCCTGTCCTGTGACACTCATGTTGAATTTGGCTGAAATTTGAAAAATAATAAAAAAGTCAATTCCCTCATCACACATGTTCTTCAGAAAAATAATGGCCTGCTTGTCAGAAGTTAATAAATTATACAATCCCCAAATAGTCCACTGCTGAGCTCATAGCATTTGTTAAGCATTAACACAGTCACCACAGCAGAAACATCAGCAACCTGATGGACTAACAGTCTGAGAAAGCAGCAGCCAGGGCTGCTACTCCTTCACCCTCTGGGGCCCAGCAATCCAGCCTCACTTTGGATAAAAAGCCTTTCTTCTGCTGTCAATGTTAGTCACATAGTTCAAATGAATAAACATTTGCATCCCAGTGCTGCAGAATCCAAGTTTAAAGGTGAACTATTTAAGAATAGTTTGTAACAGCTGGACATAATGTGTGGGTTTTTCTCTTCTAAGACAAAACCACTAACAAAGCAGCATTGAAAGCAAGAACATGAGGATGGAGGGAAGAAGCAGAACAGAGCATGGTGAGATAACAGAATTCCCAGCCCACAAAGCTTTAGGCCACATCTGGATCTAAAAAATCCCAGAGCTTGCAGTTTAGTTCTCAAAATCCCTGCCCTGCTTCAGATTATTTGTCCAGAACAGAGTTCTTGCTACAGAGGTTACAAGTCTAGTAGAGCATCACTTGTCATACATAAATTGTGTACAATTAAATATTATTCAAGGAATAAAGCATTGATAGAAAAGGACACACACCAAACCTGCTTGTAAACAAGTATTACATTGTGCATGTGTGTGTATGGAAAAGAGCATGTAGTTAACAAGAATATCAAATAAACTTCATTATACTTAATATTTAGAGGATATGGAAAATTTAGAGGTCAGAGCTGTATCTTCTAGGTGTAAATTTTTGCATACCTGTATGCTAATGATTATTTTTAGACTCTCAGACCTGCACAGGCAAAAGGCAACCACAACTTTGAGGGCCTGGATTGTGTTCAGGCCACCTGAATGTGACAATAAAAGTAGGAAAAAGGAGCAGGTGGCAACAGAGAAGGTGCAGTTCAGCCGAGGTCATTGTGGCTTACGAAGCCTCAAAGCCTGATGATCCCAGGAGTGAATCTGAGAGGATGAGATCACACTCAGTGAGGGGAAAATGCTGCCATCTGGTGCCTCTGGAGAAAAAAAAAAAAAAAAAAAGGATTATGTTGATGGTGTGCTTCATCTGCAGTGGTATTGGTGCTGCTGGTTCAGTCCTGCAGATGTCCAGCTGTCTTTTTGTTGTCAGGAGGTGTTACCATTCTGCAAGTGTTCCTTTAAACAAACAGGCTGAAAAAGTGCATTTTACAGTGGTTTGCCTGCAAAATGAATATCATTAAGTATTGATGTAGTCTTTAAGACGATTTTAGGAAAGATGGTTTCAAACAAAGTCACTTACTGAGAATAACATAGACCTTATTTATTTTGATGAAGTTGTGCATATTCACACAAGAGATTGCAAAATGCTCTCCTATCACAAATCCTATATATATATTTTTTTTTTTTTTTCACTGTTATGTAGCAGAAGAAACTTGTAGTCTGTAAAGTAGATCTCAGAAAGAATGAAGATGCTGGGTTTTGCCATCAAGTTGAGTGAAAAAGTTTAACAGAAGAGGAATTCAATGCATTTCTTTTGCAGAACTGACTTTGACCTTGACCATGCTGCCCAGCCTCTAATGCCCACTATTTTACCTTATGAGCATTGTAGATGATACTGAGTGCATGTCAGAAGCCTCAGAGGATACAGGACCAGACACTAAACACCACTTACTTTTATAATTCGCCTTTTACATCAGCCTATTTTGGATTGTTGTTGATGGAGCCTCAGAGGATGTGCCAAATGTGTACTGAGACACTCCACAGTGTTCGAATGAGGGAGTGTTATTTTTGTCTAAGATATTTTTATTTTTACAAGCTTTCACAGAAAGCCATAATGGTAGCTTGGAGAGATTAAAATTACTGATTGAATTAAAACCCATACATTGCTCTATTTTAGATGTAATAAAGATAGCTCTTTCTGGGAACTTACATGTGTTTACTCCTTGACTAAGGGAAAATATGAGGGCCACAGGTCAGCTTCCCACTGGAAGTAAACTGAGTAAAGTGGTTCGTATACCATATTCATTTTTAGACACAGCATTTTTGTAACTAAGTGGTCACAAAACCTCAGGAATAAAATTCACTCTTGCAGATAAACTAACTCCCTCAACATCATCGATTTTCTAGGAAGATATTCTTACCTAAGAACAGCTTCAAACTCATGGAGTAACCCAAGGACCAGAAAGTCTTGCAAAGGATTTATTGTACAACTCTGCTGAGCAAAGAAAAGGAACATGTTCCATTTAGCTCCTAGCCTTAATGTATCTACAGCCACTTTATACATGTTTTTCCTAAAAAATCCCTACATTTTCATTCAAAACAGAGCTAGATCCTTATATCACTAATGTTGCATTGGAAGAATTTGGAGTTTCTTCCTCTCCAACAGCATTGGAATTGCTTGTGGGTACATGGAGGGAGTCTGGATTTTTCAGATGTGTGCCTAACTTACGGTAGAGGAGTAATTTCTCTGACAGTCCCTTGACCATGAACAAATCAGACAACTTGAAGCCCTTCTAATATTCTTAGCCATGTCATATAAAACTAGGTTTAAGAAACAACAGAAAAATGTTGTCAGTACCTGTGGCAGCCTTGTTAACAGCAACTTCAGTCGTCAGTCTGCCTTCAAGTTACAGTCTGGGAAGGGCATTTCATTTCACACATTAAAGTGGTTTTGCACAACTTCCACCTCCAAGCAGACTAACTGAATCATGCCAGCAAGGTGATCCAAAGAGTAGCCAAACTTCTGTCTATTCCCAAGGGAAATGATGAGAGTTTTCCATAGGAGATTGATAGATGGCCAAGAAATCTTTGGAGCAAGCCACGGGAAATGTGGCTGGAAGAACCTTGTCAGTGGGTTTATATTAACCCGCTCAACAGGGTCCACATCTCCACTGGATCACTCTTTAGTTTTCCTGGCTTTTGAGAAGAGTGGGAAAACACCAGGCTAAAATAAGCAGGGGTCCAGAGAAGTGGAATTATAGCAGAGATAAGCTATAGCCCTGGTGTGTACATGGGGTCTTGAGGATAACAAAACATAGCTCATGCTCTCTAAAATGATTTGCCCACTGCTTTCCAAATGACTAAATGTGTTAACCTCTGGGCCCAGGTTGCCACAATACCATGAGATTTCCTTACAAACCCAATTAGTTTCTCAGAATAATTTAGCCATTGGCCTACAATCATTGTTCAGTGCACTCATGCATTTCAAATCCTCCTTTGCAGGCCTAAGAGAAAGATGCAGCATGTCTTAGCTTTTCCTTGATTTATGCAGATGGGTGCAGATAATTATCTGTCAGCACCATTGTCCATCTGTGCACCAGCATATGCTACTTTAAACATGTAAAAATGGCACTTTGCCTTTCGACACAAGAGGAAAGCAGTGACTCCTGGCTTTTTTATGTCATCACTTTAGCCAACCAGCTTTTGCAAATAAGTTTTTTTGATACACAAAAGGGATGATTAACCAGTTTTGGAAGAAGATATGTGCAAATATCCCATAGTAAAACTACCACCAGCTCAGTACATGGGCATCAGCTTCCATACATTTAAAAAATAATTCATACATAAAGGCTACCTGAAAGAATGGCTTCTTCTTTCAACACCCAATTGCCACTGTCAGATGTAGAACGTTGACTTCTGAAAATGAAGCAGACCCCTCAGCTACCCCTGAAGCAGAAGAAGTGGTTGCAGCTTGATGTAATCCACTTCTGAAGTTCAGGTCAGCCACATGGCTGATAACACAGGGTGGGGTTTGAACACTGCTTTGCCAGATGCATATTCATCCCAACAATGTTTGTGGCTAGCACGTGCACTTATTTTATTGCAGAGGGATAGCATGTCTGAAAATAAGACTTGGGTCTGAAAGGCAGCAGTTTCCTGCATTATTTTAAGCTTGGTTTTTCTTCCCCCCATTTGATCAGCTGATCAAAAAGTACACAAACTAGCTTGCATGGTCGTTTTAATCCTCTCATCTATTCTCTTCCATCATGTGATCCTTTCTTCCTCAAAATACCCAACAGCTTTGTACATTGTCAGAAGTAAAAAACCAAGTGCAGGACCCTCCAGAATTTCATGGGCCTTTGACAGAAGGCAGTCCTGAGCATTATTGCACACTTGCTGTCTCTGCATGAGCCACCCTGCTCTTTCAAAACATCCAATGAAGACTCTTGGAAAACAGTCTCTTCCCATAAACTCTTCCAGAGAATATTCCTTCATTTGTAGCACAAAGCTTTCCTGTCAGCACATTTGCTTGCTCTCCTCATCACTTCCTCCTGTGCTCTCTGAAGAGATAAACTGCAAACCCTGCAACTGGCTTTTATTTCCTCATTCAGGCACTGACCAGAAAGGGATATTCTCTTGTCGAGTCATCAGCATAAAATGCTGACTGTCACAACTGAGCAAAGAGATGGCAGCTCCTGCAAAATCTGTGTTCTGGGAAGTGGCCAACAGAGCTTGGATAACCTCTCCTAGCTGGTTAGTGGGAGTATCCACAAGTACATCTGAAACATTACATTTTCCAGAAGAGGCTACAGGAAGGAAATCATGGTAAAGGACTGATATTTATGAGGAAAATAATGTATGTCAATTCAGTTGCTTCTAATAATTACAGAGATGGACCTGTGCAGAAAACATTTCAACTGTTAATTCTCCCTATCACCTATTGAGAAAACATGCAAGGAGATTTTTCTGTCTCTTTTGAAGGAAAGCCACAAATCACATTTTTAGGAGAAGTGCCCTATTTAGCTGCTTGTGCTAAGGCCAAAGAGGTAGAAGGTAATGTTTGCAGAAGCAGTTTTGCTGTAATTCCATTCTGCAGCATCTTCAAGAGGTGCCAATCTTTTGGCCACCAAAACCTCAGTTGTCTCTCATAAGGAAGTCTTTGATCTAGTTTATTCTGTCATTTGTGACACAATGTTGAATTATTATGAAAATTACTCACTTTTGGTCAAAGATAAGAAGAAAAGCTGTTGGCCTTCAACCTCTGCAATAGAGACCTCCAGATTCTTCTCATTTTCCCTCACCAGGAAATCACCCTCAGATACAGTCTTCTCATTCTCCTCAAATCACAGCTGGTTCTTAACCCTACCTATTACAAGTCCTATGGAAGTGGTCTTCAGATTCTACTAGCATAATGACTGAAAGGGAGAAATGAAGAAAATTTAACCAAATACTAGGGTTAAAGTGGAGAACAACATCCTGTGTTCACAGCAGAATTCATGCTAAGAACAGACTTTGTGGTAGACTCACAGTATTGGATTAATTTAAGGGATTTTAACCTTTATATACAATCTTAAACAAGAAAGACTAATTGGGGAAAAAAAATCAACAGAATGTTAAGTTGCATGATTTGTCTTTTCATCCATGACTGTCTAAAGACTGGGTAAAGACCAGAGAAACCAAAAACCTCAAATTATATTGGCTCACATGACTGACTCCTAATACTCTGAGAATCACATTTCTGTGAGCCTTTGCCAACAGTAAAAAAGCTTCTAAATTAAAGGTGAGATTGCTTAGTCATCAGGACGTGGTGGTGTAGTTGTACCTGCTGTAGGGGATTGTATTACATGACCTATGATTACCATTCTATTCCTACTTCTCTGTCACACAAACTGCCCAGCAGAATTCCTAAAATTGAAAGGTGACTCAATCTCCCTACCCAGAAATAACATTGATATTTTTTGCATGAGTATAAGCTCTAGCTTGCAGTGTGATGATAAAATCCTTCCTGAGACACCCAGGGAAGGTCTCTACCATGTAGGAGTTTCCATCACTGTTCCTAGAGGCTTACTGAGCAATTCACATGCTTCCCACGTACCACATTTCCACCATCTGCAGCTCCCACGTGGTTTCCAGATGTCCTATTGCCACCAGCAGCCGTTTGTGGAGCAGCCTCCAGAGCAGGGCTCTCACTGTTTCCAGGGCAATGCAACATGACCACACAGCACTATAAAACACTATTCTTGGCCTACACAGCATCCTAGTACCTTCTCAGCACCAGCCAGAAGGCTGAACTCAGGCCAGACTCACCTTGTCTTTATTGCACAAAGTGATTCAGAGCAAGAGGAATTGTGTCCAGCAGGCTGCAGAGGGGATTTTTTTTAAGGTGAATTGTAGGGGGTGAGAGCTGCTTGCCAGAGACAGGTGCCAGGTAGGGGACAGAGTTTTTGGGGGAAGGGAGTGTTTTCTAATGGAGATGGCCTGAAGAATATAATTTGTGTGCTTGAGCAGGTCCAACCAGGCTGGCCAGCTTCAGCTGGGAAATGCTATGTGCTCCTTCCTGATTATGGAGAAGAGTTGGCAAATTTTGCTCAACTGCTTTCATTTCACATCATCTCAGTCCATACAGAAAAACCTACAGAAAAATCTGCTTCCTCTATCATTCTCTTTCCAAAACACAGAAAAGCCTTTTTTTCTTTTCCTGTTTCTTATTTTTTCTTGGCTCAATGAGCAGGTGATAAGCATAAGTGGCCAATTCATAAAGATGGCCTATCCCAAAACTGCAGAGACATTTGCATGCTCTTGTGAAAAAGATGTGGCACCTCAGTAGATTACTTGATTTTCAAGTTGTTGCACCTAGACGGAGTCATAAGGTAGAAACTCACTTGGTGTTTTAAATAGCTAGTTCTGGCAAAGTGTCATCTTTCCCTCAGGTTTGGGGAGTTTGGTCTGTGAATACAGCTAATTTAGGCATTATAGTGCATTCTCTTGGCTGGATGGATGCTTGTGGCTCTATGGGACCACAATGTAGGTGCACTCTGCAAGGCCATCCTCAGTGCCAAGGGCTGCAGACTTGCCGTCAGGGTGGCTAGAACAGCAGAATGGCATCCCCAGCACCTAACACCCAAAAAAAAACCCCATTCTCAAGCCTCTGGCCCTGTTTTGAGGGTTTTTTTACAATACCTTGCAGAGGAGATGCCTGGTGCAATCTGTGTTTCACAGCCGAGCAGGTGGGTTCTGCAGGAGGGCTGTAGGTTGCAGACAGTGCAAGAGGGGAGGGAATCAGGATCTGCTCCGAAGCTGCAAACAGCTCCTTCTGTAGGCAGGCACACAAACAAACTTCCTCCTCTCCTCTCTTACTGTACTTGTCAAATCAGACAGTGTTCAAAAAAAAACTAGTGTGGTTTTGTGGAAACAAGGGCTGTTCTCTAAAGATATCAAGAGCAGGTAAAGCTCTCTAGCTTAGTCTTTTTTTGTCTAAAAGAGACATGTTTCATTTGAACTACCAAAGGATATTCTAGTTTTTCAGTCCAGGACACAAGTGCCATTTTTCAAAATACTGCATTCAGCTGTCAGTCTCTTCCTATGTGACTGCACTTGATTTGCAGGTTTTTCCTCAAAAGTCTTGCTATAGAGGTTTCTGCTTTCTTTCTGTGTGTATTTTTAAAAAATTAACACCCTCAGACAAACATCCATCTTTATAGCATATCTAAAAAGGCTAACATAAAATAACCTCTTTACTGATGGCTAGATAGAGAACAAAACTGAATGGTGACAAGGTTGATTTGTAATGCATTTTCCCAAAAAACAATTACTGAAAGAAGAATGTGAGAACCAGACTTAAGCAATGGAGAAGTTGCACATCATTTAATAATAATAATAAAAATTTGCTATATTAATCCCCAGTAAAGCAATAGTTTAGTCCTTCTCCACTCTAGAAGTACATTAAACTGCAGTATGAGCAAATGCAATAGTATTCACTTCACTGTGTTCTCACTTAGGTCAAGTTTAATTAAGACTTGTCTTAATTCAAACAATAATATCACATCCCTGATAAAGAGCAAGTTAAACCTCCCCTTGCAATGAACACCATCACATTCCCAGGAGTTTCAGTGTTAGCTCAAGTTAATTATGTTTAAATTATTTCCTTTGCTGAGCTGATGTAAAGATCATCATCTGACCCCTTAGAACAGTAGCAACGAATTAAAGCTTTCTGCCACTGCCAGCAAAGGCTGCCTTACCACTGCACCCTCGTGGTGGTTTGCCTGCCTTGGATTTTAACACTGAAGGGTTGCATCATGCAAAAACCATTGCTCAGTTACACTGCTTGGCTTCTTACCTCTTAAGATTCTTCCAGGGAGGTTTTCAAAGTTCTCACCTTCCAAATATCTTTGTCTGACAGTGGCAAAAACAAAAATCACTGAGCATAAATGCTTACCTGTGAATGTTTTCAAGCTTGGGAGTGTGTAAATTGGAAGCTGTTTCTGTCTTACAGCACAGCTAAAGATAACTTCTAGGTGAGGCAGTTAAGAAAAAGCCAGTGTTTCTTGGGCAGCATTCCCTTTTTGCTGTTTCCAAATGAGTCCTTCAAACAGGCAAGAGACAGGACAAAATTGCCTCAAATCTGTTTTACAAGTTTCTGAAGTTTTTAGCCCAGGAACATTCAAATTATCAGACAATTGGGACCTTTTTCACATATTGTGAGTATACGGAAGCTCTGCCCACAAAACCAAACCAAGCAACCATGAACCAGAAGGATTTGTTTGTAGTTAGTGTTATCAGTGGCTTGAATAAATCATCCTTGTGCTGAGGACGTGCCAAATCTCTGCACAAATTAAAAACTGACAATGAACTACACAAAGGGACCTTGTCTGATTCTAACAAATGCTTTCTTCTGACCTTTTTGGGGTGAATTTCTACACTGTAAATAAATAAAAAATTACTTAAGAGTTTCTCCTAGAGATTTACCCTTTGTGATCTGGTGGCTAGGGATGATGCAGCAGACAGGCCATTCTTTTGTTCTGCCATATAAGGGTTTTCACAGAAAAAAAGCTTAAAAGCAGCAGAAATCTACAAGCTGTTTTTTCTTACAGCCTCTGTTCAAAAAGATTGGCATTACATTTGCTGCATACCAGATGAATAAACATGATAACCTCAGTGTTGACAAATTGTTTAAGAGAAGGCAGAAGGCAAATACTACATTGTCTGCTAGCCAAAGCTTCAGAGGACTTTGTCCTTGGTTTAGAAATTAGGTCAAATACACCAATACCTACAGACTGTCACTCTTTTCAATGCCACCCTAGCAGGGGGCTCAAAGTCCCATCCAACCTGGCCTTGAATGCTTGCAGGCACGGGAAGTTTAAAGCCATTCTTCCTTTTCCTATCACTACATGCTCTTATAAAAAAAAATCCCTCTTCATCTCTCTTGTAGCCTTTTATGATACTGGAAGGCTGCTAAAAGGCCTCTTCTGAGCCTTCTCTTCTGCAGGCTGAACAATCCAAACTCACTTAGCCTGTTTTCATAGGAGAGGTGCTCCAACCCTCTGATGATCTTTGTAATGTCCTCTAGACTCTCTACAATAGTTCTATGTCCTTCTCATGTTGGGGACACAGTACTCAAGGTGGGGTCTTAGGAGAACAGAAAAGAGGGACAGAATCACCTCCCTTTACCTGCTTATGTCACTTTTCATGCAGCCCAGGACACACTTGGCTCCCTGTGCACATTGCTATGTCACATCAAGCTTCTCATCCACCAATATCCCCAGTTCTTCTCAGGCCTGCTCTCACTCTCTTCACTGCCCAGCCTGTGCTTTTACTTGGGATTGCTCTGACCCAGGTGCAGGACATTGCACTTGGCCTTGTTGAACTTCATAAGTTTCACATGGGCCTATCTCTCAAATCTGCCAAGGTCCCTTTGAATGGCATCCATCCCTCCAGCTTGTCCACCACATCACACAGCTTGGTGTCATTGGCAAACTTGCTGAGGCTGCACTTAATCCCACCATCCATGTCACCCACTAAGATTTTAAACAACTCCTTTTCTAGCTGTGCTTTCTTTTTCCTTTTGAATAGGAAGTGTTTGTAAACATGTATTTTTGCAATGTGAAATTACTTTAGTTGCATAATGACTATAATTTGTCGGTTTACAACAGAGCAGGCTAAGGTCAAATTTATATGCTGCTTTTGAAAGTACATCTGGCATTAGAAGAGCCAAGGATGCTGCAAGCTGAAGAAAAAAGCTTCCCCTCACCTCCATTCACTTTTCCAAGTAGCCTCCCTAGTTTTTGTTTGAAGCTGAAATTAGCTACCTTAGGACTGGTTTGGAAATTCATTTCTGCTGAATTCAAATGTGGGAAAAACTGTTTAGTAACAAGGTGTCAGACAGCTTTGAGCCTAAGTTGGAAACCTAAATTGTTCCTTTCTATTTGCTAACTATGCTTAGCCTTGAAGTAGCACTGATTGCATGGGGTAGGAGCAATTTGGCCACTTTGCTCAAGTGCCTGGGTATAAAAGCCTTTAGAAGAAAATCCAAGATTAAAAAAATCTTTCAGATCAACAGGATATGTTTTAATTAAGCCTTTTCCAGATAATGTGAAATCTAGAGTTTCATTTAGCCTTTGCTGCATGTTTGGGAACCCATAATCTCAAAATACATTTGAAGTCACTTTTGCTCAGACAAACAGAAAGGTTAAGGGGTGTTTAAATACCCAAATCAATATATGTGTTCTGCAGGATTCCTGTTAACTGATCCTGAAAATGTTTGACAACACAAATGCCCACAAGCTTTCAAATAAAAGCTCCCCAGATTCACCAACTTTGCTTCTGGGACAACTCAAAACATGAGTCTCTTCAGCCTGAGGATTAGCCTGCATATCTGTGCTTATCCTGAGCACCCCAAACCCAGATCTGCCTGCCACATCCTCCCCTCTGAGGTGCTTGGCATGCAGCATCTGCCAATGACAGCTTTTTCCAGAAGAGACCAGAAAGACAAGATTGCTTCCCAAGACAGAGAGCACCAGGAGTTGGGACCTGCAGCTTTGGAGGTAAATGCCCGCCCTTTGGGATAACTAAACACGGAGTTTCCTTCTCAGACAACCTCTGCATCACAGGATGCTGCTACAAACAGCTACTGTGGGAGACAGGGTCTCATTCCTGACATAGTACAGAGGTTCTCTCTAGAGACAAGAAAGAGACTGGAATCTGAGCTATCCACTGCTGTACACTGGAGTAGACAAGAAGGGGTGATGGCTGCATCCCTGCCCTACTGCTGGATGTGGAGGGAATGATGGTCTTTGCTTGGCTCTCAAGAGAGAAGGATTTGTTCTCTCACTTCAGCAGCAGAAGGTACCTCACTATAAATCACAGCACCAAAAAACACTGTATTCTGACCAGAATAGGGTCAGAATAGGGTGTACAGGAAGTTGTCTGCACTGACTCTGCCAGATCCTCATTCTGAAACACCAAATTCTTATAAACATTTACGAAAATGCCTGTTACCAAGATTATCCTGAAATCCCCAAACACATCAGGACGTTCAGATTTCTAGCCTCAAAACAGTGTATCCCTGGTGCAACTAAAAGTCTGCTGAGACACAGCTTTGTTTAGTAGAAGCTGTCCTTTATTCCTGTGACCTCTATCACGGCTGGCTGTCCCTTGCTATTCTTTCAGTGAAGAAAGTTTCCTAATACCCAAGCTATATCTCCCCTGGTGTAGCTCATCCTATTGCTTGCTGCCTGGGAGAAGAGACTCATCCCACCTCACTACACCCTTTTCTCAGGTAGAGAGTGAGAAGGTCTCCCATATCTCCCGATCCCGCTGCTCCTCTCGCCGCGACGGGAGGGAGATGAGGCTGGATGAGGAGGAATGCGCCAGGATGGGCGGACGGCGGAGACCCCTAGTGGCACCGAGATCCGGCCGGGAGAGGTTTTAGGTCCTGCTGTCTCTCACAGGTACCTGGTGAAATCCTTGTAGAAAAAGTAAAATCTGTTTCTTTGGACCACTCTGTTCAAAAGAGGGAAAAAGAAGTTCAGTGTGAGCAATTACCACAAAACTGAGTCCACAAAGCATGGCTGTTTGCAGGTAACACACACTTATTATTTAGCCTGACACTCTGAGTCTTACAAACCAAGCTTAAGAAAGGAGATTAAACGATAGAGAGGAGAGGGAGGGTTCATTCAAAGCCAGGATGTACCAACCCAATCAAGCCTCACTTTAGTGTCCTGTGTCCAAAGCTGACGTTAAGCAGTTGACACCAAAAGCATGAGGCCAGAGACTTCTTTAGGACACTCCAAATACTCATCTGTCTTCATAATTTTCAGCTCATGCTGGGCCACATACTGGAGTTGTCTGTTTAGGATGTCTCAGTGTAGTGCAGACATGCCTTATACTTATGGGGCTGCAGTGGTACAGCACAGTGGCTGGCCCTGGGCAGAGGGGGCCCATCCCATCCCATCCCATCCCATCCCATCCCATCCCATCCCATTCCATCCCATCCATGGCACTCACCTGCCCAAGTCTGCCATGGAGCCACCAAGACCATGTCAGGGAGGCAAAAGCTGCTCCGTGCCCTCCTGCCCCAGGAGGTCTTTCTTGAGCAGATGTAAGAACTGTAAGACAGATGGTTCTGATGCCAGCAGGAGCTGTTGAGCTGTCACCTGCTTAGAGGTAATAATAATATCCTCTGAAATTTAAAACTGTACTTTTTCTCAGCTTTGTGTGTTGAACCAATTTTTTCTATGCACACAACTCAGTTAATTGGGCTAAACTGACAATTTTATTGAAGAAAAATGATAACCTATTATATACAAATACATATAAAAAGAAGTCTATTTGCAAAATATGTGTGATAAAAATGACCTAGAGCTAATCAGAATGTCTGAAGGGGAGTCACAGGCTGGTGTCATGAAGACATGGCCAAGAGCAGCCTGGCAGCAGGATGGCCTGGGGACAGCCAGATGCCTGAGGCACAATCCTGCCTCCATCCCTGCATCCATCCCTGTGTCACTCTCTCAGAGGACGCTGCTGAGGCTCGGAGCAGCCGTCTCCAGGCACCTGCCTGGCACTGGAAGCAGGACGCTGCTGCTCCTGCTGGCGGCGGGTGCCAAGGAACGCCCTGCACACAGCCCTGAGTGCCCTCCTGAACAGGGATGGGCGCTGCTGTTGCACCGGGGTGTGGGTGGCTGTGAGGGAAGGAGATCTGTCTCCAGGGGGCTGTGAGGGCAACAGGTAAGCTCTTCTCTGCACTGGAGACACTGGGGCCACTTCCCAGGTAGGAGTAGATGCTGTCTGGCTAGTGATTGTGGGTGTGATGACTCTGGCCTTCCCTCGCTGGTGTCTTGAGGACATGGCTGGCTCATCCTTGGTGTCCATGGGACCAGCCAGGGGAGGATATAACCTCTGCGGTTTGCTGATAGCCTTTCCTTTTGCTGCTTTGTTCTCCTCCTGTTCCCATTGAAACAGCTCTTGGTCACTGAAGTCTTCTGACACACCTTGGCTTCCGCTTCTGTCTTCGTACGTGTCTGAGGGCTCTGGACATGTGATGTATTCTTCCAATATCTCTCGAGACTTCTTGTCAGTCTTGTTTTCACTGTCCTCATCCTCCTTGGCCAATGTCCCTGGATCACTGGGAACATGGACTTCAAGCCACTGCAGCACCTTCTGCATGCTCGAAATGGCCTCCAGCCCCTCCAGGCCTGTGGGCGATGGCTGCTGAAGGTTGAGAAGTGGGCTCCCCTGGAAGGTGAGAAAGGAGAGAGGGGCAATTCTTGAGGAGTTCTTCCTCAGGTTCAGTAAGAACTTCTTTACAATGAGGTGGCAGAGCCCTGGAATATGCTATCCAGGGAGGCTGTGGAGTCTCTCCCTCTGGAGACATTCCAAAGCCACCTGAAGATGTGTGTAACCTGCTCAAGATGGCCCTGCCTTGGCAGAGTGTTGGACTGGATGATCTCCTGAGATCCTTTCCAATATTTGTGATTCTATGTGATTCAGTGATTCTGTTATTTGTAAAGGTCACCTGGCTCCCTCCAGGAAATGCCTGCTGGAGAGACCTGGCAGCAGCAGCTACTGGGAGAGGGCTGTGGGAGATGATGGGGCTGCAGTGGTGCAGTGCAGCAGCTGGCCCTGGCCAGAGGGAGGCTCATCCCCCTGTCCCATCCTGTCCTTGGCAGTCAGCTGCCTGACAGACTAGATCTAACCATAATTAGTCTGCCATGGAGTCTGCCATGGAGCCACCAAGACCATGTCAGGGAGGCAAGCTGCTCCTTGCCTTCCTGCTTTGGGAGCTCTTTTTCCTCCAGGCTGTCCTGCTGCTGTGGCAGGATGGCATTCCTCTGTGAAGCCCTGCACCTGGGATGGGCCTGGCCTTGCAGAGGCTTCATTGCTTGACATGATGGCTGGGGGGCTCCCTTTATCCTGCGAGCTCTGTGGGCAGAGGAGCAGTCTGAGCCTGCCCCCATGGAGGGACAAGGCCTGGGCCTGGCTCTCCCGGCCTGTGACACACCCTTGGGAAACAAGACTAGGAGGAGAAAGAGGAGTGGGATGGAGGCAGCTGCCTTGGACAGTGTCCCTCACAGTGCAGCAAGCCCAGCCCCAGCCCCAGGTAGCTCCGTGCAGCCCCATCCCAGCCCGGCCTGTCCCTCCTGCCCCTCCCTCACCTGGTGCGTCCAGTCCACCCTGGGCAGCCCCTGGGGGCTGGCTTTCTTCACATGGTTCTCCATGTCTGTCCCTGACACCCTGTGCTCCAGGGGAGCTGCAGCCTCCTGTGGAAGCGCTCTCCTGAGCGCGGGCACCCCAGGCTCTGCGCCCCCTCAGTGCCCCTGGCCAAGGCCAGGCCCCGCAGTGTCACAGTGCCTCATCTGTGGCCACTGGGCCCCTCATCACAAAGCCCTGGCGGCTGATTCCATTCCCCATGCACGTCTTCCACGGAAGATGTAAGAAACCATATAAAAAAACATTATTTTAGGTTTTGAATGAATTGTTTTTTATGCACACAACTTAGTTAATTGGGCTAAACTGACAGTTTTGGTGAAGAAAAATGATAACCTTTTATATACAAATACATATAAAATGCAGTCTATTTGCAAAATATGTGTGATAAAAATGACCTAGAGCTAATCAGAATGTCTGAAGGGGAATCACAGGCTGGTGTCATGAAGACATGGCCAAGAGTAGCCTGGCAGCAGGATGGCCTGGGGACAGCCAGATGCCTGAGGCACAATCCTGCATCCATCCCTGCATCCATCCCTGTGTCACTCTCTCAGACGATGCTGCTGAGCTCGGAGCAGCCGTCTCCAGGCAGCTGCTCCCAGCACAGGGCACTGCTGCTCCTGCTCCCGTGGGTGCTGGGTGCCAAGGAACGCCCTGCACACAGCTCTGAGTGCCCTCCTGAACAGGGACGGGCACTGCCATTGTGCCAGGGGAGGAGATCTGTCTCCAAGGAGCTGTGTGGACATCAGACCAGCTCCTGCCTGCACTCCAGGCACTGGGGGCTCCTCCCAGGAAGGAGTGATGGTGCCTGGCCAGTGCTTGTGGGTGTGGGGGTGCTGAGCTGGCCTGGGTGCTGCTCCCTGTGATGGCTGGGCCAGGCTTGCCCTCGCTTGCACAACGCTTGCCTCAGGGATGTGGCTCATCCTTGGTGTCCATGGGACCAGCTGGGCCAACAGACATGCTCTTGTAGCTTTGCTTCCATCCGAATTTGAAGTCAGAACCTTGTTTTGTGCAGCTGGACATGACACAGCATGGAGTCTGGCAGAGCTTGGTTTTCTCCCTGTCCCTGAATAGCTTATACTTGTATCATAGTTTGTCACATCAGAAACAAGGTCAAAGTATGCAGAGCTACACACACCCTTCAAGTGCACACAACCCCCATGATAAGCCCCAGCTAGGTAGGTAATATAAGCCACTATTGGGCAATTAGAGCTCTCAGTATGTTTTCTTTAGAGGTGTGCATTTCACTTCCTGCAATCAAAGAGCAGGGTCCCAACAGCAGAAGTGAAAATCCAGCCTCTTGCCCTGAAAACTCTGTGGGACTAGCTCAAAACTCAAGTTCCTGCTGAGCTGGGAGACAACTGGCCCAGCCACTTCACATGGGAGCAGCAACCCTTGAGGAAGCAAATTGCTTCTATTGCACCTGGACACAGAGAAGTGCAAGTCACCTGGTGGCAATTAAAGGTAGCTAAAGCTTTACACCTTGACTTCCTTGTGAAAATATGTTGCCTTTACACAATCATTTGCAAAGGGTTCATGCATCCTAACAAAATCCTTATAATAACACCTGTTGGCAATTGTTCTTTAGGGATCAAAACTTGTCCCTGTAGTTTACTAAGGAACAAGCATCAGTATTGAGAAGTCAGTGTCCAGTGTGTATCCAATGAACAAATCCCAGTGTCTGTACTACTCAGCTGTACATTAATGGGAGACTTGGACTGCTGAGCTACTGGCTAGACTTGATCATCTCAAAGGGATTTTCCAATCTAAATTTGGTGTGTGTTTATGGGTGACACATTCCCACCTGTTTCTGGCATCCTGTCAGATACAGGACTCACGCCTAAGTTCATGCAATTTGAAATTGCTAAACAAGGAACTGGATATCCATTTTATAATTGGGAAACTACTTGCAAGAAAAAGGGAAATTGCAACTTAGCTACCTGCAGGTAGTAATACCAGCTAGACAAAAGGACTCTGTGCAAGTAACAGTCTCAAATATTATCTGTCTAGCAGGAAAAAAACTTGCTGCTAATTTTCCCCTTCCTTTCCTCAGAAGACCATTAGGAAGTAGATGCAGACCACAGGAAAGCTCTGTGCTTCTCCACAAGTTTTCTAAAACCCAAGGAGGTGCACAGCACACACACAGTTGGCTGAGGATGAGTGTTTAACAGATATTGCAGTCTGTGTAATTTAGAAATAAGATGCATTTCTTACCTGGCTTGTTTGAAGCTGTAAGAGGTGAAAGGCCTCAAATCCAAGACTTAAAAGAGAAGGAACAGGAAAGCAGGGAGAGGTAGCTGCCAGCTGCCACCCCATCAGCATTCACAAATGGTGAATACTGACAGGTTTATATCACTACTGCTGGAGTGGGCACCTTTAGGAAAAGATGACAAGCTTAAATATCTTTGGACATGAGGCATATTGTACAAGTTTCAGCAAGAGACATTGATGGTCTGAATCACTGAGTGGCAAAAGGTTGGAAATTAATAGCAGACTTTCTATTAAGAACACAAATGCAAAGGAAGCTAAAAGAATATAAATTCTTGTTAAGAAAACTCCACCCACTGTACATGCTATAGGGAATAAAAGACAGGAGGACTTCTGTCCCAATTTTATTTTATTTTTTTACAATACCTGCTTCAATGAAAGATTGAAACAGTCAAACTAAAACAGACATTAAATGCTCATACCATTTACAATATTTACAGAATATACATTTTTCTTTTTTTGCTCAGCAGGTAATTATAGCCACTTGGGACAAAAGTGCAAGTGAAAGGAATCACTGGTGTAAAAAGTTAAACTTCCCTGTTGATCAAGCTGCAATGAACTAACAGAAGTAGCCAGTGTGGTAAATTCCCTTTATAGTAACCAAGCATAGATGTCACTTCACAGTGACAAATCCTGCTCAGCCATATTTATACCAAGCCTAAACCAGAAGGAAGCTATTACTCTATCTAGAAAATTGATGAGTGAGTTCACAGGTAATCCCATCTTCATTTTAACATTGAAAAGCAGAATTGCAGTGTTGAATTTTCTACCATAGGGCTATGTATAGATAGCAATAAATTTCAAATCCTCTGTTGTATTAAATACTAAAATATATTTTAACTTCCTTATTGTACATGCTATAAAATTACACTAAAAATTTCAAGTTTCTGAATTAACAATTACTCTTTTACATATATATTCTCAATATAATTTTTAAATATTTAGGTTTTTTTGAATACCCAGGATAAACTAGTTCCAGTATGGCTGCGTTTTACCATAACATCTACCAGAGTCCCATACATTACCAAAGCCTCATCTAAAAGCTAGTTTTGAAGATATTCTACTTTGGTTTCCCTCTCATTTTCTCTTCCCTTCTTTTAAAATCACCTTTCCAAAGGTAGCTGTGCTACCTTTTAACTTCAGGTTACACTCTATCCGGAATGAGGGCTGAACTCCAGTCCCCTCCAACTAGTAAGCCAAGTCACAGAGCCACTGATGGACAAGCAGCAGGTGATGTTTTTCACCTCTTGGAGTGTTCCTTCAACAGTACTGACATAATTTAACTCTGTCAATACCTGACCTCAACAGGAATTACTTTAGACCTGGATTTTGTTGACTGTACAAGGAGGTGCCTTTCCATACACAAGCTGTACAAGCCCAAGTGCAAAAACAGAGTGCATGGTGGTCTCAGCTCCACAAAAAGCAGTTTGAATTTTACAGATACGTCTTATCACCCACTCAAGTGATTTTCTCCATGGTTGTATCCTCAAGTAGCACCAATCATTCAAATTTTAATCTTTAGTATATATACATACATCTTTTAATAATTTATATACACATACATAGATGTGGCATCGGTATGTGGAGAAACTTATTTACAGTTAGTTGGAAAAATGAAATTGTATCAATTTACAGTATATGAAAACAAAATTGGCATTTGTGCTTTCTGTTTGTACAGCAGTAATTTTTGTCATTTCATAAAAGTTCATATTTTTATTTGCATCAAGACATGTTACATGATGAAAAAAGTTGTAAAACAGCTAGGATTGAGAATAGAGCATTAATTCTCCTCATATGTCCCACTAAGCCTACAGAATAGCTGCTTTCTATAAAAATTCTCCATTCAAACCCCTCTGTGGTTACCCAAGCTTGCTTGAGGATCTTCTAAATAAATAATAACACACAGCAGA
This sequence comes from Muscicapa striata striata, assembly GCA_030060385.1. Classification (NCBI taxonomy): domain Eukaryota; kingdom Metazoa; phylum Chordata; class Aves; order Passeriformes; family Muscicapidae; genus Muscicapa; species Muscicapa striata. The sequence goes on along the minus strand of JAREIS010000043.1, from coordinate 644,764 downwards.
AGAACCACTTATTCTGTCTTGCACTGTGCACATTCATGAGATAAAAGTTCCTGCCTTCACTGAGTAACACACTGATACCACTTAAACTTCACTTTTTACTCAGGACCTCAAAGTGCTTTTAAAAAGAAGGAAATACCCCGATTCTACACAGCAGTTAAGAGGCACAAGGAATAAGGCTTGAATTACTGCCTTCACACACTGACCTGGCCATGGAAACTAGGGACTTAAGCTTCAGATTCTCCCTGATCTGTTTATTGGATGAAGAATTCTGTTTTCTCAGGTAATCTCTACTCTTGGAGGTACACACTTGTTTATGATGTGTAATGTTAAGAACAAAGAAAAAGCAGCTCTGCAGCCCAAACTGCCCAACTGTATTTCCATAAATGTACTTTTCTCTTGAAAGCATAAAATGGTTTCATAAGAAAGCTGTTTCAACCTTGCTCTGTTTTTAATTAATCTTCATAACAACTAAGTAAATACAGTTAGTCTGATACAGCAGGCTAGAAGTACTGCTTTGACCAGGCTAACAAGTGTTTTCTGGCCAATACTAATTTCAGCATCAGCTTATACAGAAGTTACTGCCTCCCTGATGTGTTTACACTTCAGTAACCAATTGGAGACCAAAAACATATTGCTAAGATATACAGCTTCAAATAATTCATTAAAAACTTACAGTGAATTTAATTGTTTTTTTCTTAAATACAAAAGGAGTGTCAGGCTGGGTGCTGAACAAAGACTGCTGTCATCCATCTCAGGAACTAAAATACACAGCATGTGTACCATTACTTTGTAAGCATTTGAATTATTTTAGGAGTAAGAGATCTTTAGTGTCCTAGTAGGAAGACATAGCATTCACATTCATTTCAGGAAACATTCACCTTTTCCAGACTACAAACCACTCTTCCTTTAGCCATTATTTATGTGCACTTTTGCAACATTTTTCCACAGGCTTCTTGTAGATGGAGTTTTCTTCTAGTCCTCTGTTTTGACAAACTACCCTCTTAGGGATGGCTGCAAGATCCCTTTTTCAATAAGGTGAGATTTCAGGGTTTTATACACACTTAATTGTTGTTCAGGTTGAAGTATCAACAGCTGTTTCAATAATTTGCTGGGATTTGGACCCCTGTCAATGAAAAAAAATAAAAATAAAAATTGCACGACCACAGCTCTAAAGAATCTTTTAGATTTCTTCTTGCTGCCCAAACAGTGCCTTCCATTTCTTGAGGGCACCAAGTTAAAGGATTTCTCCTAGTCTGTCTCCTCAGGATGCACGGGGTAGCATGACTAGCAAAGCATACTCCTAGCTCAATATAAACAGAAACTAAAAAGCATTTCTATTTGCTGTCAAATAGGGATATTAAGAAGGCTTATGACAAATAAGATTCCTTGATTCATCCTTTATCACTGTAATCAATGTTTTTTATTAGCAGATCTTCATATAGTATCTGTTGCCTGCCAGATAAGCTATGTACTACTGAACTGAATGGGAAATTGGCCAATTAAACCAAGTTTTCCTAAATATCAGCCTATTTTTAGCTAGCCACTTACTTACAATCTAAGATGAACCAAATATAAGGCAAAGAATCTGTTGCTGATTAGGTATCTCATAATTATTTAGCCATATGCATTTACAAAACTAAGGGCCTGTCTTGATTTGGCCCCTTGAGCCACCCCTACCTCAGAAACTAAAGTGTCTGTTGTAAGAGAACTGTATTTCCAAGATTTCTTCTTGAAAGCTGGTGTGGTTCAGGGAAGATGAGCAATATTTTAGAAAGCTGTCTCCTTTCTTTAACTACAGTGTTTTCATTTTAAACAGAAGATCCCAAGCCAAGCAACTGAGAAATATTGAAAATCATGGGGAGAACTGCAGTCTCACAACCTATAGGCTCTTTAGGAACCACACAGGGAATGCAGATGCTGCACAACCCTCCTGAAACCCATCCTACACTTTTCTGTAATCAGTAAATTCTAGTAAAACTTCTAATAGGCTGCTACCCAAAACTTTCTGGTATTTCAGGTTCACAGGTTATGTTTAACAGCAGTCACAGAAACATTAAGGCACAGCTTGAACCCAACACAAATCCTAAGCAGGGACAGTTTTGTGAATAGTCCTGTATTTGAAGTGATTGGATAAATCCTATTTGGCAACCTGCAATCTCTGCTATGCTAACATAACTGCCCTATGCATTCATTATGGCTCAGCTCCCGTGCATGCTTTAGTAGTTAATACTTTAAAAAGTCCTTACCTTATGAAACTGGTGATATAGACATGGACAAAAGTGGCCATCAGGTACTGACAATCAAAGCGATCCATTATCCCACCATGCCCAGGGATTGTGTCTGCAAAATCCTTTTGGGTGTGAAGGACAAGAAGGGGAAAGAAGAAAAAAAGAAGATGGTCAGTGGTTCCCATGAAACACACAAACTATGTTATCACTTGGCAGCAGCACATTAGGGCTGCAAGTCAGCCATGGTTTCACTGCATGGAGGCAAAAGTTAGCAACAGGCTCCTTTGCTAAAGGAGTTTTTAACTGCAAAGGTGAGCCAAGGGTGAGAAGAAAAAGAAGAGAAGCAGGAATTTGTCTGCAGTATCACACAAGGACAGCAGTAGGTCAGGTGCAGGTGTGCCAGTACTGAGAACACTTGTGTGCCTATACACACTTCATTTTGTAGCAAACCTCTTAAGCTACTGGTTGCTGTTTCTTGCCTCCTCAGAATCTAATTCTCCTCTTTAATACCTTTTCTGCTTTATCCTCTACCATAGTTAAAAACCATAATAAGTGCAAACAACATAAATGTATCTAACAGCATCAAAAAACACTGCAAAAAAAATGATCACTACTTAAAAAAATTCTTTCTGAAATAAGGAAAAGGAAAGCTCAATACACTACTTTTGTGTTATCTGTCTTGTCTATAGAACAGCTTTATCAATCAAAATGCCCTCAGACATCCTTTCTGTCAGCCACACTCACTCATGTCCTTGCTGAGTGAAAACCCTGACCTTAGTTGTGTGGGGTGACTGCCAGCAGGTTAAACTAGTCCTGCCTAGTGCAGGGCAGGCATGGAGTGTACTGCCTTCAGCAGCAATTCCACAATATCCCTGACTTCCCAACAGTCCTTAAGTCATCACTTTGGGGCCCAGAAGTTTAAAAAGGAATATACTTTTTTAATGCTCTACTTTAAGAATAAGTGCTGCTTTTCAGCAGCATTTTTTTCATCCCAGATTCCTTCTTCACACAATCTTTTGCTACATAGCTGTACAGGTACGAGAGTGCTGTGGTCAGCAAAGTGCTGGGCAAGCTGCTGGGACCAGCATGAGAGAGAGGGGTAGGTACAAGCACATGTACAGGAGCCCAGCACAAACAGAGAGGTTTTACACACTTCTGTGCAAAGCACATGCCAGCTTGGTGGACATACACAACAACAACGTGAAAGACAACAAGCAACAGGGTAAGAATTCCAGCAGTCCTACCAAGACATAAAGAAGGTCGGGAGAAATTTGGGGCTGCCCTCTTGCCAAACTCCTGCTGCCATTTAATACCAGCCAAGGACAGCATTGCCACAAGCCACAGCGCACACCTTGCAATAAACAGAGGGTAGCAGGTCACACAATTTGCCAATACACACTCCTGTTACAAGGCAGCACTGTATTGGCAAAGGCAGCCAAACATCTCATGCTTTGGTGAGCCTGACACACCAGCATCTGCCTGTGATACCACTGGTAAAAACCAGCCAACCAAAATCTGAAGGGTAAACCACTGTCAGCACTTCTCAGGCATCTACAGATTGCCTTTCATGTCAAATGTAATATCTCACATCTTGCTTGTCTAAACCGCTTCTGCCACATGATTTGGAAGAGTAATTATTGACCAAACTATGTAACCAAATTATTCTTAGATTTCCAGCACTGAAGTCATATGCTGACTATGCAAAGTTTGGAGAATATCACACACACACATCTGATAAAACTAAGTCGTGCTTCTCATACTAAAAACCAGCCAAAACACTGTTGCAACTTAGTAGAAACACAACTACAATGAAGGATTTAAAAAAACCCTAATTCCTAACCCACCAATTTATCTAATCCAAAGAGAAAACCAAAACAAAACTTAGAGGCTTACAGGATTCATTAAATACCTTGATTTTGAAAGCTCTTTTAAAACCACTGGCAAAGAATCCTCCAAATGGCCCAATTAATGAGGCAAATGTTGACAGTGCAAAGCTGTGCATCTGAAATGGGTACATATTCACTGTTTCCTACAAGAAAAAATAATTAAAACTGTGTTTCAATATGTATGGTTGTAGGCATTTTTAGCTTACATATTTAAAGAGTCAAAGAGTTACATTACATGTAAGTATTGCTGTTAGTACTTCTTCACTCAGCATGGAAGTAATGGCACTAACACACAGGATGCTGTGTGGTGAAGAGAGTAAAAAACTCCAATCCTAGCAACAGTTACACACTAGCTGAAAAGAGAACAAAGTTCTACAGGCTTGCCACTAATTCAGGCCATAACAAAGTCTTTGTCCACTTCCCATAAAAAAAATTTCAAAGGTTGCTCTTCAAAAACAAGTCTGCAAAATGCTTAAATGGCACCCATGGGCAGCACAAAGAGAACACAGGCAGGATCCTCAGGTGACTCCAGCAGTGATTCTGTCTGGGTGACCACATCCCCCATGAGCAATGGAGAGGCTCATGGTATTGATTCAGTTCTTAATCTTAAGCTTTACCAGCATTCAGATACTCTTCTAGAATGGTTTGAAAACCCATTTAAAGCTGGGAAGTGTGATTTCAGTTTTAACCAAAGCTTGTTTTGTTTTTCCTTACCCATCCCAGCACCGCCTGAAGTAATGGTGGCACAGAGTACTTCTTCATTTGGAAGAGCTCTGAAGGTTCACACTCTGTCACAAATCTGTTGGTTTCACTATTATATTCCACAGGGCAGACAAAGTACTGATGTTGAGCCAAAAAATAGGAAAACTGAAAAGCAAAACAAGAACTCCTGAATTAGGCATTTGTTATTACACTCAAAAATCATGCTTGAATGAATGGTTTTATTACCACAAGCTCAGGGTAATAAAAATCTTTCTAATAAGAGACACAGAATGGAGAAAAATCAGCCTGCTTAAACTAGAGAATGCCTCAACAAGGCAGATGTTCAATGAGCTTAGTGATGATTTCCAAAACTGTTTTCCTTTTTCTCTCTCTCAGATTTGCATCTACTGTATCTTCTGCATTATAAAATCCAAAAATGTCCACTCATCATTTTTTTGCAGATAATTTGTCCATTAAAACTTGAATATCTCTTCTACTAAGTTTGGCTATTATGAGTTCTGCTGACCTTGGTGACAAATTACTTATCACAACAGTTACATATGTTGGTATTATTATCTGTGCATATCATTAGAATAAATTGCTTTCCAGGAGAAATATCATTATAAAGCACGTAACACAGAAGGACAACTTCACAAAGCATAAATAATGCTATTGATAAACTTCAATTTCAAAATAGGGATGCAACTAATAGATAAAAGTATTACAGATACTGTAATAGAAATGGCAAAAAATGGTCAATATAATCTATTCAGGAAAGGTTAAAACCTTGCCTACTCTTTCCAGCTAGTTATGAATTGGCAGAATTCTCTAGGCAAAAAATACCACCCTAACTCTTGAGATAAAATTAGTGATAAATTTGGTTATTTCAAGTAAAAATATGAAGAATGAATCTATTCAAGGAAATTCCCATGCCTGGAAGTGTTCAAAATCAGGTTAGATGGGCTCTGAGCCACCTAGGATATTGAAAGGTGTTCCTGTCCATGGCAGGGGCATTGTAATGAGATGATCCTAAAGGTCCCTTCCAAATACACCCATTCTTTGGTTCTATGAATGTCCTGTGGTTACTTACAATAAATCCAAATATAACAGTGGAAAAGAAGCCTCCAATGAACCCTTCCCAGGTCTTCTTGGGAGACAGCTAGGCACAAAAGAGATAGTGTTAGTCCATCAGTTAAATCACTGCACCCTTTTTTACTCTATTTCTTGATATTGTTTGTGAAAATTAAGCTCCTACTTTGCTTTTTCAAAGGTTTGTGTGAAATACTGAATGTCAACAGCTGCAGCCACTGAATGTGATAAATCAGTGTGCCAAGCTGTCACCAAATTCTATCACATTTTCAATTTAAGAGCATTTTAGTACCAGAACCAACCAAATCCCCAAAAGTTAATGTGGCAACATCATGAAAATAATTAATGGCTTTCTGTGGGGTCATTCATATTCTACCAGAATAGGAAGATTAATGCTTAAGCCCTTCTCAGTCAACAAGAGGAGCAGGTATATATGACCTCATGATTTATTTCAAATTACAGTTTCTGTGCAGCAAGCATGAAGCCAAACCTACATCTGAAATCCAAAAAGAATGCAATTATAAACAATGATGCAATAGGCTAAAACTGCATTATCCTGTAATGCCAACATGCCATTAATCCCAGTTTCCCATGTACAAATTTTCAGGAACAGGATAGTCAGTTTGAGCTTTTTTAGCAAAGATGTGAATCATGCAGTACTGGGTATTTTTTTCCATTAACTTGCTTTTGAACAAGTAACAAAATTGCTATAAAGCTTGTTAGTGAGGAAGTGCATAAGCACCTACCTTAATTAATGGAGTTCTGCCAAAGAAGAATCCAAAAATATAAGCGGTAATGTCATTGCAGATAACACTTGAAATTGGAACCAGAAACCTAGAGAAAGACATTAAAAATCTCACAGAGAAAAACTGTGCCTGAACCCAAACACAGGACAAAAATTGAAAAAGCAGAATTTCTTTCTGGGAACTTTTTCTGCAGTATTTAGAAGGAATTATGTTTCATAATATGTTCACCTCATTCCCCTGTGAGCACCAAACTTAGCTACATTGGTTTTAGTCTTCAGCCAAAATAGATCATAACAGATTCATGTTAGTTCAAGTTAAAGAGTTATTTTGGTGCATGAGCTTAAAACATGAACAGGCTGGCTTTTTCCTATCAGGATTAAAGACTGGTACCACAGGTAAGAAGAAATTAACAGATATAAACATGTGAATGCTTTTGGTAACATCTAAACAAGCAAATTACTCAAAAAGTTTAAATGATAGCTAAATTTTTAAGAAAATAGTTTTCCTTATATTTTTTCCTCCTCTTGTCAGTTTGGAGCAACTTTTTAAGTGTTTTTTGCATGCAGACTACATCTGAAGTTGTTATTCAAGCCTATTAAGCTCTTTTTTCCCCCTCCTTTTTAAAGTGGGGATGTATTAATAAGCTAAAATTCAGATTTTTTTGATCATCTGCCAAATTGTCTAGCAAGAGTGGCAATAAGAAATAGTAGGCTAGCAAAGCAACTAGGTTCAGGTTTTGACACATGAACATAATCACTACAAAAAGAATTTACATGTAGAAACTTTGTCAAAGGCTTTGGCCCTTTTTTCCAACTGTAAGCATGCCTTGTCTGCAATAATCTCCCCAGATGTACATATATCAGGAAGAGAGGAACATACAGCATTATGTCCTTGGAAGAACACAAATCATCTTCCATGTGATTCTTCCTTCTTTTTCAACTTGAAATTGGCCCTGTCCCTGAAGAAGTGAGGGGTAGAAAACACACTCGCTCTCTGAGGAGTGGCTTTATGTAATCACCTTTAACTGCATTGTCAAAATTTAATGTATCACTGGAAATGGGGCACAAAGACTGCCCAACCATAACCAAGATTAAAACTCTTAAAATACTTTAAGTACTCTGAATTTATTTGAACAGGACAGGCTGCAGGGAACGTGGCCAGATTGGGGATTTCAAATTAAATGGTCCAACTTCAATAGCTCTGAGCAACCCAAAGCTCCCAAGTAATTGCAAAAGAATTGTTGGATATTCATCCATTCAGCAACATGCTGTGGAAAATATTTGACCTAGCATGCAATCAATCCTATTCCCTGCAAGTAAATGAAGTGGTTGTTCAAAACCATCAGACTTGTGTCTGTCAATCTAGACAAAGAGATTTCTGCTTCTTCTCCTATATGCTTTGCCTCATCACTCCAAATTCTTTTGATTCCCCTTCAATTGGACACTAATGCTCCTATAATTTGTACTGCTTTAACTGTTCCCACAATTATTCCCTAAGCAGATCTATGCAAAAGCACCAACCTTTCAATGCAATAGAGGTACAAATGAGTTTGTTACTGTCCCCTTACCAGATCATGCCTTCAAAGAGATTTTGGATGACAAGATGAGATTGAGTTACAGTGATCAGCAAAGTGACATGAGTCCATGCGAACTGTTAACAATGCAACAACACAACAGTTAGTGAAAACACCGACCCGCACACCTCCATAAATCCTGGTACAGCAGCTATAGGAGCTACTGAGGAGCTCCCTGGCAAGACCAGTTCTAGTGATAAAGCAAGAGATGTGTGCATACAGTATATCACAAGTGAGCTGGCTTTCTGAAGCAAGTGCTGAAACTTCAGCAGGTCTTTTCATCACTTACCTCCACCCAGAATTTTTTAACATGTGGTTTAACACCTGATTTGATAAGACATACACTTCCAGCATGAAAGCAGCAAAGAAGTTTAAGCAATGTGATATTCTGTATAGACATGTAACAGACATGTTAGAACTGTAACAATAAAATGACAATGAACTACTAATGAAAGAATCATGTTACACAGATGTGGATCTCTCTCATAACAGAATATTCTTATGAAACATGAAAATTCTCAGGATTAACAAAAAATAAAGTGTTTGTTTTTAAGGGCATGGTCATTTAAACAATCATTTAGTTCAGTACTATTGTATGTACTTGGTGTTTAATCTGTAGAGTCAGTGTACAATGAAGTGGTTTCCAGGTTACCAGTAAAGATTCTGCAATAGAATTTATTTTCCAAGCACTTTTAAACCAAGAACTGGTAGTTTTCTCATGATACACCAAACTTAAGCACTCTAAACTTCGGGCCATTTACACTCAATATGTCCTATTTCTTTAATTCCCTTATCACATGTGTTTACCTATGGCAGTCAGACTCTACTTCAGATAAGACAACTTGAGAACCCTTAAAGGGAGGTGGGGGGAGGGTACAAGAAATGACAAAAGGTTTCTGAGAAGATTACCTGCTGGTTAATTAATGCAGCTCTGCAGCTAAGTTTTTAGTATTTGTACAGTGACATTGGAACACCCCCTAAACCCAAATGCCTACTGTACTAAAATAATGGAAAAGTTTGGCTGGAAAGGACCTTAAAGATCACATAGTTCCAACCTCCTCAGCATTGGAAGGGACATTTTCCATTAGGGTTAGCCCATGTTGCTCAGGGTCCCATCCAGCCTGGCTTTGGACACTTCCAGGGAAGGGACAGACTCTCCTTTTCTTCCTAAACACTGTGTTGCCACACAGTAGATATATGGCTTCTCTGTTTTGTTGCAATTCCGGGGTATTCATATTTTAATGTTTTCTGGGCAGGCACCAAGTCATGGGACTGACACTACACATTTTCACCTTCTTTCTAGAAGTGAAAAGAGGAAAAAAAAATCATGGCAAGTTAATATATTCAGGTTGTGCCAATCTGAAGATGAGGAGGGTTTTTTTTTGCAGATTAGAAGATAAAGGCTGTATCTCCTAGAAAAGATGCATCTCACTGTCAGGTAAGCTCTCCTACAACAGGGTACATTATTTTGAGTAAATGATTTTTCTGCATGTTATTATAAGGCTCAGTTAAATCCCAGTCTAGAACTGGGGATCCTCAATGGTAAAGTGCTACCTAAAGCAGTGCAGAAACAGGAGGGTTAACCACATTCCCAGAGTTTTAGGAAATCTTTAAATTGTGCAATGCCCTGATTGCTCAAGTTCTTTCAAGACAGCAGCTGTACTGCACTGCTGTTTCCCTGTGATTTCTAATCATTCCTATATAGAAGTGGGAGGTGGGGCTTTGTCAGTGCTGTGCTTTGGTGTTTTATTTGCTTTGGTGTTAACCTGAAATGTTACAGAATTAGTTTTCAGCATATAAGATACACATAAGGAAAAGGTTCATGCTGTTGCTTAGCTACTATGCTGATTATTAGGTGGACAAATATAAAGGATGAGAATGTTGGTTTCTTTTAATACATCAATGATCTATTGAGACACTGCAGAGCAAAAGACCAGAACAGCTGTGAAGTGCCACAGAATAAATACTCCACAGGGAGCTTAAGATCAAGTTCCCTTCATGGCACTTCAGTGGGGCCTCTAGCAAGCAACACTTGAGTCACAAAAACCACTTTCCACACAAGGCTGAACTGTTTGGCTTCAGACCTGGCAGGGAGATGCCCTTCTCCAGCAACCTCTTTCATTTCAGCCTATCACTAAGGGAAACATATCATGTTGGACATGCACAAGGCCTCACCAAGGACAGCCTGTACTGGCTGAGAGGCCACATCCCAGATACAATAATAGCAACAATCATCATCATCATCTGGAAAGTGAACAGATACAGTCCAGCATGACTTGATTTCATGTTACTCTCAATTTAAGCACATCTTCCACACCCCTCTTCCAAAATATTTTATGAGATATGGGCATGACTGTTTCTAGTGACATCCATAAGGTGAATGACCACAGCAAAGTGGGTAATACACACCATGTAAAACTGCAGACGATAATGTTTCTTCACTAAACTCAAAACAAACATGCAGAATCCTGCAAAACAAAGCAAGTGCAGTTGGTACCATCTTATAATTAATGACACTGAGCTGTGATATACCAGAAATTCTCTTCCTTTGAAGCAGTTAAAATCCCTCTGCTGCCAGAAGTGTTGGCTTATACTCAGTTAAAAGTACATATAGAGTTATTCTCATGCAAGATTATGATTTAGTTAACACAGCTTTAGCTAATATCAGTAAAGAACATCCATCTAGGCACACACAATGTCCCATTGTGGACATCAAATTTTAGCAAAGGAAATCATCACTTTTGAAAACCACTCAAAAGCCAAGTTCAACAAACTGGTTTTTGAATAATTAGCAGAAATAAATGAAAGGAAAAGACCAGCTTTCCCCTTTTTCCCCAAACAGGCACATGGCTGCATGTGATGCAAGTGTGAAGCACAGATTTAGAGAATTCAGCTGACCAAAAAGAATTTTCTGGAGGGGCTAACTGAGCACCTCTTCTCTCCTATGGCAACTTCCTACACCAACAGGGGGCCAGAGGCCCTCAAAAGACCCTGAACTCTCAGGATAGCCCCAAAGTGACCCCACAGTCCCAATGCAAGGGGCTCTGCTATGCTCTGCCTCCTCCTGTTGCTCATGCTTGCCTTGTCTCATGTCTCCCCTCACCAGCTCACGAGGCATTATTTAAGTTAGTTTCCCCGAGCCAAAGCCAGCTGAAAAAGGTCAAGTTCTGCAAAGCTGGTTTCAAGTCTGATCTAAGCACTAAGCAGAATTTTTATTTGGTTCAAGAAAAATAATAAAAACAGAAAAACTGACAGATCACCACAAAGATCAGATTTCTCAGGACACTTTAGAAATATTTGTAGCATAGCAGGCTCCTGTCCCTTAAGACAATCTGAGTTTTCAGCTGATTTAATTTTATGCCAAATTGCATTGCTGAAAAAACATATTTACATGTTCACAAAGCAATATCCCACAAGAGTGCCAACTTGTGTCTCTTCTTCCCAGAAAAAAGGCTTTTAAAAAGTTTTTCTTTGGACAGGGATGAAATTTTTCCATGAGGCAAGTATCTGAGTATCTTGCAGACAAAATTAAGACTCAGGCATTTTGACTAATCAGTTTAAAAATATGTTAGTAAATCCTATTACTGAAGACCTGGGGGAACACTCGCACAATAAAGAATCAACTCAGCACAGCAGTTACACACAGAAGTCATCTCTATAGCCTGTCAAAATAGCACCAGGTCTTCAGCAATCAAAATTAATGCTTGCTAACCTCTTTTGAGCACTATTATCTCAACTGTCTCAAGATCATCTCCTTGTTTAGGCTGCTTTCCTCTTCTCAGTGAATGCAAAATTTGTACTCATCTTTCCACAGGAAAAATGTAACTGCAAACACCTCATTTCCTCAATCATTAAGAGGAAAAATAAACTGGGAGTGCATAAAGATGAGGAACAATCATATATATTTTTAAATTAAATGCAGCAAAAAGTTCTTTCATTTTTTGTGATTACCTGTTAAATAGAGTGCAAAAGATATAAATCTGTGGTAACGAATGAGGAACTGCAGCTGTTCTCTTCTTTGCACAAATGTAGCGAAGTAATCAGCTACAGTCTCCCCATAAAAGAAGTAGTTCACACACAGCAAAAAGTACCTGCAATATGCAACAGCTAACAGTTATTTTAATAAGACAATATATATTAAAGGCAATTCTTAAAAACAAAACAAACAAACAAACAAGGATTTATTTATAAAAAGTTTAAAAACTAAATAATAAAAGCCCAATTGATTTGTCCAAGTTCACAAGGGGAACACAACTACAAAATTCTGTGTTATAGATGGAAGTCAACTTTTATGTCTGCACACAACCCACAGAGCTGTCATTCCATCACAACAGGAGAGGAAGAAGATGATTTAAGTTTCACATTGATTTCTTATTGATGTTCTGGCTTGCTACTCACCAGCTGAGGGATCTAAACCATGGTAAATCATACGAGTGGTAGACTCTGTAACCAATAGTAATGATTTCATGATAGCACTTCACTTGGATGCTTAAGACCTAAAATAAGACAAATAAAATATTTGTAAATATGCTGCAGTTGTTTCTTACAGGCAGTAAGGAGCATTGCAGTCTGCATTAAGACATTATTCTGAAGTCAAATTCCATTCAGAAAACAGCTTCAAAGCAAATCCAAGAAAAAACTTAGTTCCATTTAAAACTTAAAAAAAAATCTCCAAAGCACTGTACATGAAGAAAAAAAACACCACATTGGGCTAGCTTCAAGAATATATTCATGAAACAAGGGAAGGCTCCTGACCTTTCTGCATTAAAGCAGTTTGACAGCAGCAGTTCAGAAGTGCTTCCTGTGAAGAAAGCTCTCCTATTTCTTTTGGCTAAATTTTATCTTTACATTTAATTCTAGAAATATTTTCTGGGCCCAATGGAGAAAACTAGCTGTGCAAAACAGCTTGGACACCCACATCTTTCACCTGCAAGTATGGCATTAAGGGCAATTAGCATTTATGATTAGAGGCAAAGGTCACCTAACCCAGGTCTGGATGTCACACCCTCCCAGCCTTCACTTTGTTTTGCTGACCTCACTGCTCCCCTGAGTTGAGCAGTATGTCCTGTCATGCCTGGGGGCTGCAAAGGGCTCTGCCACTTCCGTCCAGCCTTCAGTCTCCCAGCAGATCACCCTACCCAGACATATGGGATTGCTAAACTCAGTCCAGGGTTATCCCATGCAGGGGGAGGAGTGAGAAGCTCCAGGCAGCCAGAAAGGCTTCAGTGCTCATCAGCGCAGCTCATCTTGCTCAAGGTGTGAGTGCAGACTCAAAGCCTTACTCTACCTCTGTGAGGTAACTCTGAAGCTCCCCTATCTTGTGCTCTTTCCTCTGCTTGGCCAGCCTTATAAAACTCAAATGCTATAGGGAAGAACAATATAATGGGATTGCACCTGACAGTGGAAAAGGGCAGCAGGGTCCAATCCCATTACCCAAGTAGCCAGCACAGGCAGAACACACATCCCAGCTCTTTAGAGCAGTCTCAGGTCCTGCCTGCCAAACCTCACTGGATAACTCTTCTTGTTATCTTCCTGGATAACAAGCTCTGGGCATCTTCAGCACTGACATTCAGTTTTAACATGACAACAGTTATTTAAATACAAGTTATTTTATTCCAGTCAAATTAAATAATTCATGAACAAGACTGGTTTTTCCCTCTATTCTCCTTTTTACATAGTCTCAAATATCAACTTAATTACCAGCTCATTATATTAGAAGACAGACTTTTTGCTTTATGGCACAAAATAAGAACTCTATTACAATTCTATACTAATTTTAATTACTTTTTGGTTCGTGTCTTAACAGCTTGCCCATGATGGCAATCTCACAGTATACCATGAATACACAAAATCACCCTGCAAATTAATTAGTTCCTTTTTATTCATAACCACAATTCTCAAATGTAACAGACTACTAAAGGAAGGATTGCAGGGGAAAAAATCCTTTTACAGCAACCTGCAGTTTAAAAGGGCTTTTTTTGTTGTTTCTTCAGACACAAAAAAGAAAATCCTCCATGAATCAGACAATGAATTAGTAGTTTGTTATATCACAGGCAATATTAAGCAGACCAATTCAGGTGTAGAAACTGTAATGCAGACCATAATGCTGGTGAAACAGCATTCCAATCTCTCAAGACACTAGATTTTATGACCTTTGGAAGAAGGGGCAGGTGACTCAGAATGACTATAAGGATGTTGTGAGGTTAGGCAGGAAGAAAAGTAGAAAGGCCAAAGCCCAATTAGAACTTAATCCAGCTACTGCCATTAAAGACAATAAAAACACCTCTATTAATACTTCAGAAGCAAAAATAGGGCTAAGGAGAAGCTCCATCCTTTGCTGGATGCAGGAGGAAACACAGTAACAGAGAATGAAGGAAAGGCTGAGGTCCTTAATGCTTTCTTTGCCTCTTTAATGGTAACACCAGTTGTTGAGCTGGTTATCCTGTCCCCTGAGCTGGGAGACAGGGACAGGGGTTGGTCTCTTCTAAGTAACAAGTGAAAGAAAATGGCCTCAGTTTAAATGGGAGAGAAGGTTTAGAGTGGATATTAACAAAAATTTCTTCACCAAAAGGGCTGTCAAGCATTGCAAGATGCTGTCCAGGGCAGTGGTTGAGTCACCATCCCTGCAGATATTTAAAGGATGTGTAGATGGGGGACTTGGGGACATGATCTAGTGGTGGACTTGGCAATGCTGGTTTAACAGTTCAACTCAATTATTTAAAAAGTATTTTACAACCTAAATGTTTTTCAGAATACAATCCTAAAATTGCCTCATAGGAGGCCAAGATAAAAAGTAAAAAAAAAAAAAAAAAAAAAAAAAAATTGATACTTGAACAAACTTAGAGTCAAAAATTGAAGCAGTTACCTAGAAGGACCAATTTCAGCCCATTAAAAGCTAAATTGTGCTGACTGTTCCTTGCCAAGACTGGGAAAGATAGTTAGACCATCATTCCATAAAAATACCAGCAATTAAAATGGTGCAAAGAAGCAGTAAAGGCTGACCTGCTATACAGCATGAATGAAGAATATTGTAAGCTTTTCTATTGTTATCCCCATCAGTATTTCACTTCATAAACTAAAAATGCACTTTGTCTGTATCTCAGAAAGAGGTCTAGCTCCAACCTACAGATAAATGCAAGGCCCATAGAGAAATACAGAATTACAGGAGCACATTTGAAAAAAGCCTTTCAGTGCCAGTTGCAGACAGGAGGCCAGGGCTGCCTGCTTTCCTTAATTTCCTTAGCCTCAAATTTGCACCTATCTCTAAAGGGAAAAAAAAAAAAAAAAAAAAAAAAGTGCTGCTGTTAGTGGGTCTGGCATTTTTCTTGAGTTGGTTTTGGTCTGATTTCTGTTTGCTTTTAAAACCAACCTCAACATGCAACAGCAGGTGATACAAACTAGTCAGTGAAATGGATGATAGTAGGTAAGGCAATAATAATTCAACTTCTTGGAGTTACTTTAATTCCAAAAAAAAACCCCAAAAGCAATTGCAGTATATAAGAAGTCCTTAATTTATAAGGTCCAGTTTTGAATCCCTCAAGTGTTTTTCAAAAGTATGTACACTTACAGAAATAAAAGACAATTGCACTGAATTGTCCATGCAGCTTCCTTTCAGCTGAGGCATAATGAATGAAGAGATCAAAATAACTCTTGCACAGAAGAATGCATTTAAATAAACTTACCAGAAGCATCAGCATAAATGATCCCAGATATATAATCAGAAAAAACCCAGAAATCATAGCTAGGGAGAGAATTCCACGAATCCACCAATTTTTCCATCTATTAAAAAAAAAAAAAAAAGCAGTTACAAATGAAAATAAATTCCGCTTCCTCTGCTAACTAGAGATTAAACTGTATCAGAAACAGCGGGAATAGCAGAAGTTTTTGTGTTTAATCAGTGCATAGCAAAAAAACACAGGATCAAGCAACTATCCAACTAAACAGGATGAACAGTAAAAGAAATTAAAGTTAGACATCGTTCTTCTTCCCCTGTGCTGCCTCAACCCTGCCAAATGTGCTTTGCAATTAATTGTACTACCCCACATGGAAGCTGCTGTGAAAATACATCAGGACCCTCAAAAAGCATCACTTCAGCTGCAAGACTGATGGTGGCCCAGCCATACAGAGACTGGCATATGAAAGAAAGGCTGCCAGGTAAAAAGCAAATGATTCTTTGAGGAGTGACAGACACACAACAAAACCTCTGGACAAGTGACCACCAACTTGCTACAGCAGGAAAGCAGCTCTTTGGCCAGGTAGAGGGTTTTCTATTGGAAGCAGTCCTGTGCTCTCGTGAGCACTGGGACCAGGACAGGAGAAGGTGTGACACAGGGGGTTGATGGGTCAAACTAGCTGCACTCTTTAGTCCTGGTAGACCTCTGCAGCTGCTAGTGGCTACCTAAGGAAAACAGAATAAAAATTTCTGTCACTACAGAATCATAGAATCATTTAAGCTGGAAAAACATTTAAGATCATCGAGCCAAACCGTTAGCCTAGCACTGCCAAGCCCACCATTAAATCATGTCCCTGACTGCCACATCTACACATCTTTTAAATACCTCCAGGGATGGTGACTGCACCAGTTCCCCAGGCAGCTTGTTCCAATGCTTGACCTTTTTCCTAAATTAAACCTCTCCAAAGGTTTAATTCCAAACCTTTTTCCAAAATTAAATTTTGTAACATCCAACCTAAATGTCCTTTGGCACAATTTGAGGCCATTTCCTCTAAACGTCCGCTGAAGCAACTAATCACCAGTTACTGCTAAACACAAAGCCCCCTACTCTAGCCTGAGGACATTCTTCCTAATGTTTTGCTTTGTATCAGTCTTGTGTTTCACTGCTCCATCAGGAGATACACCTGATTCAGTGTTAGTTTTGAATCAGACTCCAGTTCCAAAGTAAACTTCAACTACAATAATTTGATTTTCTAGGATGTGACTCAATGACAGGTAAATGGCAGCCACAGCCACTAACTGGATTTGCCTTAAGTATCAGAACAGAGGCAGAAGAGGCTTTATCACAACATGTTTTATGTTGCTCTGTGATGTGGTATACACAGTAGCAGCTTGGCCCTGGTGGCACATCCATAGTGAGCAAGCCTCCTCCAGAAAAAAGAACTCAGCTTCCTTTATGAGTAATGTTAAAATACCACATGGTATCTTGGGGGTGTTGGCAAGCACAGCACAGGAAAGGCAACTTCAGTAAGACAAGAAGCTCTAGAATTTAGGAAGCCACCTGGCAAGTTTATTGTATCTTAACTCTCTGCTAGAAAGCTATAGATGCTATTTCTTTCAAAGGTCAAATACAAGGAATATCCATATTTCTGATATTTCTATCCATATTTCCATATTTCTACAGTGCAACCCACTCACATTGCACATGAGAACAATGGCTCTGCTGGAACTGCTGGTTGCTGAACTGGCAGGTAATTTCAACTCTAGCATTCATAAAGCACCAAGAATTTAATTTTTCACTCAAAGCATTCTTTGTACACCTTTGTGCAAACACTCCAATAAAGAATTTCAAGCACATGAAACAGGAAAAGTTTACCCTGCATCTCTTAGTTGCAGGCTTTGAGGTAATACCATGCCCTTTGGAACAAGTTTGATTTGGAGGCCTAAGACTTCCACACTTAACAACAGACCCCTGAAACAGACACTCCTTGCACTGTGATGGTAATGGAGAATATCCTGTTCTGCTGACAGCTGGTGCAGTTTAGAAACAGGCTTTTTAAAACCTGAAACATTACATCTGTTTATAGCTCATGGACATAACAGAAACAGACAACAGATTAGAAAATGAGCAAGGCAAAAAGCTCATTTCACAGTACTGTTGGAGATGTCTGCTGGAAACCAGTTTCTTTATAAGGATTTGGAAGGTTTTAATTATAGTCTGGGTTAGAGATGCCTCTTTTGACTCTTGCAAGATGTAAGTTGATTCTAAAACATACACTGTATATTGCTTGATTTGTTATATTGAGCACAACAAATATATGACACCCATTCATTTTAGTAGGTAGTTTTTGGTATCTATCACCTAAATGCTCTTTCATTGCATTAGAGAAAAAAACATAATGCAGCTTTCTTGCCCCAAAAGGGTTTGGTGGATCAGGTGTTGTAAAGGGACTGCATAAAAAATAATTATACAAGGAATTTTATCTGACAGTCTTCATGAATATGCAAGTCCACACAATTATCTGTCTATCTGTACACATACACATCCCCCCACATTTGTTGGCCATCAAGCTCCTGGAAGGCTGGAGGTAGAAACCCAAGTTTGAAAAGAAAGGAGGAAAAAAAAAAGTGTTGTTTTAAAAAGAATGGATGTATCAGTTATGATGTATTTCACTCTACAGCATATTATTTAGAAGTGGATGTCACAAAAATCTAGCAAACCTTATCTTGAGAATTTACACATCTTTTAATTCATAAGCCAATCTCCCTCTCAATCTTGAGGGTAGGAAATCAGTTTATTATAACCTCAGAAATTACAGAAATAATCATTCTGTAATTCAAATTCTTTAGCCCATGTTATTGCAAAGCTTAGACTCAGTAAATGCTTATGTAAACTGTGTTTACTTAGAAAAGCATGCAATGGGTAAATACAGGTATATCTAAAAAATATTCCAGTGAAGGGACTATCAAAGCATAAATAAATCAATAACATCCAGCAACAATTTATCCTTGAAATTTTCACATCTACCATATGAAACTTTGAACTGCAGCACAATTTGTAAGGCTTAAAACTGCAATATAATCTATATGAATTTCAGCCACCAGCTGTTAAATTTGAGAGGTCTTTGTTTCACTTTACCTGGCAGACAAGCCTGACAAAGCCCTCTTGAGGATTTCTGGAGTGCTGTCTGTTGGTGGAGGAACATCAGGAACATCTGAATCACTTCTAAGGTCCAACTCATGGAGTCTTTCTTCCAAATCCACTTCCTATCACAAAAAGGAAAACAAAACTATCAGAAAACTCAATACAAAATGAAAGATTATGAGCTATTTTGTCAGAAAACAATATTCTGAATCAAACATTACTTTAGGAACTGATAACACTTGCATTATCTTCTAAAATACAGCAGTGGTGTACTAGTGAAACTGTAGATGTTGTAGGAGATTAATGTATGTCAGTAAATGTTTATAGGAAGGCCTGTACTTGGATTTTGTGGCATTACCTGCTGTACTCAAGAAACTCCCCACTCTAGGCATTTTTCATGGATATATGTTTCTAGAAATACTACAGCTGACACAGAATGCTGGAGTTAGCCAGAAATCCCCAAGCCTCTAACACACTCCCTCATCTGCATCTCAAACTACCCTTCTATGGAATATGGGGAAGGTCTAATGTCACATTAAGAAAGAAAAAAAAAAAAAAAAGGAAATATAATGCATGAAGAAACAGTCCCTTCATACAATGAGAAGAGGTTGCTGGCAGTTTTATACATGGTAGGGCTTGAAAAGAACAATCCAAAACCAAACTGTGAAGTGACCAAGTGTCCCACAGACATAGTACTACTCAAAATAATTTAGTGTATGGCTGCAGTACTATGATTCTTCCTTCAGTATTCACTGGGGACTGCTAGGGAAGACATCATCTAGAGAGACTCTGTGTCTAACCTGAACTCAAAACAGGCAGAAATTTTGGTGACCATGTACAAACTGTCTCCACCTTTCAGAGCACACTGTCAGGACTATTTTTCCCTCAGTTAAAAGCCAACACTAAGGGTGACTTCACTTGTTCTAAAGTTGCACACACCACAGCTCCAGGGAGCTGGAAAGCTGCACTCAGCCCTGGCACAGCAGTAATGCAGAGAGCAATCTCTAGCTCAGTGTCTGGCTCTCTTGAGACCTGAACTTCCTCCTGACCTCTCCGACTCGCCTCACCTTCTTACAATCTCAGACAGCTTCCAGCCTGCCCTGCTGCCTCAAGTTCACCAGCTCTTAACACTTCTGGGGACTGTTAAGTAACTGTGCTTTAAAACTTTCTTCTCCACTGCTATATGCTATTTCTCCATCTCCCTCTCTTTCCAACTTCCTCATCCGAGTCCTTCCTCCTTTATTTCCCTTCCCCTCTATTTCCATTAATTAGAAATTTCTGCTTTTCTTTCCTACTTTTCCTTAACAATATTATTTTCTTCCCTTGTTCTGCAGAGGTATATCCTCTCTTTCACCTCCACTACAAGACACCACAGAATTTAGGTGCCTGCACCCCCAGCCATCCCACCCCAGCCCAGTGGGCAGGGGTCAGGAGCTGACCAGGGTGCTGCAGGCAGCCTCCAGCTCAGACCCTGCCCAGGCACTGCAGGGACATTCATCCCAGGGAAAACACCATCCTTTCCACCTGTGACCTTTCAGAACCCGAGACAGGGAGCTGGCTCTATGCACATGCACAAGGCAAGTGGGTACATCCTCTCTTTTTTTAAGTTAGGTCTGGGTTTTTCTCATTCACTTCCACACACACGCCCAAGATGAAATTCTCAATTTCACACCATTTACTTGTTTCAGAAAGGTGATCAATGTTTCCCAGACCTTGAAACCCCACAGCTGAATAACTATTAGGCAGACTCTGCCTATAATTAATACAAGTAACAAGAGTAAATAAGCTGTGGTCCAGACTACACAAAGTCCGTAGAACACCTGAAAAAGCACATAAATAAAAAATTACCACCCTCACAACCCTGCTATTCAGACATGTTTCTCAGAGTGCTATACCACAGCCTAGGAAAGCAACTATAGATTAATTGGGCTCTCCCCAAAGCCATGTTCCAGCTCCTGTGACCTGCTGTGGCGTGCAGCAAGCTGTCTGTACAGCCCCAGCAGACACCGCTCACTGCGCAGACAACGGGCAGTAATCCTGGCCCTAAGACCATGACTTAGCGTCTTTAATATTAATCCCTGCTTGCAGATGGCAGAGATGTCATCTCTTCTAAGCACTCAGAACTAAGAATATCCCCCAAACTTTTTTATTCCACTCTGGTGTTGCAGAAAATGATTGTGTTTAAACTTTTTTTTTTTTTTTTTTTTAAATCATACTTAGTTTTGTCCCTCTGATCTTTAGCACAGAAATATCACTTATAAGCATTTCATTATCAGCAATATTTTAAATTTGCTACTTATAATATCTGAATTCACAAGTGCACAGCTTTCTTCAGAGTATCTAACCTGAAGAAGGAGTCTGTCTTTATCTGATGTGATTTTCAGTAGCTCATGGGAGCTTGGCTGGTGTAACCTGCAAGTTGCTTAGAACTTGGTGCATTTTTTTCACCTTATATTACTAAAACAACCAGTGGGAATCAACACCTTAACTATCTTCAACTTCCCTGGCAACATATCTTAAAAATTACCATGAATGCTTTATTTTCCAGTTAACTGCTACCTCAGCCACAACAATTTCCTGAATAAGGCATTTAATCTGTAAAGTCAGGAGTCAAAGAGGACATTGCTCACTAAAAGCTAGTTAATTGTCTTCTGCATCATTAAGTGCTTAGAACCCCATCACTGGGGGACAAGACTTTCTTGATAATAATTTTAAAAATCATTTTACATGATTGATTACAAACATTCCAGTTTATAGCCACAAATAACAACAATCATTATGGAAGGAAACAGTAAGTTAATCACTATAAAAGCACTCAAAAAAAAAAAAATTAAGAGCCATGCTACTGCAGCTTGACCTTGGAGAAGCAGTTTTGGAGTTCAGCACAAACCCAAGCAGCCCTTCTTTCTGATCTTCAGATTTGAGATGTGGCCAAGCTTAGTACACAGTAACATCAAGGACCTGTGAAGGTCCGTGGGAAATGCTGTGAGTTTCACATTGTGAGCAGGTATTTATGAGGTTTTCAAACATTAATTGAAACCAGCACAGGTTGTACTGTCCTAAGTGCTCAGGAAACCCTTCAACCCCAACTCCAAATTAAGTGTTTTATCCAAGGTGTTTGGATTTTTTCCTGGAGTTTTCAAACTGCAGGGGACAGAACTGTTTATACACAGAGAGTGTGCCACTCCTTGATGGGTGTGCTTGAATCACACCCAAAGTATCTGTAACGAGCAGATGGTTTTTTAGTATTCTAAAAAAACAAGATTTTCATCCTTGTGCTAAATCTTCTGTACAAGATCACAAATACTTGGCCATGCAAAGGGGGATACTCAGCCAGTCAAGAGCTTGAGCCTCCATACCAGGAATTCAGAACATGTGACATCTTGCCATAAATTAAGCTTCCATGTGGATTTCTCCTCACTGACTATTTTGCAACAGCTCACAAAATACAGCCATGTGTCATGAAGAAAAATATAGACATCTCCATTTAAAAGGCCACACACTTCTGAATTGCTGTTTTGCACCACACACCCTCCACTACAATTAATACATGCCAAGCAAATCACACATCAGAATTATTCTGGTTACAAAGGCACTTGCAATGCTCCTCATGCACAGCATTTTTCCAGGACACCATAAGGAACTCCTAAGTAGACAGCAAATATGTTCTTCTTTGAGAATGTCCATGAACAGCAACTGAAAAAATTCAGCCATTGTCCAGCAATTTATGTGAAAAAGTTAATGAGCAAAAGAATTTATAAAATTTAGTCGACATTTTATAAGTCTAAGTGTTATTTGAAGTAAGTTTTCTCCTCCATTTTTGACCTTTCTGCAGTCTCTCTCACAAGTTTCACACTAAAGTCAATAGTTCAGTTAGAACACATTGTAAAGCATTTAATTCGGTGTACCTTGATACCTTCTTCTGAAGCCAAGATATCAAAGTATCAGAAGATCCTGAATAATGAAACCTTTTTTTTTCCAAGCTATTAAAGCCTGATATATGCAGGCTTTATATGAGAGACCTGCACATACTGAATCAATGACTGGAAACTACAGACCCTTTACTCTCTGCATTGTATTAATTCACCACCATTTCCAAGAAAACAGAGGCTTGGAAATAGTCTGCCCTTATAATTATTACCATGCTTGTAGCAGAAAGCATAGAGATCAGACTTCTCTGTGAAAATTAAACTGATCCATTTTCAGGGTATTCCAAGAGAAGTAATCCAAATAAAGTAACTAAGTGATCCATGGCAGACCCACAGATCCACAATAGGCTACACCTCAGTTAGGAATTCCATTTATCTCCCAGCAGGTGTGTGAGGTTTGGGACATCAGAGATTCAAGCGCCAAACTGAGCTTCACAGGTCTGAGCAACTTATCTGGCAATTGATTCCCTGGAAGAGCTGTCCCATGGAACAAAAACAGCTTTTTCAATACCACAAGAGAAGCAGCATTCAGTGATTCCAAGCTGGTTATAGTTACAAATAATTAACAGCCAGCAATGCAATATAATCACACATTCCCCTCCCTGTCCTACTCTGACAACAGTAGAAAGAGGAATAACTGTATGATTTCTTCCAGGATACACTAATTTTTTGGAAGATTTGAAAGCACTGTCTCTTGCCTTTCAGCAAAGAATGCAAACAATTGAAATTTAAGAGAATCATGAACACATGCAGATCAGCCTGTAAATCTTTAATTGATTTATACATATTAAGTATCTGAATGCCAAGTCATCCCTCTTTCTCCCAAGGCTCACAGAGTATTTATGAAGGCACTTTGACCAGACATTCTTAGGAAAAGAGCAGCCAGGGCAAGCAGCAGGAAGTAAGAAAGTGACAACAAAAAAATTACTCCTTCATGCCACAGGACAATACAAAGAAAACAGCAAACTTGTGAAATTGCAGGGCCCTACAAGGCAAAGGCATGTTCACAGCAATTTTGCAAAATGTCACCAGCTCAACAAGCTGGTGAGCAACTGGAGACACTAAGGCTTGCAGAGCCTGGTAACTTCAAGAAGCTTTCACAAAGGGTACATCATATTCCTTCATACAAAACCAAGGAATTTAACTTTCCTTTGAAACTTTATCAATATAGAAATAGCTACCAATGTTTCCAATTAGTGACAAAAAGGCACACACATGAGAAAAAAAAAAAAACCAACCAACAATTTCACTTAAACTCAGTAGGAAATGAGCATCTATAGACACAGTAAGTGTGACATGAAAAGTACCAGATAGCACACTGAAAACAGGACTCAAAGTAGAAAAACCTTCAGATGTATTTAGTGTTTCTGGAGTTTTGCAACAAACACTGAGGGCTTCTCTACTTGGGCAAAAAAAGGTGCATGTTGTCTGTATATATCTGGAAGGTTTGGTTTGGGCCAACAAGAGCAGAAGCACATACAATCCAAAAATCAAGTTTTCTCCCTCATTACAAGTGATGAAGAGGGTGATGTTTCTCAGCTGCATTCTAGAAAGCAGTGCAAACCCACTGCATCATGGCTATACTGAGTAGTCATCAACCAAAGAACCAGTTTTGAGTCCAAATATACAGGATCACCACACCAAAAAGGTCATCTCAAAATAACCAGAGGAAAATAAAAGTATCCACTTGTAAAGCCCAGGGAAGAGATAGAGCAGTGATAACCATCTAGCTGTATAGTGTGACACCTTGTGAATCCTGATGACCAGATGCTGCTCATCAAATCACCTACAGCAGACATTGCGTGTGTGCTCATACTCAAAACAGAGTCCCAAACTGTGACCCACTGATTGAAACCTCAGTACAAAATACTGATTTATCTCTACAGTTACCAAGGGCACTAAAGCCAGCTAAATATGTAAAACCAATCCTTACTGCCACTTGTGAGCCACGACAAGGGTCACCAGTGCTGGGCACATTGCAGATGGTTTCCTGTGGGAACACAGAGGGTCCCACAAATAATCCATGAGAAAGTCTCTTGTGCAGTGGAAAAGGTTTCCTTATCTGTTGTTTAAGTGAACACAAATGTATGCACATTGAAACCCATCTCTTCTAACCAGCCTCCTGGCTGCTTATCTGAAATGGGATGAAACTCCAGGCTGTCCAACAGCTCGAGTGAAAACACAGTAGGCCTGCAAGAAAGAACAGCATTTTCCTCTCTGAAAGTCACACAGGTAAACAAAGATTAGGGGGACCTTTTGGAGGTCTGGGTAGCACAGGCTTTGAATTGCAAGAATTCTTTTAAGGCAGCTCACTGAACACCAGAGAAATAAACCTACTCAGCAAAATAAAGTAAACCAGAGTAACTCCACAGCAAAACAACTTTTGGAGCACACTGTGAGGGGAAATTATGTTTAAAAGTTAATTCTCATCTACAGAGAAATACTGTGCACAGCTATAGTCTAAACAGTACCTTATGTGATCACAGCTCTCAATGCAGCACAGCACTACAATTTTGTAAGTTCATTGGCTTTGAGTTAAAGCAGCCATAGCATGGAATAGAGAGTCTTGAGTTTCAGTTTCCAGTTCCTTGCCACAATGCCTAAGGCAGACTACGCTCTCTGCAACATTGACATCCATGCAAGTTTAAGCAGTTACTGATTCAAGTAAAAAGACAAGTATTGCTACCTCAATTTAGCAACCAGAAAGCTTTTTTTTTTTAAACTTTAATTCCAGTTACCCAAACGAGCCCTTCTCTTTCACTTCATTCAGACAATTAGCAACTGTGATGTGGTGATGAGCTTAGCTTTTATAGAGATAAGCCTTAACTCCACAGCAAACAAAAGAACAGCACTGTGGCTATTTTGCCATTGTAATGAACCTGATGCATAGACTTAGTATTTCAAAAACCTCTTGCTTTAGCAGAAATGTCATACTGTAAGTCCTTTCCAGGCCAGAGGTGAATGCCTATCACTTAACAGGCCATAAAGCAGAAAGAGTTGCTGGGGAAATGCTGACACAGCCTTTAAATGGAGCAGATCACTGTTCTGAGTTAGTTTCAGT
Source organism: Muscicapa striata striata (assembly GCA_030060385.1). NCBI lineage: Eukaryota > Metazoa > Chordata > Aves > Passeriformes > Muscicapidae > Muscicapa > Muscicapa striata. The sequence goes on along the minus strand of JAREIS010000043.1, from coordinate 618,733 downwards.
GCTACTGGACTGGCCCAACCACACCGAAGCGTGCTCTTTGCCAGTTTCATCTGGGATAGAGTTAATTTTCTTCCTAGTAGCTGCTACAGTGCTATGTTTTGGATTTAGCAGGAGAATGATGTTGATAACACATTGATGTGTTGGCTTCGCTGAGCACTGCTCAGCTCAAGTCAAGGACTTTTCTGTTTCCCGTGCTCTGCCAGTGAGGAGGTGCACAAGAAGCCAGGAGGGACATGGCCAGAGCAGCTGATGTGACCTGGCCAAAGGCTCTCCTGGGGGTATTGGCTGAGAAAGGCTGATTGCTGCTCCTTGTTGGCCAGGTGGTAAAGCAATTGTATTCTGCACCTCTTGCACTTCCTTGGTTTTATTGCCTTTTTTTCATTATTTCGTTCAATTATGAAACTGCTCTTAATCTCAACCAGCGGGTTCGACTTTTTTCCCGACCCTCCTCCCCATCCCACCGGGCGAGGGGCAGCGGGGGGTGTGAGGGAGCGGCCGGGCGGTGCCCAGCAGCCACCTGGGGTTACACCCCGCCAGCAGCTCCCTCCTCAAGAGCTGAGACACGGCACGGCGCTCAGCTTTCGCTGCGGGCCCGGAGAGAGCCGCTCCCATTTCGGTCTCGCCACGGGGGAATAGCAGCGGGGTGAAACACGCGTGGGCCCACAAGCCCTAACTTGGCACCCAGCCCTCTCTCTGCTCCCGCCACCCCAGAGCCGCGTTACAGCCCGGGAGGGTCCCCGCGGCGGGGCCGGGAGCGCCTCGGGGCAGGCAGCGCCGCCCCCCTGCCCCAAAAGCCGCTGCCGCCCCTGCCCGTCCTCACCTTGTCGCTGCCCGCCTCCGCCGCCTCCTCCTCCTCCTCCTCCTCTTCCTCGTCCTCCCGCTCGGCAGCCGCCCTCCGCCGCCGCCGCGCCGACATCGCGCCGCGGGAGCGCAGCGCCCGCCGGGGAGGGGAGCGGGGCCGCGATCCGCACGGGGAGGGCGCGGAGGCCGCGCCGCGGAGCCCGCCCGCCGCCTCTGCTGCTTCTTCCTCCTCCTGCTGCTGCTGCTGCCGCTCGCAGCCCGCCGCTGTCCCCACCACCGCGGAGGCGGCGCTCCGCCTGCGGCAGCTCGGGGGCGCGGCCGGCCCCGGCGCCCCGGGAGCGGAGCAGCGGCCGCGGCCGGGGCGGAGCGGAGCGGGCGGGCGGTGTCGCCCAGGTGCGCCCGGCGCTCCGCCCCGCCGCCGGCACCGCCCCGGGGGCGGGCAGAGCCCGGCCGGGCCCGCGGGGCTGCCGGGGCTCCCGAGGCTCCCGGCCCGGTGGGTCCCGTCCGCCCGAGGCCGGGCGGTGCGGCGGTGGGCACCTGCAAAGCGTGTGTGGAGCTCCGGGCTGGTCTCTCCCGGGTGCCAGAACGGCCGCGGGACGCTGCAGCCCGCCGGTGGGATCCCCAGGGAGCCTGTGACAGCATCTCCAGGCAGCCCCGGTGTCAGCGGGCCTCAATGGGTATCTGTAGGGTGCTTTGTTTCCTTCTGGGATGCTCATGCCCACCTGCTCTATGCCCATTTATGAAGGTAGGTGCGGTGCTTGGTGCTCGTCCCTGCCCCACCGTGCCAAGTGCTCTGCCGAGTGTGGTGCCACCAGCCTGCACAGAAACGGGACATTCCTGCCTAGGAGCTCTCAGTGGAGAAAAGCGCTCTGCAAGGCCGGCTACACTCGCTGAATTCCTGCGGCGCCCTGTATTGGTGCTTGTGCCGCTCCACTATGTTTGTATGGCAACAGCTGCTGCCTGGGAGCATTCCCATAAAGCCACTAGCCTAGATGTCACCTCAATGTCCACATGCTGGCTCACCGTGCCTGCAAACACAGGGCCAGCACCTCTTGCAAGGCAGGGTTGAGCCACTCCTGCTGTCATTCACATTATCCATATGGTGACTGGTTTCACCAAGCTTGATTGGTTTTCTTTCTTTTTTTTTTCCTTTAGTTTTGTTACATAAACAAGATTATTATTATGTCCCTCCAAAAGTATGCTTGGCATGTTTTTAATGTAAACGACATGGTTCAGAACTGATGCTGTGGGTGGACATGGATTATGACATTAGTAAAACAATTCCAGTCTTGCTGCCAGAAGGTGTGGACACCTCAGTATTCTGGATAAACAGCCATTTATATGAAAGATTTTAGCTGTGCACTGCTGACAGTGTCAGGGGGTACTATGTCTGCAGCATCCCCCAAAAAAGCTGCAAAAACATGCTAAGAGAAGGGCTGGTCCAGCACAAGGCAAAGCAGAGACTCAAAGCCAGGCCAGAAAGGTCACAGAAGCACAATTTCTGGCATTGTGTCCCTTATGGACAAAGGTGGAAGCAGCAGTGATATGCAGGTCAGTGATATGGCCAGGCATCTCCAACACTTTGTTCTTGCTAAGCATAATTTTGATGTATTTCTCCATAAGGGAAATATTATGGGGTAAACTGAGTTGGAAAAATTCAGCTCTCCTTACTCAGAATATGAGGGGGTGGGAAACAGATCCCCAGCAGGTAGAAACCTAAACCATACAGGATGAGCAGAGGGGACCCCAATGAATCATAAGGCATCCTTTCCACTCTCTCCTTTTTCAGTTGTTCCTCCTATTGAGTCTTCTCTTGTGAGTGTCCCTCCAGCAAAGCTCTCAGAAGAAACCAATTTCCCTTACTTCAAGTGCAAGATGTGCATTTACCCTGTCAGCCCTGGAAATGGGAGGAGGTCTCTGGGGGAAAGCATAAACATTTATTTTCCCTGTGCAGAGAGAATAAGAAGTGGTTTGTCTGGTCTCTACAGTTCTGCCAGCCATGGTTGCTGCATGTGTGGAGCAGACATCCAGGCTGTTTCCCCTAGCAGGTCCCTCACATTGGTCAGTAGCCTGGATTGGGGTGGACACCAACTGGCCCATTTCCACCATGGAGCAGCTGGGTCTAGCTGAAGAAGTACATGCCTTGTTACAGCCCTTCCTGGTAAACTTGGAGTGAAAAATATAGGGCTAGAATTACTAGATTTCTTTTGCCCCAGAAAATCCTTTCTGTGGTCGATGAGGCAGAGACTATGCTTCAATACCTGCATAAAGATCATTAGGCAGAGCTTTACATCTCATCTAACAGAAGAACAAGAACCTTCATTTCTTCTACATCTGTGCTCCATCCCTAACCTAAACAGTGCAGGGGGAAAGAATTTGTTTAGAAAAGCTCAGAGGAAAAAAGAAATTTGTTTAGCAAATGGTGTGTTGGAAAAAAAGTAGCAATAATGTCAAAGATGGAAAAGGTGAAGTACTTAATGTATATTAATGAGCAGAGGCAAGGCAAATTCAAGATGAGTCAGTGCACAGCAAGTGATGAACAGCTGGTGACAGTGGGGTGAGGAGTGAACAATCTTCTGGGCAGGGCCACAGGGAGAGAGAAAATTACAAACAAGGACCAGGCCCTGGCGGGATCAGGCAGGAATCCAGCCCTAGCTTCACTCCTGTCTCCCAGCCGGCTCCTGTCATGCACCTTTTAACCCACGGAGTGCTTGGAAATGTGAGGAGGGACAGCAAAACCAGTTCAAGCCTCTCCATCTCAGAGGAAAGAGGCAAGGGGCTCCCAGAAGAGCTGTGGGGCAGGGGGTTTAGGGATGAAGCAGATTGTGGGAGTGTGGTTGTCCCATTCTCAGCTGCAGCACCTTGCAGCCATGGGAGCCCAGTACCCGGTTAGACTGGTCGGATGGGAATTTTCCAAGTCAACACCCTGTTACTCAGGTTCCTTTGGGGCAAGTAACTACACTGGCTGGAATGTTACATCACTTCTCCAAGTGTTGTGACCAGGCATGGTTTCACAATGTGTGGCAGAAACTTCCATGTGCTCCCAGGAGAGAGGGATTAGCATGTCAGCTGACGACTCTCCTGATATTGAAATACAGTCACCTCTCCTGAATGGATTTCAGTGTCTTGATGTGTGTGGCCTCAGAGGTTTCTGCTGCTCTGTCTTGTCTTGTATTCCCACATGAATTTAGTGGTTTGAAGATGCCAGCAAACAACCCAAACCTCATCTACCTACTAAACATCAAGTGCAGCACAGGGAAGTCTCTAGCAAGCAAAGCCCTGCACTTCCCCCAGCTCCCCAGGTTAGGACACATCACCTGCCCCGGCTCTGCTGCCCCTGTCCTGCACTCTGGTTATCCAGAGCAGGCAGATCTGCCTCTCCTGCTGCTGGCTGAGCCTGGAGCTGCCTCTGCTCTGTGCCTCGACCTACGTACAAAAGGAGGAGTTCTCTGCAGGCAGACGCAAAACCCTGACATTAAAAGAGTTATATAAGCCCTTACACAAGCTGCATCCAGCCTCCTGGAGAGGCAGCAGGCATGGAGCTGCTGCTGTCTCCACTGAGCAGCATGGCAAAGAGGCAGAGCTGCTTTGTGGCAGCAGCAGCAGAAGGAAATGGAAGGAGCTGGTTCCCTGTCTGCTCAGAGCCTGGGGAAGAGAAAGGGTCTGGCTCAAAACCTGTTGGAAAGAACAGCACATCTGCAGTTGTAACACTGAGGATCTCTATTGCCAGCAGGCTTGGAAACAGAAGTGGTTTGTGGGGTTTGGGGTTTCTTTTTAATGGATTCCTACTAATGCACAGAAGCAAGACAAGTGGAAAATGTCAATACCTACTGGTCAGCAGAGATAGCAATGTCAGCCTTGTCAGCAGCAGTTCAGTATCCTCTTAAATAATATCAATTATGAACAATATTGTAATGTGCTGCATTCAATCAATTTATATAATCTCTTTGCATCCCTAAATCATTTTAAAGAGAATAACCCCAAGTCAGAAAGAAGCAAGAGGAAACAGCAATACAGCAGCCTCAATCAGGCTGTGTGATTGTCCTCCAGAGCTATTAATACCCTGTGCTCCCCTGATGAAACCAGGAGCTGCAAAACACTGCCTGGTGCTGCCTTGAGACAGTGCACGGGAGCCCAGGTGCTCAGGATAAGCTTAAAGCTGAAATTCCAGGTCAGAAACTCGTTATTACACAACTTGTGCACTTTGGGATGAATCCTCCTCCAGCTCTAGGTGCTAGACTGTGATGCTAGAAAAAGGGAATGCTGCACTGAAATACGGTCTTGTGAATCAATAAAGAAGCTGCTTTTTTCCCCCTTTAAATGAATACAGTATGAGATCTAATACTGTCTAACTGGGTTTAACAGGGGTCAAAAGCCAGTGATACTTTCCAAGGCATCCTGAAGAGAGCATGCATATCTATATTTTAGTAATTTAAATCCACTGACACCACTGAATTGTTCTTTTGTGTTTAGTTAATATGTCATGTAATCTGTTTACATTTGCTAGTCTGGCATAAAAACCTTGTAGTCTGTGGCATTTGTGGTCGACTATTTGCTTATTAGTTGTACATTTGAACTTTATAAAATAGGCCACTTGTATGCCAGAAAAAACAAAGCAACAAAACAAACTGACCTCATTATTTCCAAGTTATGCACCAAAGTCTGAGGAACATAATCTAGTGACCGCTGTGAAAGCTCTGGCAGCAGAAACCTTTGCCCTAGGCAGCTGTCACCTTCTGTTTGGTCCAAGTGACTGAGTATTGCACAGCTACTGAGTTATTCTTGTTCCTTTATTCCTACCATAATCCCAGGGATGCTGGTACTTTTTCCAAAAAAAGCCCCAACAAAACAGAGTTCATAAGTGGTGGGTGCATGGCGAGCTGCTGCTGTTTCTGCATTAGACATGAAATTAATTCTTGAGCTTGTTGAGGCTGTCTGAACATGCCATGAAATTGCAACACATCTTCCTTGTGCAATCACACGTGCACTATATGTTATATTATCCATGAAGATCCTTTCTTTTCATACAAGCCTCCCTTTAGAACACCATGCTTACAACTCTTCTTTTTGCAAGGAGCTGTGGGCATGGAAAAAGGTGGAGACAAGCCTGATGAGGAAACAGACTTGCCAGGGGTAAGGACTATACATTTACAGTTCCAACTGGGAAAGGCTGAAGGGGTAACCACTGGATTGTTCAAAGGGACAAATGGCACCACTCTGTCAAAACACAGGTGGCTGCCAGAGAAAACAGAGGAGCTGGCTCCATTCTAGACACTGGCAGAATCAGCTGTCCCCCAATAAATTCAGTCTAAGGTATTTGAAGAAACTTGCTTACTCTCTGTGTGCTTTGGGCAGGAGTGAAGAGCAAATCATTCCTCAAAAGGTTTCATAAGATGCTTTTGAAAAGGCCTCAGTAGATACACAACAGCTCCTTCAGGTGACCCCATGCACGGTAGCTCCCCAGCACCTTCAGAGTGGTACCAGCCTGGGGGAGACTCAGGGGGAGCTGGGACACCTCACAGGACAGTCAGGAGCCCTAACCCACAGCCTGCAGCAGGAAGGGCAGGAGGAAGGAAGAGGAGAGTGATTGCCTCCTACACAGCTCCCATCACTCTGGCAATACCTCCTGGATAGGAGAAACTTGGCCAAGTGAACTGATTGTTCCCAGTGTCACTTCCCAGCGGTTTCCTGGAGGTGGGGACCATTTCTGTTAACACATACATGGTTGGCACCAGCCCTAACATCACAGCTGCCTGCAATTTACAGCCAGCTGCCTGAGGTAAGCCCTCCTGTATGATGTCAAGGGAGTGGTGTTTGGGCCCAAACTTCCCTGCCCTCTTCAACCCCAGGTCACTCTGGTTCTTCCTTCTAACTGAGCAGACCACGATGCTCCCTGATGGGCTGACTCTCAGGGAATGGGCTTTCCTGCCATACCATGAGCAATCCCCACTTCATCTTCTGGCAACAGTCATGTGCTGCCTCATATGCCAGATGTGAGGCTGAGCCCTGGTCCCACCAGTGGGAATTTTGCCATCTAAGGCAGAGGCAAAAGCTCTTTGACAGTTTCAGCAATAGTTCAGTAGTTCACTGTCAGTTCAGAGTAACTTCCACAGGAAGTATTTACTCTTTACTGGATTTGTGGTGCATGGAGCACAACCTGCACTCATCTCTGCTTCTGTCCCCTCCTCTTTGTATCGCTTTCAATAAGTTATATATGATTTCCTTTAATTGAGCTCCAGTATTGCCCACTCTATTACATTTCAGTTCATGAGGAAAGTTCATCTAAGGTGTGATCAGGCACATCAACATTGATTTTTAGCAGTTTATGACATATCACTCTGTTTTGCCAACAATACCATCTAACTCTCTTATCTCAAGGGACAGGAGGAGCATTATGGCACACTCAGAGAGTATTTTATAAGTGGTGAGCAGCCGACAGGATGTAATTAAGCCAAGTATTACAGTCACAATCTGGAAAGATTGCCCTGTAAAGACTTGGTTTGCTGCCACTTTGTTGTGGTAGCCTTCAGACTGAAGTACATCTTGTACTTTATGAAGGTGCTCCTATGTATTCTCTTAGGTAAATTCTCTGAAAGTTACCTTCCAGTGGTATAGCTGTAAAAATACTCTACAAATTACCAGCTGTTTATACATCTTCTCCACCTTTCTCCAAACCCTGTGGACTGGAACTGTGTTACATGAGATCCTGAGGTTTTTACTAGGGGGATACATGAGAAAAGCATCTTCCCCTTACTTGAAGAGCCAAGACAAAGTGAGTTTCAAAAGACAGAGACTCATGGCTTCTTCTCTTTTTTTTTTTTTCTCTCTGTGTTTCCAGGTTTGTATGGAAAGCCTCTCAATGAATCTTGACCAGTGGCTTTTAGATATATGCCACAGCACTCCTGTTCCTGATCTCACTTTTCTCCTCTCTAAGTCACCAGCATGTGCAGAGGCAGCTCCCAATAAGTTCTTCTTATACCTCTTTTACTTACCCAAAGTTTCCAGATTTATTGGGAAAGCACTTGATCCTGAAAAGCTTCTTCTAGAGGTTTACTCTGTGTGCTAAATGAGCAAAGGCATCTGTGCTCCATCACCCCTCAAGCCTCCAGCTGACTGCCTGCCTTGATCACAGTGAAGAAGGGATCTGCAACACTAGGAAGAATGGGTACTAGTTGCCTAAAAGAGGCACCAATTGTGAGTTTTAGCATTTTTTGCTCTTTTGAGGGCTCTGACCAAACTGGCTGGTCCTCAGTCAGCTACTGCCAGGAGAGCAGGATCCAAAATGGGAATGGAAAGCAACCATAGAAAGTGGCTTTCTACTGCTCTGTTTTTGTGCCATATTATGTCTGCTTACCTAAAGTCCTCAGTGTAAAGACAAAACAGAGAAAGAAGTCCAGAACCATATCTTCAGGCTCACTCACTCTTTGATCCAGGTAATCTTTTTCCATGTAAGAGCAAACAAAATAAATTCCCTGTCTGCCAGCACAAGGAGACTCAGCTTCAGCCAGCTGCTGTACCAGGCATGATACCTTCTGAACAGCATCCTTTATGCCCTCATGACACCTAGCTAAAGATAGTACTGGAAGAAATTACCTGGGTATCTTATTACAGCCAAGAATTCCCTGCTGCCCTGTCCCCAATGCCACTAGAGGCTCATGCAAGATGCAGAACATGACTTGACATCACTGGTTATGAGAGATGAAAAGTCAAGTGTGAATGGAATCAGAGCAGGAGCTGATAGAGATGACTGAGAAACCCATAGAAAATTGAGAGTTTTCTCTGTCAGGCAAGAAACAGCAGTATGCTTTATCCCAGGAGTTCTTGGCATTGCCACTGCAAACTGAGGCAAGAGCTGGGATTCAAACTCTCACAGTGGGAAACTGCCCCTTCTGGATGCAGGCTTTTTAGTGGTCTACATCTCTGATCCTTCACTCGAGAGGGAAAAGCATGGGGGAAACCCCGAAAACACTGAATTGTTCCCCAAAGGATTCAGTTTCTTACAGAAAAAATCTGGCCATCGGTTTTCCTGCTTCCTCAGCAGCTCCCTCACCCCTCTGGAGAGCAGGTCCAGCCATCCTGTGCTTCCCTGCACAGGGTCATCCCAGCCTGCTGTCCCTGTCCCTGTTATGAGTAGCATTTCATCCTCTCTGCCAACGAATGGGATCGAGCCTGACAGAAGCCACCATATCCCCTATAAAAACCCCCATGCTGCTGTTGGGGCCAGTAAGGTGGATGGCACTGCACCTTGGAGAGAAGGAGGGAAATAACTCTTCCCTGCTGCCCAGTGTACTGCCAGGCTGTTCTGCTCCAGGAAGTCCCAAAGGCAGGAATTGTGCACACCAAAATGGTGGTGGAGCCTCCAGCCCTGGCCCATGCAAGGAGATGCTCTCGCCTTTTCCACTACTGCACAACAGCCTTCACTGGCATGGGGCAGGTGGGTACATGCTGTCCTTCCTGGCTGGACAAATAGTTTTGTACCTTCCTGTGGTTTCCAGCGGCAGGCCAGCGCTTCTCGCTAGGTGGAGCTGCCGGAGCGAGCACGGCAGCGCCAGGAACCAGCGCCGGGATAGCCGAGAATCAGCCCCAGGATCGCTGGGAGCCAGCACCGGGATCGCCGGGAACCAGCGCCGGGATCCAGCCCCGGATCGCCGGGAACCAGCGCCGGGATAGCCGGGAACGAGCGCCGGGATCGCCGGGAACCAGCCCCGGGATCTCCGGGAACCAGCCCCGGGATCGCCGGGAACCAGCCCCGGGATCCAGCCCCGGGATAGCCGGGAACCAGCGCCGGGATCGCCGGGAACCAGCGCCGGGATCGCCGGGAACGAGCCCCGGGATCTCCAGGAACCAGCCCCCGGATCGCCGGGCGCTCCCCGAGCCGAGCCGCGTCCTGCCCTGCTCCCCGAGCTCCCTGTGCTCCTGACACCGCCGATATCCCTCGGCTCGTTTCGGTGACACTGAAACTGAAATGCAGAAAACAAGAACTTTTCTCAAACAAAGTCATGGTACAAAGAATACCACTGTCTGTGGTTTTCTGCATCCTTTGGGCTGAATCTGCTAATCAATGCGCCCCTGTCAGCCTTTGATGTGATGGAAAATGCTGAAATACGATTTTCTAAAAAATCATAAAATTATGCACATAATGATAGCCACCGCCACTGCTTTCCCCCTCCCACCCCCATTTAGATCATCAGTTTAATGATTTTCAGTTCCCTGACACTGGACCACCCTGTGCCAACAATTTCTAAGCAAAGCTCTCACTGCTGATTTCGATGGTGGGGCTGCTCAAAGATCAATAGCAGCAATGGCCTAGTGTACATATATTTGCCTCACAGAGTGAAAGAAACTGTATAAAAGCTCCTGCTCTGCCAATTAGATTTCCATACATTTTGGCTGCTAATGTGGAAACAAAATAAAGCCAGACATTAGTTTTAGCCATAGAGGAGGATATGTGGTTATCCACATCAAGAAATCCCTCATGTGGATGCCAGGGCAGTGCCTGGATCCATATCCAACAGTTGTGAGGGCACTCACTGCCCTGCAGGGGCTTGCAAGGCTCAACTGGTCAGCCAGGGCTGGGGGATGATGGGTGAACTTCTGTTGGATCTAAACTGGTGTCTTTACCCACATCTCATATGCACACACACTGCAGAGTGGGAAGTTTCAGTGCAGCAATGCTCAACGGAAGGGAAAAGGAAGGTAGCTTTGGAAGAGTGGCACCTTCACAGCCCTTAGGCAAAGATGAATGAGGGAGAGGGAGCACCACTGTTTCTTGTCCCTGCTGTTGCACACCTGGCCTACAGCATGTACACTTGGGCATCACTGTTAACAGGAGGCTTCCAAAACAGTTTCCTTGCCTGGGGCTGATCAGCTACATGCATCCAGCCCCCAGGGAGCTCCCACCTGGAAATGGAGCAGGCCTCTCACCAGCCATCACACCACAGACTGAGGTGGGCAGAGGCAGCAGCAGTCCTGTTGCTGCTGCTCCCAGATGGAGAGAAGGACCATCCCTACCACAAGGACTTCAGCCCTCAGCAAATTAGAGGGAAATGCCTTGTCTGAGTGCCAGGTCACACCACGGGCACATCTGTCTGTGCTGGCTCCAGAGCTTGGCAGCACCACACAGGAATACACAAACATGGGAATGTTGAGAAATCTGTTAGGGTAGACAGAGGGCTGGTAATCAGTAATGCCACAGGGCTTGGGGGCAAGGATGTCAGCAGAGGGATGGGTGCATATTAAAATATATGTGATGTTTCCACAGTGCAGTGTAACAGTGGAGGTGGTGACAAGTTCTGGAGGTGTAAGCTGGACAAGCTTCAGGTAAGGCTTGTAGTGCCCAGAGGGGAGCGTGCAGTGAGCAGGGCAGGGGCCTGGGGTGGGAATGGGGCTGGGAGCAGGACTGCACCAGGAATGGTCTCCGGTGGACCTGTGCATTCTGGACAGACACTTCTGCACTTGTAATCCTCGCCTCCTGGCTTTTCCCCAGCAGGGGTCAGGCTGAACCAACGATCACAAATCAAAAGTAAAAGTAACTGCTCCGCTTCAGCAGCAAATATTCTCAATGTTCCAGAAACGAGAAAAATATTTTGCCTTCTTGAGGATACGGAAAATGCTTGAACACTTCACTTAAGAAAAGCAAAAGAAATACTGAAGTGGTAACAGAGGCGAGTGCAGGCAGCAGCCTGCAACACCCTCCTCTTTGCAGCTGTTTTAAAAAGGCAATGACCGTGTCCTGTTCCCACTTACTCTCAGCCTCCGTTCCCAGTTACTCTGGATACGCTTCAGTGTAAATGCAAAGAGAAATTCGGACAGAATGCGCGGACTGCAGCGTTAGGGCGGCAAAGGGACGGGAGCGTGTCCTCAGAAGCGGCTGGAAGCCCCCGGGGAAGGCAGAGCTCGCAGCATCGCCAGCGGCTGGAGAGGGAAAGCTGCTCCCAGCACAAACCACTCCTGCGCGGGCAGAACAAGTAAGTGAGGCAGAGCCGTGCCAGCCCCAGCGCACCCCCAGAGAGAGCTGGCAGCGTTTCATGGTCCTTGGCACTCTGAAGAGCAACCCAGGGACTCCGCAGTGGGGTCGCCCGAGAAGCGACACCTCTAACTTTAGCTGTCACCAGAGTCTGCGGGCAGACACTCTGGGACAAGAATGTTAAAAAGCAGGTGAGATGTACTCAAAGGCCCGTCTCCGGAAATTTTTTCTGGCCAGCTTTGTCTCAGTTTATCGCCTAGCAAGAGGGCACAGGATGGCATTTCATGCGTGGAATTTTAATGATAAATTTATTATATTTTAGTGTATTATTGGCATGCGGTTTTGTAGCCTTACAAGAAATTTCCGTTTCCACATCTCCATTAAATGTCTGATTCATTTTCTTGGCTCGTGGTAATGCCTCAGGCTACATCACTAAAGAATCAGTGCTCTGCATTAGATAAATATAAGACCAAGTCTGATTAACCTATTAACTATTTTTAATTAGCTTTTACTGTTCTTCAAATATTCCGGGTTTTTGAGGAAGCAGAAAGAGGATGAGAACAAGTTAGTGCTGTAGAGATGTATAGAGCTAACATATGGACCGAGATTATTCATCATCATTGGCAGCAGCTCTGCTGTAGGGAATCTTGCAACAACATCACAATTTTCCTGCTAGAGTGAATGCCATAATGGACGCATTTGTGGGGTGAATTATGGCCAAGATAGAAAAAAAAATTTAAATCTTTATAGCGTTTTTATGCTCTGTCTTCCTTTTTGGTAATCAGATCTTGATTAAGAGTTCGAATTAGCACCCAGAAGAACATTATGCTTTCCTGGCTCAGTTCCTTCCCACGATGTAGGGCAGGCAACAAATGATTCAGTGGCTTTACCGTGCTGCTACAACAAAAAGGTGTCTGTACCTACCCACCGCTTCAGGAAAGTCACCGCCTGTTTGCTTGCAATGAGGAACATATGGTAGTGGCAAAATATTTTATTTGCTAAATAAAGCGACTGCTTGATTTAGTTCAGACAGGCTCCTCTCACAGCCACGATGACTTACTAGGGAAAAAGCTGGGCAAGGTGGGGTTCGCTGGAAGAGCTCTGTGGGGCAGAGCCAGCCCTTCCCTCGAGGGCAGCGCCCCGCACACAGCTGGACCCCGCGGGCGGCACGGTGCTGCAGTGCGGGCTGTCTCGTCAGCCTGAAGAACATCTGACCCTGCAATGCCAAAGCACGTTTTAATTTTAGGTGTCCTCCTGGTTTGGTTGGGGTTTTTTTCCCTTTCAGATACCCTTCAGATTTCCCTTTCAGTTGGGACCGTTCCGCACGAAGTGAGTTTTGGAGGCACGGCTGCTCCAGCACTTGTACTTCCTATGCCTCGAACGAGCAAACAAATAACTACAGATTTTGTGGTTTTTTTCTTCTTCTTCTTCTTTTTAAATTTTTTCCCTTTTTTTCCCGACAACGCTTCTTCTCTGTGCCTGTGGATTCATTCACACCTTCTCTTCTCTTCCTCCTGGGGCTCCCCATGGCACCTCAGCCCCTCCCTGCCCCCAGCCCCAGCCCCTCGCACCCGGGACTCCGCTGTCCCTGCTACCCTGATGTCCCCGGAATTCTGCAGGCTGCCTTCCCGAGGCCCCGAGGGGATTCTGAGGGATCCGCCCTGCTCTCGCGGCGCTGCATCCTCCGGGATGCCGCTCGCCCCTGCTCTCTGCGCTGCCCCGGCCGCGGGCCGGCCGCTCGCTCCCCGCGCTCTCCCTGGCGGCTGCTCCCCCGTTCATTGTTGAACTTGGTCCTTGCTCTGTACGAGGCGGCGAAGTGAAACTGGTGAAACGCAGCCGGGTATTGGTGAGCAGCCCCGGCTGCAGCGGGTCCGGGCAGTAACCCCATCTGCTCAAGGAGCGCTTCGGCCGCGGCGTGCTCATCCCGTTAGTGAAGTTTGTTGCTGGGGTGGGTTTCACCCCCACACTGCCTGGGATGCTCACGGTGTCCCCCGCCCGCTGCTCAGCCTCGACTACCTCCTGAACTACTTTGCCTGACTACTTCAGCTTAGGGACTGACTGCTCCAGCTTAGGGAAAACAGAAGGTGAATGAACAAAATACTAAAATTTCCTAATATTTCGGTTATTAAAGACAGAGAGGAAGTAATTCTGGCTTTTGAATCCGTTTCTCATGCAGGGGCAGCCCTATGGGGGCCATCCCACCTGCGATGCTATCTTTAGAGAAAAAGTTGCACTGAGTCCCCCAAATGAACACTCGTTTTTCAATATGCCATCAGCTCCTTACAGTAGAAAGAGAGGAAAAGCGCTCGTGCTGGAGGGATCGTTTTGTTTTACTTCCGCTAGAAAACAAGCCGAGAGGTGCCGGGCGGCGAACTGCCGGCCGGGCCGGGAAGGAGGCGCGGAGCGAGGGGCAGGGCCGGGCCGGTGCCGCCGGTGCCGCCGGGCCCAGAGCGGGGCTGGCTGCGCCCGCTGCCCGCACAGCCCCGGGCGGTACCGCGGCTCGGGCCGGCCCGGCAGCACCGCGCTGCGGGCTCGGGGCCCTTTCCCCTCGACCCGCGGCCGAAGCTGCCGGTACCGGCCCTGGCAGAGCTCCCTCGGGACGCTGAGAGAAGGGCGGCAGCGGGTCCGGGCCGCGGGAGAGCCCCTGCCCCCGCACCGTCTCCTCTGCAGGAGGGAGGAAAAGAGGCTCCCCTGGGTGCTGGACACGCAGCGGGGCCGCCCCGCGCCTGCCGCAGCAATTCCAAACGCGGTTTAGCATTTCTCTCCCCCCTAATTCAAATGCAAATCGGTGTCTTTCGGAGGCGGCTCCCCCCTCTCCACGCCCGCTGCCGGAGCCGAGCCTGGCGCTGCCGGGGCTGCCGCGGCCGAGCGCCCGCTGGCTCCTCTGCAACCTGCAGCAGAGCACTTTCGTTGGTTTTACTTTTAGAATATTTGCGAAGTGACAAGTGGACGAAAAATAAAAAAATAAAATTAAAAAATTCAAACTTGGAGATTTAACTCGAGCTTCCCGGAGATACCCGTCGTGTGCCTGTGCCAAAGTTAAGGCGACGCGCCCTTTCTCCAAGTGTATTCCGCAGCTTTGTAATTTAAACTAAAACAATTCAGAGAAACAAGGGATTATTCAGAAATAGGAGACGTCGTTGCAGGAAGGGAAGCAACGTGCCTCTACTTTAGCTAAGATTCGTAATTAAAATAAAATTAATTTCCACACCATCCCGTTTTTTCACTCTCGAGGAAAAGAGTTCTCCACAGGTACAACACACGGGCACAAACCGCACAGGGTAAAAGTTGTTCAGGGTGATTTTGCATCACTCTTCCGTGAATGCTCTTTAGGGGATAGATGGGATTTTTTTTCCTTTCCAGCCTTAGGCTACGTGAAAAGCCGTAAGCAGCCGGGGGCGCAGGGCACGGGGGGCTCGCTGTTACCGAGGGCCTTGGGTGTACAGCACCGCTCTCTGGGGTCTCTCCCAAGGCACAGAGACAGAGAGACAGAGAGAGAGAGGGAAAGGAAAAAGAGAGGGGGGAAAAGGAAAAAAAGAAGGAAGGAAGGGAGAGAAAGAGAGAAAGGAATAGAGAGAGAGGAAGAAAGAGAGAGAAAGAGAAAGAAAGAGAGAAAGAAAGAGAGAAAGAAAGAGAGAAAGAAAGAGAGAAAGAAAGAAAGAGAGAAAGAAAGAGAAAGAAAGAAAGAAAGAAAGAAAGAAAGAGAAAGAAAGAAAGAAAGAAAGAAAGAAAGAAAGAAAGAAAGAAAGAAAGAAAGAAAGAAAGAAAGAAAGAAAGAAAGAAAGAAAGAAAGAAAGAAAGAAAGAAAGAAAGAAAGAAAGAAAGAAAAAGAAAGAATGATACGAATAGATAAAAAGGTAGGGAAAAGACAGACGAATACAAAAGGAAAAATAAATGAGAGAGGGGAAAGAAAAGAAGGAGAGAAAAGGAAAGAGAAATGAGAAAGTAAAGGAAAAGGAAATAAAATGTAGAAGAATAAATTAAAATTTAAATAAAAATAAAAATAAAACGTGAAAGGAGAAAGGAAAAAAGGAAAGCAAGAAAGAAAATGAAAAAGAATATTAAAAAAGGAGAGGAAAAAAGGAAAAGCAAATGGGAGAAGAAAGAGGAGAGGGAAAAGGGTAAAGAAAAGGGAAAAAGAAAAAGGAAAAGGGAAAGAGAAAGGAAAAAGAGGAAAAGGAGAGGAAAGGGGAAAAGATAAAGAAGAGGGAAAAGGGAGAAGAAGAAAGAAGAGGGCAAAGAAAAATGGAAAGGAAAAAAGAGGAAAAAGGAGAGGGGGAAATGAGAAGAGAGAAGAGGGGAAAATAAAAGAAAGGCGAGGAGAGGGGAGCCAGGCGAGCCCGAAGTTGGCGGCAGGGCGGGCGCGGTGGGCAGGGCCCGCAGCCGCCCCGCCCCGCCCGCCGCCGCCGCCGCCGCCCGCTGCCGGCCGTGCCCCCGCTAAAGGAGGCAGGGAGCGGGGCGGCGCGGCAGTGCGCCCGAGCCGCGCCCGCAGCCCCGACAGCGCCAGCGGGAGCCGCGCCGGGAGGGATGCGGGGCGCCGGGAGAAGGCAGGGGCGGCGAGCGCGGCCGCCGCGCCGCTGTGAGCCCCGGCCGCCGGCGGTGCATCCGTGCGGGCGCTCGGCCGCCGCGCAGCCACACGCACAGAGCCGCCGTCCGACAGCAGCGCCGCTCTCCGCCCCGGGAGCGCCCGCCGAGGCGCGGCCCCGATGCCCGGCGGGACGGCGGGGCCGCCGCTCGGGCGCGTCGCTCCCCGCTAGAGGCGGCGGCCCCCGCGGGCTGGATGCGCGTCGCCGGTGCGGGCGGCACCCCGGGCCGGCCGCCGGGGCCCCGCGGCGCTAGGGGCCGTCCGGGCCCCCGCCCCGGGCCGGCGGCCGCGGCGGCGCGGGGATGCTGGCGCTGGGGCAGATGGACGGCGCGCCCCGGCAGGGCGCCTTCCTGCTGGGCAGCCCGCCGCTGGCCGCCCTGCACAGCATGGCCGAGATGAAGGCGCCGCTGTACCCCGCGTACCCCCTGCCCGCCGGGCCCGCCTCCTCCTCCTCCTCCGCCTCCGCCTCGCCCGCCTCCGCCTCGCCCTCGCCGCCGCTCGGCTCCCCCGGCCTCAAGGCGCCCGCCGCCTCCGCCGCCGCCGCGGGCGGGCTCTCGGCGCTGGGCACGGCCCCGCCGCAGCTCTCGGCCGCCACCCCGCACGGCATCAACGACATCCTCAGCCGGCCCTCCATGCCCCTGCCGGGCGCCGCGCTCGCCTCCGCCTCGCCCTCCGCCTCCTCGGCGGCGCCCGCCGGGCTGCTGGCCGGGCTGCCCCGCTTCGGCAGCCTCAGCCCCCGCCGCCGCCGCCGCCCGCCCTCTACTTCAGCCCCGGGGCCGCCGCCGCCGCCGCCGCCCGTGGCCGCCGGGCGCTACCCTGCCGCTGGCCGAGCTGCCCGGCCGGACGCCGATCTTCTGGCCGGGGTGATGCAGAGCCCGCCCTGGAGGGACGCCCGCCTGGCCTGCGCCCCCCGTGAGTACCCAGCGTGGCGGGGCAGCGGGGGGAGAGGGCCCGGGGAGCCCCGGTGAGAGTCCCGGAGCCGGGAGTCCCCGCACCCGGCATCGCTGTGAGACCCTCCTGCCCCAGGGCCCGGCCGCAGCCGAGGGGGCTGGCTTTGCCTCGATTTCTTTTGTTTTCGTTTCTTAAGTTCGCTTTGCTTTCTCCGTCCCCTCGGTCAGCGCCAAACTCTGTAATATGTCGCCGGTTATCGCTGCCGAAAAGCGGAGCCCTCCGAGGGGAAGGCGGCCGCGCTGCCGCCGTCGCTGCTGGGCACTCTCGGGGCCGGGGTTGGCTTTTAGGGGCGCGCACAAACTTTCCCCTGAGCAGGACTTTCTTACCGGCCGCGGTATTTTTAGAAAAAAAAATATCAATTACCAGCTCAGATTTTTGATTCTTATAGGAAAAATAATCAGGGAGAGCCAAAAGGCCAGAGCCGTAGCCTTGCTTAGGCAGTAGTTTTCTTACACACACACCCCCCGCGTAGAGACCCCTCCATCCCCTGGGGCCGCTTGAGAGTGAAGCGCTTTCCCAAATCCGTAGATTAACTTGTCTGTCCCTGCCTTCCCTTTCTCTCCCCCCTCCCTTCGCCAGATCAAGGCTCAATTTTGCTGGATAAGGACGGAAAGAGAAAACATACAAGACCCACTTTTTCTGGCCAGCAGATTTTCGCTCTGGAAAAGACTTTCGAACAGACGAAATACCTGGCGGGCCCGGAGCGAGCCCGGCTGGCCTACTCGCTGGGGATGACGGAAAGCCAAGTCAAGGTGAGAGCAGCGGCTCCCGCACCGAGTGCTGCGGGGCTGGAGGAGCGGGGAACAAAAGGGGTCCGTCCGAACCGGCCGGAGATGCTGCGGGCTGCCGTGGCCGAGCCCGAGGGCACACGGCGAGGGCTTCCCCGGCAGCCACCGGCACTTCTCGCCTTGCTGTGGGGCAGAGAAGGTTATTTTAAGGCATTTTAAAACCAGCCAAATTGAACCAAACAAACCCAAGCAAGACTGAGAAGCCCTGAACACCATGGGGGTGGCCAGCATGCTGGGGAAGCAGGGGAAAGGGTGATGTTGAGGTGTTGCACTGTCGCAGCCGCACTCTAACGTTTTGGTTAAAAAGTCTGGGCTTTGGGCAAAGCGGAGGTGTGAGGGGTTGTGAGAGCGGGCTGGGCTCCCCGAGAACATGCAGAGGGGTTTGCTCGGCGGGCTGGGCCAGAGAGGCCCCTCGGCGGTGCTCACGCTTTCAGTCTGGCAGAGCCTCTTTTGTCACCGCATATACGTCCCGGTGGCTGCGAATAAATGATTGCAGCTTCTACAATGAAAATGCCCCCCCCGCTTCTGGCAGCGCCCTGCCGGAGAGTAAATACATCTGGGAAGGAATCAGCCCCGAATGTGTGTGCAGGATGGCGGGGCTCCGGGACAGCTGGGGCGGCTGCTGGCCCACAGCCGGGTGTCGGCGCTGCCGGGAGCGCGGGGCCGAGGGGCTCAGCCGCTTTCCTTGTGGGGACGTTTCCTGAAGGGTGGATAAGCGGGACTCGCTGCCGCACGCCGGGGATGGGGGCTGGCGGGGCAGCGGGGTGGCGGCGGCCCGGTCCCGGTGGCCGTGCCGCTGACGGTGACGGTGGCGGCGGGGGCAGGTCTGGTTCCAGAACCGACGGACCAAGTGGCGAAAGAAGCACGCGGCGGAGATGGCCACGGCAAAGAAGAAGCAGGACTCGGAGACGGAGCGGCTGAAGGGCGCCTCGGAGAACGAGGAGGAGGACGACGACTACAACAAGCCCCTGGACCCCAATTCGGACGACGAGAAGATAACGCAGCTCCTGAAGAAACACAAGCCGGGGGGCGGCGGGCTGCTGCTGCACGCCTCGGAGGGAGAGGCCTCCGTCTAGCCCGCTTCGCCCGCCGCCGCTTTCGGAGATGTACAGATCTATTTTTCTAGACTCTACGCGCCCGGGAGGAGGAGGAGAGCCCGGAGGGGAGCAGAGAGGACTGCGGGCAGCGGGCCCCGGCGGGCGCGGCCGGTCCCGGCGCCGTGTGTTGTTGTGGGGTGGCGGGCGGAGGGGAGCGGCGGGGGCTGCCCCGACCCCCGGCCCCGCTCTCGGTCTTTGCCGGCTCTTTGTAAATAAACCGTGAGTCACCGCGACCATAGACGTTCCTTACTGTGAATATTTAAAATGTAAAATACCTTCTTTTTTTTTTTTTTTTTTTTTTTTTTTTGTACAGCGGGGGCCGGGGCGCAGCCGCCCCGCCCGCCCCGCGCTCCCCGGCAGCACCGGGGGCGCCGCAGGAGCCCCGAGACGGCGGCAGCACCGGGGGCCGCCGGGGAAAAAGCCGCCGTGGCCGCCGCCTGTGCCTCCCTCGGGCCGAAACTGCAGCGGCCCCGCGTGCTATTTATTAGTATTTTTGAAACACTTTCTGTTGCCGTCGTCGTGCAAGGGAGGGGGTGGGGTGGGGGGAGAGGGCGGAGGGACAGAGTTTGCTTTCATTTACACCGTTTCCAATCAACCGCGTGTTGGAAAAGTAGCTGGTGGGAATTGTCACAACCACTGTCAGTCAAAACATAAAATTCATTTAGTTGCTGTATTTGAATTTAAAGTGTGTTTTCTTTTGTATCATACGGAATACTAGAGAATGTAAATTGTTTTCTTTCTTTTTCTTTTTTTAAAGCTAATAACGATGATATATCGTGATATAGCATCTTAACATTTATTAATTTATATTAAAAATGATTCGGTTTGTAAAGAGAAGAAAAGCCCTTTGCAAGACCAGTTAAATGTAATGCACTTTCTGTTAAAAAAACAACAAAACAAAACAACAAAACGATAAATCAATTAAATCAGTTTAAAGACGTCTGCTGCCTTCACTAAAGGGTACAGATAATCTCTAAAGGGTACAGATAATCTCATTTTATCAGAGATTAAATACTGAAAGCACGGTACAGGGGGAGGAAAAAAAAAGAAGAGATAATTATCATGGTCTTTTGTTTATTCTTTGTGGTAGGTTTTTGTCGTTGTTGTTTGTTTTTTTGGAAGACTTTTTGTTGTTTGGGAGCTGCTTTTTTTTTTTTTTTTTTTTTTTTTTTTTTTTTAAGGATGGAAGCTGACCACGTTGCCGTGGGAGTTCAAGAAGGATACAAATAAAATAAGCCGATGGTTGTTTGGGGATGTGAGTGGGCAGGCAGTTTCCACCCGACCACTGGAGCATTCGGCTCAGCCTAAATTAGGCTGTTTCAACTTTTTCAGAGGCGGGCGGCGCAGAGTTTTATTAACGGCAGAGTGTTACTATTATTATGGGAAAGAAACCGCTTTCTGAGAAGAAAACAGTGGATAAAATAAAAGCCTGGCTAAGCGTCTAGAACAAATAGACCAAATATCAGAACAACTGCTTTAAATTGAAACACATTATCTGATCATTTCCATATCTAAACAGTCCAGAAACAATCGCTTTTTTTTTTTTTTTTTCCTCCTTCCCAAGGACCAGCAGAGCAAACAGAATCGCTGACATGAGTGAGAAAAAGGGCCAGCTATTCTGGAGGGGAAAAAATTAAACTATTCCACTCGGTAATAATTTTCTAAACACAAAAAAAAAGAAAAGGAAAAAAAAGTAGAGCAGGGTCTTATTCCTCTTTCGGCTTACACAGTGCCGGGGCTGGGAGGAGGGAGCGAGCCCGGAGCCCTGCGGCTGCCCCGGCGCGGCTGCCCCGGATCTCCCCGGCCGGGGTACCGGGGGCTGCCCATCGTCCACCGACATTCCCCCCACCCGCATCTTTCCCGATTCGTTGTAAAAGCAGGAAGGGAGAGATCGGCGCTTTCCCAGAGAGCTGACTCGGCCCTGCCGGCTCACGCCGTTACCATTTCCCCTCGGGTTTCCGAAATCGAAATACCCGGGGTGCGGATCACCGGGGTGGGGACAGGCCGAGCCCGGCTGGGGATCCCCGCCGGGACAGGACTGCCCGCACACCCTCAGCCCTTTCCTCCTCCGGCCCCGGCCCTCCCGAGTGCCCCCGGGCTGCCGCGAGCGCTCGGGCGGCCCCCGGCCCTTTTCCAGTTCACCGCAGCACCGACTGAGGCTTTCCAGTTAATTTACTTCTGCACAGAGACCCAGCTGGCCACCAGTTGCAGTTGGCACCGTCCAAGTGGAATCGCAGGGAAAGGAGCCCAACGCTGCCCGCTTGGTTAGGCTGGTTTTGTCTGGGGCGCTGGAAGAAAGAGCAGGGGATTCACACGAGCTCACGGCCCCCTTTTCGGGACATGGTTTGGGAGCCAAAGCCGGCTGGGCTCCCTCTCCTCCAGGAAAGGACTTTTTAGGAAGAGATTCGATAGCTAACCTCGGGATCGCTGCCACGGACAGCGCGGTGAACAATTAAAAGACAAATGTCAGCGGGCTTCACGGGGTGCGAGGTTCCCCCCGTGGGCGGCCGAGATCAGCCGCAGCTTCGGCTCCGTCCGTCGAGCGGGCAGGAGTTTGTGGCGGAGCTGTATAAACTCCTGGATAACGGCATTAGAAAAGTGCCACACGCCCAGGTCCATAGGGAATGGGGCCGGCCGAGCCGGTCCCCGGCAGCCGCCCCGAGCTCGGGGCCGGGCCGGATGCCCCGCGGGGATTGAGCGGCCGCGCACACGCGTGGGGAGCGGGCAGGTCCCTGCCTGAGCGGTGAGAGACCATCGCAGGCCGGTCCCGACAGCTCCCTTCGCACACAGCTTTTGGCTTTCCCTTCCTTCCGTCACAGAGCCCTCGCTTTTAAACTCCACTCCCTTCCGTGCGCGGGATTTCCAGGCTCAGCGGAAATAACGGCGGCTGTTTCTGGGATTTCCAGGCTCAGGGGAAATAGGGGCGGCTGCTCTTGGGTTTACCCCGTCTCGGTCCCTGGCATGTGCCTTCTCTGGGATGCAGAAGATACCGCGGGAGAAATTCCCGGCTGTGCAACCCCAGGGTGCCCAAAGCATCCTCCCTACTTTTCCAACGCCTCTGCTTTGTCGAGGTAGTTTGCAAAGTGAGCCCGCTACGGTCCGTCTCCAGCCCCAGCGAGCATCACTGTGGGCAGAGGAAAAACTTTTTCTTCCCAGTAGAAGCGTCCCAGGTGCCAGGACCCGCTCCTCGCCCTACAATAGCCATGGGCACCTCGGGAATGCGGGGAGGGATGGAGGGAGGGAGGCAGGGGAGGTACGGGAGGCAAGAAAGTGGCCGGGGGCCACGCCGCCGCCCGCACCCCGCTCCCGGCCGGCAGCTGCTGCCTGCGGGACACATGCATACGGATGCGGGACATGGGGACGCGGGCAGGATCCGCACCGCCGGGCCACAGGAGGGACGCAGGTTGCGAGGGGAAGCCCGCGGCCGGCGGGAGGGGGAAAAGGAAAAGCCCCCATTACTGCAGGGTAATGGAGGAGTCGCTCTACTCGGGGCGTGTGCGATGGGGGGAAGCCCAGCCCGCAGGCCGCTGTCACCCGGCCCCTGACAAGGCCCTACACCAGCGCTGTCACAGCTCCGAGGCCTTCGGGATCTCTTATTCCGACAGCAACTCCCAGCCAGGGCCCCGGCGCGGGCAGCAGGCACGGCAATGCCCACACCCTGCCAGAGGGATGCCAGACCGAGAGCCACGCGGGGACAGCGCGACCATTTCAGCCAGCGATGGCTTCTTTGGCCCTTCCCCTCACGCGTGGTCTCCTGCGATGAGTTCTTGAAATCCCGTTATCGCTCATCGCTTCTCAGCGCTATTAATTTTTAACATTTCCCATATTACACGCACGCCGTTTTCGCTCCGTTTGCTGCCGTGACCCTGTTTCGTGTAAGACTTTCGTTGTACCCTTGCCAGCGGCCCCGAGGCTTTGCTTTAGGGACACGAGTCGAACCCGGGGGTTAAAATGAGGGTGATGTGCTTTCACCCTCGGCCCGGACATGCCGAGTCCCTTCCCGGAGAGAAGGGGAGAGGCAGCGCTGGGAGAGGCGCTTGCTGCGGGATCCACCGCTCCGAGCGGGCGTCGCTAGCCGCAAATTAAAAAGTAAGACGAACTGCTCTCCCTCCTAATTGCAGCTCCGCCTTTACCTTCTGCACCGACAGGTATTTCCCAGATACACGTTTCTGGCGGCGCTTGCCAGCTGTCTCCAACAGCGGTTACAAGTCTCCGTGAGGGATGCGAACATCTGCCGGGGAGGAGGGACGGCGCTGCCGCGGGGAGCAGCGGGCACCCCGCACCGCTCCCGCACCCCGCACCGCTCCCGCATCCCGCATCGCTCCCGCACCCCGCACCGCTCCCGCACCCCGCATCCCGCATCGCTCCCGCACCCCGCACCGTTCCCGCATCCCGCACCGCCCCCGCACCGCGCCCTCCGCGGGCCCGGCAGCGGCTCCGCGCCCCAGCGAACGCGGTTGACAAGAACAAAGTTATCGATACAAGGGCACGGACGGGCAGCACCGCGCCTCTCCGCGTCCCCCGGGGGTTCGAGCCTGGCGGGAGGCGCTCGGCGGGGCCGGTCGGTGCCCTGCGGGCCGGCGGGCTG
This sequence comes from Muscicapa striata striata, assembly GCA_030060385.1. NCBI lineage: Eukaryota > Metazoa > Chordata > Aves > Passeriformes > Muscicapidae > Muscicapa > Muscicapa striata. The sequence continues at coordinate 594,957 of JAREIS010000043.1, read as the reverse complement.
CGGGGAGCGCCTGCCCCGCGGCAATAACCCGCTTCCGCACACCCAAGTGCATCCCTGTAATAACGTCCTCGATCATTTATTAAAAGTCGTGTCAAGCGAGCCCATATAATTCATCTTTATGCAAATACATCAATGTCAAGCCATTAGTGTATTGCTCGGGTTTTTTATTAAAGTGCATTCTTTTTAATTCAGCTCAGTAAAATACGAGCCCTATTGCTCAAGAATTATAGCAACTATTAGAGTAACATATGGGCAACATGCACTCAGAAAATAAAAATCAACAGATAAAGTGGCAGGGTCACAACGGGGAGCAAACACTTAACAAAATGGCAGAGGGGTAATAGATTTTCCGCCCGCACCCCCGGCTCTGGGGTGTCAGGAGGAGCCCACCGGCGCGATCGTGGGGCGGCCCTGCCCAGAGCCCGCAGCCATCCCCACCCGGTCCCGGCTCCAGCACCTTCCCTGGTCCCTTCCTGGCCGGGGCCGCGGGAGCGCAGCCCTGCCCCACCGACACGCACCTCCGCGCCGCCCCCCTCCGCACCCCCAAGTCTGTCCCGGATTTAATGAGAGAGTTGCCCACATCCTCATCACCCCAGCATGGTAATTGAGCAGATCTATTAACTTGTTACACTAGATTTGTTTAAAGAGACTATTACACAGTCATTTAATCAATTTGTTACACTGGAGGTCCTGACTTATGAGACACTTGCCGTATGATTCCTTAATGACTGAATTAATTTGTTTTAATAAAACCAACATTGTGTACAAGCACATTTCGAGAAATGTAATTTTGGAGACGGAACAGTCCAATGCTTCATCTGATTAAGTCTTTTCTATGGTTTATCAAAGTCGGGAGTTGCCGTCATAAACTGCATGTATGGGGTATTTTTCTCTTTTATAGCGTCATTAATTTAATATGGATCATTAGTTCTTTATACACATGCATGTTCTGACAAATGTACCCAATGAATAATGCACCTAACGTGTTTGGGCTCAAATGCATCACGCCATAAACAGAAACTGCCGCAATATAAATAACAATAAACAATAATAACAACAATTAATACCGCAGCCGCCCCGTCCGCTCCCGTCCGGCTGCGCTCCGGGCCGGTTCCGGGCCGGTTCCGGGCCGGAGGAGCCGGGGCGTCCCCCACGCCCCCACATCACACCGGGCTCACGGCGGCGGGAGCGCCCGTACATCTACGGTGAGCTAAGGTTATCCCGAGAGCAGATGTAGGACAAGAAAATCGGTTTTGCTCCTGATGGGAACTGACGTGTGTGGAATAAGTGTAAATAAACACGAGGGTCCCCAAGAAAAGGAACTTGATGGTATCGATTATGTAAAATAATCGCCGCATTACAAATGTTAATGTACTATGGTAATGCACTGCAAACAGCTGCGCGGGGGAAGGAAGGAGCAGCCTCGGGAAAAGCTCCGGGAACCGGGACGGCCGCAGCCATACCGACAGTGTTACCGACAGTGATGTCGCTGTCGCGATAAGGGAGACATGACCTCCCCACCCCCAGCCGGGGCAAACATCGCCAAACGCGGGGCCGTGCGCAGCGCCAAGAGCCAAAACGACTTCTGTACAGAACGTCCCAGCGCCTTAATATCCCTCAGAGGAGGCGCCTGAACAGACTGTTCTCATCTGCATCCTCACATGCCGCCTCTGAAATTCCTCGCTCGAACAGCGCGGCTTGGTTTTGGTTTTTTAAAGTAATTTCCACCAGTGACCTTGTAGTCCAGGAATTCTGTCGGGCAGCTGCTTTTTCTTAGACACTGGGCATCGCCTTCTTTTTAAAACATGAACATGTATTTCTCGGGCTCCAGTGGAACAGAAACCTCTGCCCAGAATGTGACACTGCTGCTACACCTGGCACCTCCTGCCCCGGATAAGCGGCCACCGGCCCCACACCCTCCTGAGCAAGGAGTGACCTCAGCTGCAGAGCCCACCGAGCAGCAGCATCCTCCACACCGTCATCATCTGCACATTGCACAACTTCAAACTGAAACCCAAGGAGGCTCACTGCTCGAGAAAATAAAACGAGATGGTGAAAACATAACTTCAGAGCTGTTTTTCACCCTCCTCTCATGGTTTCTCGTAGATAAACTGCCCTTTTTCCTCAAAGGTACATCTTCTATTCCCTTTATAAATGCAGGCAGCACACCCACCAGCAATGCGTGCAGGAGGTGTGTTTAAGTAAATGGATTCGACCTTTTGGCCATTTTAACAGATGCTGCTTCTGACCACCCCAAAAAGCTTGTTTAAAGTTAACAACATTAAGCATTGGAGGTCACAAGGCCAATTCAAGGTCATTTTAATTCTGGCTAAAGGTTAATTAGATCACTGCATTAAAGCAAAAATAGACTATACCCAACTTTAACGAGGACAGACAGGTTTTTTTCACACACCTCTTAACTGCTCCCTTTGTGATAAGGATATAGGGTATGTATCAGAGAAGAAATCTTGCTGTCAGTTCCACAAATCAAGTTACAGGAGCTCCTCTGGCTTTACACTGACAAGGCATAAATACAGCTCCTTTAAAATCTTTTTTTTTTTTTTTTTTTTGTTTGCAAGACCGGGCATCTGGGTTTCTTACTACTCTTTCCTCTGTCCCCTCACAGAGAGCCCAGGGCTGCTCTGCTCAGAGGAACACCAGCCTCAATGTCCAAATGTGCCTCCTGGAGGTTTAATCGTTGAAGTCAGCAGGACTCAGGGACAGTGAGGCTGATATTCCTGGGACTGATATTGCCAACAAGCCTCGTTTGGAAAACTCCACAATACTTGGCTTAGGAATGCTGAACCAAATGAGAAGGCACTTCCTGATCTGGCAAGTGTTTGTGAGCTTTCATAATACTTTGCACTCTGCACTTGACAAATCCAGATTTTTTCCCCCAGAAGTTTATTAAAAAAAAAAAAAAAATCCAGATAGAAGAGACCATGGAAATGAGAGACCTTTCTTTGAACCCCCTTATCCCTTCTGAGGCAAAGCAAGGACCTCTACTTGTGTCTCCTTTCTCCTGTACAATCCCCTGGCTGTTGGATACTCTGGTGTGGACTTCTCTCTGGATGGAGCTGTTCAGCTTTGAGTCAGCAACTACATCAGAGCTGAGCAGAGAGGCCAGACATCCTTTTTTTTAGGGAAATACCCTCACTGCTGGGCCTCTAGCTGATCAAGCCTCTTATCCCTCATGTCTTCCCAAATTGGATGCACAATTCCTATCTCCTTCAGAGACATTTTCTATGGGAGAATGCAACCCAAATTGTGGTTCCTAGATGAAAATTGTGGCTTGGCAGATATTTTTTTCCAGTAAAATCCTGCATTGCAGTGAAAATTCCTAATCAGCTTGATGTATAAAATCAAGCCAGGACATCAGGCTAGAAATCAGGGTTTGTATTGATTATTAAACTACAGGCATTGGATGAACCACTGACACACAGGGATAACGGTGTGAGTTATGTTCCTGATATGACCATTTCACCAGAACAATTGCCCAAGAGCACCAGGACATATTCTAAAGCTCCCACTCTGACTTGCCATGGAGGGGTGATCAGAGTCACCAGGAGAGCCAAGCCATCTGAGGGCTGAGAGACTGAGACACAGAAAGGTGTTGGAGCAGCAGGCAAGTCACCACAGGGAAAGAAGTGAAGAACAGAGAGCTGGGCAGTTATCTTCGGACAAAACAATGAGAAACCTGAATTACCAGTTCACAGCACTTGGTCACTAATGTTATTTTCATTTTAAAAGGAGAGAGTGTGAACAGCACAACAATGCCTAGTGTGGTTACCCTCAAAACAAAAAGCCTGGAAACAGCCCCTTCTTCACATACCTCTGGGTATCAAAAACGTCTACTGAAATCAGGATTGGGTTGTTAGTTATTTATGACCACTGAAAGGGCTACATTTATTGGATAATTTATTTATAATGAATAATTCAACCAGTTTTATATGGAAGAGTTTCATTCCCTGGGCTGCTCACTTGGGAGGCAGCAAGGCTGCATCACTACACACTTTTCAGAGAGCCTTCAATTCCTAAACCTATTTGTTCTGTTACTTAAGCTACAACACAATCACCAAATTCCAAGCTATTCTATGTATATATTTTTCTGCCTTTATATGGTAATTTCAGACACTCACAGCTCCCAGCTACAGGATAAAACATCAGCAGGAGGGAGACTTGCTCTTGCAGCATTTTTGGGGTTTGCCCTGTATTTTTAAATGCATTGCTTTATTAAAACAGTATTAATATTGGCACATGCTGCTGGTGTCCTGCTATCCCTGCATGCTACATCACTGTTTCCTCATGCTCTTCCCCACAACCTCCCTGAGCCTCTCATCTCCCCCTGAGACCCTTTTCAGGCAAAAGTTAGGTGCTGACCTGGCCAGCCAAATTCTTCCTCACTGCTTCCATCAAGACTAATCCAAACGAGCACTTGTCCCACCTTCTGTTTCCCTGTAGAGCAGGTGATTCAGACACAAGCCATGGATTGTAACCTCACTGGACCTTCCTTTCCCAGTTATTTTTGCTTCTCAAGAATCTTATCAAGAAACTCACTGTAGTGTTTTAGGAGTTTGTTTTTTTTTTTCTTATTTAAGTGACATGATGCTCCCAGTATATATCTCACTGGAAGAGGTCCATCTTCTTACTCATGTCACAAGGAGATATTTATAGAAGACTTGGTTTCTTTCTTGGATTTAGGTTTTTTTTTTCCACAAATTTTTCCAAGATCTAACTCCCACAATTGTTAAAAAAAAAAAAAAAAAGATAAAATTAATACTTGCAATGGGCAACTATGCAATAAATGAACGAATAATCCAAGCAGTCATGAGTCTGATTCTCTCCTAGGAGAAACTAACTTTGCTTTGTCAGGTCACCTGCTGGGGACCTTGGCAAGTATCTTTTTTTTCTAGGGGCTAACAAGCACCTGACCAGATACTCCAGCAATACCTTTGTATTTTGGTAGAAATTTCTTCCATCGGAAAGAAAGGTGTCCAGGTCTGAGATATAAATAATAGAAAATAGGTTTGTATGTAAAATAAACCTTCACCTATCTAGGCATATCTCTGCACACATCTTTATTTGAATAGCTGTTAATCACTGACATTCCCCAAGGAGACCTGCAGAAAGAATGTCAGGGGCCCTGCTCATAACCCAGCTGAATACCTGACTATTTTAAGGTACTCTGGAGCTGCATGATTCAGAAAGTAAACAGCTCCCCCTACCCATTTTATTAGAAGGCAATAAAATCTGGTGGTGTCTCATTAAATTTAATGAGCCTTCATAAAATAACCATTACACTGTGGAGGTAATGAAAAGAATAACTATGATGGTTAGTAAATAAACCAGCAAGGGTGATAGTACTAGATGTCCCAGATCCCCACCAGGTATCAAACAGGTAAACCCCTCTCAGAGAGGATTATGGTGCCTTACACACCTTTTCATACATTGATGCCTTCTTCTGTATCAGGTTTGAGGAATTTCTTTCCCCCTTCCCACGTGACAACAATGCCATTTGTTTTTACAGCCCCAGGCTGCATGTGTAAAACCCTGAACAAATCAGTGCACAGGGATCCTTGGAAACTCCATGCAAATTTCTACCAGTGGCCATGATGCCCAGGCATCAATTGGTGCCTGCCCATTTCTGAAGTTTCTTTTGAACCAGCCATCACTGCTGGAAATGTCACTGCAGAAGCCTCTTGGGAAAAACATCCTCATCTGGTATAAATCAGCACCCTCCCATTCTGCATGTTCTCTAATCATGGTGACAGCTGCAGGAACTAAGATTTAAAAAGGTGGCCCAAAGTCAAATCTCTTTCTTACTTGGCTCATTCATGCTTCAGAAATAAAAGAGTTAATCTAATTATAGATCAGCTCCACTGAGAGTTAATGACTGCCCATAAAAAAGCAAGAAGAGGGGCTGGTAGAGACTGGCACAAAACTCCAGAAGGTTGCTGCAGGAAGTGCACTTTTTGCATTTCCCATTTCACCTAAAATAGCACAAGGAAAGATTTCATCACAGTGGGATTACTCACAGGAGCAAGCAATCTGATCTGTGGCCTTATTTCTACATTTGTGCTTCCTTCTGAGATTCCTCTTGTTCCTACTGAGGGTGACTGTACTACAGCAGCACACTCCTGTGGGAGGAACTTTGGTACCAATGTAGCAGCAATGGGAAGTGGTTTTACCAACAAGCCTTAGGCTTACTCAAATGCCATTTCTTAGCAATTCACAGTCATTATTGTTATTTCATGGTAGAGGCAGTGCAATTTTTGTTAAATTATAAATATTGCAGATCTATTTCCCCCCTCCCCAGCAGCTCCCAAAGACACCTAAACCCACAGTGTGATTGCTCCCTAATCTAGTTGAGGTGATGAAACGGTGCCAAAACTCTCATTGCAATTTCATTAGCATATTCATGAGTCGCACTTTTGCAGTGTTGCAGAAACAACACAAATTGGTTTGTGAATTGTGAACTCCCCCTTCTTTGCCGTCATCATCATCTTTTTCTTCGGAATCACAAACAGTGGATTAGCAAGGCAAGCGTGCTCGGGTGACTTTGGGACTCGGCTGCTGAAGTTTGTTAATGCACATCTCTGGGTCTCCCTGTGGTTTTCCCCTTGCCTGGAGTGGGTGTGGAAGTGCTCCCTCAGCAGAGGAGTGGGAAGCAGGGCAGCTGTGGGGATTCTAGCTCTGCCAACAGGCTGCACTGCCACTGCTCTGGCTCCTCACCAACAGTAGGAATAACCACGCTGCTGGCAAAAAGGATTAAGTGCAACAGCACAGGCAGCTGCAATTTTCAGGTGACAGCTCCTGCAGAAGAGCCACTCTGTAGCCTGGGCAGACACAGGTGACATCCTGCTGCTGGTAGCATGCCTTGCAGGCATAGTGACTTGAAATTCAAGTCACCTGAAGCAATAGGCAACAATGTTCCCTAGGATTGCTGGGACATACTCCTGAAAGGCTTCTCTGACCCTCCAGCAAGGTCTCTGATATTTATGGGTGATACCTCCAAGTCCCAGCTGATGGGACAGTTTGTTTCAGAAACTGCAGCAGAGTTTGAGGGAGGGCTCTCCCTGCAGCTCAGCAGCAGGTTTAGATGCTGTAAGATAAACCCTGTGGCTTTAGAGCAGGGAATATATTTGCAGGTGACCCCCCAGCCCCTGCCTCGTGCCAGCACCATCATTAAAGCACAGTGGGGGTCAGTACTCACTTCACTCCCTGAGCACATGCAGCTGAGTTTCACAATGAGCCAGCAGCTTTTAAATATGTTCCACTTTAACTACACATCCAAAGAGACCTATCTGTTAACTTAGCACAGGCTGCAGTTACATCTCCTACAGGGAACTCAGTCCTGCATCCATGGGATATTACTCTGGTACCATGTTTGGAAAACCTGAGGAGCTCCCCAGCTCCATGGTGGGCACTGATGAGAGGGGAGATGGGAATGCTGCTTCTGGGGAAAGCTCCTCACAGCTCACAGTCCTCCTCTGTGCAACCCAAACCTCTTAGGAGCACAGGATATGAAATATATTTGAAATGGCAGACTTTCACATAGAACTTGATTTAATTTTTCTGTGGAAAGATCACTTTAGACTTGCATTGTTCACATGAAATAATGAAACATTACTGATTTAATTAGAGCTCAGTTTTCAGTCTGTGCTTTCTATATTGTTGAAATTGCATTTTGCATGGGACAAAACTATCAATAGATAAAGCAATTTAAAAGGCACAGCTATAGAATATATTCTCTTCCCCTTTTCTTTTGCTAGTTTCAATTCATTGCTCAATTTAAGTATGGAAATAATGTTTGTCAAAGATTTCCTGACACATGATTTACAGGAAAAAAAAAAAAAAGAAGACAGTGGAAGAATGATATGAAAAAACATCAGGGCATCTCCTGCTTGTACTTCTAACCCATTTATGGTACAATATACAGATAATCCAATCTACTGCTGAAAACAAGGTTTGTGCAGTTATGCTCCACTACTTCACAATGCTTCACTTAAAACTTGATAGTTTTCTCATATTTTCTTTCTCCTTGAGCTGACAAAGTGGATTGGGCAGGTTCTAGCTGATGGAAATAACTGTTGACTCCTGAGCATTAGCTCTCCAAGGTTTTACATGGGGGCTGTGAGTTCAGTTTAGGGAAAACAGGGAGCCAGTTGGTGAGATCACCACATGTCCCTGAGGGCAAGGCAGGGCAGCAAGCCCCACTGCTGGGCCCCAGAGTAGAACAGGAATGACAAAGGGTGTCTGTCCACCAGGATCCCCAAATCCTTCTCACAGAGCTGCTTCTCAAGAGGTCCCCTTGTCCATCCAGGCAGTTGTTTCATCACAGAGGGCAATCAGGTTGGTCAAGCATGATTTAGCTTTAATGAATTCATGCTGGCTACCCTGATTCCCTTATTGTCATTCATGTGGACAGAGGTGGCCTCCAGAATGAACAGTTCCATCACTTCCCCAGGGACTGAGGTGAGACTGACTGGTCAGCAGTTCCCTGGCTCCAGCTTCTAGCCCTTTTTGACAACTGGAGTGACATTTGCTTTCTTCCTCAGGCACCTCTCCTGACCACCAGAGAGGATTGTGAGCAGCCTCACTGTGGTGTTTATCAGATCTCACAGCACTTGTTGATCCATCCCATCAGGACCCATCCATGTGGATGCCAAATTTATGTAAGTGTTCTTTAACCCAATTCTTCCTGGCCAAGGGAAAGTCTTCCTTCCAGTACTCCTCTTCACCCAGTCTCTTGTATCAGAGATTGTTGAGGGCTGGTCTTGTCAGTGAAGGCTGATGCAAAGAAAAGTGTTTGGTAACTTGGCCTTCTCTGTGTCCTCTCTTACCAGGGTCCTCCTCCACCATTTAGTAACGGGCCCACATCACCCTTAGTGTTCCAAAACTCACTCCAGGCAACATTCCCAGAAAAGAGCCAAACAAACACAACCAGAATTGTGACTTCTGGTTTTTCCTCATTCAGGAAAAAAGCCTGAAATGCAGATTTTGCTACTCACTAAGGGATAGTTGTCTTCCTGCTAGGGCAGGTGAGAAGTAATTGAGGCACACCCAGGAATGGATGCTCAGCACTTCAGTGATTTTGACTCACAAGCCCTACCAGACAGCCCAGGCAATTCTCCCAGTTTTCTAGCACAAAGTCAGGCAAAAGTGTGCTATGCCCCAACTTGAGGCACGTGGGCTGAAAACTGAAATAATCCCACTAATTTTAGCAGCATAATGTGAATAGTGAAGTGATTCCAAATGAGGGCTGAACAACCTAGAATGTAAAATCCTTGAAAACATACACACTTGATTCAAGGGTATAATCTGGTAATGTAGCACACCATCTATTTTGTCATTGCTGGCAAAATCAGATTGTTTGGACAATAATTTATCTTGTTACCAATATTTGTGCAAGAGTGCTGGCACTAGTTGTGTTTCTCTGCTAGGGCCACTGGATTTTTCTGTCAGCACCAAAAGGGACAAGGGGAAGCTTTCCCTGGAGTAAGAGTTTTTCATTGTCTTGTTTGCAGTAAAGAAGCCTTTCTGAGCAAGCTGACATCCACCCTAAATTACTTCCCTGTGTAGAGTGTCTGTGTTGTATAGTAGGAGACTGCTTATTTCTCATATTGATTTACACAAGGCAGGGTAGTGAACATACAATTAATTAATAGTTGACTTCATTGGAAGCCAGCTGTTAGTCCCATAATTTACAATGGGAACAGTTTCAGAATAAGAAGAATTATACTTCTAGAAACTGTATTTCTGTTTTAAAGGTCAAATCCAGCTTCCACTAAGGTTGGTGGAGACACTAATGATCTGAAAGTGATGCTATGTGCTGATACATACCACCATGAGTTTCACATCTTACAGAAAGAATGACTTTTATGGGACACATTATCCTCAGCATAGTCACAGGTATTTTCACCAGGCCAAATCAGAAATAGTACTGTAAAGTCTGCACAGCTCTGTCCAACTTTGCTCCTGAAATAAGTCCAATCCAACAAACATTTCTTTCAAAATTTCTAGGTTACTAAGCTAAAAGTTTTTACTGCTTCTGTTTGAATGCTGTATGTGTTTAGGTGCCATGAAATAAATCCATGCAACACAATTTGGCTCTACAACCAATCGATTAATTTATTGACAGAGCCTTCCTCAATCTATTGGGTCAGATATCAAATATTATTTAATTTGCTGATACCCTTGAAGATAAAATATGGACATTATTTCCATGTGTTGTCATATCAGGAATTCATCCTAGAGGGTCACAAGCTAGTACTTTCTGTATGTTTTGAACATGCTTTTCTCAGCCTCTGTGAAGCACTAGGAAATTAAATGCTTGCACTGCAAATAAACTGGCCTCTGTTCCCAGGCCTGATAACCTAAAGGCTGACCATTACTTCACACATTCTTTTTGCTGGTGTCAAATACACTGTGGGGAATATTGGAAAGAAGATAAGAGAAGAATTCACATTTTGCAGGACAGAATGCCAACATCTGACACCTAGGAAATGAAATCTGGCAGAGTCTCAGGGGTTGGCAAAGAAAACCTAATGATCCCAAGTGACCTAACATGCAATCCTGTTCTGTGCAACTTTGCATTCTAGGACTTCTAACATTAAATATAAGATGCCAGTGTCTTCCTGAAGGACCTGTCATGCACAGCAGCACATTGAGGCCAGGCTTGCTATTCCCTGAAGCAGCCAGTGGTTTAAAAAATTTCTTCATGTGGGTGTTTCTGAGGATAAGATGAGAAGAAGCTGAAATCCTGCCAAGGAGGACTGAGAAGCACCTGAAGGATTTTTAGCTTTATGTTGTAGACTCAAAAGTGCTGGAAATCTTTCAGGATATTTAGATCAGTGTCTGGGCTTCATATCTCACCCCAGCTAGGTTTGGACCCAGAGGACATAGACTGGCTTGTCTGCAGGCAGCTACCTTCAGTTCAGCTCAGGTAGGAGCCTAAAATTGAAGCAGAAGAAGATCACCTTGGCTCTAGGGAGGGGTGGCTTGCTGTGCACATGGATCTGAGACAGCCAGCAGAGCTGTTATTTATATATTCAATATGTATTTATAATAATAATAATGATGATTTTATAATCATCAATCATTAATCATTATAACAATGATTATTTTATAAACATTAACAGTGAGAATGGGGTTAATAACAAAGGAAAGGAACTTCCTTGCAAATGAGATTAATAACAACTCAAATCAAGAATTCCTGTATGCCAGTTCAAAGCCTGTGGCTCTTATTCATCTCATTAATATAAAGCAGAACCTTTGTTCAGAAAAGTAGGAGCCAAAAGCCAATGTTTTGATGTTTATGTTGTTATCCTTTATTTAGTGACTGGAATCATTCTACTTGCTCTATTACTGCTTTAGGTTTTTTACTGCTCTTAGTCCAGACCTTATTTTGGGGATTTTGTATTATTTACACAAATAAGAGATATAAAACTGCTTCCTCTCAGAAGCCCAGTCTCAAGTAGGACGTGTGGCTTTTCTGGATAAGTCTTGCAGTGACTGAGCTGCCATTTTTCTGTGGAGGGGCAATGACAATTCACAGTGGCACAAGGCTGTTTGCTGCCAGCCTGCCAGGTGCACAGTGCTGGGATACCTGATTTGCCAAAACAGCCTCATAATATGATGAAGAAGAAAGCCCTTCACCAATTTCAACTGTTCACATGCTGCACCCTGCTCTGCTCCTCCCAGGGCTTGCCTTGGGTGTTGGAGAGCAGAGCTGCAGCTCTGGCAGCAGATTTGCACCTTCATTCTCTTGCTCTCCAGAGCTAAACTCTCTTGACCAGGCCATGGGAAAGTGGGGTGGGATGAAGGAAAAAAAAGAAAAGATATCCAAGCAAAGGCAAATCCTATTAAAATCAATTCACACCCTCACACTCACAGAAGAGACATGATTAATATTTGCTTAATATTTTCAAAGTGCTCACATTCCTTTTCATTGGAAGCATTTATTTCTTTAAAACATATTTAATTTGATTAAAAAGAAGCCCTGACAATGAATGAAATACCTAATTTTTGGTCAAGAAAAACATTCTGCTCAACCACACAGGACTTTTGATGGATCACTTATCATCTGATGAAAAACAAAGTCCCTTTGGTTTTGACAAATTCAAAATACACTTTCAATACCCTACAGTGCAGAGGAATTGAAGAAAGGCCTGGTGCATATTTTACCTACAATATTTTCTCCTGCAAATACACCTGGAAGATAAAATGAGGAGTGACATATTTTGACCTAAGCTTTGTGTTGCTCTGTATCACATTCTTTTGGCTTCCTTGAATTACTTTTAAACATGGTTTTGATGCCCACAGAAACACCACCAGCACCCTCCACACAGCCAAAATTACTTATAGTGGCTCCCTGTGCTCCTTCTGGTAAAGGACTAAATCCAAGTCACCTGGATTTAGGAAAATGAAATGCAAAACCACTGACAAAGGCAAAAAAGATGGCAGGGCATTGGAGAGGAGGGCCATCAGCACAGCCATCAGCACATTTTGGGAGGATGCCATGAAGAGATGCTGAGTGCTCACCTATAAGACAAAAGGCAGGGCCACAGGCAGGACATACTAATGAAGGCAGTAATGACCAAGGAGCTGCCAACAATTGGGAGTTTTCCCTGCCTCTCTCTTCCTTTGCAAGATAGATTTTCTTCTGATCGTTCAATTGTTGTTCATATTAGAGCATCAATGCTTCCCTCACTGATTTACAATTGATCAGGGAGCACATTCCCTTCTAACCTGGTGTTTTCTTTTTCTTCAGCATCAAACCTTTATCTGTATGCAGGGGAAGAGAAACATCTGAAAAATTTACCCGGGGTTTTGTTAGTCTTCCTTGCTTGTTTTGCTTTCTCCCCCGGCAACAAAAGAGTTGTCAAAAGTAATGTTTATAATAATTTAACGGATTATTTGCTTATTAGATATTAATCATTCTGCTGTGGCCGGGGTCCATGCTGGTGCTCCTCTACTAGAACAGTGATTCTGATCTCAATTAGATTATGTCTCTCTCCTTTACCTCCCCATAAATCATTCCTGCAAACTGAAATTAACAGCTACTGGAGCGCATTAATAATCTGCCTCACACATTGGAAAATGCATTAGCCGGAACTCTCCCATCACTCTGACTGTTAAGCACATCATTTTGTTTATGAAATATAAACATTTCATGGAAGAGCTCCCCCACATTTCTCTGGGCCTTGTGACAGCTAAAATGATTGCCCACAATTGCCAGTCAGTCAAGCGCCCAAATAAAGTTTGTTTAAAGCCATGGTTCTGTGACTGCCCTATTTTCTCAGGCATTAAAAAACCCATGTTTAAAATAAAATTCCTCTTTATCTGGGAAGAAAGGAAAAAAAAAATAGCTGTGTATCCTTCGGAGTTGTACGGAGACAGATGTACACTTTGCAAAGGCTCCACGGTTTCAATATTTGGTTTAGCTTCACAGAGGAGGAAGTGCTGCCAAATTCTTTGCAAAATAAAGCTCCAGAATAATGATTTTTAGGATGATCTAATTAAAACGTTTCATTTCTGAGTAACTGACATTTTTATCAATGTGCCAAGTAACATTCCAACCTGCATTTTAAAAGCTCAGTGTCTTATTGTAAAGAATGTTGAAATAGAATAACGCCCCCCATCCCCAACCTAAGAGCTTAATTTCAAAATGAAATATGAAAATACAGCATGCAAAGAACATTGCAGCAGCATGCTATGACAACACTTTCTGGAGCTTCCCTTGCAAAGCAAAAACCAGCCCATAATTAAATTGCTTCCAAGCCTGCTAGCCACACAGCTCAGGAGCAACGCTTCCAGCCAGTGCCTCTTCCACCCAGCCCCAACATTCAGATTTGCCACCAGCCGGGAGTTTGGGGTTTTGTTTCTCTCTTACATGTGCACTGGCACTGCAAGAACACAGGCAGGCCCACAGTGATGGTATTTCTCCTTTTCTGGGAAGTGAAAAGTCCAAGTTTTTTCAGAATGTAGATTATTTTCACTCGATCTTGGATGAGTTTGCACATCAATGCAGTCAGTATCTTGAATATATTGATAACAGCAGTACCTTAACCCAAAAGATTTGATCCTTGGCTGCTGCTAGGTTAATGACCATATAGACTGAATTAAGCAGCAAACCCCAGAGAATCTACCCATGAAACATAACACTAAATCTTACAGGGGCTTTAAACTGGTATGTGTAGTTTACCAGGCATTTATGTCCATCTACTTGCAACAACAAAACCAGGATAGCACCTGCTGTATAATGCATAAATGAAAACCTCACACCCCACTCTATTCAGCAGTCAGAGGTAGTATTTGAAAATAAGCAAACTAACAGCACTGGCACCACCTTCACTTTCACCTTTGCCAAGATCTTGGTCTGAAAATGAGCATTAATACTGTAATTAAAGCTCTGCATTAAAATAGTTAAGCACCTGTGACCACTCTTGCTGGCTGGGAGGCCTGGTGTCCACATATTTTCTCATCTGTATCTAGGGAAGAAGTACTGATAGCTTGGACTGAGCAAGCTTCTTGAAATATGTGCTTGGGCTTCTGGGGGTGTGCTGCCCTCCCTAAAGTGGGACATGCTCATGCCCTTTGCTGAATCAGAGCTTGTGTGAGTTCAGCTGTGCAGGTATTGGTATGAGAACAGAGTTTGCAGCTGGAAATTCCTAGGGGAAGAGGCCAAATCATTCTTGCTGGGCTGTAGTTGTCTGTGCACTGATAAACAATTCTAATGAATGGTGGTATTTTTTAAATACCAGAATGAGTCTATTTAAGATTTAGCTGATTTTGTTTATTAATCTCAAAATGCATTTGCAGCATATAGAGTAATGTCTCCAGAGGGCTGTTCTGCCATGGAATATTATGTGACTCTCTAACAATAAATGACACAGCTTTTTATATGTTTTAAGTAAAAGAAATAATTGCTGCTCCTTGTGGACTTAGGCAATTAATTGCCTAATTATTTTATTAAGTGTCACTACTACAAGAAAAACATTACTGGAGTTTTATGGGCAAATCTCATCTGAAATGAGGGTGAAATTCTGGGAAAGAGCATAGATACTGTATATCTGCACCTTATTGAAGTACTAAACTCCTAATAAAAATGTCCTTAACTTGGGGAAAATTAGATTTGTTTCTTTATCAGTAGCTTGCTAATTTTTTCACAGTTATATTTTTGCTGCCTCATCATTTCTGATCTCCCCCAGGTTTCCTCCATGGTGCTGATGCATCTTGGCAGAGCCAGGCTGGTAGAAGGCAAAGGGGAAGCTCCCAGTGGTCTTTTGTAAAACAAGGGACCTTGGAGCCCCACAGTCCTGTGCACACACTGTGAAATGTCTTTTGTGATGAGGAGCAGGAATTGTGAGGTAACAAAGCAGTCAGCATCCTTCCTAAGCAAGATACAATGCTGAAACCTGGGATTTGGGGTTCTTGATACCCCAGGACAACCTTCTATTCACTGCCTGTAGTGATGCTGTCCCATGGATCTCTCCCAAGATAGCAAAATTCCCATAATTAGGGATGAAAATGAAGGCACTGTCTGATCCTTCACAGTTTCTACCAGTGATGGCAGCAAGGGCCCAGCAGCCTCCAGGCACTTAAGTACAAACACAAGCCCAAACTGCAAGCTCCAGCTCCAAGTGTGGCTGTCATTTTTTCAGGAAGTTCAAGTGACATTGTTCACCCAATTAAAAAGGCTGGGATGAAGGAAAACAGAGGGGAATAATGGTACTTTGACTTGAAGCTAGAGTCCCAGAGGTGCAAACTGTGTCCCTGCTAGTGGTGCAAGCCCAGTCAGATGGGATGGGAGCCTGGGCAAGGAGCTCTGGCAGCCCTGTCAGGGCTTTCAGTTGCTGTGAAAAGGGGTCCCAGAGGCTTTTGCCCCAGAAATCACAGTGTCAGGGTCACTTTGCATGGACACTACATCTCCCTGTCTGCTGGGGAACACAGAGTTGAGAGTCCTGGGTTAACAGGACCCTGCCCACAAAGCTTACAGCCCATGTGTTTGTGCAGCTACATGCAAGATATCTCCAAGGAATCCATAAAGCTCATCTCCTGAGCAAGAAAGGAGGAAAGGAAAGCAGGACTGACAGAAAATAGGGCTTTCCTGCAGCCCTCCTGTGAAATCCCTTGGAAGCACCAACAGGAATGTCACATCTCACCTACAGACCCCATCCATTTTCCCTGTGGGTGTGCTTCAGGCTGCAAGAGGCAGCTGGGTCCAGGAGCCCAGCCTGCAGTTATTCAGAGGGATATGGAGGACTCTGTCATATAATTATCTTCATAAACCCATCAAGCTTCATCTTAAAGCTGGCCAGGGCTCAGTTCCTTCTTTTCCTATAAGAAGTCTCTTCCCAGATCTTGGCTCCTCTGCTGGTTAGAAATAATGCAATTGCTTAAATTTATTCACAGTCAGTTCAAAGCCATTTGTTCTTCTGCCAATATTGTTCTTTAGCTCAAACAGTTCTCCTCTGTTGCACAGCGGGCAGCAAATTTCAGTGTCTAAAAATCCAATGTTTGGGACGCACAGGGATTAGACAGGGGCCAACTGCAGCAGATTGGGAGAGGACACAGACAGCCAGCTCTGGTTTGCTATACTGCTTCTGCCATTATCCCATCTTATTCTGCCTTGTACCTTGACTAAAGCTGACTTGGCTCTATTTCCTAAAAGCTGCTAAAGAAACAAGTTGTACCTGAAATTCTGTGGGAAATGTTAAGTAGTGCAATAAGAGACTATTTGAGCAGCTCATTGCTCTTTCAGGGGGAGTGCTGAGGAAATGTAGCATTATGTCTGAAGACCCACACTTTAAACAAAATAATATGGTTATTCATGAGAGACATCAGCTTTATTCCATTTCCATCTAAAC
Source organism: Muscicapa striata striata (assembly GCA_030060385.1). NCBI lineage: Eukaryota > Metazoa > Chordata > Aves > Passeriformes > Muscicapidae > Muscicapa > Muscicapa striata. Next base: position 578,086 of record JAREIS010000043.1, on the reverse strand, counting down.
TGAAGTAAAATGGTTTGTTTCCATGGCCTACCACGAGCTGGATGTAAGGCACCCAGAGGCATAGCCTGCCAAAATCCATCCCCTCCAATACTCACTCCCATTTACCCCTTTTCTAGTCATCTTATAGCTGAACCAGTAGCACTTGCACAGCATTTGTTTCCCTTCTCCTTCCCTGGGACCTGTAGGAAGCTTTTGAGAAATGGCTGGCACTCGATGTTTATCAATGTTTTTCCCTCACTATGTAGGAGAAAGTATGAGGGATATATTTCAAGATGAAGTGGGTTTCTATTTAACAGGACAAAATGAAAGCCAAGCCATAGATCAGCATATACGTCAAAAGAGAAAAGGGTTTGATTTATTTTAAATTATATCCAATGCTAGAAATCAAGATACTGATTTAGGAAAGTTCTCCAAGATGTGCTTAAAAAATGGAGCATATACTTCAGCTAGGGCAGCTAAAGGATATAATTGTTTTCTTCCTTTAAAAAGATAATGAAAAATATCTTTTGTTAAGACACATCTTTGGTGTTGCACTTAACACTTTGCCTACTATGTTATAGGAGCCAGTGGGGCATTTTAAACCTCTGGAAAAATATTCTGGAAATGTCGGGGACAATATAGAACTTTGTACATATTTTCTGGGCTGCACTAACATCAGGGTAGTAGGAGATAGGTTGTAGGGCTGCAACAAGCACAAGGAGCAGGGCTGAAACCCCAGTGTGTAGTCAGGTTTTTATTGCCTGATTTGACCCTGAAAGGTTGAGGAGAGCTTTGTGCCTTCTGAAGTGAGCAAACACTGGGGTCAAAGAAGAACTGTGCTCATTGTGTTAGTTTTTACAAGGTAAGGGGTTTTTCCCACAGGAAAAAGTTTGCCTGGGAGTTTTGCACTTTATCACTGCGCACGTCGCCTTTGTCAACCTGGGTATTTACTGCAGGCACAACCTTCACAAACTCTGTGCTGGGCCACCTCAGCTGGTGCTCCTGTTTGCCAGGTATGCAGGACTTTGGTGACAATCTCAAACTAAGGACAACAGCTACCAAGAGAGCACAGCAACTTTTAACCTGCTATTTGTAAACAAGCACAACAATAACCCTATGGGCAAAAGCTGTAATTTAAAGGAGGTATATTATAAACTGCATGTACCAACCCAGTTACATCTGCCATAGGAATAAATAGGATTTGATATAACTACATCAGGATAGGGAATTCACAGCAGATTATTCACCAACAGCAATGTTGTTTCAATTTACAGTGAGAAAATGACTGAAGTAAGAAATAATTCTTCTAGTTCTACATAGCACCCAAGCATGTCACAGAACAGCCCATATTCAGAGTACAGAGCAGATGAGAGCATCACTGTGCTCACTGACATACCTAGCACTACTTTTTGAGCATCATAAAACAAAGAGCTACAAAGCAAGATAAAAATTCGATACTTGCATCCTCCAAAGTGGATGCTCTCATGTTGTGGGGCTTGTGGCTGTCCCAGGCTTCACCATGGAGGTGAGTCAAGCACAGTGTTAGCACAGAGACAGGGCAGAGGCATTTCCCCAGCTGTCAGGGTCCTGCACTCCCTCCTGCCCAGCCCCAAGCACTTTGCTGGCCTCTTCCTCTAAATGTTTCCAAATGAAGCACCATCCAAGCCTTCACTGCAGGATGGCTTTTGCAGCAGGCAGCTTTGGAAGCCCTCTCTAAGACTCTGCTTCTTCAGACCTCCTCTCCCACTCCTTCCTCTACAACTGCTCTGATTTATAGGCCTAGCTTGGCCTCCTATGATTTAATGGGATAGATAAATTTTTTAAAATGTGATTTATTGTCCAAGAGTAGGTGTCACTCGATGCTCAAGCAAACAGTCCTCATGCAGCCAGAGATGGGGAAAGAAGCTTGCTTAGCTGGAACCATGCGTTAGTGCAGGAGCTCATTTAAAGGGAAGCAAGAAATCCATATTCCTACAGACATAATTACACCAGCAATTACAATCATTATCATAGCTGTGACTCAGGGGACCTCCCTGAGACCTGAGAACACAAGAATGGATTTTGGGCTCACGACTTTCTGTGTGGTCATGAGTGAGACTGGGCAACCTAGAAGCTCCAGGAATGCCCTTAAAATGTTTTGTAATGGAAGGACACTCAGATTTGTTCCATTTAACCTGTAGGCATTAGCTGGTATGGACACAGACAACTTTGCCACTGGATATCAATAAATAACCCAACCTTGCTGTGGTTTAACTGCTGCAGAAACTATCTTATAGTTTCTAGATATACCTAGACATATACCTAGACATATTTCTAGACACATACCTATGCCTAGGTCCACCAGTGGGCTGCTGCTACAAAATTTCCATGGTGTTGGGTAGCCAGAGCTTTGTCACCACAGGCTGTGTGAGGAGGTGTGCAATGGCACCAGCAGCTGAGCTCTGTGCCGTCCCCCTGCGCTTGTTTTAGCTGCCATAAATAAAAACATGAGCAGAACAGTGCCTCGGAAGTATTTACAGAATAATTTTCAATTGCTGACACCGCCAGGCTAAGCACTGAATGCTAAAGTTTATGATGTGTAATGCCTTGGGCTACCACGGCCCCAATTTGGACAAACCTGCCATTAACACCCGTGTGGCAGTTATTTTACTGGGGGTGACAGATTGTGAGGTAGGGAGAGTAATTCAGACTATTACCCAGGTGAAGGCATGAAAGCTCAGTGATATATGAAGACCACTTAAATTCATTGTATCTTGTACATCACATCTTTGATAGATTATAGCTGTGGCATTAAAATGGAAATGGTTTCTCTGAGGCCTGACAGGGGCTGGGGTGACCCATGACCTCCCTCTGAGGAATGTGACTGACCGAATTATCAGTTAAGAGAAAAATCTATGGGGAATAGACTCACAGTGATGGAGAATCCACCATGCATATATATATTTTTTTTAGCTTTTGCTTTGATTGAAAGCTGCGGTACTTGAGCATCCCCCCCCTCAACCTCCTCCTCTCCTTGTCTCTCTGCTCCCCCCCAGCCAATCCCAGACTCCTCCACTCCGATTTCAGATCAGCCAGGCCCCTGATATTGATTGAAAAATTGTTATTAGAGATAGTAGGTCTTCCTGCATGCTGCCTACTGATTTAATTTGGAAAACACTTAATTTTATGAAGCGGTAAATGATAGTGGCACGCTCTCTCGTGTTAGGGAGCAGCTGGCTCTTTAGCTGTGCGCCGTCACTACTCCCAGGTGTCCTCTTTGCAATCATGTGTTCCCTTCCCCTTTGCTTAACAAGTTATTTCAATTTCTAAACGAATGCTGAACAAGAGAAAGACAACATGCAAATTGAGATCCCAGCCGCCATTCACACATGAAAAAGTTCCCCTGGAATTCCCTCAACTCTGCCCGTCCCTCCCGCCCTCCCTCTGCATCTGTCAGGAAAAAACAGAGCCCTTGTTCTCATCAGATTGTTTTTACCAATGACCTGACACCACCATCTATAATTAATTACATCATTTACATTAGACTATTGACTAAACAAATACATAAATCATAGGCAGAGTCAATAGACGCAGACATATTTAATCATGTTCTAAATAATGATTACTGCTCCCATAATGCAATAATTATTTTCAGCAGCTGACTTGAATTAATCTTCTGTCAAAGTGCCATCTGAAAAAAGAGAGCAGACCACGACGAAGATGAAAGCGGCAGCCCTGGTGATGGAGAAGCTGTCGAGCACTTTGCCCTCACTCTCCCCGTGTCCCTGCCTGCCTCCCAGTTCCCATGAAGTCTGCAGGTGCTGCTTCCTGGAGGATGCTCAGCACTGCCCAGTCAGTGTTCTCACCTTCCACTCCAGCCCCTGGCCACAACAGCATGCCGAGCATTTCATGGGGCCAACACCGGCACGTGCTCTGCTCCCACAAGGCTCAAACGTCAGGCAAAAGGGGAGCTCCCATTTACTCCAGTGGGTGCCCAGAACTGTCCCTCCACACCTGAAGGGATCTAGGCCCTGCTCAGGTACCCCTGTACCCACCCTCTTTCTCTGCATACAGAGGAGCCTGGTTTGCAAGGTGCTGAACATGTCTGAAACCCAGGCGGACGCGACCCTGAATGGATACTGCTCTCCACAGAGGGTAATGCAATTAGGGTGAATTTAACTCTCATTTACTTAAAAGCATCTCAAAAGGCATTTCATTAATTTGCAAAACACACATCTGGTCTGTAGTGCTGATCTGCCTGGTGTGCTCTGACCATGGCGTGTTTTCAAAGGGCCTTGAGGATGGTGTTGTGCTCTCACTCTCATTCCCACAGCAGCCAAAAGCCTCCTCCCAGCAAATTCCCTATGAGCATCAGTGTGAAGAGTAGGAGGCCAGAGCCCAATCTCCCCACAGGATCCCATCCCCAGTGGTTAGCTTATGGTGCCATGATAATGGAAGCACACTGGAGAGAGGCTTAATCATGACAGGGGCTGCTACAGTGCTCAACAGGAATCATCAGAGAAAAAGGGATCCCTTGTGTTTAGGGTTGGGAATTCCCCAAGGAGGAATTGAGCCTGTCTTGACCACAATTCCCGCTCAAAAAGTTGTGGCATGACAGCTCTGAGAGCAGTAAGGAAAAGGATTTCTAGCTGGGAGAACTTTGGGTAATTCAGAGGGGGTCTTTATCTTGCAGCCAGCACAACAGTGGATTTGGGGAAGGTGAAAAAGCCTCTTAAAAGTTTCCTCCTCCAACTGCAAGGCCAGATCTAACAACCTTGTGGTCAATGAGTCATTTTGATAACATGTAACCTGATAAAGCAGGATTGCAGTACAGGTAACTGCAGCCAGTACAGTTGTTTTTTCTTATTGCTGTGCACTGGGATAAAAATGACTCTGTACCTCACACTGGACAAGAGACTAAGAGCTCTGGAAGAGACAAACTCTCCTGCCTCAAGCATTATTCAGCTTCCCCCAGAAAGAAGTTAGCATGTCTCTAAACTGCTGATTGCATAGCTTTTCCTGGTCTGCTACACCCACTAAGCTTCATCCAGCAAAGCCCTTCTGTTTCTGAGGGTGAAGGAATTGTAAAAGTGGACAAGAGATAATTTAACATATGGAACTTGTTAGGAATGTCAATTGCAAAATTAAAAAAAATAATTATTTTTCTAAAATTATAAAAAGAGGAGCAGAGAGGAGCTGACAGGGAAAGGAAAGGAAAGGAAAGGAAAGGAAAGGAAAGGAAAGGAAAGGAAAGGAAAGGAAAGGAAAGGAAAGGAAAGGAAAGGAAAGGAAAGGAAAGGAAAGGAAAGGAAAGGAAAGGAAAGGAAAGGAAAGGAAAGGAAAGGAAAGGAAAGGAAAGGAAAGGAAAGGAAAGGAAAGGAAAGGAAAGGAAAGGAAAGGAAAGGAAAGGAAAGGAAAGGAAAGGAAAGGAAAGGAAAGGAAAGGAAAGGAAACTTCTGTTTGGGAAATCAAAACCTGAGAGCTGAAGGTGTTTATAGCATAGACTATTCAGCAACACCATCATTATATATGTCTGGCTGACTCTTTCTATCAGTATACATTTGCCATAACACAAATCTAAACCAGCCCAAGAAGATTTAATGAATGGCATTTGGAAGTCTGCTTTGGTATTCATGGGACCTCCCAACACAGCACTTTGGAACGCTTTTCTAAAATAGAAGAATTGAGCAGACTACACTGAAATATTCATGAAGGATAATGAAAAAAACAGCTGTCAATGACAGTGTTATAAGTTGGTTAATATTGTATGATGAGTGTGTTATAACCATAAATAAACAATAAGTATAAAAGATAGTGAATATAAATAATCATTAATACAAATAATAAATAATAAAATATAAGCTCGAGTGGGTGATGGGATAGAATCAAGAGAGGCACCAACTGTGGAATGGTTTTCTCAAAAAGCTCTCAGAAACTGATATTATTATTCTTTGCTTTCAGATCCAGAACAACGCAGTATGCAGTGCTTCTTTCTCTTTCAACATGCACTAACAGCATTTCAACAATATGGTAGTGTAATTAAATAGCAATTTCTACTTTCTAGAGGGTATGAACCTTAAATGGGCACAAAAGGAAGGAATCAGAAGAATGTATTGCCAATAATGTTATTTTATTCCCTGGAACTGAAAGGAACTTTGTATGAGCCATGTAACTGCAGTTGGTTTAAATGCAACCTTCAGCCTCAGACTTTAATTACTGGGGGAAAACAGTAAAATAGTTGGTTGTACATGTGAAACATTAGATACATGGGGAGAGTGAGAAATCTTCCAAAGAGAAAACACACCAAAATATCAGCTCCACTATTGTAACCTGATGAGACTGATCTAACTCTCCCTGCCTAATCCCTTTCACTCCTAGTGTGCACAGAAATCAGCATCACCCTTGGGAAACCTTTTGGAGCTGTTCTCTCCTTAAACTGGTGCTTAGTCACTGGGCATCTTGACAAGCAACCTGCAGGACACTGGTGGAAGCTCACAAGAAGGTGGAGAGCTTGAAGGATTCCCTTATTCACCTCACTTTATAGGTGCCTGCACATAGGAAAATGTGAAATATTCTCATCACTCCTTGAATTCCCATTCACTCTTTGTTCATGTGATGCCTTCTGAATTTGTCTTATCTAAACAACCTGCTGTGTCCACCCAAAGGCCATACCTTAATAACTCCATCACTTGGCCAATCTTCTGGTCCCCCTACCAGCCTGAACACATTTGTGGACAGTAGATGGCTGTTGAGAGGCTGCAGAGCCAATTGAGACTTTCACAGGGAGATGCCTTGTCTAGAGTGGCTGCTTGAAGCCCATTAACCAGAGTCATGACTGAATTCAGATGACAATTGCCCACTCAGGAGTTATGGCACTCCTGTCCCTCCTCACTAGCAGTTTTTCCCATGCCAGCAGCAGGTGAAGCAGCCAGGACCCACACTGCTGCGTTAAAAAAATATTCTCTGCAGAACAGGAATCATAGTCACACCAATTTCAACCAGATTTTCAAGTTCTGCACATCTTTCTGGACACTTCCCTTCTTGCATCTCTATTTTGCTATGTCATGGTTAAAGTACTTGTGTCTGCTTTCCAGGTCTTGTGGAATGGTGTTTATTAGGGACCACTTCCCCTTGATTTGTTTGTCTTTATTACAACTAGATTTTAAAATAACTCCTCCATTGAGGTTTGGTTTTTCAAAGCCAAAAGACAAGTCATGGCCAAGCCCTTGTTTTTGGAGATAGTGGTCAAACCCTGGAGAAATCTCTTTGCCTTCCCATGGTCTGAATGTGATCCTGGGGTTGCAGGTGTAAACAGTAGCATGGATATGAGCTCATAACCCCCAAAATCTTTAATAAAGAAATAAGGCTCACTTATTACAGCCAGAGGTAAGTAGCCAAGTGATATGGTTATTTATAAACTTTTGATAAGTCTGTCATTTTTAGCTATGCTTAAAAGCAACCTTTTAAAATGATGTTTCAGGAGCACAGTCAACAGCAAGGCAAGCTGGTCTTTGGCTTGATTAGATTTTGCTCCCTTTACCTTGATGAAACGATGGCTTATTAGCATTCCAAAATGAGAGTGTGCTCTAAATGTAAGTGGATTTTAATACAATCTTTTGGAGGAAATGTCAAACTGTATTGGGTACATCTCCTCCCTGCCCCCACCCCTTCCCTGAAGAGTGGAGTTCAGCAAGGAACTGTGCCAAAATAATGAGTGAGGGACAGGAGGAATTTCAGAGCCAAGGTAAAAGATGAGAAATAAATCCTGCCAGCAATAATGTCACTGTGGTTCTGCCACCAGCAGCATAATTCAGTGCCTTTGCTTTGATTTTGCACCAGTGTTAACAAACAAGGCTTTGGCTCTCCACACTTGTCATAACTAAATTAGCACTTAACACCACAACACACCGAAAGCTGGAGGCTTTGCTGGTGTAAATTAGTACCAATTGGCTCAGTTAATTGTATCAGCTGGAAAAGTCATGCCAAGCAGTTTTACTCTGTTGTGCACCCTGTTTTATTTGCCATTACTAAAGCTGTGCACAGATGGGCCTTAGGAGGTTGAAGGGCCCTGAAAAATTTTTACCCAAGGTGAAAAAAACCCAACAAGCCCAAGCCTCAAACAGTCAAAGTATACCTGTTTAAATTAAATTAAATATTAACATCCCCTGCTTTAGAGTTACACCGTGAATGTAATATGTGCACTGTTAATGAACCGCAATTTATTTACACCTCAAACAAAGAGTATCCTCACTGCCCTAAAGTAGTTAAATTGCCCTCTTCCTAGTGAAATTTATTGCCATTTAAACATGCCAAAAGGCCATTCTGCTGGTCATTACAAAAATCTATCATTTCTGCAACTGCTGGTATCCTGTTCTGTGGTCAAATTCAATCTGAGAAGGGTCAACAGAATTTTTCCACCAAATGCTTCCCTCTTGCCTGTCATCAATTTACTTTTGTCAACAAAAAGGGCATTACTACCGAATGAAATAGAAGATCCTCTTAAGACCTCTGGCAAACAGCAAGAGCTTCTCTGATGTATCACATCTTTTCTGCTTGCAGATATGTGTGTGTGTGTGTGTGTGTGTGTGTGTGTGTTTGTGTGCCAGGACCAAAATACTGAATGCACGAGCAGGAATTCTTTAATTCATCAAAGCTCCTTTTGCTGCAACAAGCACTACCATTCCTAACCATTATGGATAGTTGTACAGTATTTTCAGATTTTTTCTATGAAAACAGTTTTAAGAATATGTTTTCCACTAGGAAATTATGACTGCATTAGTAACTCAGATTTTTTTCACGTGGCTCTTCTGCTTTTCTTCTACGCACACAGTCAGAGCGCACATCAGGACTTGTTTCACCTCACATCCAGATTTTGGTTAGGTTGTCTAAAAACCATAGGGAACAATCTAGTCAAAGATAATCAAATTACTATTACTAATAAAACCAGCACCGTGCCCTTACATTTTTGTTTTTTTTTTAATTTACAAGTGACAGGAAACACAAACTGAATTTAAGTCAATTAACTCGCTATTATTAATCAGCATCCTAATTAATCTAAGGACCCCAACACTGTACCCCATTCTTCTGGCACACTATTAAACACTTATTATTATGTCTAATCTTTGTCACAAAGAGCTGAGAGACTGACTTTTATTATACACATAAGACAGGGAGAAATGAAAGGCAAGGAAGAGAGCCAAGTGTGTAGCTTTGAGGTTTCCTTGTAATGGGAATACTGTGTTCCCTTGGTCTGCCAGCAGTTTGTCCCAAACCCTGCAGGGAATTGAGCCTGGAGGAGAAAGCAGGGAAATTATTTGAGTGCTGGCTGGAAAAAAGGAGTCTGAAAGTGTTTCTCAGTGCAAGTAATGGCTGGGCACATGATTACTAGACTAAGGGAAAGTATGAGTGGGTAATCAAAGCTGGAAAGAGCAAAGCCATGAAGCTCCTGATAGCACGGAATATCTAAAGCATTGCCAAAGCACTGGCTTCAAGCAGTGCTCTCAACAAGACATTTCAGGACACACTCCCATTTCTGAGGTTCTTCCTCAGCAGCAGGAATATTGCTGCCTGTTTAGGTGGATCCAGCTCATTTTCACTGTGTTTTCAGTTTGTCACATCTGTGACACGTGGATATGCATGTGGATAAATGGTAAAAGTTTATTCACACCACATTATCTCTCCTTGGTTCTTTTTCATGCAGACAAGGAGTTATTGATCTGGAGCGAGTTTTGGCCCTTTCTTCCCATTTTCCACCACTCTAGGGTGATCCTAGGAGAAATCCTGTGGGCATTGATCCCTTTCCAGTAGGAAATGGAAAGCTGATTTTATTTTCTATACAGAGCCATATATTTTGATGAACCACAGTACAGATTCAAAGATCTGCCTTTTTTTCTTCTTTTTCAGTGACTCAAGGAACTAAACTCACAGGTAGCAAAGAACATGGCTTCTGTTTCTCTCACAGCAAAATATGATTCCTATACTGCATCCTCTGTTTCCCACATAATTTCAGTGGCCAAGGGTTAGTAGATTTTACTTGGAAAAGCTCTAACTGATGTCATGTGTACATTTTCTGAAAGCCAGGCACTCAATGCAGCACTTAAACTTACTGAAAGAATTGGTAAGGGCAAGAGGCAGAGAAAGAAACAACAACAAAATAACACTCTTTAGCTAAGAGCTACCTGAATTTTGTCCAGTTTTCTTCTTCAGTTTGTTTTCCTGTATCTGAACACACAGTGATCAGACCGTCCTCCTCAGGAGTGCCAGCTGGATAATGGTGAGAATACTGGAGATTTGGAAAGCTTGTGTGTCTCAAAATTTTGTTTTTGTACAGGAAGCCAGAGTTCTCAGCAGGCACAATTCAATTAGAAAAAACAACCCAAAACAAACCCATGTTCTGAGCCAAAAATTCTCTCAGGCACTTTTGTTTGAGCTTTGAAGCAAGACCATCTCTCAAAGAGTCTCCAAAATCATCATGTCAAAGTTATACAAATGTTAACAATTTATTCCAAGAAAATGAAATCTGCTGAGGTGAGACTGGGAGGTGTTAAAACTTAATGAACATAAAAATACATAGCCTTGCTTAAACAGAACTGAATTTTCTTGAGCTGGCTACAGTCGTCAATGTTCTCTGTTCTGGTTTTTAATCACTTGCAAATTTTTGTATTATTTTTCCTGTGCTGGAAAGATGATGAGAGTTGTTTCCTTGTTTGAATACAATGCAGGTCAGGAGAACAGCCCGTGAAAGTTTACAGTAATTGCTTGTCTTGACTTTTCAGAAGAGTTGGCCAACACAGAGGAAAATAGGGGCAAGTGAGGTGCCTCTCTCTTCAAATGATAACAAATATCCCTCGTGTCTGTTCTCAGGGAAACATCCTGCATGTGGGCACAGGAGAGGGGGAATGAGAGTCGGGCATTCCAGCACAACTCATCTTCACCCCACTGTGACCCCTGCTCCTGGGAGCACAGGCTGCCCTTGTAACTCAGCTGGGGCTGGTGCTGCTGGTGAAAGGGCAGTGATCTCTTCAGGTGGCAAAATCAGATCTGTCACTGCTCACCTGGCAGAGTCAGGGTGGGTTTGTAGGTTTTCCTGGACAGTTTTGCTATTGAGAATGAGGAGTATAACTTGGTTCTGACTGCAAGTTTTGCTCAGCTTGCTCTGCTGCAGTGGTTTGCATTGCATCTGAATAACAAATTTTGCAAGTTGAATTAATGTGAAAGGCAGAAAATTAAAGTTATTATGAGAACTGAAGGCAAGCATAAAGAATTTTGTCTCTGTCAAATAGCAAGACCTCTTGCATGCTTGTCTGTGCTTCAAATGTGAGGCATGAGATGAATTTGGAAAAGGATTTTCATGACAGGACAAATTCTCAAGTAAGAGCACTTCATCCAAGAAGCAATTTGCCTCACCAGTAATTTTTCAGTATTTCCTTTGTCATTGTTGAAGGTGTTTGTGTCTGAAAGCAAGTTTTGTTTTTCACGCTGGCTGGATTTTGTTTGTGGTTTCCAGCTCAGGTGAGACCCTTATCTGTAGGCAGGTGGCATCATCCCTAAGCTGTAAAATGAACAGGGACCTCAGAAACTGATACTGAAACAGAGGCTACAGGGTCAGAGCAGGATGGAAAAATAGACTTTGTGGAAGGGAAAAAGCTTACACAAACAGGAATATATATGATAGCTGTGAGTGCAGTTAAAACCATACAGCCTTATCCAAAATTCATTGAAATCAGCTGAAATCCTCACACACTCAAGGGCTATGGGTCATGACGTGCACCAGTGAGTCTCATTTTGCAAATTTTTTGGTTAAATAGACCTTTCATTCTGTTTAATTTTATTTTGCTCCCAAGGAAGGTGGAGTGCAGAACAAGACAGCCAAGCACAGCTCCCAGGCATTGAAGCTGCAGGACAGACTCCCAGCTGGCAGAACGATCCCCAGCACTGGCATTTCTTGCTTATCAAAAGGAGCCAAGAGAAGGAAGTGAGATATTGTCAGTCACACAAATCATGACAGACTTTCAGTTTTAATCCACTGAATGTGTTCAGTGCTGCCAGATAACATAGTTCATTGACAATAGCTATTTTACACAACTCTGCTTGTTTCTCCATAAGCAGCAAAAAGTCATGGCTTGGCCACAACAAAATAAAGACAGACAGAATTCTGGTTTTATTCAATAAGATGATGAACTGTGTTTGTCTAATTAATATCAAGATGCCTGATTTGAAAAACAGAGTCAGATAAGCCTATCATAGTTTGCAAGAAAATATTTTAAATTATCCATCCATGATTAATAATTTAAAAGCATCAAACCAACCTATGCTAGCACATCAACTGGACAGGGTTAAACTCATCAAATATATCCTGGATCCAAGTGACTGACAAATACCACCACTCTTTATGAAAATCCCATGTTTCATGTTTTTTGTCACTGCTGTCTAGGCTGTGACAAACATCAGGCCTCAGGCAAAAAGGCACAAAACACTTAATGTCATCAAAACATGAATATGAGCTTTGCTTGGCATTTTTCCAGGAAAAGACCTGGCCTGACAGCTCATGGGCATCCAGAATTATTGCTTGCCTAAATGCTGAATAACATAAACCCTCACAAATCAAATCTCACTTTCCAAATACCCTAATAATTCACTGTATAGTGGCTTTCTTCTGATGACTGTACACTGAGCCAGAGAAGCCAGCAGTGCTGTTTGCTTGGTGTGAAACCATATCTGATACTGATTATATTAAATGTGTATTTTGTTTCTTAGGTGGATATCCAGCTGTTGTTAAGTTCTTTACTCATAGCAGACCTTGGAAACAGACAAGGAATGGCTTAAAGGGGCACTCAGAGAGTCAGTCTCCAAATAATTCTGATTATTATTTTCCTACCTCTTAACCGAGAGCTGAGAACTTTTGTATGATGCAGCAAGGCATTGCAGCTTGTTACAATGCAGCTTTTTACTGATGTCTTGTGATGCATTGTGTAACCATGGAGATCACATAAACCCAATGGATTACCACCAATTTATTAAAAAGACCATCCTACTCCTCTATAGTTTTCTCATTTGTGAAATTATGTAGGAAAAGTTTGTTCTGCTTATGATTCCTGAGGTTCCTCTCTACTTCCAATATGTCCTTGTTGGGAACTGCCTTGCAACTTGTAAGCTTCACTTACAGATGGAATGTCCATCTCTCCACAGGCTTGTTTATGGGCTGCATTGCCACAATGACAATAAGGAACTGAAGTGGTGCCCCATATACATAGGGAGAGGAGAAAAATGCAGGTCTTTTCCTCCCAAGTGGAAAGACAGTTTGTGAGTCAAACATGACGACAGGTTATATTTCATCATATCTAGCTATTACTAACTCAGAAATCATTCAAGACAGACTTGTACAAGGTATAAATCTCTTACTGCAGAAGCTTTTCTCCCTCCTCTCCCTCAAACTGGTATTTATTTTTTGCTTAGTGTTACTTGGCAAGCTTTTGTTGTAATTTACTCTCTCATTTCTCTAAAGCAATTATTGCCACTTTAAGTTATGTTTCTGAAGGAGGTTCTGGGACTGAATTCCTACCCAATAACTGGTATCTAGCAAAGGTGGGACAAACTGGTTTTCTGGAAACACTTCTCTCCCTCTGCTCTGATTAGAGGCAGCCTGAACAGCAAGGTAAGGGATACAGAGCAGAGAGGCTTTGAAGATGTTAAAGAGTAGCAAAAGAAAAAAAAAAGCAACAAACAAACCTTGTCTTTATTTTTCAAGTAAGTTGGTGACAAGATAGTTGATCAGATGGACTGCCTGCCCTGATCAAGTCTGACAATTCTACAGTTTTATCTTCCTGCAGAACAGAAAACTAGGCTGAACTGATACTGGCAGTCAAGACAGCCTCCTGAAACAGCCAAGGGAAACAAATCTCCAATTTGACAAACCAATAAATTATTGTTTAAAAAATCACACTAAAGTAATTTTTTTAAATAGACTACATTAATCTTTTTCAAGAGGTAATTAAGTCAATAATTTAAAATATTTTGCTTTTTTTTTGGCTCACAAGCAAGCCTTCCCATGCCAGGTGCAACTGCTTTTTGCCTGGCAGTGAGTTACAGCAGAAGGAACCTCCTCCCTCTCCACCAAGAAAGCCAATTTTTTCATGTTTGATAGGATTGCATCCTGAACTTCCTCCCTCTCTGCCTGTCACTGCACTTTACTTGCAGTTGATGTCTCCAAAAGGTTATTCCTTTTGCTCCTTGCTGGGCTGAAGGCATCTTGAGCCAGGTTGAGATCTACTGCAGATGAGTAGCCTTGCCCTATGCTCTTCAGAGAATTATATCTTCTTGCAGGTGATTCCTGTAGTCAACCATCTCAATTTCCCTATGCATAGCTCTGAATATCGAAAAAAATGAATGCATCAAGTGATACCTGTTGAATTTAAGTGGCAAAGATCCTACTGATAGGACTTGGTGGAAAGCTATAGTTGGCAAAAATATTTGAAACTGAATTCTGCTGTTCTGAACACAGTGGCCAAAAAACTTAAATTATACCCCCCACAAATTCCCCCTCCAGTAATGTTGGAACAACTCTCAATAAATTTGAAAGAGTTCATTCTTCAGCTCCAAGATCTTCCACAGGAAGGTGAACAGTAGAGCCCTGAAAGGGAACAGTGGTGAATGGGGTTGATTCTCTGAGCCAGTGGGGAGGGCTGCACCCTCCTGAAAAGCTGGACCTAAACACATGCAATCAGTTGGAATTCTTTCCTGTGGAACAGAGTGGGACCAGAGCCTATCAGCCAGCTCTCTGCTTGCAGCTGCACTGAGGCTGTTACCATTTTTTTTTCCTGTTACCTGGCAATAGATGTAGCTTATCTGAAAGTTTGTTTTAAACCACAAGGTATGCTGGCATTACATCTCACTGCTGCCACTGCTCTCCCTCCCATAGAGAGTTCCACTGTGGGCACTCCCTGCTCCATGGAAAGAGAGACTTGTTATGTTTTGCAGTTCATTAAATGCCCAGAAACACCGATGATTTGCATATGCAAACAAAAATTGGTTTTCAATATATGCTTCTATGTACTAATACTAGATAGGCCTTGTACTTGGAAACTAACAGAAACAAAACAGGATGCAGATCTCCTTATGGACAACATGATTTTGAAGAACAGTGTTTTGAGGTGAAAAAGATAACAGAAATAGAGACTGAGATTCACCCTTTGGTTTCTCGTGACTAAGGGGCAGGACTTGGCCATGCTGTCCTGGGAAGTTAGCAAGGGAAAAATAAACCAGATTAAAATTAGTTAACCAAAGTGAGTGTCAGACTGTCTGATAAAGCATCACCCTGCACAACAAAAATGATTGAACACTCATGAAACAACTCAAAAGTGTCCAGTTTCAGCTTTAAATTTTAAGGAGTCAGCTTGAGTTTGACATATTACAATGGCCAACAAGCTACAGCAGCTCAGAATTCACTTCTCCAGCAGGCTGGACCCCTGCCGTGTGGTGGCAACCTCTCCCTTTCCTTGTGGCTATCAGCAGCCTAATCACTTCAGTTAAATCCAGAATCACAGGCAGGTGAGAGCCCCAAATCACATGCAGATGGTGCTTCCCTTCTGCAACCAGAAGCAGCTGCTTTATGCCTCTGGGGAATGGATTATGGCCTTGGGAGGAGGGAGAAACACAAGCCCCAGAGCAGCTAGAGCTGCAGCACCCTGCTCTCTCTGCACAGCTACCTGTTGGCAGAAGCAGCAGCTTCCTGTTCCAGAGACAGCTCCTCTCTTGCTGCTGGGCTGAACACCAGTTTCTTGTTTCTCCATTGCTGTTCTTTCTAGGAACCCAACAATTTACTCTATCTCCTTATCAGTGCTAGATGCCAATACCTGTATTTTAATTAGGAGAACTTTATGAAGCAGACACACTCTGTTCAAAGCCCAAAAACACTTGTTTTGAAGACAAACTTACAAAACCTAGTCATTTTACAACACAAACCTAGTCCAAACTGTGGAAGCTTTCCAGAAGGTCTCTCACTGAAATTCTTGGCTAACAAAACTCCACAGGACATCACCTGCCACTTTTACAGCCCAGGATTTTTCTCCACACCACACTCATGCTAGCCAGCATGAGACCCTTCCCAAACATGCCAATGCCACCTTCAGTATCACCATATGGACAGAACAGTGCTGGTGAGCAATCACTACTTAATGAAATCAAACATTTCCACTTCTCCAGCAAGTTGGACTTTGTGCGTCACATCTTCAGGCATTCTTGTACTGTACACTTCCCACAGTAACTGTTGGGCAAATATTTCTATACTGACTGACAAGACCATCACAGCTTGTGGTTTATGCACAAATTACATATTAAACCTAAAGATCTGTAAATTAATACTTGCAGGTTGTGACCTATATTTTAATTAAGTGCAGCATATAATGCAATTATCCATCGATGTGTTTTTGAGTGTTTTATCTGGCATGACAAGGTCTCATTTTGTAGGTTAGTTTAGATACATTATTTGACAAGAGCAATAATTACAACAGTAGATAAGGTATACAACTAATCCACTTAGTTATGATTCCCTTCACATGTCATTCTGCATATATACAGGCAAAACTGGAAACCATTATACCCTCTAATAAAGGCCATATATTTATTTTCCCCAATAATGTTAATTTGGCTTTGCAAATGAATCTCTCAACACAGCAACATAATTTCCTGTACAATATCAGTGTCCTTTGAGATACCTCTTTTAGAAAACCACTGCTAACTGGAGTCATTGCAGAAAACCCAGAAGCAGTCTGTGTAATGCAAGAAGGTTGAGGTCACCAGCCCCATCCTTATCTGCAGGAGAAAGCTGTGTTACAGTTTCTGATTCCTAGTTTCTGCAAAATTATAAAGTGACTCCTGGCATTTAATACTTGTTTTACATTTTAATGTGGTTGATTCTACCACATTCAGACACTTCTAAAAACCAAAAGTGAGGATTCTTGCCCTAAATTTAAACTGCAGCTTGATTGCATCAAGTATGATTGTCCTGTTTCCAGCTGTCTTGGATGTGGCTGTCTCCAGGGTGTGGACCTGCTCCTCTTGAGCACAAGCAGCAGTCAGAGCAAGCACGTGTGAGCAGGCACATTGACATGACAACTCCACTGCATTTTAACAAAATCATCTTCCCTGCAGTGTTGCTGTCCTCAGGGCACTGCTGCAAGTGCATGACAGTGGTGAATGGAATGGTGAATATGTCACCCCAGTCCTCACATGGCTTCTGGATGAATGCCATTCAAAAGCAGCAGCATGGGAGGATGAAGTGGAAGGAAGGTGGGGTGATGGTGGCTACAAATACTGACCTATGCCTGCACCCCTCAGTTTAAACCCTGGCTGTGATCCTCCAAAGTGGGCATAAAACTGCACTTGGATTGCTAATAAATGTCATCCAAAATGCAATTGTCATCTCAGCATTTTGCTATGCAGATAGGGTTGTGCCTCCTGAGAAAAGCAGTGTGCTGCCCTCAAGAGAAAGCCCTGTTTATCACTTGGAGATGCAATAAAAATAACAAATGTCCAGAGTAAACCTAATTCACTGTGCTACTTAGTATTTGAAATACATAAATATGTCAAGCAAAAGACCTCTAATAGACCCTTTTATACTGGTAATAGTGTACATATAATTTTCCTCTCATTAGTAAAAAAACTACCTAGGGAACTATCGGCCCATCCTTCATCCATTTAATCTGCATTAGTTTACTTTTACCTTGTGTTTAATCTGCTTTCCCTCAAGGTATTTTGAATAAATCAATAGGAATACATGATTGTTTAATGATTTTTAGAAGAGCTCCCTTCGACCACAGCTGCATGATTTAGAATGACTAATTCCACTTTTTACAATTGATCCCGCTGCACACAGCCCATCCATTCCTGCCACGTCTGGCCAAAGGGACCAGGAGCTGCTCCACAGTGAGGGGGTTCTTAAAGGGGAAGAGGGAGGTCCCCAACAGCTTGTGGGGGAAAAAATGTAAGGCAACAATCTACTCAAACTAAATACTCTTCATTCTTGGCAACAGGTTCCAGCTCCCTAATGTGGCTCAGCACTACATCCTGATCATGACTCTCATACACCTGGGCTTTGGGTGCACCACTGCTCCTTTCTCTTCCAAGTGTCCAAGGGCAGCAGAGGATTTCACAGGATGCAAGGAGAAGGCCCAGTCTGGCAAGAGGGACTCCTGTCAGTGGGGTTTTGTTCTTGACTCTGAATTCACAAGCTTGCTGAAACTCAGTGTAACACCAGAGACTGCTTGCTTAACAACAGAGGCAAAACCCTCCTGATTTGACATGTAAACACCCAGTCACTTCTAGCTTTCATTTCTTCTTAACCTCAAAGTTGTTTTGACAGTGTGAATACACCAGTGTAGCAAAAATATCACTAAAAAGGAGTGTTGTGCCTCTTCATCCCATTTGCCATGAAGGAGGTGTGGTGTAGTGTGTATAAAACTAGGGCTGGGATCAAGGGGGTTTGTAGCCACTCACATTTATGCCATTGAGCTGATGCCTGACAGGGAATGTGCCCTCCTCAGCTCTATTTGTCATCTCATCTCCCAAAGGATCAGCTGCCTGATCCTTTATAAAAGGGACATAAATTTCCTCAAAAAATCCCAAACCTGTACTACATTTTAACAGAGCTCTGAGCCCAGCAGGGCCCTGGTGGCTGTTACTGCCTCTGGACACTCAACACAAACAGCAATAGGCACAGCACAACCATATTTTATTGTGATTGTGGAAAGGATAAACCAGCCAGCAAGTGCCCAGCCTGGTGTCCTGTGCCCTAGCCACTCTCCTCTCCCAAGAGTGGGCTGATACTCCTTTACTGAAGCTTTTCAGTGTGAGCCCTTTCCCAGCCCTGGCACCCTTGTTCAGTGGTGTGGCCAAACCTGCTTCCCAAACTTTCCCAGGCCTTGTGTGGTCCTCCCAATGGAGGCTGTCTTCTGCCAGCCCACCTTCTGCTGGGTCTTGTCCCATTGCCAGAAATATCTGAGTTTTGGGGGGGTGGTGGTTTGAGCTGTCAGCATAGGGCACAAAGGTCTGGGAACTGCAAGAGAATTATCAGCAGTATCCCTAACAAGCTTGACCTTTCAGACAGCTGAATTCACAGGACATAGATGTCCACAAAACATCTCCTCCCCCTGACCCTGTCTCTTTTAAAACATTGGTGGGTTCTGGATTACACTATACATAAAGTTCAGCATTCCTCTTAAGACTATATTCACCTTATTTCAATGGTGAAGCTGCATGATATATGAGCACACTGGCAAACAGACCAGCATTGTATCAACACTCAGAGCTGACACTGCTACAGCACTAAAGGGAAAAATACTGGTAGTTAGCTCAAGTAAGTCAGAAATCTTTGATTAGGACACTGAAAGTGATTGAGACAGGCTGTGTGAGAGTCCCTACAAAGTGCCAAGGTACAGAAAACATTACAGTTTATGGTGGGTAATCTATTGCTCTAGGGTTTATAAGCTGATTGCAGTCCAACAAATACTGTCAAGAAGGCTGGCAGCTGAGAACCAGGCTAGCACTTGTTATTTATTTTATTATCAGCTTAATCAGTACCCAAAGCAAGATGGTAAGGGCTTTGGGGAGATAGGGAATTCCCATGCAAGGATTGGAAGGTGGCATGCTGTGGACACTGGAAATCCCCAGGGACTCAGAAGTACCTACACTCTGCACTGAAAAACTTCCACACATCAGAGGAGCATCCCCAGGGTACAAGGAGGCAGAGAACAGAAGCCACAGCTGCTGCCACTGCTCACCCCCTTCAGCTTGTCTCCATGGGAAAAAGGCAGCTTGGGGTTTTAGGGAGAGAAAGTAGATGTTTGTGCCCACATGATAAGTCTCATAAGATGCTGAAAATATCCTTGATAGCATGGAGCTCTGTGTTTGATAACTGCTACCAAATAGTTATGGCAACTGACAGACATCTCCAAGCAGTCCCCTCTCAAGGGTTCCTGTACCCTCCCTGGAGTAGTGCAGCACCTTTAATGACTGCAGAGGGAAGAACTCTGTGGGACTGGAGCAGATGTTACTCAAGCCACCTGCAGACTCCCCCTCAGGCACCCTGACCTGGCATTCAGTCACCCACTCCAGTGGGCAGTGTCCCCCTGCCACAAGCCAGCTCTGAACTCTGCTGGGCAGACAGTGCAACAGGAGCAACTCAGTGTTTCTGCTCCAGATTCCCTGCCCACATGTCCAAGCCTCTGCCATGAGCCACAACACTGCCAGCAGCTCTTCCTGCCACCCAAGGCATCAGGCTGAGGTTTCTCATTTACCCCAGCACAGAGCAGTGATGTTCTAGATGAAAGGAGGCTTGAACCTGGCACCAGAAGGAATTCCAGCCAGCCCCTGTAGCTATAGGAGTCTATAGCTTTAAATGGACTCAGAACTCCATCAAGGGAACATACCAGCCACTTGGATTCTAAAACTTAATCTGATTAAATTCAATGTAAAATAAGCACCATGTAAATGATTTCCCTGCTTCCCTGGTATTTTCCACTACTGCATCATGAAACCATTTCTACATTGGCTGTTTCTGTGTTAAGACAAGAGTGCTTTAGAAGTTGTCTAATTTTATCTGCATTTTTTTTTAAATTAGCATAAAAGACATGCCAGTATTTGACTCTGAGGTCCAGCTTCCTTACTAAATATAAAAGCATCTAACTGGAGCAAGGAACACCCTTCTTCTGAACAGCAGGTTCTTCCAGGTAGTCCAATACACGCACAAAACTCACTTGGTCACCATCAGCTGTGAACTCTGAGCTCAGAATCCAACCTCACGGCCCTAGAGCTGGGAGCAGACCCTTGAAAACTCCCATCCAGACTGGGGTGCCCCAAAGGAAGCTGGTGAGCTCTTCCTCTTCAGGCATTTAAGTCAAACCTTACAAGTTAATCTGTCTGGTTTTTAGTGAAGCCAACTTATATCCCTGAGTTAGCAACATGTCAGAGGGGCCTTGGGTTTGTCTCCAGGACTGCAAATCCTTAGGCTGTGTATGCTGTTGCTAACACTACCAGCTCTCTGGAGCAGTGCTGGTCCTGGCTCTGTGTGTGGGCAGCACTGGTGCCATGAGGATTCAGGGGAATATTAATAACCACACAGAGCATGCCTGCATTCCCTCAGCAGGAGCTAAATGTGTTTGTGCTTGGATTGAAGCAACTGATGGAGCACTTGGATCTTGCACCTAAAGTCACCTCATGGCAAGCTTTAGGGAGTAAGTAAACTCCCCTTTCTGTGCTCACGTCCTCTATCACTGGTCGCTTTCTCTGCTCAAAGCCTTAAATAAGGCTGGTTTTAGAGGGTCAAATATCAGTCTTACAGGTCTGGAATTGCTACAGGAGTGCCAGGAAACAGAGGAACAAAAGCTGGCATGTTATTTGAATCTGTGAGCTGTGAAGCCACATCAGCACACTATGGGTTTTCTCCTTCATCTTCCTCTCTGCAGAATCCGAAAAAGGAAAAGTTAGTGTAGATCTATCTCTGTGGGCACTCTCTCAGTCACCATGAAGTGAAAAATCACCATTTTCCGTGGCTCACAAATCTTCAATAAGTAATTTCTAGACTTGCAAAGAAAAAAAAGAACAACCAAAACATGGCATGAATAAACAATTATTTCATAGTTGTTTTGAACTCAAAGGACGGAGGTCGTGTCTTGCCACCCTTCCCCCCAGGAACCACAGATAAACTTCTGTTCTCAGCAGTGACACAAAAGCAACTCTTCTGACCTTACAGCAGTACAAATGTAGTAACTACCAATCATGGGATCAAATACCATGAGATCCCCTCCACCTGTTGCAAAGAACAGAGAGGAAAGCAGCATGTTACACTGAATTACACCCTGAGGCAGCACTCCACAAAAGGCTGGTGTGTCATTGACACACAAAATAAGTTGCTGTGCTCCTGGGCTCTGTCTTTCCTGTACTGGGAACCATTAATCCCATTAATTGCATATAAAAAGTCTGGTAGCAATTCTACAAATGAGTAAACACAGAGATAAAAGTGTAATCGTACTAGTACAGCAAATTGGATTCAGGTCCTCATTGAACAATCCTGTTTCATTTCAGCAATTTTATTATCACTGTAACTGGAACAAATTACTTTATTAAACAGAAGGGGCTTTTGTAAAAGAATTTCTTCTTGTGGGCAATATCATGAAGCTCTGTAACACAAAACTAGCAATTACACTTGTCAGGGGATTTCTTTAAGCAATTCAGCTAATGGCTTGTGACAGGTAAGACTTGAAATGTTCATTCAGACCTTCCCTCTGCTATAAAGATGTATTTTGTCAGCACAAAAAAAAAAGCACTGTTATTGAAGCAAATGCTTTGGGCAGGGGTTTAAAATCCTGGAGAAGGCAAGAAGGTTCACTGTAGGCTGATGTGTGCAGGACAAGGGCAGAATAAAGTCTGCTGACAGTTACACAATGGCCAAGAGACACAGACACCTGGAGAAGTCAAGACTTACCCCACTGCTGGGGGAAGTAGGATAGAAAAGATTGCTTCCCTGCAGCATCAGTGTGAGCAGAAAGCCAAGAAGATCTCCAGCTCTACATGGAAGATGGAAGTACCACATGAATTTAAAAGGCATTTCCATTGAAGACAAGTCATCAGGCTCATTGCAGATGTAGTTGGATGACCTCTAAAAGACAATGTGGGTTGTTTTTTTGTTTTTTTGTTTTTTTTTAAATGCAGTTCTATATACTTGTGCATAAACAGTGGGGTTGAAAAACTGCTGCCCTACAAAACAGACTGTGACAAAGCACTGCAGGATCTGAGGAAGACAAGTATCCTATAAACAAAAGTATCAAAAAGCTGTCTAAACCAGTACTAAAAGCTTAAAGGAGTTTCAAAGACAGAGCCAAGTGCCCAAGCAACACTGAAATTCATAGGTCCACCTTTACCAAAGCTACTGCTTTTAAGCAATTAAGGCCAGAGTGTCTCAATTGTGTGATGGCCTTGATGGTATCAGCCAATAATCCTGCTGGTTGGTTTTGCTGAGATGTCAGGCATAATTTCCCTCTATTCTCCTTTTGGCTTTTCCTCCGTGCTTCTGGAAAACAGTCAGCCATGATTTGACTCTATAACTCTGCAGGATGGGTAAGAAACAGAAAATCACAGAAAACCAGCATAAATAAGTCACCAGAAATTAAAAAAAAAAAAAAAAAAAAACCACTCTTGGGCATCTTCCTGCCTCAAAAGTAACCCAAGAACACCAGGTGGGACCAGATGGCTGTTGGACAAGAGGGTGTGACTGTTTCAGACACTTCACCTTTGTTGTGCACCACTTGGAGTTTCTCTCTTGTCTATGTCATGAAGTGAGAAGTCCAGGAGAGTCAATATAAATCCTTACATTCTCATTCACTCTCATGTACACAGCTATTTGGAATAAATAGCTGGGGCTCCTGAGGACTGATGTTGGAGCTCAACTCAGAGGTCTGTGAACAGCTCCATTCAGCCCTGGTGTCCTCCATCTATTCTTAAGTCCTCTAATACCAAAGGCAAACTTTTTTTTTTTTTTGAGGTCACCTCATCCCCCACCTCACTCTCACACAGTTCTTCAAAAAGGGAGGCCTGCACTGGCCCTGTTTACTCAGAGCACAAACATATTCAAGGCAGCGATGTCAGATTAAAGGAAGAAAGGGGAGAGAAATCAAAGCCTCTAAACTGCACATAAAAGGCAATCGCTGGCAACCAATCTGTTGTACTTCCAACTCTTTGCACTTTATGAATAAAGGTCAAGCTGGTATTGGCACCCAAATGTTAATGTTCTTATAAGGGTTTAAGCTGCTTTAACAGCTGAATAAGTGAGAGTGATCCACAGGGCCACACCTAATCATGCCCTTAGAGCAGGGAAAGCCTCTGCTTCCCAGCGGGCTGTCCACAGGGGTGCAGGGAGACCTACAGGAGCAAACTGCTTTCCCATTGCCTAAAGAAGACCTGAGGTTAACTAGCTCCTCCCCTGTTGTTTTCCATCTGCTCTGCCTGCTGGTTGCTCTTTTCTCTCCCTTTACCTATTTTGTGCTTGTTGGTTTTCCTTCAGGCTCTGTAGCTGCAGCTTTCAGGGTGTGAACTGGCATACAGAAAAATCACCTTCAGATACTTCCTCTGACTTTCAAGGAGTCCATCTGCCTTTCTTGTTGCTTTAAAAATGATACACCTATTTTTAAACACTTTTTTTTTTTTTCCCTTTAAAGTTAACAAGGCACAACTGCCACTACCCATATCCACAGCAAAAGGTTTTGGGATAACTGCCAGCCAGACATGATTACCAGTGTTCTTTCAAAGTTGATGATGGTACAATCTCTCTGTTTAAAAGATGATTTTCAGGTTTGTCCTGGGTGCACTGGAAGTTCTCATCTCCCAAAAGCAGCATTAAATTCTCTCACCTAGCTCTCCAGGAGGCAGCAGAGGCCCAGCAACTTCATGTCCACATTTCCAAATGAGCAGCACACTAAAAAAGCTTCAGAGTAACTCAACACCAGCCCACCAGAATGAGACAGAGGCCTCACCCATCAAAGGAAAAGAGGTTTTACTGAAGAAAGAAAAAGTCAATATTCAGGATATGTTTTCATAAAGTCAGGACAAGTGCACTGCTAAATTAATTCATGTCTGGCATTTACAAACAGTAACTTGATCTTTCAGCTGGTGCCCTTGCCAAGTCAAGCAGTTTTTAAAAATTTAATTTTTGTAAAGGTGAATTTAGTGCTAATGAAATTGAAAGACCAGTAGCAATAGCTCGCACAAGGCACTGGCCTGCCAAGCTCTGCAGGAGCTTCTCATCTGCTGCTCACAGGGCATCTCCATCCTGAGGTCTGTGAAATCAGGTGCTCTGGTCCCAGGTCTCACTCCTTCTCTGGGACAGATGGCTGGGATTACTTTTGGGATGCTCAGTGAGAAAATCCCAGTCATTTCACAGGCTGCTTCAGGGCAGCTGCCCAGCACTGAGCAAAGCTGCACATTACACTGGCTGGAGTGGGGAAGGAATTACCAGAAGTGTTGTACTTCTGTGCTTGGTGCTTGACATCCAGAGCTCCTGGCATGTGCTGCTGCATCACTGCAATGCTCAAAGAGGGAGGGATCCGAGTCCACCAGCAACACCCCGGTCAACATCCAAACCCTAACTTTTGAACTGCTGAGTTCAATAGGGGTGCTGTCCTGCAGCTAAGGAGTACCTAAAGTCACAAAGGTGACCCATTTAGGGGCACCTAAAAAAGCACCATGAAAGCATGGATGGAAGTGCTGCTGTTCATGGAGAGCAAAAGGGCACCATTTGGGGTGCTGCTCTACTCCTCTTGTGCCAGGCTTATCCAACCCTATAGGTCCCAAACTGCTCTTTCCCAGTGAGCAGAGCCTCTCCCTCTGGCAAGCACACACCCTCACGGCAGGCACGTGAATTATTTTCTGTCAGGAGAGGATTAGGGGGCATTATTGGAGCCCAGCTGACTGGCCAGGCTCACGGTGAAAGCTCAGCTTTACGGGCGAGGCAGGACCTCCCTTAAATGGGGCTGTGCTCGGAGGCACCCCATGCACCACCGCACAGCTTTGATTTGTTTCTGAGGCATTAGCTTTCCATAAAAGCTGATGTTCCTGCTTTTTGGTTTGGTGGGGTTTTTTTTGTTTTTTTTTTTTTTTTTTAGCACATTTATAGTAAAGAAATCCTCAGTCTGGAGCACCCTCGTCTTCCTTGCCTCCTCCAGCCAAGTCTCAGCGCCACTTGTCTGTCGGACTTGTTTTCCACCTCATTAACTACAATTGCCTATCCAGCGAGGGGATTAAAAAACAAGCTCCAGCTCCTGGCTCCGGCAGGGACACAAAAAGGAGCGCTGTTTGCAGATTCCAGCTGCCTTTTCCCCCCCGACCTTGCAGAGGCAAGGAGCGCGATGGAAGGAGGGAGAGGAGGGGAGAGCAGCCGCGATTTGGAGCCCGAGAGAGAGCCGGGGGCACTCGTGTCCATTCGGCGGGGTCCAGAGAAACCCCCATCACACCACCCCCCGTGTTTAAGGGCCTGGTTTGTGCCCCCACCCCATCCCCAGCGCTTCCCAAGCTGTGCCGAAGGCACAGACCCCGCCCGGGGCTGCGGCAGGGACAGCTCCCAAGCGAGCTCCAGGGCCGGCATTTCCATTTTAAAGCCCCAAGTTGGTTAAACACCCACCAGCACCCCCTCCTCCCCCTCCGCCTACCCACCCCGGCGTTAAGAAATGCAAATGTGGCCAATCCTATTTTATGTTAAAAAGCGAAAAAACATTTCAATGTATTCTTGTCTTGTATGACTGGCTAAGAGCCTCTAAATCCCCACCATTTACCAAATTAAACTAATTGAAAGAGCTTCCAAAAGCCACATCTGTAGGCTGACGTCTGCCCCTGCCTTTCGCTTTAGGCTGGGGGAAACTGTTCTCCATCCCATTGATCCCTGAATAGTCACGCCTGTCAGGAAGCCACATCAACCATTATCATTCTAATTTTACTGCCTTTCTTGGTCCCTAATCTAATTTGCAATGATGCTTAAGCATTTCGCAAGGCCATAGCACTTTCTTCAGAATTTCAACAAGAGCATTAAACCCCCAATTTACATTAATGAAGTGCACATTTAATTAGGGGAGAGGGTAAATGGAGGGCTCTTCAAGAGCAGTTTGCGTGATATGATAGGCACTTGAAAAACGAAGATGTACCTGATAAAAGACTCTCGTGCAGCCTTCCTGCCTCGTTTCATTTCTCGGCTTCTCTCCCTGCCCCAGCCAGTCTCCCCTCCTGCCCCAAAATCCAAAGAACAGGGGCAAGGAGAGAGGGCAGCATCTCCTGGCCCAGAAAGTTGCCCGGGGTGCATCTCCCACAGACTGGAAGCTCTGCTCGCAGGGGTCAGCTGTGTTTCAGGCCCCATCCTGCACAAAACTTGCATGGAATCCATATCCAGCCAACCCTGTACTTTCACACATTCAAAGCCACACACTTGGACCCTCGAACTGGCTGGGAAGAGCTCTCTCTGCCTAAGGTTTTCCCTCCTCAAAGTCATCCAAACACAGGCACGGACCCAGAGCTCTGTTTCGGGGGGCAGAGGTTCTGGCTCACTGAAGGTTTCCTATCATTTAACAGAATCAGAATCTGCCTGTGTAAGCAAAACACTGCTCATCCAGGCACCATTCAGAAAAGGGATCAGAAAACTGGTTCCAGTGCTTAAACATCAATTCAGTGTGTGTATGTCTGCAATTTTCTGCTTCTACACTCATGTCCTGCTGTAGCTTTGAACGGCAGAGAACTCAAATCCCCTTTTGAGCTTTGTTCTTTGAAACCAAGGTAGGAATGAAGAAATGAGGAAAAGCAGCACCAGCCAGCACCTCTCAGCTGGGTCCATCTC
Organism: Muscicapa striata striata; assembly: GCA_030060385.1. Taxonomy (NCBI): domain Eukaryota; kingdom Metazoa; phylum Chordata; class Aves; order Passeriformes; family Muscicapidae; genus Muscicapa; species Muscicapa striata. The sequence goes on along the minus strand of JAREIS010000043.1, from coordinate 550,764 downwards.
TCCCAGGACTGCTGGTGTCCCCCCATCCATGCTGTCAGTGTTACTGCAGGCACAGGACTAGCAATGCAGAAACAGCCACCAAGAGAATGGGGTCTGGGAGCAGCCTCTATGCTGGCTGCAGGTCAGCAGGAATTAAATACCTACATAGCTTCTTAACTGAATGTATGAAACGATTTTATATCAGTGAGTTCTCTGTTCTGGGGACAGAGAAGGCTTATGTGAAGTTTTCTTCAAATTAAGTGCAGCTCTTTGAAAGCCTTATCAAGTCTGCAGAAGAGAAAGGCAGCAAAGACAATGTGTTTACAACTGGAAAAGACCATGTAAAATCTGTTATAGCAGATAAGACAGAATGTGTCACAAAATAATCCCTGAGTCTCGGACAAAAATATTGTCAAAGAACCAGCAGGAGGGAAAATGTAAGAGAGAACACACAGACAGATATATCGCTGCAAAAGTGGAGGAATCTGAGAAGTAAAATAAAGGAAGTGATTTGGAAATAAGTAAGTAGCTGACAGAGTGAGAGCAGAGTGATTTCTAGCAGCAGCCCAGCAGGAGACAAGCCTGAAGAAGGCGAGGATGAGGGCGAGGGTGAAGAGGTTAAGCAGCAGAGAATGAAGACATGAGAGAAACGCGAGAGCAATGCCTCACAATTACACAAAGATTGTTATGTCAGCTGAGATTCTTTGGGGAGCTACATTTTAGCAGCAATAGCAACATGAACAAATACATTAATGCTACACACTCCTGCCAAAAACTTTCCCATCAAATGATACACCCTCTCCCCGATGATTTTCTCTCCAGCATTGTGTCTGGACAGAGAAAGCTGCAATGCTTTTTCACTGTGGACCATCCCTTCGTGCAGGAGCTGCTCTGAAGCACAGGACAGCCCCAGCCCCAGGGTCTCTGGGAGAGCAGGGCCAGGAGGAGGAGGCATCTCTGCAGCACCCCAGAGTCCCTGGAGGGGATCCTGATCCACCCAGGTCCCATCTGCCTGGGTACAGCTCACATACTATGGCCTCTTTCACCCCCCTTCTCCCCAAACTCCTGGTCAGCAGCAGCTCTGGCTGCCACCCACAAATGCCATGAAGAGGGACACACCAGCCCAGGCAGAGATCTGCCTGACTTTCCCTGATGAGCGCCCAGGCCAGTTTTGCTATCTCATATTTCATTCACAAGCCAGAGTAGCACTTCTATGGAAGACACAGCACAGGGAAAGGTGGGAGGAATTTCTAGAAGCAGCAAAACTCAGCACTGCTGTGAGCCTGCAGCAAAGGGAGTGTGGGAACAAGCCAGCATCTGGCTTACACTGGCTGGGAAGATCTTAAATTTCCAGACTTGCATGACACAACTATCCCACCACTACAGACTTGAACACTTCCCCAGCAGAACAGGGTTTGTACTTTTCTGGTGTAACGTTTGTGAGAGTGGAGGAACTGGTTCTTGTTTCCAGGAGTTTATTATAAACACAGCTCTAGAGTGAGGGTCATTTGAGCTCTTCCCTGTTTTGTTGATGCTGGCATTGTTTCTGCTGCACTACTAATTCCAAAGGGCTCATACCAGGTAATAAGATAAAGCAAAAGTGCTTGGCTAAATTCTGATTCGTCTGCCCACGAAGCTGTTATACAAACTGGGGGACACGTGGAGTGGATGCAGTGGATGTGGATAAGCTGAATGAACCTGAGACCTGGTATTGCACTGACCATCTCTCTTAGAGTGGTTCTGTTTTTCTGTCTCCACTCATGAACCCTCTATGGCTAGTGGAAGGGAATTTCTAGATTTGGAGTGTCATGCTAAACAGCACTGCCAATGAACCCTCCTCAGTTACTCCATAAAAATGCCCCTGGAGCAGCAGAGCTGTGAGCAGCAGCAGCAGATGTCCTTGCCTCAGTCCCTCATTTCTCACAGCTGGGATGAAAAGCAGGACTAGACTCACTGCCATTGGATTCACCACCACTGCTACTCCATGACGTGGAGGCAGATTGCTGTCTGGGCAGTGAGGGTGAGCGTTTGGGGTCTGCCAGCAGATCTGGGTGGCATCAATTGCCCCTCCTGGCACCGTGCTGGCAACCTGAGCAGCCCTGGAAGAGCCATGAGGAGCAGCCAGTACTCAGCCCTGCCAAGGCCTTTGTTGCCTGTGTTCTTATTGCTTGCCATTGGAACTTTGCCTCATTGGGGACCCTGTGGGGGATTTTTGGCCCAGGAGTTGGCAGAGGGTTTTGCTTTACAAAGGACCATGCTATTGGGCCATGCCACCATCCATCTGTGCATGTAACGTGCTGCCTGTGGGTGAGGATGGAGATTTTTCAGTGCTGGAAAGCAAAGATACCAGAGTGGCTTCCTTTTTCCCTATTGCTTTGATTTTGTGGCACAGCAATTAGTTTCCCCCCCTCAAAACTGTGAATATAAGTTTCAACAGTGAGAAAAGCAGGGAGCTTTCCCCCCCTCTCTTTTTCCCCCCAAACAGTTTAGAGGTATTTTCTTTTTTCAATTCACAGCAGAGGAATTTGTCCTAATTTCCTTGTAAATAAAATGCTGGATTGAAAGCATGTTTATGTCTCTACTCACAAGTAGCACATGGGCAGCAGGATCACAGGGCTGATGTAATATGGAATCCCATTTCTAAACAGAAGAGTAGCATCCAGCAGAGTTGTTGAAGCCTAGATAAAAACAAACCATTAAGGTGGAATCAAGAAAGTTAACACAGAGCAAAAATACAAAAGCAATACTGAAAGCAATGAATTGCTTGTAAAAAGTCAGAATTTGGGAAACTATTCGCTGTTTAAACTTCACAATGTCTTTTAATCACTTGTTCAAGTAACATGTTAACAAACTGAAACTGCCCTTTTTTGATGGCCATGTGAATTAGATCACATTATAGACAGCAGCTGTGCTAATTCATCCATGCCAGCAGCCTGTCTGCTGAGATGATAGCAAGCTTCCTTCAAAACTCCTACAGCTGTGCTGGTTTTGCATAGGAACTTCTATTGAAGCCCCCAAAAAGGAAAAAAAAAAAAACCTACCAGAATACCATAGTCTTAAAAAAACCTACAGAAATCTCCATCAGATAACTTCAAACACATAATTCATGGTGCTGTTTTCCACAGTGTATTTGTGAAGCATCTGGATATTCCACTAACATAACAAACCCTTCCAGCATATCAGGAAGCTTTCTGAAGGCATAAGACTCTGTTTTGGTTTTAATTATTTTGTCTCAAAAATAATGTCCATTTTTATATCAGTTTAACCTTTTCTTTTGAACCAAAATATGCATTTTTACTAGAGGACCATGAAAAGAATACTTCAGTTGCCTTATCTTCCTTTTGGCAAACTTCTGGAAGGACTAAGTTATTCAAAATTATAAATTAAAAATTTTACTTGAAAAATAACTTTGCTTTCAAAGAAGCCCACACTTCATTGTCTATAGAACTGCAGGAACTGCTGACATCTGCTAGTGCTGTTGTAAAATTTGCAGATCTGAAATCCCTTCTAAAATTGTACCTTGTGACATAAATTTAACAAAATACAAAACAAATACAACCCCAAAATACAATTATTTCAGTAAGTTGACAGAGTTGTGTCATTGGCCTCCAGAACATGATGGCTTTCTGTATATTACTGTAAGGCTCCTTGGTCTGTGCACAGCACCAAAATCAAAGTGATCAATAAAATTGAAGGCTTATAGTCTTTGTAACACTGGGAATAATTCAAGCATTTCCCAATCAGGTGGTAAATGGAAAGTACACTGATAAAGTTTACTGCATTTCACTGAAACCCAAACCAGCTCTGTAAGTAATTCTAGCTTGGAGACTGGGGCTAAAACAGGGACAAAGGTCAGAGATTGGCATAGACCAAATAGCCCATCTTTTCAGCATCTTTTCAGTGTCTTAACACTGTATACTTGGGGGTGATGGTCAACAACTGAATTCCTGGGTTTTCAGTTACCTACAGATGATCCCCCTTTTCTCCCCACTGAACTTATGGCCTACAGAGTTCTCTGAGTTGCAGCTGGATTGGTTATTTAGAAAGAATGGATGAAGAGCTCCCTTGGAGGGCAGGTCAGCACTGTGCTGCCACCAGCAGCCTAGGCAGGACTATTACTCTGTCTGGTGTGCCATGACAGGCTCCTTGAGCTTGTTCTGCAGTCATTCATGGCACCTCTGCCTCAGGCAGGAGATCTGGATGACAAAGAGGCTCTTGGACCTCCAGCCCACCTTCTCCGTGGTTCCATGGTGGGTCATGTTATCGGACACATTTCACTGATCAAGAATAATAGTTTTGTCACATGGCCCTTTCCACTTCCACAAAGATGCCAGGTCAGCCACCTTTCAATGCCACCCAGCATGCAAAAATGTAGGCAACAAAAGGGAAGGCACAACAGTTTCAGTCTGGAGGTTTTCCAGGGTTTGCAACCTGCTTTGAAGCAGGGTTGGCTGTCCTGGGTATTGTCCCAAGGCAACAGCTCAAGAGAAAGCAAGTACTGGTGAGAGTAGATCCATCCCATCCACAGGAAACCTCAGCCTGGTTTAGGACAAGAGGTGTGAACAGGCTTCCCACTGCTCTTCTGCCATCTATCTATTTGCCCAGCTTTACAAGGAGAGCTCTCATAGGAATCAGTGCTAACAGGGTGTCAGTGAATATGGGGCCAGCAGCCCTGCATGGGCCCCCATGTGATCCTGCCTGTCACGGGATTGCCTGTGGAAGTGACACATGGATAATCACCAGAGGAGTATTCTACACACTCAGTCATAAATAATTAAGACTAAGCTGCCTTCTTCAGCCCTCTGAAAGAAGATAATGTCGTTTGGCTCAGGTCTGGGGAGTTTTCATTTCCCTTTGGAGTGGCTTCAAAAAGCCTTATAAATACATTGCAATGAAACAATCACCTGAGAACGACTCTAGCAAACAAACTGATTCCTACACCTGAGTCTCCCAGGCAGGGACTGTAATCAGGACAATAATCCCTGTGACAAAAAATTATATAGTAACAAATAGTAATTGCTTGCTGGGAAGGATAAGGAATGGGAGACAAAGGGAGGGGATGAATGAGTCAAATCCTTTAACTGCTCAGAGAGAGCAGTGGGAGGATCAGGGCAGAAGCAGAAAGCCATTTAGGATTCAGCTCTCCGGGGAGGCTGTAACGGGTTTGTTAGCAGAAGGCACGCTGCTGAAACCACACAAAACCTGGTGCACCTGCATTTGCACTGCACAATTGTCACTTGTGGCCACAGCCTCCTGACACGCTATTCCTAATCTTAGGAATGTCAGAAAAACATTTCTGGTGTATGCTGGCATTTCTGAGCACGCATCTGTTGCACGCTCTTCTGACGCTGAAACTCCCGTTACGTAACACAGATATTGATGAACGTTGTTCCACAGCATGACTGGGAAATGTAACCTTTTCAGATACACACATTTCACCATGCTGCAGCCAGCTGTGAAATCCTAGCAATCCCAGGATATTACCATTCCCATTTAAAATTGAATATCTGTGTAGATAGATAGCTGTTTTCCTTTCCCTCCTTCTTTCACATTCTTATATGCATATATTCAGCTTTCAACAAACATTTTTCCAACCTTCTCTTCACAGACAATCCTAGGTTATGGTTTGCACAGCTTTACATGCACTCTAGGCTGTAAAACATTCACCACACCTTCAGGTGCTTGTAAACCTTACGGTGAAAGGCAACACTAAATATTTTATTGAAGACAGCATATTTGATTTTTGCCAAAGTGCAGAACTTTATTCCTGCACAAGTGTTTGCCCTCACTAACAAATAAAAGACAGATGTGCCACATGAACCTGTAGGTTTATTGTAAGTCCACTAGTGCCACTCTGAAGAGCAAAGGAGAGGGTAAGAAATGTTTTTTATGTGAATTTACATGAATGCCTGAGAAGAAGAAAAGAAGTCTGATTTGCCTGCAGAGCTGGCAAATCCTTGAGCTTCACCTGATCATTTCTGCCTATTTTCTCCTGCTTCTGCTTTTTGTTTCTCTTGCCACTTTTTATTTTTTATGTTCTCTCTGCTTCACGTTTCAAGTCTTGTTTTGGTTGGGTGCTATGTGTGAAGGAGAGGCAGGCTAGTAACCGGACTGTGTATTTATCAATCACAAACTCTTTCACTGAACAAAACAACTGAAATATTAGAAGCAAATTAATGATAACATTCACTGTTAGATGTCAAAGCTAGGGCCATAATTATTATTTTGTTTACTGAAAACTTAAAAAGCAGGAAAGGACAGAGCGATTTGACCTACACTTAATGCAAGGGATCAAGCAGCAGAAATTTGAGTGCAGTACTCAATGAATTAGTGATTTTAGCTACACTGCAGCCCCTCCCTGACCCAGGCTTCCCATTTAAAATTTAGATACTGCTTAAAATATTTCCCAGAGGTAGGAGTTTTAATGTAGTCATGTCCTTTCAGGAGTTAAGAATACACTACCACCATGGGAATTTTTCCTTACTGTGTCAGTGGATGAAATTCAGCCTTGAGCTGCACCCATCAGACACACTCCCTCTTACTCATTCCTGCTTCCTCCTACTTACTCCACACATTGCCATGCATTTGGCCTGTTAGGAGTTCCTCCTTGACACTTTCACCTCTACTTCCCCTAAACCTGTGGTAAGTACAAATCTTCCTAGTCTGAATATTCTCCTGTGTGTATCTCATGTTGTCGTTGGTCTCTGCTAGCACAGCTCCTTTCTGAGGTTTCGTTTTCTCACAGCAAAGCTGAGTCTCATTCTGTGCTGTACAAATTCCAAATACTTAAAGCATGAGGATGAAAAGTACTTCTGTGTATTTTGAGGCTAAACTGCTGATTGCTACACAGTCCTTAAATATCACAGTGACAATGGAGAGTGCCCAAAAAAGAGGATACAGGCTGAAACCTGTGGAATATTTACTCTTGAGGAAAGATCCCAGGCATTAGCCAATTAGGAAAATGGCTTACCTTTCTCTCTTTCCAATTTCATTATTTCTCTCATTTAAACTTATTTAACACTGAGTTGTCCTTTCTGTATGATACTGCAATGCAGAAGGAAAAAAAAAAAAAAAAGAAGAAGAGATGGGTGTAAGCTGAATTTTCAGGCTTCTGCACTCTTTACCCCATTGGAAGATTTGTCTTGGTATGGGGATGAGCTGCCTCCTGGAGCACCTGCTTGTTAGCATCTACTAAACATTTCAGAGAGTTACTCCCTATGCAGGGAGCTCCAGGTAGCCTCACTACCTCTGGCCAAGGCAGGTGAGGTCTTAGCAGAGCAATGATCTAAATCAGACTCTTCCTGCAGCTTTTGTCAGAGGATAACAGCAATTATCATAATTAAAAAAAAAAAAACCAAACCAAAATCTATTTTAACACTTAAAAGGTATTACTTTTAGTCAGACACTTCATCAGCAACCAGGGAAATAATTCTTTTATTCCTTTCTCAAAATTGAACCCCCCTCAAACCATACACTGAACCTAGCTAAGTTGTTTTCTTTTGTCCTCACAGCCTTGGTCCTACAAGGAAAAAAATGTTCTGTAGTCTGATCAAGGAGGGTGTTCTAGTGAAAATCAAACTTGTGTGCTTTCTTCTGAAATAAAGAATTAAGAGATGTTTTTAAAATATTCACTAATGAGTGCCATAGCATGAGAGCCAGGGGAGAAAGAATTTAAAGGGTGCTGTCATTCGATGGCCTAAAAGTAAATTGTAATGCAGAAATCATTTGCTGTGAGGTTATTTCAAGTTTCCTGTTAGAAAACTTATTTTCATTTTATTTACAGAAAATCAGCACGACAGAGTCATGGAGCCTCTGTTACAAGAAGCCCCAAACTTTCTGGAAACACCCTCCAAACCAAACCCTTTATCTCCCTGTTCAGAAAACACTACTTGTTTCTAGGCTTCTAATTTTTTTTGGTTCTGTTTTAATAGCTAGGAGATCACAGCAGAGATCACAGACTTGGATTTCAACCCTTGGATGCATCTGGGGAGGAGAGGAGAAAAAAGACAGTGAACACAGAGGGGCCTGGCAGTTTGGGTGGTATTATTAAAAAAAAAAAAAAAAAAAAAAGTATTCAGGCAGAGTGTAGTGAGAATAGTGGTTTGAAAATACAGCCCTGAAGGAAGAGTCTCCAGAGAAACAATGAGAAAGGAATAAATAAAAAGAAAGTTATAAATTCATCTATTTGCTCTTCCCTGACCCTTGCTTTTACTCCTCTTCACAGCAACTACCCTGGGAAAGGCACAATGCTTTCTCCTGTCACAATATTGAGAAAAATTGAAATGGGGAAGAAAGACCACCAGATGCTTTATTGTCTTAGGCGTTTCCACATAATTAGCTGGGAATAAAGGTCCTCTGCATGGTTTCATTGCATTGAATGAACTTGGATATTGCTACACAGTAGTGTGTTTTATGATTCATGCTCTGTTATCCAGCAGCTTTTTGAAAACTGCCAGCTACTTTATCACTGACGGCCAAGCCTGGGCCTACAACTTAAAATGCAGCAATGCAAAGTTAACTGTGCATGACAGATGTCCATGAAATTGTTTAACACACGCACGCATGCACACACCACACACGCGCTCGCACACACACACTCTCACAAAGCTGCCCTTGCCTTCCTCTCTTCCCACTGCCTCTCTCACTGAGTGCCCAAGCTCAGTTTTAAATGTAAATAAAAGCTGGGCACTTCTGGAGATGGGATTGTGAGTGCATGCTGAGGGCCATGGGTTGCTGCAGGAATTGTAGGCTCTAGCAGGAAACTTTCCAGAGGGGCTGTGAGAATCCTGAAGGCAGCTCCTGAGTGCACTGAGAGGGGGACAGGTCCCCTCCTCTTCCTCTCCTCTCCCACACACCTCCTGCTTGCACCTCTCTGCAGGTCAGAAGCTCGTGTGTGAGGATCCCAAGATACTGAAGTTCTCAGCAGTGCCAGGGTTTTATCTCAGAAGCAGCAGCTCCAGAGGAGACAGAGAACATAACCTTTGTGCCTTTGCACCTGGTACCTAACTGCTCATTGTCTTCCCTGACAGAGGATTAGCATCACAGGGTCTACAAAACCCTCCTATGAGGCATTCCTCCTTTGAAGAGAGCTTGGGGTGCCCTGGTTGGATTTATTGTGTGTTTGGATGGTACAGACTGGGTCAAAAGCAGCAGACTCTCAGAGGGGAGCTGAGCTGTGGGCACACAGAGAGGAGCTCACACCAGCTCTGTGCAGAGCTGCCTGGAGCCTGGCACCCGCTCCTGGGAAGCATGGGCCTGTCCCTGCTCCCCAACCCACTTGTCAAGCACCGTGGCATAAAGAGAGAGGGGGGTGAGCATATCCCTCTCCTTTCTCTGCCTTCCATGAACAGCTCTATTGATTGCCATCGGGTTATTAGCATGGGAAGGTGGTACCCAGTGTGAATGCAAGTGACAGCAGCGAGCCAAAAGAAAGGAAATGGGGAATCAGTTCCCCTTTAGAAGGAGAGCTGAGAAGTCCCCTGACCCTGCTTGGACTCACTTTGTATTCTGGAAGGGATGAGCCCTTTCCCCAAGGTTTACTGGGTGCCCTGACAGGCAGGAAATAAACATGAAAAACCTTCCCAGTGCTCGGCAAATGGAGGCTGAGTGTGCACAGGAGAACATCAGATGAGTTTGTCACATCACAAAAAACACCCACAACAAATGAACATGCAAAAAGATAAATCAAAACCAAGAACAAAGCAGAGAGGTTTTCACTGTCCATTTACTTATGCCCAAACAAACACGAAATTCACTTTTGTTTAACTTCAAGGTATTTTGCAAGGAAAGAAATAATTCTGCCATGGGGAATACTGGGCCAAATTCTCTGCCATCATGCAAGCATACTTTTGATTTCACAATGGTGCCTTATCTTCTTCTGCTTAGCAATTTGAGCTTGTGCCCCTGTCTTGTGGACAGTAAAAGCATCATAAGGCTCAGTCTTCAGTAAACAACATCCAAGTCCAGACTGAAGAGGATGGTCATAATTTTCAGCAGACTTTGGTGCAACTTCCAGAAGGGCTTTCGGAATGGGAAGCAAGAGGCCAGAGTGACTCGTGTCACTGAAGCAATTTTCCCATGAGATTTCTTTTTAAAGGGTATTTTTTCCCCTCTGACACCCACTAACAACTCAGCCTCATTTTCAATTGCCTGAGTAACCAGTTCTGTGATTCATGCTCAGATCTTATTAAATCTTATCTGATATAAGGCAGCCAAGATCCTCTCGAAATATCAAGAAAATTATCTGCTTTTGATCTTTACTAGGGGTGAAAAAAAACCAGCCACAGCTCAAAAGTTTCCGCTCCTTGGGCAGAGCATAAAGCAGCTCAGCAGGATGGCAATTCCACAGGGTGGGATGCTGTGTGTGTCTGCATGTCTGCATGCCTGCCTGCGTGTGTGTGTGTGTGTGTGCCTGCGTGGGGCCCGTGGGTGGCCTGCTCAACATTTCGGTGGATGTTTCATTCCCACCCCTTTTACTACGACCCTGGTCAGGCCACTTTTATGCCAGTGACAGCTTCATGAAGCACAAAACATGGAGCAATACATGGCATGAAATTGGCAACAAAGCCGAGCAAAAGAAGGAACAATTCTCTGGCAGGATGTGATCACAATATGGCTGATTGGATCTGGAAGCAGATGCCAGCAGCGGGTATTGTCCCGGTGACTGAAAAGACATGACCCCCGAGGTACAGAAGACAACGAGGCCCTCCTTATGAACCACAGGGGGAGGGGAGAAGAGGTGAAACCAATGAATAAATCAGGCGATGGAAACAGGGGAGAAAAGAAAATGCTAAAGAGGACTTTTATGGGGGACAGGGGCAGCTCAATATGCAAGAGCGTTGCCTCCCCAGCTAGCTGAACACTTGCTCAGACAATGGCTTTTTAACAGATGGGAGCCCTGCTGAAAGGGGCCAAGTTTTGTGCAGTTGAGAATCCCTGTTTGTTTAGTCTGCTGCTGCCCAGGCAGGTGTCTGCAGAGAGGCAATCCAGCAGGTTAAGTGTCTCAGGGGCGGTTTAAGACAGGCAAGCCTGTGTATCAACCAGGACTGGTTTTATTGGCAGGGGACTGATCTTGTTAGACTTGTTTGTGAAGCTCTCAGGGAGGAGAGGAAAACAGAGATTTTTTTTCCCTTCCTTCCAAAGACAGATTTTCCCGGTCTGGGCAATCAGGCCCCTGTAATAAACCCTGCCAGTAAGGCAGCTCCATGTCACAGGTACCGACAGGGCACAAAACATTGCAAGGGAACACACAGCGTTGCAACAGAGCACATTACACTGCCACTAGCAATGTCACAGCTCCGAGTTCCTACACACACTCCTCCTTTTTCTCCTTTCCTACTAAGCATTTGATAACCCAGTTGTTTACACTACAGTTTTCTGGATGGGCAGCTTCATCTATTTCGGCATTTACTGCAGATCATTGAAATTCGACTCACACGGCTCCTGACCTCAGCAATGTGCAATTCTCCCCTGCAGTAAGAGAGATGCAGCCATTCTCCTCTGCTAACCATGACACCCAGCTAACAGGACTGGAGAGCTTGAATTGTCTTCAGTCACATAAGCACACAGACAGTAAATGCCACATACAGGGTTGGGACGCCCCGACATACAAGTGTGGGAGGGGTGTGCTGGACCAGGCCAGAGCAGGTGAATGCCTCAGTCACTCCCAAGACACTCAGCAATGCCTGACACAATTTTCTTGCGTCACCCTGTCCAAAATAGCAAACTTACAACAATGTCGATCATGTAAAGGATGCAGAGGATGAGGAGAAGGGAAGGAAAATACACAGAGCATCATGTCTGAATGGCAACAGGAGTGCCACCTTCCCTTGTGCTGGATCACAACAGCCATAATAGTCCTGCATCTCAAACAACTGAAGGATGAAGGTACACCCACATTTCCATATTCCTACATGTGCTATTGACTTGCTAGGTGACTTCAGACAAGGGATATCACTTCTCTGTGCTCCCATTCCCCTCTTGCCCTCTACATCCTTTCTCTGCTTAAAATGGAGCAGCTGTCAGAATTAGATTCCTAACAAGACTTCCACCCCAACTCAACTATTTCTAGTTACTCTTCCTTTCAGGAGTGTGAGACAGTAACATTTCCTATGCTTTTTCACCTTGCTATGTGCTTTGGAACTTTCCTGTAATCATGATTCCTAGTGAGAAAAAAAACCCCATTGCTCTAATTTTACATAACCAGCCCTCCAGAGCATACACAGGGATCATTACTTTTGGGAATACTAAATGTGACTAAATCAGCTCCTTTCTGCTCTAGGTCCCCCTTAAAATCTCTCCTCCACCTCCAGATCAATTTTGAAAACAAGAGAGGTGAAAGCTTGTTTCCTATATATACACTAGGTTGCCACAGGGCTACTGAGCCCACCCACAAGAGATCTGCAAAAAAGTGTGAAAGCAGTACTCACCATAGTGAAAGATTCCTTTCCCCATTTAAAAAAAATAATCTATCTGGATTGGGTTAAAGAGCACAAAATATTAACACCCACATGCAATTGCATGTGCAGTTGCACCTTTGGTATCTATTCTCTGGCATAAAAAAATGTGGGTCTTGAACTATCAACCTAGACACAAAGGTTTTTTTAGTCACTTTCCCGCTTGCAAAGCCTCTTATTTTAATATTTTTGATACAAAGTTAAATGTTTTCCTTCAAAGTGCCTAAGGACAATGCTAATGTTCTTTCTGAATTTGCCTCTTCCCATTTAGTTATCTTGGTGCTATTCATTTTTAAAGGCTTAAAGTAGAGTTTATGCAGCATTAGTATTCATAGGCACATGCTAATTTACTCTTATGTTCGGATACGCAAGTGGTTTTTTTCAGATGAAACAGAGGGGATTAGATCTAGATCACTTGCTCTGAAGAAAAGTTGTACTATGCCTCAACTTTCTATTCTTTTCAACGTGGTATCAATTACTAAAACTAGATTTCTTGTTCCTAAAACAGAAATAAAAATATCTGCTGCAGCCTCGTAAAAGGAAAAAAAAAATTTAAAAAGTGTATTCCAGAATGAGAAAGTCACAAAGTCTCCAAGCCCTCCCTTTTTCCTCCTCCCTTCTCCACAGGGAGGAGGGATTATCAGCACTGATCCCTAATGTCACTCTGACCACCAGGATGCTAGAGCCAAGGGCTGTGCTTGGACTGCCCAATGTCAGTGGTGGCAGCTGGGAGGAAGGCAGAGCTTTGGGTCTGATCCAGCACCTGGGAGGAAGGCAGAGCTTTGGGTCTGTCCTGCCAGCACCTGGGATGAAGGCAGAGCTTTGGGTCTGCCCCATCCAGCACCTGGGAGGAAGGCAGAGATTTGGGTCTGATCCAGCACTTGGGGGTCACCCTTGGGAAGGTCAGCGTGTTCCTTCCCTTGGTGTCATGGCCATAGAAATTTGCTTCAACCCACAAATGTGTTTGAAGGAGAAACTCACAACAAAAGCTCTTTCCAAGTGTTCCAAAGGGTGTGGTTGGAGAGGGAAAACACTGCTTTTTTGATTCTGTTTTCACTTTATAACTCAGCTTTTCAACTTTACTATTGTTAAGTATATTAGAGTTTGAAAGCAAACCCCAAATTTCACCACTTTTCCCTATGTTTTCTGTTTGGAAACAAGAGAATTACCTCACCAAAATCCATTTATGTCATGAATTTGATTTGGAATATGTAATCCTCCATGAGGTAATAATGCAGTTAGGGGGACATGAGTGGATGCCCCATTCCCCTCTGGAGCAGATATGAGGTATCACAGAGCCAGCCCTCCCATAGACCCCACTGCACCCCACAGGGCCTGCCTGTGGCCCCACACAGTCATGAAGAGCATAAAGTCACTCCTGGGCCTCTTTTGGGTTTTCATTTTTCCCCCTTGCCATCCAACAGCAGCAGGAGGGGCAGGCAGCTCAGCAAGGTCTTCTCCAGACCCCTCTGCAGGAATGGCTGGGGAGGAAAAGGTTTAATTCCAGGCACACTCTTTTCCCCAATCACAGGTATTTGCTATTAAGGCACATTGGGTGTTTTTCACCCCTTAGGAAGAAGGAGGAGATGAAATGATGTGGAGAATTCACTGTGGGATAAAAGCAAGGAGGTCAGCTGAGTATCTGTAGCTGCTCAATGGAAATGTGTAAATATAAACCACTTCTGTGTTTATGAGAGTATATCAAGGCATTTGGTGATGCTCATTACCTGACACTGTATCTCAGGTCCATATGACTTGTAATGGTTATTTTATATTTTGCCCTGTGCCCCTAATTTGCATGACTAGAAGACACACAAGAGCACAAAAAGCTTGTCTAGAAAGTAGTTCTGGACTAACTAAGTCAACCAAAGAACTGTGGCATCTTCACTGAAGCTGAAGGATGACTATCTGGCCAGACCACCACGACCTGGGCCAATTAGACATTGTGTTTATACAGGTGATTGCATCAAACAGTGAGAGGACACAGTTCTGGGCATGGGAATGCAGTTGTCTGCCCCAACAAACAGAACTGACTTTCTCTGACACTATTTTGGCCCATGCCAGCCAGCATCACCTTAAAAAATGCCCAGGTGCAATTCCAGAGGAGGCACACCCATATCTGGATTGCTTGTAAGCAATGTGTGTGCTTCACATTGCCCTAGAAATGAAGAGGATTTATGATCCAAGCTGCAAGCTGCTCCTCACCACTGGCCTCTGTGCCCAGGAACACTCTGGAACATGTTTAATTGTGTAGTTTGTGTAACCCAAAGGTCCTCTTTCCACTGAGATGTGGAAATTACAGCTTTTGCTTGACATCAAAATTTAAGGACATTGCACTGCTTGTTTTATATCAGGTTGCAATACAATTTATTACATAACACACACTAAAGTAGAGGCTTTCAAAGTCTGTCATTCCCAAGAGAAGAAATTTTGGGTTTAAAGTTGCACAAACAAGTTCTGGTACAACTTTTAACCATCACCCCTACCTGAGCCCTTCACAAGCATTGATGTGAAGTCCTTGTGTAAAGCAGGATTTTTAATGCACTCATGCCTGGAAATCAGGCACTGGGAGATTCAAGTGAATAACTCTCACCTTTCCATTTTTTTAATCAATTTGAAATATTTCTGCTTGGCTTTTTTAGGTATAAAAACCATCCAGTTTTAGCCCTGTATATATTCAGAGTACAGTTCCCAGTTAACTTCAACTATTGAACTTATTGTAGAGCAACTCTATCAGAGGCATTACAGCCCACCTCATACCTCAATTCTCCTTTTCCTCTTCTATTTTTCCCTCCTCCTTTTCTTTTTTCCCTTTAATATCCCTTTTCTTCTTCTACTTGTTTCTGTCTCCTGCTTCCCTTGTCCCTTCTTCACACAGGTCACAGGGTGCTGAAGGCACCAAACACATAGGATTGCATCAGATTGCTATGTCCAGATGGAAAAAGGAAAAAAACAGAAAGCTTTGCTCACATTTAGTCTTGGACTCAAGCCCAGGAAGGATAGTCAACACAAAAAAATTCTGATTTTCTATTAACTCTGAAAAAGATATATTTTTACTTATGTTTCTCTTAGAAATGTACAATCTCCTTAGGTTGAAACTCCGTGTCATGTTCAGGCTTCTAACACAAAAAAGCTGCTTTAGGGCAGGCAGGTGCAGAGAAAAAGCTGGTCCTGTAAGCATTCCCAATGGCCCTGTTCCTTCCAGGATTTCTCTCCAACAGCTGGGATTTGGCTGTAGCCAATGAAACCCATTTTTGGGAACAGAAATTGCTGTTCTTGTTTAGGTAAAAGAGACCCTGAGTGGTGTAAAATAAAGCATACATAAAGTTAAAATATCTATGGGGAAAAAAAAAAAAAAAAGAAAAATTGCCCTTTAATTTAACTAGAGCTGCAGTACTGCCCATATTTTACTGTGAGTTACATGAAATACTCTGGTTTATGAAATATTCTAGCAGTGGCTGAACTGCACAAATGTCTAAGGTTTTCTGTGGAAGCAGAAAACAGAGCATCTCAGTTTTCCATGCAGCACAGAGAAGCTTGAAATCACCACCCCTAGGCAGGGGAACAGCTTTCAAAACAAGAGGCATTTTCTCCACTTCCCAATTTGTGATTTCTGAAAGGCTTGCCCTTTCTAAACCAGCTTTGCTGTCTGCTTGTGCAAGTCTGGAAGCTGCAGATCTGAGCAGGGAACCCTTGTAATGTCACTTTATATATGAGTGGTGAGAATATTTCTGTTCATGAACCTGTCCACAAGAACTTAAGCCCCTCAGAAATTGGTGTGGCACATCCCATGGACACAGTAATCCTGCCCAGCTGACCTCCTCTGGGCTGGGAAAGCTCATCCCCATAGGTATCCAGGGCTCAGCTGACTGATGTGGAAGCACAGAATGGACCAAACATGCTGTCCCCTACTTAAACTGCTTTAATTGGACCTGAGTGCTTGATGGACTGAGGCTTCCAGCTCTGCTTGTTTAGCAAGAAAAGCTCACTTAATTTCTTATTGTGGCACACAAGATTTAGTGCAGATCCTTTAATTTAAATGTCAGAATGTGAGCAGTAATTTATTTCCATAAAACAAACCGCAATAAAGTCAAATATATTAAGCTCTGGCTGTGAGAGCTCAGATTGTACAATTTATAATTGTACAAAACACAAACAGCAAAAAACTACCCACCAGAAGATGAGTTATTATCACTCACTTAAGCTCTGGGTTCAGGGCTGGTGAAAGCAGTTACAAGAAAACAATGCAGAAAAAAAAAAAAGAAGTCATAACATTTAGGACTCTGAAAGACCCTCAGTGACAGTCAAACATGGGGAACAGGAAAAGCTGATGTCTCCCTACACCTGCTGACCTTCCCAAGTGCTCCTCTGCTGCTCCTCCAACCATTCTGAGGCTTACTCTGACCTCTCACTTTCATACTGGTTACAGTCTGCCAGTATTCCTTTTTGCATTACACCCCTAAAATCACACTCACTGACAAACAGTAAGGAACACAAAGGAATAAAATGTTGTATTTTTTTCCAGCTACATTTTTTCAGCAGCCAGCACCTGGGATAACCAAATAAGGTCTTCATTAAGACCTTATCTGACACCAGTGCTAACATCACAAACACAGGTCTGTCATAGGAATTCAGATGATGATTGCTTGAGTCAAACCAGAATGACTCAATAAACTTAACCTCTGAAAATACATTTCTGAAAGGAGCAGAAGTATTTCAGCTGGTACCTGCACCAGAACTTCTCTGAGAATTTGAGCTCTGACCTTCATTCTGTCAAACTAAGATATCCATAAAGTGACCATCAAGTAATGAGGAATATCTAAGTCATCCTGGAAAAACCTACTACTTGCAGGAAATATATAAACAAAGAGTTGAGTAAAAATGTACAGTATGTAAAATAGCCTTGTTATTGGTATTTAGGTGATAGAAGAGAGGCAGAACTGCCAGAAATGCCATTCAGAAATTCTGGTTTATACCACAACTTCAACTATGACAAAAGCCCCTGAAGTAGAGCTACAGAAACAGAAGTCTGGTGGCTGCAAACCTGCCAAGCCTCCCCACTTACACTACTGACCCTCCTGGTACATGAGGGAGAGGCTAAGGATGTATTTCTGCATCTTTTCTGGAGAGCAAGAGTCACCTGAAAAGTGGCTGAGGGTACACTCAATCTCCTCATCCAGATTATTGATAAAGATATTAAACAGAACTGGCCCCAAAGCAGAGCCCTGCAAAATAGCAGCAGACAACTAGATGTAACTCCATTTGCCACCTCTCTCAGGGCTCTGCCATCCAGACAGGTTCTAACTCAGCAAAAAATACACCTGTCCAAGGCATGGACCAGGAGAATGGCTGCAGGAAGGGTTTCCTTGGCAAAAGGCATCTGAGATGGAGATGGTGTGATCTGACAGAGCTGCAGCCCGTGTGCGGGCGTATCAGGACCAGGAGGACAGAGCACTAAATTTTGGGATCTACATGATTTCCTTGCTGCTTTACTTGTGATAGGCTTCAAGAGTTGCTCTTCCAGCGCCACTTAATGCCATCACAGTAGCCTCAGGAAGTCCTGATTAACAGGATTCACGCTGGGCCGGGGCTGGGGCGCTGCCCTCCTTTCTGCTAACCCTTAATGTATTCATTGCCTTATTTTCATACATGCTGATTGAATAGCGATCTATTCCTCTGCTGCTGGGCTAGCCCCTCCATACTAAATGCAAAATCTTTATTCCAACCAATGTCTAAATCATTGTTTTCTGGCGGCGCAGATCATGTGGCACAGATTATTAATAGCTCTGGTCTCTACACCACTTGACACGGCGCTCCAGCTGTCATTCTGCTCCCTGGCTCGTATGATTCTTGCACTGGTAAAGTGCCAGGCCCGGGCCCAGCCCATCAGTCACTGTCACCCAGCACCCAGTGATGAATAGCTGCGTGCCGAGCCCCGCTCCCGTTCACACGCGCTGCCTTCTCCCAGCTCCAGCTGCGGCCGGGCTCCGCCGAGGTGCGCGCTGCTGACCTGCTGCAGGGGGACCGCCCCCTGCGCCCCGGATTAGGGAAAAATGAAACAAATCCTAATGCCATCATGTCACTAATTATGCATTTAATTCAGTTATAAGGAGCTAATGGCTCCCCCAGTGACAGCTTTTACTGCTAAAAGGCAATTCATTCCTAAAACTGAGAAATCTAATTACACAAAATGCTTCGTCCTAATCCTTTCAAAGAATAATCTTATTTGTAGACATTAACATCCCAGATGCTGCTGCTGTTTGTCCATTATGACAGTGTTTGTCCTGAATAATGTATAAATAGCTCTTTCTGGACAGTTGCATGTCACTAAATCAATACAATTTGCTGCCTTCTGTTACATTAAGTCAGCCTGGGCAAGCTGGAGAAAATTAACCTTTTGTTTCCCACTCAAAAGGGCCTTTGAAATTAGAAACAAGAAAGGGTTGGAGGGCCTATGGGAATCATGAGGTCTATGTTTTTTTCTTAACCCACAAGGTATTCAGCAGATCTGCAGGGCTGGGGATGGGTATTTCTTCAGAAAAACTGGTAAAACATTTCCAGGTAGTGGGAGAAATAAAAAAGGGAAAATTTTGTTCTGCTTTCTTGTCTTTCCCTTAAATACTTAAAGTTTCTTTTACGGAGGCAGCTTAATTGTAGCAAATTCTACAGCAAATTTCTGTAGAATCCTGTAGCATTTTGTTGTCAAAGGAATGATAAGATGTTCCTTAGCAATTGTGGTAGCTCCCACAGCCAGAGAGATGGGAATTATCCCAGTGGAGTCATTCTCCACACAGAAGCCTTTTGAGAAAACATGAGAGAATAGAAAGTCTCTCTCATGCAATATATAACTGAGAAGATGAGCTGAGGGCAGGTGGCTTTGAGCAGAGACACCACCAAGTGTAAAGCTGAATTTCAGTGTATTTTCCTATTTATCTTATGCATTGAGGATAACCTGCCTATGCCTTTTCTTATGCTGCAGTAACCACCAGTTTCCATGTGATGTCCTGGTACTATCCCAAGGGACACTCTTAGGATTCCCAAAATGTCACTAATACTTGTGCAAGCCTCAGATACACCTGGTTTTAACCATAAACTCAAGTCTTGGTGAAACCACTCTGGCTTTGCTGGGGACCAAAAGTGAAGTGAAGCAGAGCTCAGAACCCAGAACAGATCACGGCTCTGAGTGAAAGGAAAACACAGCTCCTACCAAGCTCACACCTCAACTCAAACTACATACTCCATGTTGCACTGTAAAGTCATCAGGAAGCAACTTACTGGAAAAAATCCAGCTGAGAAATTATGCCCAAGCTCCTGATAGAAGTGACAACTTCAGCTCTTATTCTAGTCCCAGCCCCCAAGCATCTATTCTGTGAATTTACCAGCAATGTTCCTAACTGCTGGCTTCTTGAAACAGCACAGAGGGAGCTCAGCAAGCAGAAGGATTAGTGGGAAATGAAGGAGTAGTTTGCCATTCAAAAAAAGTGCAAAGTGCAAATTAGAAAATTCCACGTTTCCACGTTGGTGATTTGGGTTCTGACTCAGTAGGAAAAGCTTCCCTGGCCAATCTTCAGGGGACTGTAGGGGGTTGAAAAAGGGAGAGCACACCACAGCTTTAGTAGCACAGAGGCACATACCTGTCCCTTCAATGCCCACAAGTAAATGCAGGAAAACCCTTCTCCTGAGCACACAGCTCTAGCAGACACTAAGAATGAAAGTCAAAAGCTTGCTTTTGCAACCAAAAGTCAAATAACAGTCTATTTGCTCAGAGAAATAACAGTACAATAAAGCATTTGCCTGGCCAGCCCATGAAAGGCTACGTGAGGGAGCTCTCTGAGGCTGCACATGCACTGCATAACATTAGGAAGAGTCCCCTGCATGGTGACAGGACTATTGTGACTGCTTCCCGTACAGACAGACCACATCTGGTGGAATTGCTGATTTTGCTGCCATTTCAAACCCATTTACTCCCTGTCTACTCATTTTTCAGGCGATTATTTTCTTTTCCATGCCCCCCTGAGTTGTTTCATTTTACTCTTCAAGAGAGTCTCACAGCAGGTTTCTCCTGTGAGGG
This sequence comes from Muscicapa striata striata, assembly GCA_030060385.1. Lineage (NCBI taxonomy): Eukaryota > Metazoa > Chordata > Aves > Passeriformes > Muscicapidae > Muscicapa > Muscicapa striata. The sequence continues at coordinate 530,259 of JAREIS010000043.1, read as the reverse complement.
CTGCAGTTCAACTCTCCAGGGCTTTTTGCCATTCGTGGCTTCCTGGATTAAATAATGGCAGCTACTTTGTTAAACAGAGTTTCTCCTTGCTTCCCCATCCTAACAAGAGAGCAGATCCAGAGAGCTACCAGCAAAGCTCCCTTCCCCACCCTGCACTGCTGGATGGCCATTGCTTTCCACAGAGGTGGCCAGATTTACAGGGGCTGGAGGGATGTCACTTTTGGGGTCACCTCACAAAGGCAGTGAATAACCTGTGACACCAAGGATTTCTTCTGGAAACATATGCTGGTGAGGCATGCAGAAAACTGACCTCATGGGAAGCCCTACAAAGTCTATTTGCCCTGTGCCAGTGGCATCAACCTCTTACCCTACTGCTTGCTCTGGCAGCAAAATGAAGCAAGAGCTGGGGATTGTGTGTGGCAAAGGTTTTAAATTGATTGCATCATTATAGAAAGCATGGAATATCTTCTTTGGACTCCCTGCTGTCAGTGTTCTGTGACCAGTGGGACATAGACATGCAGTTATGTCAGGTCAGCATTTTCCACATATACTAAATGTATTTAAAATATTAAATATATCAATTTGAATATTTTTAGGGGGATTAATTGTTCAAATCTAAAAAGTTTATGCCACTCTAATGGACTACTAATGGAAGAAGCTTTTAAAAAAATCCTGCTTGGTTCTGAGACCAGACTGTGACCTAACCACCAGGTATAATATGTACCAATATCTATCTTGCACTGTGAAATTTAGATTGCAAATCCATTATGATAGAGTCTGTGTCTTTATGTATTGTGCATTGCTGAGCAAGCTCACAGAGCTCAATAAATAATAAATGGTAGGAACCTGACCTGGAACATTAAATGGGATCTGAAAGATTCTCAGCCAGGAATTTGGGTTCGTTTTCCCCAAAAGCTTTGTCTTGGTGGCCAATGTGCAGCTGTGACAAAGAAAGCCAAGTGATCCCTGTCTGCTGGCTGGGCTGGGTGTGATTGGAGTCCCAGCTGTTTCTTTTGCTGACAGAAGCAGGCAGACAGCCTGTCCCAGTGGCTGGCAGGACACATCAGCTCAGGGTGTCCCCCACTGCCCACCTCATGCACAGAGTCTTCAGCTCTCCTTTCAGATGTCAGGTGCCTCATGGGTGAGCTCACCTGAGGCAGGAAAGGCAACTTCCCACAAGAGAGTTTTCAGATCCCTGGGCCAAACCAATCTGAAGTGTTCTGGCAAGCAAATAAAATTATTAAAGCTGATTGGCAGTGTATGACCAGGATCTCCCATACTTCAATCAGTTAGAGTCAAAGAAAACACAATTCTTTTCAAGTGAGGACAAAGCATTTAAAATATTCCTCTAACAAACTATTTCTCTTTAATCATCTCAGAAATAATTCCTATATTAGTTAAAGAAAGACAAAGATGAAACATAAAGATTAAAAAAAATTAAGAAGCACTACCTTCTGATCACAGTGGTTTGAATGGGTGCTTGGAACTTCATTTAGTTATCAGGATAACGTGAGGTTACCAATTTATTTTACTAGCAAGGAAGCCACTGAGAAAGGGCTGCCTTACAGCTCTCATGATAAATAACATTTCCCTTCTGCTTAGTCAGCAACTATTGCTTAGTGCTGGATTTAGTTTTGATTTACTCAAATAAATCGGACCTCACCACTGGTTATCTGTAAGAAAAGAACACAGAAAATGGAAGAACACAGAACCAGGAGGGCAAGAAAAGAACATTTTGATACATTTTCCTTCCCAAAGGAATCATGGGTCTTTGGAAAGGCCTTTTCATCCTTGCATGCATTACCATCATGATTTTGCTATGGAAATAATTGCTGGAGACACTAAAACAGTCTAGCCACAGAAGAGATGAGTACTGGGGATCAGAGCACAACACAGATGGGCTTGAGCTGCTCCTGGGGAGATGAGAAGCTTACCCAACTTTGCTCACAAACTGGATAGCAGATGATTTTCCACAATCACAGAATAATTTAGATAGCAAAAGACCTTCCAGATCATTAAGTCCAACCATTAACCCAGCACTGCCATGTTTGCCACTAAACCATGCCCCCAAGTGTCACATCCACCTATTTTTTGAACAATTCCAGGAATGGTGACTCTATTGTTTCTCTGGGCAGCCTGTTCCAATGCTTGACCACCCTTTGAGTGCAGAAATTTTCATCATATGCAATACAACATGCTATTCTGTGGAATATATATATATATATATTCTGTTTTACAGTTAATGGCTTAACCTTGGTGGGGAGCTGCTTTCTGTTTCAGAAAGTAAAACCTGCCATGGTAAAGCCAAGGATTACAAGACAAGTAGAATCTGAGGTCTGGAGCAGAAAAGCAGGCATGGAAAAGTGGTATATTGAGAAATGATCATGTTTTCTGGTTAAAGAGTGCATTTTGCAGCTGAGGTAATGGCCAAGATAAGGGAACCCCTTTTCAATGAGGGAGTCTTTGATCTTTCAGGTGCACTTTGAGAGTCCACGGAGCCAAGGCAAAGAACTGAGCTCATCCTGTCAAAAGGAAACACACAGACTTCTGTCACTCTAGGGGTGCACTTGTGTCCAGAAGCAAGAAGGAAAGAAAGGAAATAGAGGAATTTCTGATATTTCCTTCAGTTTCTTGTCTTTTGTTCCCAACATGAGAGAAGATTTATCGAGAGTGTTATCTGAGGGTATACCTGGTGTTATCATTATGCATCTGAAACAAGAAATTCATATTATAAAACATTTCCTATTACACTAAAAAAGAAATCTTATTTCCATGCTGCAGAGTAGCACCCAATGGGAAACCTATTGCAACACAATTTAAGAGAGAAGTGAATAATATCTTTACCTCCAAGTACATCTAGAAATTGGCTGAGTACTGTCTACAATATGTGGCACCTTTCCAGATGTATTTTCTAGGATTCTGCACTGCTTGTACTATTTTAATAATCAGTGTTTAACAATCAAAGTTTAACAATCTTTAATAAGAACAAGGGAACAAGATTTTCTTCACAAGAAGAAAATCACAAGCTCAATACCCCTTGCTGGGTTGGAATAAACAGCAACAGTTTCTGAGCTACTGAAAAACTACAGATTCATGTAAGAAATACCGTTAAAATGTAAAATATTACATGTTGTGCAATTGCTTACAAAACAATCTCAGCAGCAACATTTTCATTCACACTGAAAAAGGTGCTGAAAGGCTTTGTCCCTCAGGATTGGCATTTCAGGTACACTGCTTGCACTGCACACCCAAAACACCTGAGTTATCTTAGAGACCTTTGAGCAGCATCTGGAGGTGGCAAAGGAGAAGGAAAAGCAGTGCCCAGTAGCCCACCATTAGCTCTGCTTCCCTGGTTCACTGGGAGGTTTGTCTGCCTGAGCAGGCTGGTGTGGTCAGGCAGAAAACACAGCTGAGCAGCAGGGCCTGGGCACCCCTCCATCACTGTCAATAAGTGAAATGGAGGGCCCTTACATCATTTCATTTACTATTTCAATGATTACATAGATCATTGCCCTCCCATTGTTTCAGTGATAGATTTAATTAACTTCCAATTAATCACAGAGGGTGATATTTAATGCTCAGCCCTGCACTGAGCACAGTGTCACAGACCAAAGAATATATTTTGAAGGCTTCAGTAATCAAGAGGTCATGGAAGATAGATGTTCTTCACCAAAAGAGAGAGAGAGAAGATAAATTTGTGTGTCCACTCTGCTCTGGCTAACTGTTTTAGGATAATTGTTTCACATCCAAATTATAACTTTCCTAAAGGTCTATCCATGCACAAAGCTACATAAAAGGGAGGAAGGGGGATAGGTTATTGGGTCACATTATAGAGACTTCATAGGGCCATAATTGCTATTGGCAGGCAGCAGCAAATGTTTGCAGCTGCAGTGTTTAAGGCCCCAACAAAAGGGCAGAAATAAATTCTCTGTAAAGATTCTTCCATTTAGGTAAAATGACTTAAAAATACCAAACCCAAATCAATGACAAAAAGGAGAGTTTCATTACACAAAGGCTGATTACAGGCAGTGCAAACCCTACAACTCATCTGGAGTCTTTCTGGAAGCAGAGTACCAACATTAGGGCATCAGCTTGTGGTCTTTTAGAAGGGGTTCAAAAGATTTCCATCAGGAAAATATTTAATACTATTTTAAGCAGAAACATTTTCCTAATTATCTAGTGAAAATATTTGTGGTTCCTGTGTCACTTACCAAAATACTAGATAGCATGGGTGACATACATTATGGACATGAAAAGCAATTTTATTTCTTTTTACTCTTTTGACATTCACATCAAGCTTTTGCCTGAGACAGTGCTCAAAGGAACTGTTGTAATACAGTGACCAAGTGTCCAAGGCTGAGAACCCTTGGTTCTGGGCTCCATCTGAGCAATTCCAAAATTCCCAGCTGTGCAAGCTGAGGAACATGCCCTGGGAGCCAGACAACCAGCTCACCAAATTCCCACACAGCCAACATGCCCCAAACCCCATTGCAAGCACAACACTAGTCCCTTAAAAGACTAGTGATTTGGCCTGAAATGAATGGATAAAAGCACTGGAATGGGGATAAGGAGAGCCCAGAGCTGGAAGGATCAGTAAGGAAGAGGAGATAGTTGTGAAAGAACAGAGCACCAGGCTTTGGTCTGTTTACCCCCTCAATAACAAATATATCCCATAAGGATTTCTGCCATGCTGGCAGTCCTGGCTAACCTGACATTGTGACAGTAAATTCAGCTGTGTGCATGTGTGTGCATGTGTGAGTGGGACAGAGAGATAGCAGGAAACCTTCTAACAAATGCAGAGTGTATTTCTTCCCTTTCCATTCCTTTCCTTTCCTATGGCTAATCTCTGAGTGCAAAGTAATTATCTTTCTCATGACTTTAAATCTCTCTCTCTGGTATATTCTTGCCTGTCCTACATGACTTTACAACTCCTTCATCTGGCACACAGCTGGCGTGCCTCACGGTGGATTCCTCTAAAGAGTGATTTAAAGTTGCTTTCCATCAGTGTAAAACTAATGAGCAAGAAACATCTTGACACATGGTAACTGTAAGCAACACACTTGGTCAGCTGCCTACAAGAAAGACACCCTCACTTAAGGCTTTCCAACTGTTCTCTCACAAGCACTCACAGGGCTCAAAGCCCAGCATGCTTATTTATGAGTGTCTTCACTTGCCCAGGTGTCTCTTTTCAGATAGACACTCACCACACTTCTGATGCAGCTTCCCATCTGGAGTTACTGCTTCTCTCTTACCCTGTTCCTAGAGACACACAGGAACCTATTGCTGCTTTAAATCACAGGACATGCTCTCTGTTTTCAGTTGTTTTTTTTTTTTTTTAAATTGAACCTGAAACTTCTGTAGCACTCAGCACCTTGCCACAGCAGCATGAACAGCCAGCCTGCAGCTTCCCTGTTGTGAACCTAGATTTACCTCAGCTGAACTGAAAGTACTGTGAAATTATTTCAGATTTACCAGGCGTGTGTAAGAAGAGAGTTTTAACCCCATGTAATTTATCTTCATTTTCCCTCTGTGAAACAGAGAAGCCTGAGCAGATATGGAACCTTGGGACAGCATTTTCTTACACAAATAACCAAAGCAAGGCTCCAAGCAGGATCAAGGCTCTGAGGAAAAGCACCCCCACTTACTCTGACTTAATCTAAATAGCTGTTGGTTGTCAGGAGTTTCAAGAATTCAGCTCAGTGGAAAACCAGCTTCTTTATTTAGTACCTGGATGTGATTTTGTGGTTGTTTTAAAAAACATGAATGCAACTGTGGTGTTACATGCTCACTTACCAGTGGAACTGTCTAACACTCGAGTGCTTACAACTCTGTGCTTCAGAAGCCAAATCTTTCACATCCAGAACTTCAAAAATGTTGAGTGCAACACACTCTTAACATAAAATCAACTGCAGGGAGACAATATATTTTCCTCATATGTGTGTAAAACCACTAAGTAAATAGCAGGGGAAGTTATAAGAGTAGCTTAGGACATGGCACTGTCTTGCTTGAATACATGTAATAATGCAAGGTTTGTAGGAACACAAACAGATGTACTTGTGGGAAACAAATACAACAGAAAAAAAGCCTTTGCTCACAAAATGTTTGAGGATAGACTGAAGAAGAACTTTTGTGCCTGATAATTCGTCTGCTTTTTCAAAAATGTAACAGTTTTCCTGGGTAAAGGCTTACAAGCTGGAACATTTTACACTCCTAACTACTAAACAACTCAAACATTTTCTTTAAAGTACCAAAATTTATTAGCCCATATCTTACTGTGCCTTTCCTACCATCCTTTCCAGTGCACCTGGAACATCAGTTCCAAATAACTGGCTTCATTGCTGCCTTTGTGCATTCATGGCCCTTTCCAAATACATCTATTTGTTAAAAAAACCCAACAAAACTAAAAGCTCTGCAGACACCCAAAGTAGTGTTCTCTGCAGTGAGGTTCCATCTCACTGGAAACACCCTCAAGGTTCCATAAAGTGCATCAAAGGCTGTAAAAAAAAAGTGCCAACACAGGGAACAGAGTAGTCAGAAGGAGGCTCTGCCTCTGAACACCTCTCTGCTACCTCAGCCAAGAAGGCAGAACACATTAAAGAAACCAGTGGTCTGAAACAAACTGGGAAACATCCTACTAAGAACAGAGAAAATATTTATGTAGTATTTTTACTCCTCCCATAATTAAACTGTATCAAGTCTGATTAACTCAACACTGAAAATAGATTGACTTATGATTAGGAAGTTTGAGTGGCCTTTTCCTAACGTCCGTGGATACAGTAATTTTCTATTTGTTTTGTTAACACACAAATTCTTGTTAACATACAAAAGCTTGGCTTTTTTCCTGCTTTCTTCTCTCTTTCCCCAAAGACTATTTCCAATGCCCAAACACAACTCCCTGCCCCCAGATCTGTACAAACCTCCAGCAAATGGGGCATCCTTTGTGCTCCCCAAACACCATGGGAAAAATGTTCTCCCCAACCCTTGTTTAAGTCACAGAGCTGACTGCAGAGAGCAATGACTTGTAATTATATTTAAACTTCTCCCACCCAGTGACATCTCAGCCTGCATGCCAACCACAGCACTCACCACAAAATTGCCAAAGAAAAACAAAGATCAGTTCCTGTCACATGCTAGCCTTTCTGCCCCATTACAGGAACACAGCTTGAGCACTTCTCAAGAGACTCCATCAGCACCAAGCAGACATTAAACATGGAGACAGAACACATGGACATGAGTGTCCCCTTGTCAGTGCACTACTGACAATAGGAGGGAGGTTTAGTAGTGAGTCTGGAGTGGAGGAATATCCTTCACTTGTTACTTCTACTATTTTCAGCAGCAGAAAATGCAGCCCCAGGCCACCCACTCATCCAGGTGGGAGAGTGTGCCAGGGATTCTGGCATCTGTCACTGTGTCAAGGAGCCATCACCTAATCAAACCCAAGGGGAGAAAAAGAAATGCAGCAAAGTGGTGCAGCATGATGAAGCCATCTCCTTACTTGGCAAGCCTGTGGTCAGACAGAATAGGAACCCTAGGATTTCCAGTGTCCTGGCCACAACCCTTCCAAAACACTAAGTGTAAGATGGTGAAAGGCTTTTTTGTCAGAACACAAAAGCAGTTCTGTTAGGTGCTTTCTAACAAAGCAGTTATAAAAGACTGCAGAAGACAGGGAAGCTATCCATCTTCTGTGCAATCCTACCAGCTAGCTTTGTGGACAGCAGTGTTTCCAGGTACAGCAGTATTCCATGCAGGCTGGGAGTCCACTGTGCCTGGCAGAGCACCCAGGCGCTTCCCTTCCAAACAGCAAATGCTGAGCATCATGGACAGGAAGATCCAGATGTGTAGAAACATTGAGACATCTCCACATGTATCTAAACAGGGGCACAAAGAAATTGCTGACTTGTCTAAAGGCATAAAACAGCCTGTGGCCAGAGTCTTTCCTGAGTGCCATCCTTTAATTCAGCCCCCTCCTGCTCCTCGTTCCCTTCTGCAGAGAGGAACAAGGAGCAACCACAGAGCAAAAACACAAGACATCATTTTGGACTCATTTTAAAGAGGCAGTGCTGGATTTTGGATATGCCTCAGCTTCAAATGAAGGCAGACAGGGAACCACTGCCCTGAATGTAGATCAAGAGCACTATGGTAGGAGATGCCTTTCACCCATCTCTGTGCTAAGTCTAAATTAGATGGTGTTTATTTTGTGAAATAAACTGGTTAGGATCCTTCTCTGATTACCTTTCTTTTTTTTTCTGCCCCAGAGACTTGCATATTGTGTAGGGATAAATCCAGGTCAGGCTCTCTGAAGGCAGATGGATACCTCCATCAGAAATGGGGAATATCTGTGTTTGACACACACCTTGTCAGTGATGGAATTTGTCCATGGAGCTGGCATACTCTGAGTGTCCAAGGGTGGCAGTGATGGCCCAGAGGGCTGTGGGAGGCAGACATCCACCCTTGCCCTACCTACAGCCAAACCCTCATGACAAATGCTTTTGAAATGGCCTGGGACAGGTGTAGAGCCCAGAATTACCTGGGCACAGATACCAACATGGATAGCAAAATGATGTCACAGCACTGTGTCCCACTATGACAGAAACAATCTGGACAGAGTATCTTTCTTTTTTCATCCAACCTGTAGAAGATGATGTTTACAAAAATTTCGTGTCTGAATTTAGCTCCCGATGATAGCTGTGAATCACACAAGTGACCATATCCACCAAGTTACAAAAATCAGAGGCAAAATATTGTTTGTAATTCAGAGGTGTTCTGTAGAAGTTGCTGAAAATATTGTCTCTTATTTAATTTTTTATTTCAGGGATTTCATAAGGGGAGTGTTTGTCTGAACAGAGTAGAAGTTCAGAAAGAAAGTCAGGTTGAAAGCAAAGAAAAAAGAGGTTTTAGTCTTTTGGGAAAGGAGTAAAAAATTTACACATCCAGTACTGGAAAAACATTTTGGAAATGGATCCTTGATCTGCCTAATTACCTCAGAAGAGATGACCACCAATTCTCAGCTCATGAGAGACATCCCTTCAGGCCCTGCCCATGGGGATCCCAGCTGGACTGTGCTATGACACCCACTGCTGCTCCAGGGATTTGGTCACCATTAGAGAGATCTCCTGCTCCTGTGGGGGACAAACCCACAGTTTGGACATGCCCATAAGAGTGCTGGTTACCAGTGTTAAACACTTATTTGTCTTAGATGGTCAATGTCTCAACTTCAGGCCCCACCTTCTGGTCACATTGCTCTGTTTCACCTCCTGAAGTGTTTCTTCCCAGCTTAGTGTCCAGCTCTCCCTGACCCTCAGATTTCAGATCACAGAAGTATAAATACATGGAGAGCTGGAAAGAGACCTTGGGGGATTCTTTGCTCTGAACCTTCTTTCTAGTTCCCTCCAAACCAAATGCTCATTTCCACAGAGCCAAGGGCATTTTCACAGAGGTCTGCACTACTGAAATGGAAGCCTCCAATATCCCCATCACCCTAGGGCAGATTCCCTGTAGTCTTCAGAACGTGCAGTTGTGCTGGGCTGCACCTTACAACTCTACTAATTAAGACCTTTTACACCACTGCATTTATTGTAACAAAAAAAGCACAGTTTATTTGTATAGAAATATGTGGCAGCCCCCCTAGCAAATAACAAACAAGTTAAGAGGGCATCTGTCGACACTGGGCCTTGATGGATTTCAGTCTTGCAACCTCTGTGTCTCTGCCTCTGGCTGCATCAGCTTATTTGGCCTAATTAACCTGAGTTTTCCTTGCTCAACAGAAATCATCTCCATGAAAAAGTCGTAGCTTGCAGATTCTCAGAAAGGTTTTTCTGTTTTGAAATATGAATGAGAACATGCTCCAGGCCATCTGGCGCTGGCCTTCGTAAATTCTAAAATGGATTTATTACAAATTAAAAAGGAATTTTGGAAGTATATTTTTTTAGAGCTTGTTCTGGTGTTTACAAATAGCTTGAGACTGCAAAACTGTGGTGGTGTGCAGTCCATATTTGAACAAAGGTGTGTCCCCCTACCCTAGTCTTTCTCCACATCAAGGGATTATCCCCAAGGGCTGGGGTATTGTTGTTGGCATAGGGGAGTGGGTATCATGATTTCTCCAAGACAGTGTACTTTCCATATTAAAACAAATGAGATAATTGCTGAAAACAAATGAGATAATTGTACTGCTAATGATACCTGAGCAAGCACCTCCATGTGATGATGTACCAAACTCTTTAGGGAACTCAACCATGTGGCACAGGCACCCCTTGTGCCATGGTCCCAGGACATTTGTGCCCTACAACAATTTGCTGGAAATCCACCTGTTTCCCTGCAGCTTGGGGATAGCAGTCTGCCAGCCTAGCAGCAGGCACTGGGTGTTAACATCTGGCCCAGGAACAAGAGCAGAATTTGGCCCCTTGAGGGCAAAGGAGAGAAATAAAGATGGTGGGAAACCAGCTCTCAAGTACTCTTTTGCTGCATGAGTGAGAGGTTTAAACTGTTGATTTAAAAAGCACAGCTCTGTTAAATAATCCAAGAAATTGGGAAAGGTGATCTCATAGTCAAAGGACAAACTCATTTCTGAGTAGTTCCATTCACTTGGGAATAGTGCATATTTAATAGAAAAGAAATACCTACAAAAGCCCAGATGCAAGATTTACATTCAACTGAATTACAAAGGATACTGAAAAGAATTGCTACATTTTGGTGGAAATCTCTTGCTTTCAGTATTTGTGAATTTAGGAATACTTTCATTTTAAAAAAGCTTTCACTGAAGCATGGTTATCCCTAAAAAAATTGAAAAAGGAAACTTGCTGAAAATATTAATTTCCAGTGGCTCTGTTCTATTCCCTTAGGTCTTTAAAAATCTCAGATTGAAATGGATGAATATGCAAGTGCCACTTATTGACGGCCTCCCACAAGCAGTGAAATCCTTTGAAATCATTGTGGAGGTAATTGTAAAAGAAGTTATATGCATAAAATTACTTCTCTGGTGCAATACGGATCATAAATCAGTTCACAATCAATCTACCCACAACTATTTCAATCTAGAATATTTAAAAATATATGGCTGTACATAGGAAACCAAAGTTAAATGACCTGTAACAAAGGGACGTGTGATTGAAAGATGTATTTTTCTCTTGCTGTGATGCAGCATGAAGGAGCTGAAGAATATTTTCATATTCATTGAATTTAGTGAGGAAATTCACCAGCTGATGATTTTCTGTGATACTTAATCACACTAATAGCATGGTGAAAATGTTTGGCCAACCCTAGCCACAGTGATTATTGCAGCAGCTAAGAGAAAATATAAGGTGAGGATGGGCAACAGGACACCAAGATCCCTGGATTTTGTCTCCCCACAACCACATTAATGGTGGCCAGATCTAGACTTCTGTCTCTCTCCTTGCCATGAGTGAATCCTAGCTGCTTTATCACTCTTGGGCTTACAAGCACAGACAAAGCCTGCAGGTGATGCTCATCCACATTTTGAGAACTTCTGCTAAGAGGGCTGGACAAGGTTAGGATTTTTTTGGTCCTATTAAGACTCTACTTCTGGATAGTCTCAAAGGTATAACACAGTATTCTTTTATTTTTCCCTTAAATGTCTTTGAAAGTCAATAAGCAATTCATAAAGAAGCACAAGGGTTCTCACTGCTGAGTTACCTGATCATTTAGTGTAATGCTGAAATTGGTTTAATGAGCTGGTATGCAGGTGGATAAGAAGAAAAAGAATCATCTGCAGTTGAATCACATAACCTTGGTGATGAGGGAAGAGCTGAGTTTTTCTATAACTGACAAGTAACACATCACAAAAACCACTGCTATTGAGACTACTTTCTTGCTAATCCAACAAAGATACCTGCATTTTGAAACACAAGGAATTTTTAAAAATTTGTGAGAAGGATGGTGGTGTGGGCTGGATGAAATGTAGAGAGGGTATTTCCCCTCAGGTCCATACCAGAATTTTATTTCCTCCTAAGGAAAAAAAAAATCTCCTTATACCAAACCACTAGACTATTTGCTTCATTTTATAATTAGAAAAATATTTGAAAATGTGAAATAAATATGTTCAATGGAGCCTGTGCTTAGCAGAGGAAGAGACTGTGCAAAAGGATATTTCCAAAGGACAACAAGAGCAGGCACAGAGCAGATTCTGACTGTGTTCACATACTTACAATAACAGTAGGTGAAATACATTATTAGTGATGGTTGATGTTGACTTTTACATTTTCCAAGGGTAAGGTTTATGAGTAATGGGTCCCATAGTAGCCCCATGTTACAAGAAATAACACCATTATAATATCAAAGCTGTAACCAGAGTGTGGAGGCGACTGCAATAGAAAGCTGGAATGGAATCATACTCACACCCTGGGTTTTCTCACCTCTGCCTTAAAGTGATTGTGTTTAAATAATAAATGGGGACAGGAGTTTTTCACCTCAAAAATGGTTTGGAAAATTACCTTTGGCCTACCTAAATGATCCCATTTTGTTTGCAGAGCACAAAGATGCCTCCTGCCTTTGTTTTGAAACCTGCTGGGCACCCTAAGGAGATGCCATGTTGTACTGGAGCACTTGGAGTCTCCAAGGCATGGGGAGCTGGGCTCACAGCCCTGCTCCAGGGCAATGACAGCATTTAGGTCATTTGGCTCCCTGGCCTGTGCTTTTAGAGTTGGATGCTGTTTTCTAGAATTGGATACAGTACCTGGTCACTGAATCTGAATCCTCAGATTAAAGGGTTTTCACTTAATGAATTTGAAGTGCTTTGGCCACTTGGGCCAAGTGTAAAACTATCCTACCCATGAATTTGTAGGAATTTCTTGCATTTCCACTTTCCAGCAAACATCTCTTAGTATTTTCAAGAAATATTAGTATCCTAGACAGCTAAGGATGAACATTTACTCTATGTGCCTGTAATATATCCTCCTAGAAAGTAAATATCTAAAGTCTCAACAATTTCAAAATCCCACATTTGCCCAGGGGGTCTTCACCTTTCCTTTTCTCCCTCTAATATCTAATGTAAATTATTCCCAGGCATTTGTTTTTGTTTATTTGAAAGAATAAAGGCAGTCCTGGGTCTCTTCCTGCCCTGCACACCAAATTTCTATTTCTCTTTTTCTCCTTTCTCTCTTGAATTCCTTTGGTTTGTCAAAACTAGCTTAGCATTTCAAGAGTTAGTGTGGACAAAAAAAAAAAAAAGGAAAATAAATTTCAATTCTTCTGTTGTCAGGTTTTGAAAGTTGAAACAGTTATAAAAATGGTATCTGTTATGGATTAAATTGTATGGGTGCACAAAGAAGCCTTTCCTCATTCCCTTCACGCAGTGTTAAAAAGGAAGACAAAACCCAAAACCCCGGAGCTCAATCTATTTAAAGTTTTCAACCCCAAATTTTCCATTTTAATCAGAAAAGGCTTGTCTGGTGGCATTATAAGATTTCTTGCTGAGAGTAATCAAAATGACACATTCCTGAGAGAAATATAGCTTTAAAACCCAGTCCATAAAAATGGAGTTTATAAAATTACTGACATTGCCATAAAACATGGTAAGACACTCCTCTTAGAGTTCTCTCAGCATTATCAACAAGCCTTCTATGATCTCTACCTCATAGGAAAGCTGAGAAGGATCACAATTAAATACCTTTGTGCTCTATTTACTTAACTTCCCGACACAACCAGGTCTGTTAGAAGTACAAACCATGGCCAACATTGCTGTGAGCATGACAGTAAACTTCAGTAACACATGTACAATTAAAAAAAAAAAAATAGTTCTCTTTTTTTCCAGTAGGATTTACTCCTTACTCTTCACCCCATCAGTTTGAGCTGTCTGAAGGTTGGTGGTTAGAGGCATTGGAGCTGGGAATTTTACCAGTCTGGGTCTCCACAGGCAAGAAGAGGTACACACACTCCTGGTCCTGCACCCTGGAGGGTTCCCAGGAAGGCAGAGACACAGGGACATGGGTACTGCTGAACTGTACAATAAACTCACAGGTTTTGAAGTACAGAATGTCATAATCTGGATATGGTGCTTGTTGTTACTGCTATTAGACATCAACAGTCCTGCTGGCTTCAACAACCTTTAAGTTCATACTTTTTCCACTTGTTTTAGGAGAGTGCTTGCATGAATATCCATGGCAATAAAATATACACTTCAAATCAAACAAAACCTCCAAGCCAAGTCAATGTTTCCTAATGCCTTTGCTCTGTCACCTGGGCAATGCTCCTTATGTGACACGGGCTGCTCCACAGAACCAAGCCTTCAGCTAATGTTACCATTGCTCAGCTGAATAAATAAATTCTTCCAGCTCACTATTTTTATCTTGAGTTCATGTCCATTCCCAGAGATCATTCCTCTTCTCCTCTTGCTACAGGGCTTTCACAAACTCTTTTTGCAGGAGACTGTCAGAGCCCTGACCAACCCACCCCAGCCTTTCCCAAGGGCTGCCCCTTTCTTACTTTGTAGAGTTGTCATCAGGAGAGGAAAGCAGTAAAGCACATACTGGTCAGGGTGGTCAGGGTCAGAGTGGCACATCTTTTGCCCCATTTTCAACTGTTTACATTTTTTCCTCTATTATTTCAAGTTTCCAAGCTGGTCATTAAAACCACTTAAAAAAAAAACTACTGGAAGCACACCAAACCAGGACTTGACTGCTTGGCATTATTTTCCCTTATTGTAAGTCAGAGCTGACCAAATCACATCAAAACTCTTTGGAAACAAGCAGAAACTGCTGGTTAAACTGCAATGGGAAGGGATCAGACACCCAGCTGGTTTCATGCCCACAAAGGAGGCTGTCTTCTTCAACAGCTGCAAACATCACCAGGAAATTAACAGGACAAATTAACTGAAATACCACATGCAATTCATCTACCATTTCATTTGATTGACGCCCGTATCCACCCACTTACTATTACCCTAATGAAGATGCCATAAAAACCCTCAGTTACTTAAAAGCCAGTAATTAGTACAGTTTAAGGATGTATAAACTCAAGAGCTGACACGCCATCCACCCAGTGGGGTAGCTATTAGTGAAATGGAAACAGGGAAGGCCTGGGATGCAAAACAGGAGCTGTGTGATCTGAATAATTCAACTTTTGTGAGCAGTGGCACATGGCAGAGGCTGATGGATACTCCCATTGCCAAGGGACCCAGCCTCTGCCTGCTTTTACACCACGCTTTTGGGGCAGGTTTGGCTCTACACAGAGCCTGCCTCTCTCAGATGCTGACAGGGCAATTCAGAGGCACTGTTAGGGGGGTTGCCTGCTGCACTGGCATTAGTGCAGCTTGGGCAAATCCCACTATTTGAGGCTTAAGCTTTGCATCAGTGAAGATTTATAAGACTAAATCTTTTTCTCAACCATTCTCTCTCTTTCTAGGCAGAACTGAGTAAAAAGCACCTGTCAGTAATCTGTGGGTAAGGATATGTCCAGCGTTTATTAGCTCTTCTAAACAACTCAGAGATGAAACTTTCCATGAGAAACTGTCCTTTCACTTGCAGAACTTTCAGGAAAAGCAATTCCCTTCCATCTTGCAAAAAAACAAAAAAACAAAAACAAAACAAAACAAAACAAAAACCCCAAAAAAACCACCCCCCAAAACAAAACTAAAACCAAATAAACCAAAAAACGTCAAAAAAACCCAGAACACCCGAAAAACCCCACAAAAATCCCCAAAACAAAAAACCAAAAAAACCCCAATCTCAAAATGTTCATATTTTTTTTCACTGCAAAATTAATTGTTAATCTTCTCTAGCATAAAAGGGCCTTGCAGAGTAAAACCATTCCTACGAACCCAGCCCTGTCGTGACATTATGTGACACCTGCAGCATTGCAGTAGGTTGTTACATCAGATGAAATCATACAGACAACTACACCCTTTCATGTTAGGAGCAGGTTATCATATGCTATGAAGAATTTTAACTCATCAAACCACATAGTGCAGTATTAATTTACTCTAGAATAGTTTGGAGCATTTGAAACATGGATCAGCACCTGAATTAATCAGCTGAGCTCACTCTCTTTTTCTCATCCATAAAAGTGACAGAAGTCAAAACCAGCACTTTTTGAAACAGGTCAAAATTGTGGCTCAATGCCAACTCAGTGATTTTTGTGTGTGTGTGTGGTGGGAGGGAGTTTTTTAACATGACTAATATGGAACCACAAAGATCTAGCAGAATAAACAAAAGAAAGGTTGGAGGTTTTTTAATAGAAAATTTCATAGTGACGATTAGCAGGCTGTAGAACTTTTACTTTACAAAGAGACACTATAAAGGAAGTGGCTGTTTATTCAGTTCCTGGGAAAATAACTAAATGCTGGCTGGTATTTATTCAGCTGAATTATTAGAATAGCATTTGCCCCTATACTTAAAGTTGTGTCAGCATTTCCATTATGAAGCTTAGCACTTAAGAAAATCAACCCAGAAGCAAATTGGTTAATAAATAAAAATAACACAAATAAATCAAATTAGCTTTTTATAAAGTTCAATTGCTTTTAAAAAATCTGACTATTCAAACAAGATATTGAAAAGAACAAAGAGATGCTAGTAGCAAGCTGCATCAGAAAGCCTTCAGGATGCTTTCATAGTGCTAAATATATAAAATGTCCTTGAAGAAGCAGTAAAATTATTTTCTCAGTAAATATCAGAATAAAGACAAAACTGGGAACTATTTCATTGAAAACTTTGTTCATTTGAAGTTGTTTTCCTATGTAAGGATAGAAATTTACTTTCATTTTGAATTTCAGATAGTTTCTGTATTTTTCATCATTTTAAAATTAAAATTTCCCATTTCAGAATTTCAATGAACTGAATATCTTGATGAGGATTTTGTCTAATATGATTAAAAAGCTTTTTATAAATAATTAGAAAAGGATGATTTCATTTGAAAGATATTCAGCCTTCCATATATTTTAAAAAATGATGATTTTCAGTCACTATAAAAAATTGCAGGATGCTTCTACTCCAGCAATATGTGTGCAATCACACTTTCAGTACTATTAAATTGAAGCTACTCTGGTGTGCAAAGTTACACACTTGAACAGCTTTTTGAAAATTTTTTTTCAATTTTTTTTTTTTTTTTTTTTTGATAAGTAACAGCTACAAATTCTGAGTGCTGAAATTTCTAAATCTCAGTGCCTAAAATTATCTTTGTCAGAGTCACATATGTGTTTTCCAGACCCACAAAACAACAGTGCCCCTGCTAACCTGGGGCAGAAGGCTCAGCCTTTCAAGTTGTAGAATTTTGTGGGGACCTCAGGTCTGATAATCTGGTTGTTTTTTGGGGCACCAGTTGTTTTTTGGGGCTCCAGGCATCAGCAGCTATTCATGACATCTTCCCTCTCTTCCTCAGCCCCGTGTCCCAGCACCTCATCCTCCTTAGTGGGAGGCACCATCTTATTTTCTAGTAATTAGTTAACTTGTAATACCCCTCATCAATTCCCCCTGATGATATTCCTTCTATTATTGATGCCAGCACTTCTTGAACTGTTGCCTGGAAAGGCTGACCTGGAACAGAGACTAAACAGAGCAAAAGGAATAAAATATGTATTTATTGAAAGGATACAGCTTGGGCGGTGCAAGAGCCTGGCAGGAGCTACACCCAAATCAAATCCAAGATGGATCCTAGTCACGAGTTTTTACACTTTTATAAGTTTTGGTTCATCTACACGTTGGGGTCAATTGTCCAACCACAGCCCCAGGCTATGAAGTCTCAGCCCCCTGGCTTGCCTCCTTCCCTTAGCCATTGTTTCTGCTTTTTGGGTACCAGTTGTCCTTGATTCTCTAGCTAGAAAGCAATTGCTTTGTCTAACTGCCCTGTGAAGAGAACCCATTAACACCTAACATGAAGTTTCAGAGTTACACACTAAGCAGCAGAGATTTGAAAAAATATAAAAGCTAAAACCCAAGGCATCACCACCCCATGTGAACCACGCAGAGGATGAGGCAGACAACCCACGGATGTCCCTGCATCAGCATTCCCCATCACCAGCTCTGAACTGAAACGGGGAAGCCCTAACACTTGTAGTTACAGCAAGGTTCACAGGCAGGACGGACTCTCTGTGCTGCCACAATGCACACCCTGCTATTATTGATAACATTATTATATTGCCTCCAGCACAGCTCCCCCTCGCCGCTCACAGAAACGGAAATACCCGCAGCATTGGTCCTGACATCCTCGGGATTGCATTTAATGTCTGTGCCACCTGAAGTAACCCCCTGATACCTGATCATGATGCTAAGCTGTTTATTTATTTATTCTTCCTTATTTCTGATGGTGAAGATGATTAATGTTGCTCCCTTTGCTGCATTCACCTCTGCTTTCTGGGGGCTGTCCTTGAAGGACATCCACTTACAGAAAACGCTGATAAATCTAATCTTTCCTTGTCAGGCTATGCAAATGATGACTTTATCAGAACCTGGGAACAGCTACTTTGTAAGTGTGAGAAGCCACTGGAAGAAACTCCAGTGGACAGCAATAATCTTTAGAAGAAAAAGAAAAAAGAAAGGACTCCTATGGCCAGCAGTAGTGATACAAATCCACTGCACCTTTGAAGAATACAGCACAGTTCAGATCATGTAATAGAGAAGTAAAGCAAAAGTTGGGAATTTAGAAGTTTCAGGACATTGTCTTTAGGATGAGAGAGCATTTCTGGGGAATATTAACAAACCCAGCCATTTTACACAGCAGCACCTCTACATTTGGTAGCTGTTACTGCAAAATCCAGGAGAGTACTTCACGTTAAAGAAATGAGTCTTATTACTCCATTTCCTACCCCCACCCTCCAGTTCTCAAAGAGATTACAATTTTTCTTGGAGACTATTAATCCATCAGCATGATACAGTTCCTGTGAACAACCCCTGGTCTCTACAGATTTTCTCAGAAGCTTGGTTAAAGACAGTCTTTACTATACCCCATATAAACATTGGTGGAGCGCCTGTCTGAGGTTTCCCTTGGGATACTTTCTATCTTTACCAGCTTCTGCTCTAGACTCTGGACACACTTTCTGCAAAATCATATGCCAGCTGCAAAAGCACCCAGATCTTTACCAAATATCCATTTTCAAAATAATAATTTGGTCTCAGTAAATTCATAGAATTGTATTTCAAGAAACTTGTATTAATTTCTTTTTCTACATATGCCAACATGGATGAGCTTAGAGGAAAAATTTACCTACAGCATGCTGTCATTTTTGTTTTGGGAAGGCTGTTTGAAATGAATGAATTAAGTATAATCTCAAAAAGGGAACAGATTAGATGAAGTTGGTCATCTCTGGTAAACAGCAGCATGTACTAAAGGCTGCCACACTATTGGCACTGTGGTGGCCCAGGCACATAAATCAGGTGAAGATAGTAAAATGCAATATCTTTTCCAAGTATGACTGAAATTTGTCATTGTTTTTCAAGTGTGTCTGTTGCTCTTAGGAAAGAATCAAAAATAATCTCCCCATTGCAAGTCATGCCCTGCTTGTGGATGAGACAGCTCCTTGTACAGACAGGGCATTAAATGCCTTATGCCTTTATTTCTCTCAACAGAGAGCAAAGAGAATGGTGGGAAAGATGGGGGCAAAAGTTAATTGTTCCTCATTGACTGGCTCATGGTTATCTCTAACATATACTGTACCTTAATCCAGCATACCAGTTAGGACACAATATAGAAGGAGCTAGAATTGCTAGCTAAAATTTGTTCCAACCCAAACAAATTTAATGCTGGGTTGCATATTTGGTTAGCTAAATTGTGTCTGAGTTTAATTTTCACATGTCTGTGTGTTTCTCTGAGTCAGCTGGAGAAAGAAGTGAGACATTACAAGAAAACCTGCTCTTGTGGTACTGCCAGCTGGGTCAAAAGGTAACATCCAGACCTACAGAAAAATCCACTGGGTGAGATCTCCCACTCACTTTCTTTTGAGGCTGTGAAGGTTCCAGATTTGTAGATCTTTAGGTGAGATGAGAATGAGAACCTGACCCCTGAGCAGCAAGTTCACTGACCCACAGGGAGGCAGTGGAGGTGACCCTAAGCTACACACCCACCTTCTCAGAAAGGACCTCTGCACAGGGCTGGATGTCACCTTTCAACCCCTGGGACTTCTGTCAGTGACACTTACCAGCCTCCAGAGCAAGTGCTTTGCCTCTCTGTTTCTTACAGACATAGTTTCTGAGCAGCAGGTTTCATGCATTTGACTTGTTATTTCAAAGAATGAAATTACCTGTCAGGGACATTTGCTATATAGTTTTCCCACCACAGCAGAACTATTTTAAATACTACTAGATTATTAAAGTTCTCCTTCAGGAATACTTTAGAAATAATTTTGCTGCCCTCTAGCCTACTGTTGAAATCTCTCTAGCATGCCAGCATTATCTTTCAGGAATGCTTCTGAAATAGCTTCACTCTCTTGTCCTTTTCATTACTATTGAAATCCTTCCAGAATGCTAAAGTTAACCTTCAGTGAGATGCCAGAATAACTTTCACATTCTGGAAGGGTTTCAATACTGATTTAAAGGATATCAAAATGCAGTTTTATGTATTTTTTGTTTTGTTTTTGTTTTGTGGTGGCAAAAGATAGATGTATGAACTTCACTATGTTGTGTTTTCTGTTTATATAAACATGTCTAACCACTGAGGCTGCAGTAATAGTGGTCCTGGAACCCAGAGAAAGTTATTTTTAAAAAAGAGGTTCTAAAAATTGCCAAAGCATGAACTGAGGTGACAGCAGGGAATGTGGTTTTGTTTGCTTAATGGACTTGCAAGTGAATTCTGCTGGTCGTACTCTGACAATGAAAGTTTTGAGGGCGTGAGCCAGCTCCTTTGATTAAAATGAGAAAGATCACAAACCTTTGCCCCAAACTCTGACTGAACCCAAATTAAATCTATTTTGAGGTGTGAAAAGTTCCTTTTGTTTTTTGTTGCTGTGCTCGTCTGGTTTCAGCAGAGGGAAACATTCAGATACTGCAACAAAGACGGTGTCTGTAATGCTTCCAGCTCAACAGAATCACAAGACCCCAGTATCTGGAAGACATTTCTAACAAACTCATGAGCACATCATTTAGCATTTCCCATGTATCTGTGTATCTGATGCATAGCACTCTCCCTTTTTATTCATGCCTGTGATTCAAATCTCTGTATTCAATCAGACAAAGATATACACCAGCCTGGTTCCCATGGCTGACCTTTGAGCAGAAAGCAAAATTTTAGTTTTTGCAAACAGTTAAAGGACTTCTGTTGATGTTTGGTGGGATGAGTGAGCCAAGAACCCACTACCTGTGCTGTTTGAATTGAGTACTAGTGAAACAAGGAGAGGACAAAATTCCAAGTGGCCCCAAGTGGAAAGTGAGGGGCATAAAGACATCATACACCTCATCACCTCCTCCTGGGTAGCATGTTGGTGCCTGCCCCAGCCTGTTGTATTTTATGGGACATGTCCTCAGGCTCATCACCTTCCCCAGGCATTCTAGCCCAAGAGAAAGTGCTTTATGGAAGCCCAAAAGGCAAAAGGCAGTTCAGCACTTTTCCTGAATCCAGCAGGCTCCACAATAGAGCTATTATTTAGCAGCAAATAATTCTGATGGTTGCTGGCACTTTCATGCCCTGGCATGCAGTCCTGGCCCAGCTCAAGTCTGGAGCTCTGACCAGAATCAACAGAATAAAAATGAAATGTTAATGCCTAAGCACTCACTTAGTGCCTCCTCCTCTCCATCAGTGGATTTTTCCATTTTTCTCTGCAATTGCATCCACAACTAGTGGAGATCAGCTAGGACTGTAGGGGTCACTTACACTTCTCAGCAAGAAGCCCAAAGAGTTTTGATCTAAAAAGAAAATCTTCTGAAAGATTTCCTACTATGTCAATAAGGAGTCTTATTAAACTTTCATAAGATATCCAATGATGTTTTTAAAACGGTTTGTCATGAATAGAAGCCTGTAGCTAAAGCAATATACAAATGCATTGATGTCATTTTTTTGTGAACACCTTATATGAATAATTGTAACAATACTACTATGTAGCTTAGAAATACAAATTTGAGGAACCTGATCACATTTCTTCTTTCTTTCTTTCTTAGAATTAAACCAAGGCTGTACATTCTGCACAGAAGAGCTGATGTGCTTTTGCTCCTCTAGTAACCTAAGGGCAACAAGGTTATACCCCTGTTAAAAGGTTGCCTGCTGGATAGCCAAGCTGCTCTGGAAAAAAAACCCCCAACTAACTGTGTCCATCTCCACCATGGGCTTTGGGACAGAGAGCTCATTTTAACTGAGAACATATCTGCACACAGGCAAAGGAAGAACCTACAGCAATGTGCAATAGCAGAGGTTTCAGTACAGCTAACAAGGTCCTGCTCCTGCAAGACTCCTGAACAGGAGCTGAATGTTGAGTACATGAATAAGACCTGAGGATTAAAGTGAGAAAAAGGCTTATCTTCATACAAGTGTTTTGCAGGATTAAGAACTACTCAAATGATATAAAGCAGTGACAGGCTCTCCTCTCCAGATCACGAAACTGCCTCTTGGATTTAAGCAGGACTTAAGACTGTTTGCTTTATTTCATTACAAGCTCATTTAAATATTGGATGCAAAGATATTTAACCTTTCCATTGTTCAGTACTGCATCCCTGATTTGGTTTTGTACAGCACTGTTGCTGGAAAATGTAAGTACAGTGGTAAAAGCAGTCTTGATCATATTCCCTACCCTGCAGTGTATTTACACTCTTTCCCAAATTTCAAGTTGTGAACACCAGCTATTCCTCATCACAAGGGGACCTTTACTGCAACAAAATATTATTTTAAAGCCATACTAACAGTAATTGGAGGCAATTGAGTTTTATCAACTAACACAAACTGTGGGATTTCAGAGTTGGATTTCAGCTGGTATTTTAATGAAGTGTGCGCTAACAGCACAAAATCTTCTGTCACTCCAGCAGCTGAGTTTCATATACAGACCTTTGATAGGGTGACCATGTGTTAACACTCACATGGTTCCAGCACATGAGTGTACACACCAGCAGTCCACAGATCCATCACCCAGGTCAATTTTCTCCCCCCCTTCCCCATCCCAGCGGGTACAAACTCTTGTTCAGGCACTGGAAAAGCTGATGGCAAAGCCCAGCCCTTCCTGTTCCACACCACAGGTCTGCACTCCTGGTATGGCACCCAGTACCTTCTGCTAGTCTGTGCACCTTGCAAATGCTGTCCTGTGCCAAGGACATCAGTCCCACAGGGGTCAGTCCTGTGTCCATCACAGCAGAGGAAAATTTTCCTGAGAACTGAAGAGCGTGACTGGATCTGTCCCTCACACTGGCACTGTGGGGAGACCAAATTATGGACCTTCATCAGCCTGTGGTGCCTTTTAGATTTCAAGCTACTTGGACCAAATCTGTGAATCAACCTGATTTTGCCTCCTACACACTTCATAACAAATTTTATGCTGGCTAGGAATATTTCACTAAATCCTTCAAAGCACGTAGGCACCTTCATGGGAAGTGGATATTTAAACTCAAAGTACTTAGAGGAATGAGTCAGGAGCAGACAAAGCTCTCACTTATACTCAACAGGCTCCCACACTGCAGATGAAAAGAAAAATGTTCCAATGTTCTGTGAAGACCATCTAGAACTTTACACAAACATTTAAAGGTATATTCATGATGACTTTTATTCCCTTTGCTATTACACAGATTATTTCATGCCATGGTTTATACATTCTCACAAAAATTCAGAGCATGTGTGATCCTGTGACTTTTTTTAACTGGTTGGTCAAACAACTGGTATATTTTGTCTGGAAAGAATAACAGTAAAATTATATTTCACTATAGCAAAAGTTTATTTATCTGAAGGTAGCAGAAAGCACACAGGCTCCTTTAAATGGGTTGTTTTTTCACTGAGAATAAAATCTACCATTCCACTTTTAATTTCTGTGTGTTCCTCTCCTCCAAACTTCATCTTGACACAAATCACAAAAACTAACTAGACTACAATTTTGATGAAGAGAAGACTTTCTTTTCTAAACAGCTGACAATAAATGATCTTATGAACTTGAAACTGAAGATGAACTACCAAGCTCATCGGTACAACAATTTGATTAACTTGGAATTCATTATCTGTAGTATTGCTATTTGGATAACTGCAAATTAAGCCAGAGAAAAGCAGTATGACTTCAAGTTTAAGCTTTTCTCATTATAAATGCAAGATTGCTGCTGAAGATGAGCTACTCAACTTAATTATGTTGTAATCTGATTAGTTTAGAACATACACCTACTATATCAGATTTCTCAGTAAGCCTAAACAAGACAAGAATTCCCTTTAGTTTGTTTTGATGCCTACTGTCCCAGCCTGCTTTGGGCTGAAACATCTTTCTCTTACCTTTCATGATAAACAAATGGAAACACACAAACCAGTACATACTAACAATGTAAACTTTCTAAGGCTGGTGTTTCAGGTATCAATTTATAGAAGTTACAATCAAATATATTTTGTACTTTTGCTACTATGGCATCTGTGCAATGCTTTTCTTCCTGCTTTTCTTCCCAAATATATGTAGGAAGAAGGAAAGTTATTCTCATGCAAATGTAGACATGTACAGTCCAATTGGATGTCTGCTGTCCTACAGGAAGAATATGGAAGATCAAAGAATTCAGATCAGCTTTTCCCAGGGAGAGGGAGATATTCAAAGCTAAGTGGGTGGATAGAAAAATTCGAGGAAGCATGAACTTTTGCTGAGAAAATTTAACAACTGAGGGATGGGTGGAGATATGGACATACAAATAGACTGACAAGTACAAATACTTGATGCAAACAAACATTTCCGCTGGAGGCTTGACTAGAGCATCACAATAGTCTCTTTTTGTATACTAATCTGCAAGCTGTGCATATTCATGCAAACACAGGATTTGCATGTTGAAAGATAGTTACAGGAGTATATAAACCAGATTGTATAACAGCACATATTTTAGCACAGTTAATTACAGCAAGTTGACTTCTGTTGTTTTTATTTCCTATGTGACCTTCACAAAAATACAACATGCATGATTAAGCATTTCAGAAGTAGCCAAAGGAAATTATTTTTGGACTGTATGTTGGTCTTCTCAATACTTCTTATCAATACCTCTTATCCCACTAACCAGGAGTCATTCAGGTTTGGTTATTTCAGTGGGATACAGCAATCAGCTGTCCTCAGCTTTTTTTTTTTTTTTTTTCTGTAACCATATTTGTACCCAGAAGAATATACTAGATGATGCTCAAAGGATGACAATTATTACAGATCAAAAAATCTCTTCTAATTACTCGGCTTCCTTTGTCTTGTGATTACATTATGAGTTTTTCTAACTGTCCAGAATTAGTTGATGAAATTATTTCCTGAACATCAGTGACTATACTGGGAATGCAGGCAGAGCTGGTAAAATGCAGTTAGCACTTTAAATCATGTCATCTCATTTCTAGTCTTTTTAAAACACTGTAGCACTTTTGAGTAGGTTCTTCTGTGAGTTAGAGCAACAAGAAGAAAGGAAAATGTTTAAGAGGGATTTCAAGATAACTGATTTTTCTTTGTGTTCTGAACTGGAAAAAATGACAAAATATTTCCAAGTTTCCACATAGGAAAACAGTAACTGAGAATCAATTTAGGTCGATGCAATGGGATTTTTGTCTCAGCAAGTTCTATTAACTAAATTTGCTTCTTAAGCATGAAAAAACTTAAACTTTTTTTCTAACTCATTCTCATCTGAAGAACAATAGGAGCAATAGAGGAAGAATATTAGCTTTAACCTGCATGTACCACTCCAGATGAGTAAGATGCAAGAGATATGATTTTAACATAGATAAGCAAGGGACAGATATATTTCAGAGACTGTCCTGCAAGAGGTACAGGTCAAAATATGTTGACAGCAAGAAAATATTTTAAATTACAAGCTGTCTATTTTATTTCACATAGCACAGCTTTTTATTGCCTGGCTTTCTACACAACAGCATCAGAAGCATGCAACATCTGTCAGCTGTAGGATGTGCTTCTTGGTGGTCTGCAGAAAGGCCTTTCAAACAAAAAGCAAATATATTTCTCCATGGCTTTGAAACCCCTCAATTTCTTTTAGAAAAGTGTGCTATTCATTAATTACATGCTGAAATTTTTATGGAAGGACACAAGTACCTGAACACAGGTGATAAATTTCTTAAAGAAACATTCTGAAAGACTGACAAGAGGAAAGATTACAATGATTAGTGTCTTTGTAACTCCTTAGGTAGATATAATCTACCAGTCTTTCTGAAGCAAATTACTACAGGACTTTACTCATAAAACAACTAAAGTCTCCAACAATAAATTGAGGAAGAGAAGGAAAACAGAAGCAGGGAACAATTCTGTAAATATACATTATCATCTCTTACCCATAGCAAGAACATCTAGTTTCTAATATCTTAGTAGAGGTAATGGTGAGAAAGGGACAATAAGACAAAATACATGCATTTAAAAAATAAAATTATTTTATAAAAATAAAGGAACAGTTTCATTGTGTAAAAGAGTCAGAACTTAAGGAAACTAAAACAAAAATTACACTTAAAAGCAAAGATCATGATAAAAAGAAATATTTTACAGAACTGGGACAAAATGATTATGATTGGTAGCCAATAAGCTTATGACAAAGTCATTCTTTTCCATTGTAGAATAAAATATTTGTTAATGAAGAATAATGCCTTGAAAATGTGATGTAAGTGCAGAAAAGTGGTGTTTATCTTTGGCTTGTGATGCTGACATCAACAATAGAGTGCTCATATTAACCCACTGCCCTTAAAAATAAACAGCAGTGCACTTTAATCTTGGTGTTTTTACTTTTATCTGAGATTAGTCCCTCTGCTTTGTTGAACTACAATTAAAGTGGAAGAAAACATGTAGAAATTAAGCAAAAATTATGAGTACTTTTTAGAGCACAAGAACTTTATTAAATCCTCGTTTAGGCTGTTATGTCAAAACATTTCGAAGATGCATGAAGCCCCCGTGCCATTCCAGCTTTATGACCACAATCACTTATGTTAAACACTTAAGGAGTATTTATGTTCTCAGTGTTAAATATTAGTCCTTGCAAACACAGCTCTGGGTGCTTGCTGCTCTGCATTCCCTCTGTATTTGCTCTGGTAGTTTCCAATTGGGGCAGCCCCAGCAATGTTGACTTCTCCAGGCCTCCTTCCAGCACTATGGAAACTGGTGTGAGTCAGGTCTGGGATTTCAACTGGAAGCAGACCAAGACCTGAATTTGGTGATTAGATGAGTGCTCAGTTTTTGCAAATGTCTCCCCAGAGTGAATTTCCCTGCAGGGCAAAGGGTCACAGGGAGGATGAGGGTGGCAGTGCAGGTCCCACACCAGCTCTCCCCCAGCACTTATGGGCTGTATGCAGTGGCATTCCCATATGGCACTGAGCAGTTCCCATCTCTAAGGTAGAAATGCTTTTTTTCCCCTCTCATGGCTCTTCTCTGGGTACCCACCTATCTCTTGATAATCTCAAAGTCCCATTCCTTCAGCAGTGAAGAAGAGGCAGAAGCCAGGCAGAGATTAGGTGGAGACTGAGATGACCCAAAAATATAGCCATTGATGGAAACAAAGAGAAGCTGCAACACAGGCTCTTGTGTCTGTACAAGCAGGATGACACAAACTGCTGGCTTGTCACTATGTCACTGACAGGCCTGGATCTAGTGGTTTGCTCCTCTCTTGTGCTGCCTGTGTGTGGTGCTTAGCATCTCTGCTTGTTGCAACAGAAGTTGGTCCTGCCTGCCTGGCTGGTAGGTGCTTTGCCCTGAGTGATATTGGCCAGAAGCTATAAAATTGTGCTGTGAGTCCTTCAATTTAAGCACTTATAATTACCTTTCTCTAAAGAGATTCCTATGGAAGAAAGGTCACTTTTCTGTGCAGAGCTGCTCAAGCACTAAATGCATCACACACTGCACTGAAACACAAACAAGTCCCAATAAGTGAGAGTGAACTGATCACAATGCTGTGAAAAGCTTGACTGACATCTACATTTAACACTTTAACTTCCA
Source organism: Muscicapa striata striata (assembly GCA_030060385.1). Taxonomy (NCBI): domain Eukaryota; kingdom Metazoa; phylum Chordata; class Aves; order Passeriformes; family Muscicapidae; genus Muscicapa; species Muscicapa striata. Next base: position 502,277 of record JAREIS010000043.1, on the reverse strand, counting down.
TAAAAATGCTCCACTGATATTTCTATTTATTGAAATGTTAAACAAGGGAGAACAAAATGAAATTACTTCTTTGGTTACTCTAAACATAAATTAAAAAACCCAACCCTTTCAATTCTCTGAAAGGAATCTGAAAATCATGTATTTGAGTAAACAATCTGTTTATATCTGCTCACAACTTCTGGATCACCTTAAATGCAGCCTTTTCAAGCAAAAGTTTGTTCCTCTGCATCTGCTGCACATTGGAATGTCTAGGTGCTACTGTAAAGCAATATGTGCACCAGTTTGTGTGGAAGTGAGCAGTGAAAAAGAAAAGACCACCATTTTCTATCCTGCCAGATCATTATAACTGAAGACTGTCCCTTTCCTTTTTATCAAGTGCTCAGAACCTTTTTAAAAACCACTCTGCTTTCTTTTGCCAGAACACAAATGCCAAACCTCAGAAAGATTGCTGTACCTAGGAGGCTTCAGAGCTGAGACAGCAGTGAGCTGAACACTGGCTTGGAAACATGCTGATTCTTTTTAGAGAAGCAGGGGGGCAGAGAACACAGAAAGGAAAAAAAATCCTCTCAGCAGCACATGTGTCAAACCTACAAGCATCTTTCTGGGATGCTCTGCCTTAACACAGATCCATTCACAGGGTAAGGTGCAATTTAAGAAAGTCAAGGACCACCTAAGAACACCACATGCTCACCACAGTAACACAACCAGCAGGATGGAAACCAGGGATCAAACAAGTGAGATACTGAATGCAGATGATTATTTTAAGCCACTTGTTGGAAGATAAGGAAGGGAGAAGAAGAAAACAGAGGGAAAAAATCATCTTTTCCAGGTGCAGAGTAAATCTGGGATGTATCCAAAGGGAAAGACTTGACATGTACTTTTGTGATTTCTCTTGGGGACTGGAATAAAAAGGTGCAATCTTCAACATCAAAAATCCAGCTACTATTTAAAGATGGATTTAACTGAATAATAGCCCAGATGTTTCTACTTTTGGTGTACTGAGAATATAAAGAAAATTTGAGCAATATCCTCCCCCCAGACAAGGGTTGCACATTGATCACTTTAAAGAGCTTCCTTCATTTTTTTCTGCTCTGCAAGACAAGCTCTGTAGCAGGTTGTACAGCACACATCACACTCAGGATTTTTGCAACCTGCAGCTTGTAAGTCATAAACTCCAGGAGCCTCCCTGGCAGGTCTGAGGAGCTGTGCTATATCCTTGCCCTGAGAAGCTGGCAGTCAGATGGGATCCACTTCTCTGGCTCTTCTAACATACCATCATTATATTTCCTTTCCTTTGGCTGGCATCACAGAAAAGGGCTGGTTTTGCTGAGGAGCACATTCCACACTCCTTGCTGGATGTGTCAGGAACCTTTCTTCACTGCTGGGCTGCCCACATCCTGCCAGGACTGTACATCACTCCCTCACATGGCATTAGCTCATGGGGACTGTACAGAGATGTATTATTCCAGAGAAGGACCAGTTCTTAGTACAGACTTATTTTTGGAAATTTCCTATTCCTCTTTGCATTTATCCAGAAACAGGTGAGCAGAGGGGCATGCTCTGGAAGACCTGTCTTTTCCTGTAAGCCTGAAAAACTCTTTGGAGGTGAAAATACAACAGAGAAAAGCAGTTTCATCTCCCATCATCTATAGCAGGAGGTTTACAGCTCACTAGTCATCTCCTGAGAGATCAGAAAGCTGTGCATGAATATGTAGGTATGCACAAGACAAGCAAAGCAGATGTTGTAGTAATCTCTGCTGGGGCATCTTAGATCACAGAAGCTAACCTATGGCATCTTTTCCAGCTGCCAATTTAACTATCTCCTCCTCCCCTTGAAAACACAGAGCTCTCCCTGCTGCAAGACTGAACTGCTTGAGCCTAAGGAGTGAGCTGTGCTGACAGGGCCCATTGCTGTGGCTCTCCAGGTGTCTGTGCAATGGAAGTGCAGCTCTACATCCCAGCACCTGAGCATTCCCATCTCCAGAGATAAGCACATTCCTTTATCCCTGAGCCCCTCAAATGAGCCTGCTGCTACTAAACCAGGTACCTCACTTGTACCACACTGAGTTTTCCAGTTAATTCTACATACAGAGCAGAGGGAAATCACAAGGGGTCAAAACTTTATAATTTGATGAGTTACAGCTGTAAGACTGTCCCACTGCCAGACCCACAGCACTCTACCCACCACACCAGCAGGATTTCAGGAATTAGCTAACTCTTTCATGTTATTTTGCTGGTAGGGAAGAGCCATCAGCTTTCTGTGCTGGGTGAGGCAGAACAAGTCTCACCACATTTTATATCAGCTCCCTCCCTGCCTTGAGTACTGAATGGGCAAGGCCAGGGCAGCTCAGAAGGGAAATGCTCTGTTGTGCTGGCAGGAAGGAACTGCTGTCAAAAGATTCCCTCATCTTTCTACTGCCAGGGAAAATGCAGCTAAAGGAGGGAAGTATGAAAATTTCTGGCTACAGAAGAGTCAACTTATATCCCTGTCAGCTCCTACAGGTAGCATCCACTTCCCTGTAAAAGCAGACTGCATACTGTCAAAGCCAGAAGACACCCTAGTTTTTAGTTAAATAGTTTCTCTCTGTGTTTCTCAGTAAAATAGTGTCTCACTGTATAGTAAAATAGTTTCTCACAACACATCACCCCTTCCTCATTCCTGTTAATAAGAGCAGAAACACTTGCAATCAACCCAAAGCACAAATAGCCCATTGAAAGTGAGGCAATACTCAACCTCAGAAAGCACCACTGAGGTTGCACTGGGAAGGCAATGAGATACAACCTGATGAGGTCCTGCTGTATTTAATATCTTTTTAAGCTCTGAAATGAGGAGAATGACTCTGTCACTTTGCTCCATAACACACAGACACACACACACTCACTCACCATGTCTTTGATACCTCAGTGAAGAAAAAGGTTTCATTCTTCTGTAACAAGGACAACTAAAAATGTGACAGCAGACAGCTGTTTGTACAAACTGCTGCCTTGACACTGTTCTCTGACTGATGATGGTGGCTAATAGCAGAAGAACTTAAGAAGAAGGAAATTTGTCAAGATGCAGAAAGAACTGGAAACAAAATCAAAGAACAATACAGAGAAAAATAATATTTGTGTAGACATTATCTCCACTACGAACCATGAATAAACTCACAAGAGAAAGCACAGAGAATCAGACCTGGAAAATATTGGGAGTTAACTGCAAATCTCTCCTGCTCAGAAGTGAGTGCTCAGTCCCCCTCTGGCTCCTCTGAAGAATCTCAGCTCCATTTAGATATGTGCCAGATCGCTTTTCTGTTTAACCAGAGTTATTAAGGTGATCATGTTTTAGGTTTCAGCCTAAGCTTTAGAAAAAAAGAACAGAATAAATGGAGAATGATATTATCTGATTTCAGCACACAACACTAAGCAAACATTGGAGTATCTTCTGCTAGCAGTTTCCTCTGCTCTTCCTTTGGGGACATTCTTGCAGCAGAGATGACTGACCACATACAGCTATGCCAGACATTGTGGGTTTGTTGCTCTCTGCCTGGTTCATGTATAAGCTTACAAATCTAAGGCTGGTGACAAGATAGGAGAGGCTGTGGGAGCTCAAGCTGGAAGACTTACATTTCCCAGTGCAGAAGTCCCAGAGTTACTTCCCAAGGGTTATCAGCATCTCAAAACTACAACAGTCCCAGCTGACATTATAGTAACCAGTGAAAAAGTCAGCACTTCACAACAATGCTTCTTCCTGTGCTGGATCCTAATGGAAAGGTGAAGACTCTCAATGCTTCTCTCTGCTGTACCTGCACAAACTCCACTGCCACTGCCCTGTGGCATCTGGTCAGCTTCTTCCAGGATGAGACTGTGAGGCTTCCTAGCTCCATCCTCCTGCCTCCCCTCACACCTTCCCATTAGGCTGCCTATTGAGGGAAACCATCCAGATCTGGCTGCCCTATGCACTGCAGACACTGTGCCCCCAGCTCTTTAAAAATACATTCAAATGTATTCCATTTCAGGCATAGCACATGACCTGAGTGAGAACTTCATTGCAATTATTTACTGCACTGTCGCTGGGATTTGACCAGAAGCTTCTCCTTCTCCCATGAGTTCCATGATCACAAGGTACTAAAAACTGCTAGAAACTGAATGTTGTTGAAATGAGACAGAAGAACTCCAACAGCTTCAGTACAGCAGACCATCTCACTGCTCAGGAAAGTACCCACAGAAATAATTGCTTGGATGGTTATGCTTTTCTTTCTAAAAAATACAGCAAGAGTCACAAGGCTGGGCTTCTCCAAACAAACAAAACCACACCAGTGTAACTGCAAGGACGTGCCTATTTGAGTCTGCAATGTTTCTCTTGTGTCCAGAGCGTCCACTGAAAGTAACAGATTATGTTGGCTTTTTCTCTACCAGGCCTAAGTCAGAGAAGCTAATAATTTGAGGAGCTGGCATTTTGTGACTCACTTATCCCCACCGAGGCAAGCATAAACTGTGCACTAATGCAGATGTTTGAAGGGGGAAAGAGCTGTATTTTCTCTGGAAGAGAACGAGGAAGTGACAGCCATGGAGATTTAAATGACAGTGTGTGGCATTAGGAGCCATAATTAAAACTCATTATAGGTTTCACAGCAACAAATTATCATTACATGCTACTTCATCAGACAAACAGTTACAAATTAATAGATCGACCAGTGGCTAAAGTTTGGAAGGATAAAAGACCAGAAGGAAAAAAAAAAAATAAAACATGACATAAACAATCCTCTGATCTTAAGTGATTTGAAAATGAAGGAAAAGAAGTATCCTAACATCTGAAAAATGCTACCTGGGTATTGCTAATGCACCTGATCCAGCGCAGGCAGCTGCTGGCTGAGGAGGGGACAAGTTCACTGGACATTCCATGGTTTTTTTGATAAGGGAAGTTCAGAGTTTGAAGCAGGAAAGCATGGAGATACTGCCCTTTTTTTGTGTCCTTCCTCCCTGTTTTACAAATGGTGGATCACCTGTGGTAGAGACCTTACAGCACCTTCCAGAACCTGGAGGGTCTACAAGAGATATGGAGAGGGACCAATAACCTGTAGTGACAGCAGAAGGGGCAGTGGCTTAATGTGACAGAGGATAAATTTAGATGACATGTTATAAATTCTTTACTGTGAGGATGGTGAGGCACTGGCACAGGTTGCCCAGAGAAGTTGTGGATTCCCTGTCCCTGGTAGTGTTCAAGGCTGGGTTGGATGGGGCTTTGAGTAGAGGGAGATGTCCATGCCCCTGACATGGTGGGGTAGAACTAGAGGATGATCCTTGAGGTCCATTCCAACTCAAACCATATGATTCAATTATTCTTTGATTCTACTTCCCTGTTTATCAAAACTTCCTGCATCTGACCCATGAAAACTTCTCCCCAAAACCTTCTTTCAAGGCATCCATACCATAAAATAGAACAGGTCTGGGAGTCAGCCTTGAGCTCCTTCCCTGTTTTTTCTACAGGCACTCTAGAGTGTCTTTGTGCAAGGACTTTACAGAAAAGACTGTACAGCTCTGAGCAGGGCAAAGCACCAAGAGACAGGTCACTGAATGTGGAAGATTTAGGTCTGGATATATTGATGGGTGTCTGATAAGGCTCATAATAATGTAATTTAGCTAAGTGCTGTTCTTTCACATTGTGCTACTTCCAGGTCTGGAAGCAAGTAATTCCAGAGAGAGAGAACTCTTATTCCTTTACATATGTCCAGCTACTTGACATAAAATATAATGAGAATGATACTAAGAATGATCATCAAGGCTCTGAGTAATTTAGTAATGAGTCATACTGGCTCCATATCCTTGTGAGGTTCCTAAAGGTGATCATGAGTTATTTTTACTGTCTGAAAATTACCCTTTAGTGAATAAGGAGAGCACAGGTATGTCCCTGTAATGTTGGAGATGGAGACTGTGAGCCCCTGGATGGCTGACACCAGCCTATTACCCAATCCCACATACACTAATCTGAAAGTCTGCACCTGGAAGTGATGGCAAGTTATTCCCACTGTTGGGGAGTAACCCACAGGTGGGCTCTGCTCAGTTCCTAAGTGTCTACTACTTCCCTCTGTGGAAAGAGGAACAAAGGTAATAACAATACGTAAATCTAATATGATAGATGATTAGGAAACAGAATTTTTAATTGAAAGATTATTAAGTATATTAAAAGGTATGAAGAAAAAGTGTAGGATCCTAAAGCCAGGTGACAGCAGCTGATTTAATCAGAAATAATTATTAAAACATGATTACATCATGCTTATAACATCTCCTAAAATATCAATGGAAAAGAACCTAACAGTGGGTGTTTTAACAGCAGGAGTAGCAAAAGACCTGTATTGACTGAAAAGTGAGTTACATCATCATCAAAACAGGAAAATGATGAATCAAGTAAAAATCACCAACTTTGTCTAGGAGAACACCTTTGCACATCACAGCAATGCAATCAATTTCATTTCTCTTATTAATGCATACCTTTTTTATACTTCTTGTATTTATCAGACATGGATGGATGCAGAATGGTTCACTCATTTTCTGGGATCTAACCTGCTTCTACAGAGGCAGCAGTGTCTGTGCACACAAGCAGTTATGTGTTCATACCACTGATACTCTTGTCTTTATTTAGTTTGTCCTCACTGGAATAAAACAGGGTGTGCAGAGACCAAATGTAGCTTAGAAAAATGTAAAGAAGGCTAAATGAGCTGGGCAAAATTTGAGAAAAGCTGGCAGCTAGAACCTCATGATTTGCTGAGCTCTAGTGCTGGATTCTGTACCTGTGAGAACCTGAAGTACCTCCTCTTGTTAACCCATTTGTGACTATACTGTGAGCAGGATTCCTCCCATGCCCCTGGAGCATTTATTCTGCCATTTGGTGTGAGAATCTCTTCCCTCTCCCATCTCAGACAGTTAAAATTAGTCTCTGAATCAGGGGCAAGCCTACAGTGTAGCAACATCTGGAGAAGAAAAAGAAATAAATAAAAATAATAACCCCCAACCCCCATAGCCTTGAAAGTTGTTTCGTTCTCAGAAAACTGAGCCTGGCCAAAACTCCTGTCCTCATCCCCTCCCAGTTCCTCCCCGTAGCTCCCATCATTCACACCCAATGTATTTATTCATTTTATCAGATCAGAGGGCAGCATTTGGATTATTTCAAGCAGCTAACATTAATCATCCAGACAGAACCTGCAGTTTTTCCATGGTGGGTCTGTGCTGAGCTGCGGAGCTCTGCCGCAGCCTTCCAGCGCGAGCAAGAGGCTGAGCGAAAGCAAAGATCATCAAAGCCCAGGCTAAGTGTCACAGAAACTGCTGCTCTGCCTGAGACTCCTATGGCCCTTCCTTTTCATCTTTGTTTAAAACAGAGATGCTGAGACAGAAACATCTCTCTTGAGCCATTCAACACATCTTCAATCACACACTGGAATGTCAGTAAATACAACATATTCCTTGCTGCTATTCAGATGAAACCATTGCATTACAGTGACTACAGCTGTGAGTGCATCAGGCTATTTTCTGCATGCACATCTTTATGTGTAAATTTTGTCCTTTGGTAAGGGGCATTCCCTTTGTCAATTTGAGATGGCTTTTCATTACTGAGTTATTCAGGTATAGTGTGATCTCCTACAGAAATATTCCTCTCCCTTCCTTATTTTCAAAATAAATGCTATGTTGACTGAAAGAGTACTTTTTTTGCCAGAGGAAAAAACCAATACTTAAACTGAAATCAAGCTCCCAGAAACAACTTCCCCTGACATGGAGCCAATTCATTTGCTCTTTGCAATAGTCACATCATTATATCTCCCTGTCTTTCAAGCTGCTCTTCATTTTGAGCAGCCATCATTCAGAATCAAGCTTCAGAGCACCAGGTGGTGTGATATAATATTTATGGATTTCAACCTTTTCACTAGATACTCTTCTATACCAAACTATATCTAATAAATACAAGTTTGCTCAGGAAAACAAATTGAAACTTTAAACAAATGTAGCCTACATTATACAGAGGGTCAGAGAAGGTGTGCATAACAGTTCCTTCTGGCCTGAAAAATATAGAAATCTATGAATTTTGAAATAACTGCATAAAATACTACACTTAAACCCTAAATTTTGCAATAAACCTTTTCAAATATTAATGAGAAGCTGTGCAGCTGAAAGAGGACGATGCCCTTGGATCCTTGGCTAAGGGATGTTTGTCAACCTGTCCTGAAAAAAAAAACCCTCTTGTAGTTTCTGAATGAAGTAATTGCCTTATGTGGTGGAGTAGTGAGCAATGAATATGTTAGCTCATTAAAAGATCATCATCATCATCATCTACAACAGCACCACAAAACAACTAGGACATGTTATAGTCTGAGTTACCTACAAAGAAATGAATTAATGAGCAGAGTGACACCTCTGAGGTTGCTCATGCCACTGATTCTTTACTGTCCCAGTGTTTTTCCAGGTGTCACTGCGGATGGAAGATTTGTAACTTGGTACCAGGAATGGTGCTGTCTTTTGCAAAACTCCAAATTTTATCTGTAGTAACAGGTCACATAAGCCCTGCTCTTACATGGACACTATCCAGCAGGCCTGGCAAAAGAACTCCAGCATAGACCAACAAAAGAACAGTCCAGCCATTCCTTTGACTTTAAATTTCTCCCCTAATCCTCTCTGGATTGGATTTGGGGATGCCACCATAAAAGAAGGTGATGTCATAAATCCTGCCTTGGTTGTGGTTCTGCTGGCTAAAAAAGGCACTGCTCCTCCACTGCATCTTCCCCGATAATTTTTTGTCTCTCATCAGGCTTTTGCTAGTTAATTCACATTTTTGAGAAGTGCTGAAATAGTTCTAATCTGTCTCCCAATATTTCTTCAACTTAAACATGATGAAAAACTGCCAGGCTGGCATGTGCATGTAGTTTAGGCTCATCCTTCTCTTCAGAGCAGTCACAGAACCCTTTCAGACAGCACTAATTTTCTTTTCATTCTCAGACATGACACCTTATTCCCTTGCAAGGAATGACAAAAAGTCCTTTCACTGCTAGATATCAGTATCATAATGTTGTTATTCAATCCTCAAGAGTCAATTTGAAGAAGCATCCAGGAAAAAACATATGGTTATCTTCTTAGCCTAATTCAGGGCACCAAGTGGTATAAAACATCCAGGGGAGCCAGAGACTGTACCATTGCCTTAGTGACAGTGGTGACTTGCTTCAAGAAGGGAGAAGGAAGGAGAGACAGATGAGGGCTTGAAGAGCAGCTTTCTCCTGCAACCCATAACAAAGGTCACATCCCTCCTCCTGAGCATGAGTGGAGGTGTCTGTGACAGCAACCTTGCAGGACCATGAGGAATCAGACTGAGGATCATGCCACTCCTCAGGACTCCTGGTGCAAACCAGAGCTGTCTACTCAGCTGGGCTGTTTATTCTAAAACAGCCTGTTGTCATGTTCCCACTGCTGAGCCAACAATGCACATGTGACAGACTTACACATGGCAATCTGTGCCTCCTCTCTGCAGCACACCAGGGTGGTTGGTCTCTGCACATGTGGAGTCCTGGCAGATAAAATCTGCTGAGCTAAATTACACCTCTGGTCCCTCTGGAGACATGCTGGAGAGATTTGAGCCACTGGGGTTTGCTGAGGTTCTTTGTTCTTGAAGAGAAGGCCTGCTTTAGAAGTTGAGCATAAACAAACCAAAATTACAAAAATAGCAGCAGCTGCTGCCCCCATCTCTAGGAGTTACTTTGCATTTGGCTCAACCACATTTGAGCTAGGCAAACATGGAGAAAAGCTTTGTAACATAAACCATCAATAAAGTGACTCAGTCCACAGAAGTTTATATGGTGGCTTTGCTGAGCAGCTCCCAGAGAAGAAGGAAGGAGTGCTGAAGCAGTCCCTGCCAACTCACAGAAGGCTGGTCCAGGTAATTCCCTTTCCTAGAGACAAGGAGGTGTCTGCCTGGAGGGCTCCCAGCTCAGCACAGCCAGGTCCAACAAGCCAATTCCTTCCCCTGCCACCCCTGCACATTTGTTTTGTAGCCATGCACAAAGTGATGTGAGCTGTCAGGCTGCCTGAGTGGGCTTGCTATTAAAAAGGATTTAAAGAGGATAGCCAAGAAGCACAGGAACCTTAAAGGACTTTTACAATAAAGCCCTCTCACTTTCCTTCACTCTCAGCTAGCACTCTCAGCTGCAGAGAAAGAAGTACATCACATTTCTTGGTAAACACGTCTTAGTAAGTTAAAAATGTTAGGGAACAATACCTCCCATTTTCCTGAAACAGTTAAGCACAAAAGTGAGATTAACATTTCTGAAGTGTGTGTGTATGTGGAACGAGATAAGGCCTTTAAAAAACTGTGTAACAATGGGGAAGCAATATCCCCCACAGCAGCCTGGAACTTTCTTTATACCATGAAAGAATAGAAACTCTCCTTTCCACAGATGCCCCTCCAGAGCTTGATTCTTCTTCCCACAGTTTGTCCAGTCAGGGTAGGTGCCACACACGTCCAAGCTTCTGTGTCATCCAGGACAGAGCTGCTGCCACAGCTTTGCACTTTCCAAAACTCTCTGTTCACGATGTTATGTGTGGATTTAAAACTTCCATGTATTCAAATTTGAACACATCCTACAGCACTGTATGATAGATTCTCCACTACCATCATCATCTGCCCACACTATTAATTGCAGAGGCTGCTAATCTGCCTGAGAAGCCAAAATGAAATTAGCTTTCAACAGGATTTACATACATTCAGTCTTACTTCTGCATCAGCTAGCAATTACAGCTTAAACTGTTGAAGGTGCAGCTTGCTGTAGGCCTAAGTAATGTTTAATGGCATTAAGAATGCACTTCCCAATAACCCCTCAGATCTCTTTACAGGCTCACCAATTCACCAGCCTTGCTGTTCAGCACCAGCATTTGCCCTCATCCCAGCAGCCCAAACATTGCCCCAGTGCCTGGCAGAAAATCCTGGGCTGAGTCCTCTAGCAAAAGGATCTTTTGCCTGTCACAGCAAAGTGAACTCACTGGAAGGAAAAAAGCACTGAGAGCATGACAAACATCAGTGTTCAGAAGATGGTGGTGGAAAAAGGCTGGAGAGGAGAGTGGGCTGTGCACTGGGTAGTGGAGTACCTGCATTCAGGAAAAAAGGCTGAGACCAGCCTCTGTCCTTATCTGTGACCCTTCCTGACCTTTGTAAAGCTGGGCTAAGCAATCACAGCTTGCAGTGAGATTTCCCTGCCAGAGTCAACCCTCCAAATGATGCACCAGAGGATGAACAAGGCATCCCCTGCTCCTGAGAAACATGTTTTTTCTCCTGCCCAGTGTTGTCTGGCAAGCTTGGAGCACTGATGGGCTAAACACACTCCTCCTTGTTGATGTCTCCATGGCACACAGCATTTTATTTGCATTCAGGAGCTGATAAATTAGAGATGGAAATGACTCTGGAGTGCATGGATGATATGCTCATATCTACTGCCTTCTAAAGGAGCAGCAAAGCTTCTGTTTTCTTGACATGGAACAAAAGTTGATGTGACTTGAAAAGGTAGAATTAGAACTAGGCAAAACCACAAGTGCTTCTCTGAAGCAGAGCCAGAACTGGGCTGCCCATGCAAACCATGCAACAAATACAAAATATGTTTTTTGTGAGTGTCCCTGTGAGTTGCATATGAGTATTCCTGCCTATAAACCCTTTTGCTAGCATTTCCATAAAAACAGAACACAAAAGGTTACACTTTTGTTCACAGGGAAGCCATTATAAGTGGATAAATCAGACAACTCTGAATGTTTGTTAATTTGTTGATTCTTATGCAGTATTCAGTCTGCTGTATCAAATAGTCATTTTCATTACCAGAAGGAATCCACACAGTTGATTTGCAGTAATAGATGTCCATTATTATATAATTTGCACTTCTTTTTCATAGTCTTGGCAGTAAAAGACAGACCTTTCTCCTCTTTTTTTTCTTTTAAGCCTTTTATATTTTATTTGTTTTTATATAAAATATTGGAAGAGAAAAAAGTTTAACTTAAAAATAGAGCTGCCAGTGCTGTTTTAGCTTGGTTTTCTACCTCTGTTTTACTTAATTGACATCAAGTAAAATCAAGTCAATTGAATTATTTGAGATTAAGGAATCAGTTAGGGAAACAGACAAATAACAGGCATCTATGCATATATGCAGGCAAATGGGGAGAGGTGATAAGGAAATCCTCAATCAAATGAAAAAAAAATACAACAAACCCATAGAATTCAACACACACTGATTTGCTGTAACACACAGAAGTACTTAGATACCACAAGAACATTTTCCAACCAAAAATCTTGCCAATTTTTTCACCTCTTTGATGGATCCCCAGCTTTACCCAGTGTGGCTGGGAATATTTGTCCTACAACCCACAGCAGGCAAGTCCAACATACAACTCTAAAGAGGTATGTCTGGCCACTGTGGGTCTGTGAAGCCTCTGTCCCTGACACCTGCCTGATTTCTGGCAGGTATGTAGGCAAGTAAAAACCACACCTGGGCCTGGGCTTGGGTACTGGAGCTACCACAAGTTGTAGCTGCCAATGCTCCACCTCCCAAAGGGTATATCTCCCTTCTCACCCTGTGTGCCTATGCCAAAGCATAGGATAAGAGGTTTTGGGCAGTGCAAACCAGATTTAGGAGAAATAAAAAGTGAATGCCTTTCTCCATATTTGTTCTTGGCTGTATTAAGTCAGGCTCCAAGAGCAGATGAAGCTTGCCACACCTATACAAGGATGACTTAATAAACTGATTGGCACCTTATTGCTGCCTCAAAGGCACTTTACTGTTTTAGGGATGTCCAAACAGATTAAATACCAAAAACAATTATAAAGGGCAGTTCAGCAAGCTGCAGCTTATGTCAAGATCATAAGAGAGAATTTATAGACAGTCCTTGGGTTCACCTGAAGACACAACAGGGGGAGGAGCTAGAAAAACAAAATCTGATTATAAAAAATCAGCAATCATGAGCCACGAGATGCAAATATTTTTATATTTTTCTGCAAAAGAAAGACAACAGGCTGCCACTACCCAACATAAATGATTCTTATAAGTGCACCATGTCATTAAGGAAAATTGATTGCATTTAAGTGAGGGGGAAAAGTCCTGTTACCAACAGAAGAGGAAAAGGTTGGAAATCTGAGAAAATGACAGGCTTGTATTTTACAGTCACAGGCATGAGAAGCCAAGAGTTACAAGGTGTAGGTACATAAAATAAAACTATATACATTTGAGTGAATAAGGCAAGAAAGGCACCAAATTACAGAACTACCCAGTCTTGCTAATCCATACTGGGGCCAGTAGCTATAGCAATCCCTTATAAAATCAGTATTATCACAGCTGTGTTTGCCCTCAGTTCTTTTTGCCTCCTCAGGATTTTCATTGAGCTGGTGCAACTACCACGTACTACTTACTAAAGCCACTGATATTAAATACATCACAGTGATATTTTGCATATCACAGGGCTGGGTCCCACAAGGCACCAAACATTCTGGCCCCAGCAGGGCTCTAGTGACAGAGGTGGTAACAAAGAACAGGAATTTTCCCCTCTTATGTGAACAATACCTCAGAATATCACATCACCTCTGGGCTAGAACCTCTGTGTGCATCTCAGACTCCCTGGCTACCCATATTGCCTAGGCTTGGCTTGTGACTGGCTTTTCCCTGAATTGCCTCCACCTTTGCAAGGTGATCCAGGTTTTGTCTGGGCTGGTTTCCACTCCATCCCTCTAAGAGCAATGGGCATAACTGGTGTAACTCCCAGCTCTGATATTTCCTGCACAGCTACCCAAAGCACAGAAGATGCTCCATGTCAAACTCATTCTCTAGAGCCAGGCTGGGCCAGTGCTAGAGAACACAGCTTCTACAGCAGAAATGACACAGCAGAGCTTCAGAACCCCTGAGCTGCCACTAACTTTGTTAGCAATGGCTTTTATGCTCAGAAGTTTATTAAAATCAGAGAAGCTTATCCTTCAGGCACCCACTGGTGAAACATGTCCTAGGTCTTTAGGAAAGGTATCTAATAATCCTTGAAATGCCCTGAAATCTGGCCAGTGAAAGTCCAAAGTCTGCCCTTATTCCAATTTAAAAATGTTGGAATGCACTGGGAACAGGCTTAGTCACTGAAATTTCCTTAGGGTGGAAAAGGGCATGCAAGGTAAGAAAATTTACTGAAATAACATCAACAATTGCTCAAAGCTGTACTCAAGTTTGCATTTTATAAAATAAATCTGTAAAATTCATGTGGAAGTGCTTTAGTAGCAAATACGTGCTCTATATAGTGAGATTCCATAGCCCCTTGCCTTTTTCTATGGACATCTCCATTTATAGAAGCAGACACTGACTTGGAGCCCCCGTGTTCACACTCAGATCATTTGGGTGAGGCACAGAAAAGCCTCTCTAAGCTTTATTAAAAGCCAGACATGATTCGAGGCACTGTGCTATTAAATAAATACCCTTCCTAGAACTGGTGCTCGTGGTCTGGCAAGGATTTCTTCTTTACAATAGCTCTGGAAAAATATATGGGATATCCAGGATAAGACAGAACAGGAGGTCAACACATCTGGCACAGGATGAAGAGATTCTTCATCACAGGTCAGTGGAAATCCACCAAATTACTACGATAGAGTCTGTGTAAGGCTCAGTGTAGACTGCCAGATGTACAAGTCAGACTTGCATCCATGCAGGTCTTCCTAACTGGTGTCTAATAGTCACAGACTGGGGAATCTGACTCTCACTGGACTAATGTTAAAGACTGTAATCCTAGGAAATAATTAATATATCAAAAATTAAGACAGATGTTTATTTGCTTTTAAAAGCAAACTGTACAGTATGTGTTAAAATATTCTGAATTACAGTAATTTATACACAGAGATAATGATTACTTTTAAGTAACGAGTGCTAAAGCAATCCATGGCAGAAAACATCCCTGACTCAATGTTGGTGGGGAAAAAAAAGGCAAAAAAATTTATTCACGTTATTAAGGATATTTTTGTCTGATATTTACTGCAAAATGACTGTAACACTTTGTACTGAGTGCATATAACAGGGTGTGCTGGAGGCAGTACAGCAAATTTGGCTTGGAAAAGAAGAGAGCTGCCATTCTGAGAAAGCCATCCCAGGTCATCTGCCTTCCTGAGCTGTAAACCTTCCTGACTGTCGATATAGACGCTGAACTGCTTCGGCAAGGTGACTGAATTCAGGGCTGCTATGAGGCTCATGAAAGCACAGAAACCCATCAAGGGAGTCCAGGGCTGCCTTTCACTTGGCAGCAGTTCACTTACTTTGTCATCATCTGACTGGGCACCTGTCTCATTTGATTAATTTCTCTTTTTTTTTTTTTTTTGCACAAAACCAAGTCTCTATCTTCATCTGTGAAATCTGAGGAAGTTTCCGCTGTGTATCCTGCCTAGCACTAAATGCCTGTGGCACCTGCCTGTGACCTCTGGCAGGGCTGTTTGTGCTCCAGCAGCTGCAGTGGTGCCAGCAGGCTGCCACGAGACGGCAATGTTTCAGAAGCCTTGTGCTCTCTCTGCACAGGCAGTGCTGCAGCTTTCAGGGCTACACGCTGGTTTATGTTAATAAAGCCTGGGAGTAATTCATTGCCACAGAAAGAACACCTCCAGAGAACTAGAAAAAAAAAGGGACAGGCAGTGCAATTTTCTGTTATTTAAATTTGGTTGTTCAAGCAAAATTGTGT
The DNA here is from genome assembly GCA_030060385.1 of Muscicapa striata striata. Taxonomy (NCBI): domain Eukaryota; kingdom Metazoa; phylum Chordata; class Aves; order Passeriformes; family Muscicapidae; genus Muscicapa; species Muscicapa striata. The sequence goes on along the minus strand of JAREIS010000043.1, from coordinate 486,593 downwards.
CATCTGCCTCACATTGCTCATTGTAATGGTCACTTCATTTTTGCTCCTTTCTTTCACAGCAGTGGTGTCAGTGAGCCTCGCCTGAAGCTGTGTTATATTGCAAGAATGTTTGAGATGATTTGGGCTGCTGCTCTCTCTAGATAACATTGTCAGGGCTGAACATGTTTCATCCCTAAAGGTGAACAACAAAGCTTTTGTAACAGCATATTTTTACAACTGTAAATGATCCCAAGCAATTTAGAGAACATGGGCAAATGCCTGTGTTTAATCAGGCGGGTGAGAGTGCAAGCAATTGAACAGTGCCAGTTCCTCACCTGGCATCAGAGCTTTCCTGCAGCTGCACATCTGATGTGTAAGGAATAATCCAGCCTGAGGGGAGCTATTTGCCCCATGCAGATTTCTCTCTGCTCTCCTATCAGCCAACACTCACCACTGGTTACTGTGACAGTGGCAAGGCCTCTGGGCTTTGGGCAGTACAGCCATGCCTGAGTCCAAGTGTCCAAAAGCCTGTCCATTGCATACACAATGCATTAGATGAAGGATAAAAAAAATGTCCAAACAAGGCCTGGTTGCAAATCCTTTTCTAAGTATTTGCCAATAAAATGTTTCATTTTGGACCTTCCAATTTGGATGAAACAAGATATTCCAGACAGCCCTTTAATGGGGGATTATGTCTTTCTGGGAACCTTGTGGCACTGCTGGTTTTCAGTGCTGATGGTAGTCAGTTTATCTGCTCTGCTTCATCTGGGGGCAAATTTTATTCCTTGGAAAGGTGTGAAGCCAGAGACTGCTGTTTCTTCTACCTTTAGTCATGCCAGAGAAGAGAGCTTGAGATGTCCGAGCTCTAAAGGATACCACAGCTCCAAAGACGAAATAAACCAAACAACAACACTTAACAACTCCTAAAAAGGCCCAAGCTCTTAAACATAAGGGGATTGAAGTAATACCCTCTGAAGCCCATGGACAGGTTAATAGATCATGCTGTACCTTCTAATGGGCCAGTCCTTACTGTTGCTGAAGTGTGAGCCAAAAGCAACAGGGTTTGACTTTCAGCTTCCAGGGAGACTGTCTGCTGCTGATGGTAAGGAAAACCATCAGATTGCTTGTAGATAAGCACTTTTGATACAAAACTGCTGGGTGATTCACATTGCTATTTTTAAAGTTATTTTTTTGGAGCTAGATCTGCGCTGCTAAACATGCAGAATTCTGCTCTATCTCTCTGTATATATTACAAAATCTGTAGTATTTCTGTTTTCAGCTTTCAATAAAATAAGCATCTTCTCTTGTGTCTGGTGTACCAGGTAATTGAAATACCTGTACTGATCTTCAAAAATGCCCTTTCATCACAAGGGCTGTTGGGGAGCTTGCTATTGAAAACAAGTATAAACAGAATAATCAAAGCTCATACTTCCTACCTACATTTCTGCCAAGCCCTTTTGCATTCAAAAGCTTTAGATTCTTTCCATTATTACCCAACTTTTCCATTTATGCTTGAATTGTTTAGTAGAATGCATGACATACATATTAAAGTCATAGCAAACACAGAGCATGTATATTCAATAACTATAAACCAGACTTTTTTCTGCATATGAGCTCATTGCTTATTCCTGTCTGGTATATTAAAACATGCATTTCTGGGAAGCTGCAATAAAACAAAGTTTTGTAAAACATGCTTAATCACAGAGATAAAGAAATAAAGTTGCATCTGGACTGAAAGACCATTCTTAGTAGTTATGAATATGGTTTTATCTTGCCTGCTGAAATAGCCAGGAAAGTTTGAACACAATATTTATTCTGAGTATTTGCATAGAATTTAAGAAAAACTATGTCCAAGTTCTTTTTGCAAGACAAGAACCATTTTGGCAAAACAATTTTTGCATTCTCCCTCTTTTGCTCCTCCCCATAAAGCAAAACACAAGCACCCTCATGGCTGTATGGCCTTTCTGGAGGGATGCCCATAAGGCCTTGGCCAATCAAAATGTAAATCCCTGCCTTTAACCAACATGTCATAGTGTCATATCTGTAAAACCACTGTATTTCCTAAGACCCTGCCTCTTCCCTGACCCCACCAGAAGTGACAAAGCTGCAGTGCTCCTCCTAATTCTGCTACAATGCTGCTCTGAGCATCTGTCCCTTGCCCTGGCAGAGCTGGAGATGTTGAGGAAGAAACCACTTTCTGAAATCAGCTCTTCAATCCAGCCTTTGACTGAGCCACCACAAATTAGGGTGAAACTAATTGAATATTCAAGTTCAATGGAATGTTTCTCATTACCAGTCATGTGCTCTAAGTCCTGCAATTTTCCTTGGATGGCAGTTCTCAAACTGCAGGATATGGGCAGTAATAAGGTGATATGATTGAGGTATCAGCACAAGAGTCCTTTATAACTATTTTGGCTAAAGTTACAGCCATGCTTTAGCAAGCCTTAATGTCAGTACATCCTTGCAAATCCTTGCTTGTAAGTACTCCTTCTGAAGTTCAACTATGCCCCTGCATTTAGCTTTCAAAAACCCATTCAAAGTGGGAAGTGCTTATTTGTGGCTTTGTGGTTTATTTACACATGAGCATAAGAAATCCCAGGCTAGAAATCTGAAGAATTACTCTAAATGTTTATAGATACCAGTAAACTGAAAAACAAAGATACATCTATCAACAAAAATGTTTTTTCCCCCTGTTTTCATAATGAGAATTTTAAAAACCTTTATTAAATTAGAAAATTCCCTAAACACACTTGTAGTTTATGTGAAAATTCTCTAAAAAAAGTGCCCAACAAAAAATGTCTTTTAAAGTAATTTGAAATAAAAATTCTGTTCCCAGATCTGGCACACTGCACTCATATTAGGCCTTTAAATTGCTCTGCAAGTAGGATGCCTGGGCACCAGATTAGAGCCACATGTAGATTCACCAAAACAAAAAGAAGGAAAGTAAGGATGAAAAATAACCTTGGAAAGCCCCTGGTGCTGACTTACCAATAGCCAGGCCATGATGCAAGAGAAGGAAATTTGCCTCTGCACTCACAGTACCAGGAGTGTGCAACCCTGGGGCTGGAGCCCTGCACAGTGTGGGGTGTACCTGTGGCCAAAAAACTACCAGCAACACAAATACATGGAGGCATGTTGGAATATTACTCCTTTGGATGTTTCTTTTGGAAGTAAGAAGTATTTGGTGTTCTTTGAGGCTAAACAAGGCAGATGAATGGCCTCTGAGGTAACTTCTTACAACTAGCTCTGGGTTTTTGTTTTCTTTTTTTGTTTTAGATTATTCGTATGATTCACAGGAAAACTTTATGAAATTGTCATTCCTGTTCTGCTTTTGAAAGATGTTCTTCACCTTGGCTTTGGGAAATTTTTCCCCTGAAATCATTCCCCAAATATCAACAATCAAGAACCCAAGGTTCTTTGCAATTAACAAATTATCCAAACAAATCATGCTGCACAGAATGGCACCTTCCATCAATCCACTTCTGCAGAAAGATGGCTCTGAGGTTTAGGTGGAAAGATGCAGCCCAAGCAGCAGACTGGAAATATGAGGAACTCCATAGAGTACCATTGCCATGGGGCACTAGTGTGACATTTCAGAATAATAAATGTATTTTAACTTTCATACTTGAAATACTGAAAATTAGTATTTTCCACTATACCCAACCACACACACACAAAAGTCTCCTTTCTTTAAGAAAGAAGATCAGAAAGGAAATATTTTGTTATAGCTTCAGGTGGAAAGATTTTGTTCCCACTTCAGCTATTGAAACTGGATGTTCCATTTCATGTTTCCTTTAGCATTTTCTGGAAGTCATAAGTGTCATCATCTCCGTTTCACCATCTGAAAACTGTAATGTTGGGTTCTCAACTGTCTGTGCTTACTTTTTTTCCCCTCTAGCAGAAGATTTTTCAGCTTTCTGTCAATATTTACAGTTAAGCTGGTGCCTTCCTGCCACCATGCACAGAAATAATGAGTGCCTGACAGCATGAACACCACACTGCTTCTGGAGGCTGCTTCCATTGGGTAGCAGTTTGGAGAAGCATATTTTATAATTATTAATGCATTAGTGTTCCAACAAAAGATAGTCTCCTCTTTACTTTCACACTACTCAGCAATAACACCATCACCACTGTAGCTAAAACATTACCCTGGCCTGCCAAAATCACTTGCTCACAATCTGCAAAGCTGAATTAAAATGTTCCTTCCACACACTTTACAGGTTATTTATGCTTACTTTAGCTTTGGACTCGTAAACCTCAACCACACTGACACTACCCTTGCCTTTTTCACCTCCTCCTTGCACCTCTGTGGACATGAGCCTTGATGACCATGACCACAGCAGGGCTTTAGAGCATCTGTTGTGCCATCAGTGCTGTGGCCACCTCCCATGTTTGCCAGCCTCCTACAGAGGAGTCTGTGGACTTCAGCTCCTGCTGCTCCCAGCAGGCACTTGCTGGTGCACAAAATCTCACAGGAACATGGATCACAGATTGTTAAGTCTGCTTAACAAGCTGCTTTGTCATTCCATTTTTATGAGCAAAAAGATGACAGCTCTGGGTACAGTCGTCCCATCCCTTTCTGTGGCCTTGGGTGGGTGATTTATTACAGCCCAAACACATCAAGGAAATCACAATTATATCATGCCTCTCATTTTGGAGGTGCCACAGCACTGAGGAGAGGCAGAATGGTGAAGGGACTGCAGGGGATCTGGGCCTGACTTCCACAGCTACTACACTTTGGGCTGGTCATGCTAAGGGCCAGCACCCATCCCTTCACTGACACTTGCCTGGTTTCTGTGTTTAGACTAAAAACCTTCTAAACCCTCTGTGCATATGTGGAGTCCCTAGTACAAAAGAGGCTTTGATCCTGGGATCCAAATGAGACTCTGATCTTGGTTGGGGCTCATAGGTGCAAATGCTGGAGAAATAATAACAGATGGAATATCACAGTGATATATTAATTACCATATAGAGCCATATAGAGTTAATAGGGGAACATTTCTGGGCAAAGATCTCATAAATAAACCAAATGCGAATGCATAAATAAGTAGAATACAAACACATAGGGCTATTATAAGGGCAGATGTGTGAAACTTTTTTTTGTCTGTATGTTAAGCAGTTCTTGACATCTCTTTTAAAATTTATATATTTACACTGGCAGAAGAACAATCCTTTCTACCTAAACTACAGAGAGAAACCTCAAACATGCTGGATAGCTTTACCATCAGATCTATTTTGTCTTTCTTCTCAAGTATAATCAAATTCTTTCCCATGCCTACCTGCCCACTACACTTCTGAAGAACTACATGTTGGAGTCTGAGGAAGGTATTTGAAATCATATGCCTGCACTGAAGCTGAAAAATCCAAAATCAAGTTATGCCTTCTAGAAGAAGAAAAATCATACTCGAGCATAAAGAAATGTAAGAAATTATACTGGAACAAAACCCCAAAGAAAGACAAATCCTGGCCCCTACAGAGACACTGGGCTTTCTAACACTTGTGTACTTTCCTCACTCTCTGTTTCATATCAGAGGCACAGAAGACACAATTTAAGGGTGGGTTGGAGAAACAGAAGCACATGGAACCCACTGGAGAAGTTGCAAGGAGGGCTCAGGTGCCATCAGCTTCTGTGTCATGATGGCACAGGGTGCAAGATGGAGCCAGAATAATTTCAAGCTCCCTCTCAGTCAAGAATCTACTAGGTAAGCAGTGATGAAAATATGAATGTTAAGAATTTATTTTAAAACTAAAAAATGCTTGTAGTTATAACAGATTAGGGCTGGTTTGTATTTAACTGAAGGACATTTCTCAAGGCAGGGTTTTCACTGATATTCTGGAGCAACAAGCTCTTTCATTTAATTGAAAAGTATATTTTATAATTATTTTTGTTAAAGAGAACTCCCTTTAAAATGTGTAATAGCAGGCTACTATCAGTAGTAAAGGATTTCTTATATCTCCTTGTACTCCATTACTTGTAATTTTCCTTATGTTTTCACCTCTCAGGCTGACATTTCCCAAGCCTGAAGTCTGCCTAGAAAGAGAATTTTTTGGAAGGCTGAAGAAAGTTTGTCTTCAGCTCAGCAGTGTAGTTTTAACAAGGGTTCCTCACACAAAACCTGCCTTGCTGGAACCAAAACCAACACACATTTTGGTGCCTATTGCTGCAACCAGGTTGCAGAGAAGGGACAAAAGAATTATTCAGCCTGAATAAGACCTTTGCACCCAGGAGGCTAAATTCTTCCATGGTGTAAGCCCTTGCAACATCCCCAAAGCCAATGGGCATTACACAGCTTTCCACCCAGGCTCAGTGAAGCTGTTTCTCCTCCTCAGAGTGAGCAGCTCAGACTTTTTCTCATCGTTCTCCCTGTTATTTGAAGATTTGTTTTTTGTAGCTGGCAGGCTCTCTCTTTGAAGCCTTCAATCCACAGAGCCTTCCCCTGTTTTGAGTTTAAAATGTTTTTGTGCCACACAGGTTGCTGGTCCCTCCACACAGGGCTCCATGAATACTCCCTGTCCCCCTACACCTCCTCCCTCCCACATGCACGTCTCAGCTGAGGTTTTGCCTCTCTTTTTCTCCATTCCAACCATTTCACAACCTTAGGCAGAAAGTTGGCTGTCTCTATGTCTGCAGAGCAGAAAATGAAGTGTAATTTTAGCAAAGGGTTTGGGGTGGAAGATAATATATAGAAAACTACAAAGATATAAAATAAAGATTGGAGGAAGAGGAACACCTTGCTCATCCTCACAGAACATGCCTTAGCAGCTTTGAGAGCTGTGTGAAAGCCAAGTGTCATAAGTGAAATGAGCAGTGAAGAAGAAGTTAAAAGGCAGGTCACAGGAGGTCTGGGCAGAAGCAGGCAGAGCACACAAATCTAGAGCTGTTCTGGGGGTCTCCTAGAGGAATCATAACCCTGTCCTGCAGACCTGTCCCAGCTGAGCTGGCCCCCAAAGCCCTGGCTCTGCCAGCCTTCTCCTTGTCCTGCTCCAGCCCAGCTCCTCCCCTTCACTCCCCAGGGCTGCACAAAGCTGGCTGAAGAGAAACCCAAACCCTTGCTGGGCTCACCACTGGAGAGGAGAAGCACTGGCAGGGACATTTTTCAGTGACAGCAGAATTTTGGGGAGGTGCTCTGCTGTAGTGGAGCAGAAAGAGAAATGCTCTCCCATACTACAGATCACTGCACAAGTACCTGTGAGCACAGGAGAGCTGCTCCCAGCTTGCAGTGCTGGAAAGTATTGGGCTGACAGCAAGTCCTCAGATCTGACAGGGTCTTGAAACACAGCTAGGAAGGAGACACTGTCACAGGAGCAAGGGAAATGCAGCACTGAAATAATGCTGTCAGGAGGAAAACCCTGTGCTGGGAGAATATGATCCTCCCACAAATATTCAGGGGGGTCATTAAAGAGTGGTTGAGCTCTTATTTCTACTGCCTTGCAATGGGAGTCAATGAGCCATGCTTCAGGAGCAGCAGTCCTTCTTCCCTCACAGACCTCTGTGCTCCTTGCTGGTCAGAAGCAGCCTGCAGAAAGAGCCACTCAAGTTCTATTTGCTCAGTTTTGGGGGCTCTGTTTCTAGGGTCTCAAGGGCCACCCTGAAGCACTCTGCCCATGGAGTGGGGCTTACATGCCCTCCACTGGATCTAGTGGCCAGCTGGCCTTTCCTGTCTTCAGGCCTATGAGGTCATGTCCTGGCTACTACTTCTGCAAGGTCTTTTGTCTCAGGAAAACAGAACAACAGCCCTTCTTGTGCCAGCTGCAATTCTGATGGACTTTTATTAAGAGCAGCTGTGTGCTTGCACACCCCACTCCTACTCTATAGCCCCACAGATAAGACATCTCAGTCATCCCTCCAAAGATCCTCCAAAACAGATTGATAGAAATACCTGAAAAAGAGGACACACCTTATTGTCTCTGAAAAGAACTCCTGACCTTATATTCCTGAGCAAATATTTTCTTTTTTTCTCTTTTGTAAAATGCTCTCCCCTGGTAGTACTTGTTCAAGTGAAAATCACCTCCTTGCTGTGTTTAGAGGAGCAGACTCTTTACAGCTATTAATTATGTGCCCTTTAAACACAAGCCCTCACCCAAACATGTGTTTGCCCTGTGGGAAAAGTGTGCCTTTTTCACACCTCTTATTGTAAACCAGGCTGATGACAGACATGGGTGAAAACCACCTGTCCTTATTCAACAAGATATATCACTACAACACCCACCTCTAACAACCATGCTGGGCCAAAAATAAATCAGGATCCTATGGATGAATTTACTGGAATTATAAAAAAATCCAAATAATGAAATACCACACCAAAAACTAAACACAAAGCAAAACCACCACTCCAAGAGATTAATAATAACACTCGTATTTTTCCAACCAATTCAACCCATACAAACAAAATCTCTCTTTGTCACAGGATGAAAATGGTTCCCCCATTTATGTATGTGGGACAGTGTTCCCTCTTGACCCTCTGACAAGAAACTAAGAAATTACTGACACTAGGCTTGCAGCAAAGTCATTTTTGCTCAGCATTCTGCATTGAACTGTCCCCAGTTTGGGTGAAAATCAGGACGATCACTGTTGAAAATAATTACCTTGCTCTTTCTGGACCCAGTCAATTTACTTATTGATGCAGTTGTGCAGAGGAGACTGTTAATGAAGAATCAAGTATTTCCCCACACTAAAGGCCTGATTCTCACTTCAAACTATCTAGAGGAATTACATGTAAATAGCATGAGTTAACTCAAAATGAAAATATTTATGTCTGTTCTTTCTCCTTTTCCATGGAAAAGCATTGTCTATTTTGCTCACAGAAATATTATGGTGTCAGCTTCTATCACGAGGAATTAAGAAAAAAAAAAAAACCATAAATTCCTAAATCTGCTGGGACTGCTTCGGAGGTCTCTGCTGCTCCCAGGAGCAAGTGGCACTTTCTGAGCTGCAGAAGGGCTCAGTGGCCACCAGGTGACACGAGAAGGGAATTGCAGCAATAGGAAAGCTCAGAGACAAGGAAATAACTCCATCATGCTAGTGGGCTGGGTTTTTTAATGAAGATACTCTTTGGCTACATAAGAGGAAGTGTATTTGTGGAAAACACTGAAGTACAGTGCCCTTATCAGAGAGAGTATGTATGCTAGAGGAACTGGTGAAAAGTGAAAAACACAATTGTACTGAAAATTATCTTAAATGATTGTGTCATTACACTGTGTTTAATGACAACCTATTCCATTCTAGTACTGCTTTTCCATAGAACAGTTCAAGGAGCTTCAATTAGATTAGGTTGCTCAGAGCCGTGTTCAACATGACCAAGAATGTTTCCAGGAATGGGGCACCCACCTCTGTGGACTACCTGTTCCAAAGTTTCACCATCCTCATTCTAAAAAAACCTTATTGTTTTAGGAATAAAATTATTGAGCGTCCCAGAAATCCCTGGGGAAAAAAAAAGTCTTCTGTATGTGTGTTGTCCTTACATTTTAGATAATGGCACTGATTGTCTCTTTGGAAACTCTTCCATAATCACCTGCACTGGCATGTCCTCCCCATATCCTACCTCCAGAGCAGATGGAGATCTTCTCTTCCAATTGAGATTTTTTTTCTTTTTGTTTTCTGTCATGATTTTCATACCAATGTGCAAGGTTAAGACTTTGACTGAAGGAAATACGTTCATGAAGCCTTGAAAGCAAACACAATGAAAGACTGAACAGTTTGGAACTCTTTAGTCTGGAAAAAGATGACTGAGGCATATGACAAGGCTGACAAACATTAAGTAGTTTGGAGCAGGCATATAGGAATCAACAATATCTTCTTATACTTAGAAGGCAAGAAAAATGAAGGTACTAGTGAAGTTCAAACCAGACAGAAAGAAATGGCTCTTCACACAGAAAGTTGGAAACATGAGGAACTCCTAGGCAAATGACAACATAGATGAAAGAATTCTGAAAAGATGCCAGATAAAGAATATTTGCTGGAAGTTAGTCAATAAGCAAATAAGAGTGGGATCATGAAATGTCTTTCCTGAGCAAAGGATGGAGACTCTTAAGGGATTCTCTCACATCTGGGCTTGCCTCTTTTAAATATTTTAACTCTTCTGGAGTGCCTGAGGTGCATGGTTATGACTGTCAAGCTCAAATTTGCCCCTGGCAGATGACATATCTTTAAGTACATCCAAAACCAGGAGTGGAACAAGGCTGCTCCTCATAGCAGAGTTGCATGAGGAAAACTTCAGACCATTCCTATTTCTACAGAATCAGCTCTAATGGGATGAAGGCATTATGCTTGCATGAACTGATGCATCCCTCTGATTCAAACATCCTGTGGTCAGTAAAATGTGAGCTCTTTGAGAAGATGTAATATTCATTTGTGACTGCAATGTGTCTCTGCTTTAGCTCCACTTAACCCTCTTTCCAGACCAAGAGGTCATCTGGATAATTTTTCCCCTCTTGCATATATTGTGAAATGGACACCCAAAATCTTATACTGCCTGTATGGCATTATCATTGTTCTTTTAGACAAGAGCCACCACACACTTTCCAGGTCTGCCCTGCATTTGGTAGATTCATATGCCAGGTTCAAGGGCCTCAGGGCTGCAAATTCCTGACAGTTAACTCTGTGATGTAACTACAAACCTCTCTTCTCATCCTCCTGAGTATCAGAGATCAAAACAAAGACCCAAACTCACAGAACTGTGAGGAGAGGGCTCACAAAAAGTTTATTTTCCTTCTTTTTTTTTTTTTTTTCCTTTCCCCATCCCTCTAATTGGGGGAAGATACAGAAGTGCCAAGGCTTTCCCTTCTTCCCTTGTCGGCCTTTCAGAAGCACACTGTATGGGACATTAACTTGAGAGGAGCTCAGACAGATGCTTTGCTTAAGCAGGTTCTCTTGATCCTGAACCTGGGAACATTTGAGTTAATGGGAAGCAGTTAACACTTAGGCTTGATGAAGTGAACGCAGCAGTTTATGCTGCCAGTGAAAAGGAAGCTCGAGCAATCTATGGGACAGTTACTCTGCCAACAAGGTGGGATAATGTATGGGCTCAGACTGCTCAGATCTTTTCAATGGAAAGAAATAAATCTATGTTATAGTCACAGTATCAAGAGCAAAAGCTTAACCAGCTTTTCATAGGCTGAAGAATTTCTTCTTGATTGAACCTGGTATTTTGTTGACCATCTCCTGTCAGCAGAAACACCCAGTGCACGGGATAAGTGCTTTGGTAGCAGCGTGAGGAATGCTTAGCCAAGTACATGGATGCCCTCTTCCTTACACTAACACTGCCTTATCCAACTTTCAACAGGTCTCACAGCCTTTATGTACCTCATTCATCAGTCTAAGACAAATAATACCAGGCTGAATTCAGAGGATCTCGTGGGGCTAAAGAGTAGTTTGTAAAGGCATGCTAGAAAAACTTAACCAAAAGACCTTTGCAGCTGCAAATTCTATTAATTCATTAGGCCATCTCTTACACCATGAAAACACTGAAGTGATTGCTACTATTGTATTTTCTACTTAAAATGCAAGATAAAAAGTGAGATGTCTAAATTTGCTGGTGAAGACAGGGTAAAGAAGTAATAATTTAATTCAATTTATGAAGAAACTGGGAGATACGTTGCCACTGAAAGAGCTGAGATCAAGTAACTCTGTGTGCCAGCTAAATAGAGTGGCTGAAATTCTGCACCACAGCACAACACTATTGATTTGAAAGAATTTGGTTCAAGTGCTGCAGAAACTACTAAATAGGCAAGGAATATACTACTGGCACTGAAAGGCATAATTTCAGCTGAGGTGTTTTTGGAGGAGCAGTGCTATGTACCAACAATGCACTACTAATGCAGAAGAGTTACAACATTTGCAGGGTTGATAGAAAAACTGAATCCTCAAATTCAGCGTGGCATAAAAGTTCCAGTATAATCACAGGTCCAAAGGAGTTTTTAAGTGACTATTAGACATATTCTTTCTTAGAGAGTTTCCCTGAATAGAATATAAAAGCAAAAGCATTTCAAAGGTGAATACTCACTGGAGGCAGGAAATTTTCTTCCAGCTGTATTACAAAGATTTACCAAGATGATTTTATGTACATTTTGCAACTTGCATGGCAAGTGCAGGCAATTTTCTTCTGAGATGCTGTCAAGCCAGAGGATATGTGAGTAAAACAGTGATGACAGATGTGGAACCACCGTTCCTGATTCTCTTCCCTCAGGAAATCTGAGGCAATTTGCAATGAGGTTTTCCTTTTGTTTAAAAAAAAAAAAAAAAAAAAAAAAAAAGCAGCCCTCTAGCCTGTGTATGACAGTTTCTCTAGAATCAGCTAGATTTTTCTTTTCACATGGGCACTATGGATTGGTGGGGCCTAAAGGAAGGTGGATCGCACAAGGTTAGAACCAAGCAGCTGCAATCTCTGAGCTGACTCACCAATGGTTAGAAATGAGGGCCAAAAATAACTTCAGGCTATGATTTTTGGTCTTCTGATGCTGGAAGAATTATTAGCCACTGCCATAGTTCAAAGCATAAGATAAATTCATTCTTGTCTTTCTGTCTGTGAAATCTGAAGTTCTTCCTGCATTTCAGGCTGCTGGGAAGTAGCAGTATCTACCAGAGGTGCTGTTCATTGTATGCTACTCTATATTTTTCTTCAAACACATATAATACAGGGGAAAAAAAGGCAAAAACAACTGAAATGGGAAGGAGAGACCTTCTATCAGCCTTGTCTTGCAATTCCTTTCCAATAAAAATCAGCCACACTCAGCTTGGTAAATGACTGCTTTCAAATATTGAGCCAAACACAGAGAACTCAAACAACTGAGGTGCTGTCTGGCTTTGGACTGAGAGACAGTAAATCTTCATCATTTCTGTAAGAGAAAGGAAATAACCCAGCAGTCTGCACCATGCTCCTTTCTTACACAGTGGAAGAAGACCAGGGAAAGCCACTTCCCTGAGCATTAAGCCCACCATTTTACTGACTTCTTTCTACATGATTTTTGTCAATCCTGTGCCTAAAAATCTCTGCCTAAACTGTAAGCCATTCATCTTGACTTTGTGTTCAGTATATGAGACCATCATGTGCATTTCTTGCTTCAAGTGTTTCTGACAACTTTGAGAAGAATTTGCTTTTCTTGTTCTGGAAAAGGTCAATACTTAATATTCTTAGCTTGTTATTGGTGGTTGGCATATACAATGCCCCTTCTGGAGAAAAATGAATGGTTTGATGACCATTTATATCCATAAAACTCTCACAAATTTTTTCAAACAGGAGAATGGGACAATGAGGAGGTGCAGGAAGTGACTAAATCATCCTCACAAAAAGTCTGCAAAAAGCTGGTCACCAGCTACGAACTGGATGCCCAAAACAACATCATTTTATAAGAGCACTCAGTCCCAAATACCTGGAAGCTCACAATATCCACAGTTCATTTAAAATTGTAGCTTGAATTAAGTAACAGTCAGCACTTCCATAGGACAGCAGAGTCAGTATGTGTGGCCAATCCTCGCTACCCAATCCAGCCTGATGAAACGTAATTAGATTGACTTCTCCCCCAAAATCACTCTCTCTGGAAGTCAGCTGTAAGAAGACTTCACTGATGCAATTTGTTGGCACTCTGTGGGGGAGCAAATATACTTTTGTTGCTTGTCACTAGTACTGATTTTTTCTCAATGACAAAATACTGCCCTCTAACTAAGGTGAGTTCTAATTCTTCTTCAGTAACAATACTATAGAAAAATCAAATTCTTTAAGATCTTATTCCAGATCATCTTTCCCCCTTTTTTCCTCCTTCCTGTGTATAAAATAACTAATACTCACCCATATTCAGCTAGGGCCACAAAAACTTGCATGCAGATTGGAAACAGTAAGCAGCAAGAATGGGAAGGTAATGAGTGCAGAAATTAAGTGAAAGCACTTGAAGCAGTGAGATTGTTTCTGATTTGGAAGATGATGATAAAGTTTTGGTAGGGCTCAGAAAGTCAGAAGAGGGATAGAGGAGTGGGAAGGTGAAGTATCCTGACCTGTGGAAATGGAAGTCTATTTTAACAAGCATGTTTTGGCAGATGGAAGGGGACAATTTGACAAGGTGTGGAGGTAAAGAGACTATTTTGATCTGGTAGGCAAGACCTTGGCATGGACACAGAGTTTAACAGGGACTGAGTAGGAGGCCAGGGGATGTATCAATCTGAATTTTTTGAGACTGTTCTTGCAGAGACATCAATGTTCCAGCTAAAGCATTTTTCAGCAGTTTAGCTCTTCAAATCCTGAGGGAGGCCCCAGCCATGTACTCCTCTAGCTGCCAGTGTCTGTGCTTCCCTCACAACTCTTTTGCATTATGTCCCAAGCTGTTGCTGTCTGTACCTCTGAACACAATTCTGGGCAGGAAATATTCTGGCTCTGACAGAAGAGTATGGATGTAACAATGGGTGCTTGTCTGTACTTGCTGTCCAAGGTAGGACTCAGGTACTTCTCCTGAATGAATTTGTCTGATCACAGTTTCTGCATTAAGCTCCCAGCAAAGGCTCTCTCAGTAGAGGTTATTATAAACAAGGCTCAGTCAAGTATGCAATTATCCAATGATTTTTGAAACAAATCCGAGATCTGCCTCTCACTCTGAATGCTCCTTTGGCATAAAGGCTTTCTAGAACTGTGTGCAGTGAACACATGGAAACAAAGATCAGAAGAATACTTTAATGCCGTTACAGGCAGTTGAGCAAGTCAGAAAAACAGAAAATGAAACTAAATCAACAGGGGAGCCAATGCCACACAGGCTGTGTTCTGTGCAGCCTGTGAGCCTCTTCACCTGCACACACCAAAAAAAGCCAGTTACACCAGGTCCCAGCAGGGTGTCAGAAACATCAAACATATCAGCAGTGCTGCTAATTCTGAATTAAATATAGCACAGCTTATTCTCTCGTAGCAAATGGAAAGAAAGCCTGAGAAATCACTACATCTTCTCTTGTAACTTGTGCACCATCCTGTTGCTGCCAGCAGGAATTCATGACTGAACTTCAAACCTCCATCCCCCTTCCCTCAAGAACAAGGAAAACATCTGAATAATGGTGATTATGTCAGAAATTGATAGCAGAATACTAATCTCTGATGTTTCCTGGCTGGTTTTTTATAGTTGTATCATATATCTGTACCTTGTGTACATTAGAGCCTCTAATACTTCAACAACCCATGCTAGCAAACATCCAGATGCTGCAGAGTTCATCTCAGCTCCCCAGAAAACCATCCTGTTAGAAAGCTACAAGGATTTCTACAACTCCTCCTGCTTGTTCATGTACATTTAGTTCCTCAGCTATGTATTATGCTAAAATAATTTGGTCAGTATTTTTCTTATATTGTCTCTGTTCACAAAGGAGAAACTGGAAGACTGTTCAATAATATGCTAAATAAACTCTAAACTTTAGAAATTCAGTTTGGTTGCATCATTTTTCTATAAGCATATATTTAACAAAATGAACAGATGGTATCTTACTCAGCCATTTAACAGAGAACTGTGACATCCTATTGCTACCAGAGCCTCAAATGTTGTTGAAATCTCAATGGCAAGGTTGTCAGGAGGAGCTGTCCATGACCAAAACTGCCTTTTGGCAATGCCCAAACGGGAATCTTGGTGATGGTAAGAGGTATTCAGCACATTGCCAGCCTGTGGTAGCATGTTATTGACAACTGGTTTTTTCCAGGTGTTTGGTGAAAGCTGTGAGAAATATAAATGACTTGCAGAAAAGGCTGGAGTTCTATCAGCCCATTTTTCCTCTGTAGTTAATACAGAGAAATCAAATAGTATGTGGGAAAAAACACATGAAAGATGACCTAGGGGAAGGTACCAAATAACCTGTCACTGAATATGTGCTGCCATGCACATATCCCATGGCATTGCAGCCTGGACCATCAGAGCCCAAAGCCCACATCATCAATCTCCAGGCAAGATGTGCTGAACTCAGGGTTTCTGATTCAGTTTAAAGATTTACATGTGTAATATGACAAAGGAAAACAATAGCAACCTGGGATCTCTCAAGAGGCAGAGCACACACACGAGAAAAAAAAAAAAAGAGAAACAACTGACTGTTTTCTTAAAAACCAAGCAAGAAACTCAATGCAAGAGACAATGAGCTCAGTTTTTGCAGATTTCTTAATGGAGTTGCAGGTCATGCTCTGCAATGCCCAGAGCTCTGCGAAAAAACAACAGTTGCTTTTACATTTGACCTGTGGACATGCAGGAAAGAACATCAGCAGAAATGCTGCACTCCTGTTTAACCACAGAAAGCAGGAGATAGCAGAGATGATCAGCTGGGAGCAGCTGCAGCCACTGCAGTGAAGCAATTTCTCTCCCCCTTTAAATAATACCTGTCAAATTAGTATGATTATTGGGTATTATGCTACTACAAATAACAAAATGACATCACATGTAACACAGGAAATCATAGAAAATTGGATAAATGGAGCTTCTCAAAGCTAAAGAAGGAAGTAATAACAGACTGTACAGACAAGTCCTGTGTCACAAGGCAATAAAAATAAAGCCTGAAATACAGCAGTGCCCAAACTGAAAAAATACTGCTAGAAGAATAACCTGAAAACTTTTAGCAAATTAGCATACACAATAACTTATTTAAAAATCAACTAATTATATCATCTGGATCAAAGCTGATCAGAAGTTTGTCACTTAGGCAACTACATAAAAAAATGTACTTGTGTTAAAAGCAAAGCGTTTGACAAACATAGATTGTGACAAACCCCAAACCATGAAGGAAAATCAGTTTTTAAGTCACAAAGGTATTTCAGCATTTTTGTTTGTGCATTTCTCTCATGATCTCATAATTTTGCATTTGGCTTGCTGAGCTCTCCTGTGGATGTAGTTGTAACAGCTGTTCACATTCCCTGCTAAGGATGTTGTTTTACCTACACTTGCCCAAAACATAAGCCTGTACATTTGTGCTGTAAATAAGAACTGAACAAGGGTTTTCAGCTGTATCCACTCACTTTTCCCACCCCCATGTTCCCCTACCTCCATCCCAGCATTAATGCTCTCCAGAAAGACAAGAATTTGCCAGGTCTAATACATCTCCCATCACTAACAATGTAACACAGGGATAACACTTTCTGTAGCATCCTAGCAATGCCCTTAAATTAATGGCTCTATGTTGGTCTTTCCAGGATATTTAGCAACTGAAAAACAAAGAAGAAGAGGTTACTTTGCACCATCATTCCATTGCAGGATCAAGATGTGACAAAGAGCTAACCTGGGCTTGGGAGTGTGGCAGCACTCATACCAGAGTTATATATATTTCATACTTGCAAGAAGGAGTAGAATTAAAATTATGTAAGTTATCTTAATGATACCATGCCTCTTTTGAATACTTGGTTTTGCAGGATTCCTTGTAAGCTATGGAAGGAACAGCCAACCATGAGTGATGCACCCAAATGGTATAACCAGTAGGAAAGAGAGGGAGATATGGGCTGTCAATGATCTTGAAAGCCTTTCAGACTGGGCACAGTCTCACAGAGCTGTGGTGATAAACATCATATTCCAGCACAAAAGAGTGTGCCAAGAGACTGCCAGAGGTGAGTGTCATGCAGCAAAATCACAAAGCACCAAATGAACCCACACCAGTGACCACAAAGTCTATGACAGCCAGGCTTTCTTCACAGAAAGAGGTGCCAGCTACACTCTGTAATGCAATCCACTCCTAGCCAGCTTTAGAACAAGCCCAGTTTTCAATCCTATTCAACTTATCCTATTCAACTTATCAAGTCTATTCAGCTTATCACCATGTGATGTCACCCAAAAAGAACACAAAAAACACAACCAGCATTTATTTTGGTGTGCTCCTCCTCCCTTGATCTCTCCCCCTCACCCCTCCCAGAAATTGCCAGCAAAAGTGAATACTTGCAGTGTTTCTGTTCCGTAAATGGTTTCATGCTTAGCAGCAGGCACCAGAAAGGTTCAGTTCTTGCTCTGATCCTGTGTTTATACTGAGCTGGAGGTGGTTTTAAACCATCTTCCATATTTGGGGTCTACTCAAAGCTGAGTGACCTAAGGGCAATCTACTGATGCTCCATCTCCAATGTCTACAGAGGGGCCCTTTTGAGCCTTGAACAAGTAAAGAACACTCATAATATTCTCCCTCTCTGCCTCACAAGATTTAGTGCAGAAACTCTGTCCTGCCCAGAAAGTCACAAAGTGGCCTTGCTGCCACTGGCAGGCCTTGAAAACAGGAATACAGACAGGGAGAAATCCCATTTCCCTTTTCAGGCTTTTTGGATAATGGACTGAATTGCCTGAAACAGTAAAAGTCTCCCCTGAGATACATCACCAGGCTAAAGGAACACCCCTATTCCTCGAGCTTCAAGAGGTTGTGCCAATGAGCAGCACTATGAAAGAAATGACAAATTGGGAAAAGCCTTCCTTAATGGATGCTTAAAAAAAAAAGAAAAGAAAAAGGAAAGAGAGAGGGGCCACTTGAGGCACCTAAAGCTGTTAATAGTGACAAGACAAGAAGGGATTTCTGGTTAATCAACATCAAGGTCAGAGTCTTGTGGAATAAATTTCATATACAGTGAATAACTCACACAGAGTGATGGCATGTTTAGCATCAACTCTTGGCAAAGATTTGTTTGCTTAATGACTTTTCTCTATTTTTTTTTCAGGCCAGCAACCTTTGACTGAAGAGAGTTTGTTAAAAGAGCTAAATGTCACTGAAAATGTGCTGTTAATCCCACTCATCAACAAATGTTAACCACGAAGTGATAATAAAGAGAAAAAAGAAAAGAAGTGGCTCCAATCAGGATTATGCTGGGTAAGTGCAGAGACCCGCATGACTCTGTAACAGGCGGCTCTCATACTGGTTCTCCAAATACATGTCACCAACCCTGGCTTTGCAAAAGGCCTTTGATGTTCTTTTGCAGATGGATACACTGTACTTTTCCTTGGGCTTGTGCAAACAAAGAGAGGCATTTTGGTTTTCTCGGCAAATACTGTCAGATGTTTTATGCGCAGCAATAAAAATTAAGTAAATCTTTGATATTACAAGTCTTCCTTGCTTGAAACAAGCTTGGCTCAGCTACTGGTGGATGTAAAGAAAAAACACGTAATTTTTTTTCTAGATAAAGAAGTTTACAGATGTCCTTAATGTTTTGAAGATCTCGGCATTCGCTGACTTTAATGATCTCTGTGGAAGCGATTGGGAAGGAAGAGTTGGGGAAATGAGCACATTAAACCAGCCTTGAGCTCTTCCCAGATTCTGACCTTTGCTGCACACATCCCTCCTAACTCTAAATCATCTCATTGATCAATGTAATTAAGTTGTGAGCAATTATTCTTCTCAAGCAAAGTTTGCTGCTCTGATTTCATGCTGGAGGAACACTTGAGCGCTCAAAGGCTTGCCTTTTCAAGTTAAAGCAACAAAACCTCACATCTAAGAAAAGTTACTGCTCTCCCATCAGTGCTAACCACCCTCAGGCTGTGTTCTACTTTTTCCCCAAAAAAGGCATGATATAGCTACATGTATGTTTGTGCAAGCTTTTAGATTTACTTTTTTTAAATCAGGGTTGGAGTAATTTTGAGACACCTTTACAGATCCACTAACACTTGGTTTTAGTTTTGATTTTATACCAGCTGCTGTTAACAGCAGCGAAGAAAATATAGCAATTGCTTTCCTGAGGAGAGCAACAGCTTCTCATGTTCCTTCTCACATTGAGACTACTTGGGAGAAACTGTGCAAGGTTTGGGAACCTCATGGAACATTGCCACTGAAGTGAAATGGAAGGCATGAAGCTCCAGCTCCCTCTTTCTGAAGCTTTCAGATCTTCCACTGCTCCTTCCTGGAAAGCCAGAAAACAGTTCCTGGTGTTAGGAGCTCTGCACAAGGCATAACAGAGTTTCTGCACCACCATTTCAAAGGTATTGCTTCTGATCTCATGTAAAGGACCAATTTTTTAACCTTCCCACTGCGGCTCAGATCAAGCAGGGACCTCAGTTTTGTGCCTGTAGGTGGTTTTGAGCATTTTCCACAAGCATCTATCATTACTATATAACTATAGCTAGCACTGTTTGAAATTAATTATATCTAAGGCTCCAGCAACACGGTCTGGAAAGGCTGTGACCCTCAGTAATTCTGTATGTTCTAAAATTACTTCTCAGAATTTCACCATTCATGAAACCATTCAAAATTTTTGAAAATATAATACATGACCTCACTCATCACCACTGTATCATCTCCTCTTACTTAGTAAAACTACACAGATATGTGTATATGCCCCCAAGTGTAGTTTTACATAGAAGCACACACTCACCTATATTGTTTTGCATTTAAATACATACTGCTTTTAAATTCTTAACACGGATGTGACTGAGAGGATCTCTGCTACAGTGAAATTAGATTGTGAAGTCAAGTGAGAAAGCCAGAAAATACAAAACCATTAAAATCACATATTCTATTCAAGGAGGGCAGAGTTTGATCTCTTTTCCAGTATTAACTCAGGGCAACTCAGCTGATGAAGCTTAAGGAGTTAAAAAAAAGCAGCCAGAACAATGTCTCTCCTTCCTAGAAACTAAGAGTCAACCTTTTAAAGCATAAGTTTCTCTTTTCAATGGTTTTGAGCATTTGTAGGTCTCTTGAAACCAGACTGCCAAAGGTTAATAGCCATGATTACTTTAAAAAAATATGTTTAAAGTAGGCTAAATCCTCCTTTCATGAACTTGAGATGTGCTTAGTGTCCCTGGTTCCTACAGAAATTCGTGGCAGCTCCAAGGTAACTATCACCATCTCACTTCTTTACTCAGGTACCTATTCAGAGAGGCACTCTCCAGTTTATTCTACAACTTCTTGTTTTTCCCAAGAGTTACAAAGAAGAAAAGGACACATGGAATCTGCACATCACATGAGTGGTGCTTACAAAGAGATCCCCCAATGCTGTCAGATATTCACAGGGCACATTTCCTTTCTACAGATTAAACCTAGGATCCACAATTTTTTTTTTCATATGTTTCCCATGTGTTTCCCCAAATATCCAACCATATTTTGGTATGAATCACAAAGAAGCTAAACCGAGGGAAAGATGAAAAACTCTCCTCTGCTCTTTAGAGACATAATTAAGAATTTGATTTTTTATGTTGCAGTTCTTTAGGCAGAAGAATTAAACTCAATCCTTTGTACCTTGACAGAAACACCAAACACAAAGTTCTCAGTTAACCCTGTATGGACAGAGTAAGCAGGGTGGGCTTTGTCACCACACACTGTTCAACAGGAATAAAGCAGATTGTTCGCCCTGTTTATCCACCCTCTCTCATCAGATGCCAGGAAATACTGAACGAAGGAACAGCTATGCTTGTCATGAGCTCTAAGCAAGAAATTATGCAAGCTAATTTTTGCATGTAACAGACTGTGTTATTCCTATAGCTACTGAAACCTACACACAGGCAAATCTCACAGGTATTTTGTTACTCATGCCTTTCATGCTGCTGCCAGTGTTGCTCAGATGACACTGCAGAAACTCAGGATAATTGGTGGGCAACTTCACATTTGATACTTGGGATCATAGTCCCTGGAGGACAAAGCTGGGTCCCTCCACACCAGAATTAGGAAGTAATTTGCAGCCCACTGCAACACCAAGATTCAAAGGGCTGTGCTGTCCTGCTCTCCTACCCTTCATATCATTAAATCAAACATTCACATAAGGTATTTAGGACCTGCTTGACAGATTGCAAAGGTAGATGTTTTTTTTGGCTCTCTCAACAGAGCTGAGCCCTGAAGTGAAGCCAAGACCTGTAATCATTTGCCTTGGCTGAAACAAAAATAAACATACCCTGTAATGTATGCACTTCTGAGGTAATTACTGCCATTAGATCACAGCCTGGAAATGAATTTTAAACCATGCAAAGAGACTGAATACAAAAAAACCCTATGTTAAAATCATGTTAAATGTCCAGTTATAGTACGTCAAGGCAAGGAGGGCTCAGCTGAAAGAAGGAACTTTAGCTCCAGCCCACCTTGTCAGACCCAGCCACTGCAACCCACGTGGTGAAGTTAAACTGTCTCTTGGTAGGAGCTGACCCATAGGCCCAGCAGAAATGGAGTAGGAATCCCATTTAAGGTACTATTGCCTCTAGCAAAATAGACATTGTGTTCCTCAGGCACTGCTTAATGGGTGTGTTACATCTACTACGTGCTTGCCCCTCTGCATTCTTTAATTTCTCTCTGACTGCCATCTCCACTGCCACACAGGCACTTACCAGCTGAGCATCACCCAGTCCAACCTCATTTCACCCAGCTAACTCCTCCCAGACCTCAGTCTAAACAGTCTAAAAAGGGAGACTTCCAGTTCTTTGTAGGGATCACTGGAAAAGGACAGAATATATCAAGAAGGTGAGTTGATTCCAATTTCTCAAGCAGCTTGGTAGCCCAGCACAGCAGCTTTCCTGGAATGTTGCATCACCTCCCTATTTCAATCCACTTTCACAGCTGCCAAAGAGACAAAAGCCATCCTGAACTCCTTCAAACACCAAGGCATGGAATATCCACAGGAGACCACGATAGCTTTAGGCCCTGACTGCCCCAGGAAGGAGCTGTCCTGCCCCAGAACTTCCCTCTGAGTCCCCCACTGACCACATCTTGCACTGGTGCAGCACTCAGCATTTCCCACCAGCCCACCATCAGCATCACGTATAGTCCTGGCTCCTCCGGCTCACTTCTGTAGCAACTCTCTCCTAGAGCCAGATCTGTTAATTATTGCACCATTCCAGCCTTTAAAGGTAATAAATGCTCCCAGCTTGGCTGAAAAAACACTGTGCAGCAGCACTGGTGAGACTGGGACACTGTTAGGTGTGTTTGCCTTTTCCTTGACCTTGCTGCTATTGTGAAGCCATCAGAGGC
Organism: Muscicapa striata striata; assembly: GCA_030060385.1. NCBI lineage: Eukaryota > Metazoa > Chordata > Aves > Passeriformes > Muscicapidae > Muscicapa > Muscicapa striata. The sequence continues at coordinate 463,768 of JAREIS010000043.1, read as the reverse complement.
TGCTGCTCAGAGTGGCTTCAAGGTCCTTTGTTAGACTTACTGCCATTGACTCGGTGACAACAACATGATGTCTTTAACTTCTGATTCAGAAAACAGTCATTCAAATAAAGGATACACTGACAGCCCATTAACTACAGCAAAGATTGTTGTTGCTGCTACAGTTTCAGAGAGACCTATTTAAAAATAGATTAGGGTCTTGGAAACCACTCAGCTTATTCTGCCTTTTTTCCCCTCTTCCCTGTAAGACAAGTCACCAAACCAATCCTGGCATTTGCTTCCTCTCTGATCTAGTTACAACTTCATTATAGCAATATTGGCCTGCAGCAAGTAACTTATTAAATAAATGCCCTTTAAGTGCTTCTACCTGGATAGTTGATTCAGATAGCAGAGAGATAGAGGGAAGGAAGGGCCTGGCTTGGCTCTGCCCATTTTCCACCTTCCATTGTAGTAGTAGGGCCAGGAGGCCATTCCAGCTCTTCAGAGATGGATGAGCATCATCTCCCAGTGCTGCAACCAGAGGAGAAATGATGGAGCCCTTTCAAGGCAACATTGGCCTTTACAACAGTATTTTAAAAAACCTTCACTCCAATCATCCAGCATTTGTTCTGGGAACTCCAGCAAATGTAAGTTTGTAGGAAATATATTTATTTGTATGTATTTATTTATTTACTTGCTCAACAAAAATCAGCTTTCGATCTCCACAAATAATTTTTCAACTAAAATGATTTTGCTGTTTTTACCCTCTGCAAAGATGACACCCAGGAAGCCATTGGCAACCCCTACAAGGAGACAAGAGCCCTGCTTGCAGAAGGAAGAGAGCAAAAGGCTCAAGACAGACAGTTTGACACAGTGTGTTGCCAGAAGGGTAGTGCTGGCTTGGTGGTGAACAGTATAGATACTTTTAGAAAAAGTAGAAAAAAAATCCCAAACTTCTGAAAGATGTCCCATTTCAGGTGCTTAAAATAAACAAGATCTGCCATAACACTACACTACAGGCTTCTGGGCACAGCAGCCTCTTGATCTCACCTCTTGGTGTGGCTCCAACAGCATTTAAAGAACTGCTAAAAATTTAATGAACTTACCAAAAAATTATTAGGACCTTCACAAAACACCAAGAGACCTAATACCTGTCACCATCATCATTAACCACACAAATCACTACCAACACCTTTCCTCCCACTCTTGCTGTGGGAAGCCACCACCAGCAGAACTGTCCAACACAAAAAAAGTTTGCAGAAAGCAGGTGATGGGATTTGTTTGTTTGTTTGAGTGAAATGTTTTGTTGAGTTCTTTCTAAACTTTGAGGGGTAGAGAAGCTTTACAAAGGGATTTGAAAGCAAATTGTAGTGAATATTTGACTCAACCTAAGTGTGTATGTATAAGTATACTCAAAAACTGACATATATACACATTTATGTTTACCATTTCTTCAGTACTGTTTGACGTGAGCAAATGCTTACGTTCAAACACAGTATGAGGTGAATGCTCAAAGTTCATGACACACATCTTAAACTACCAGAACTTGTGAACATCCACAGGCCAGATCAATTAGCATGCTGCCTATGGCATTGCAGAAGATCCCATCTTGGTTTCTCATGAGTACTTTTTTCTCTGCTCAAGATCACAAGTCTTAAATATAGTCATCCAAAGCAGAACACTTGCATCTGTCATTGAAATTTATTAAATCCATGAGCCCCGCCCCTTTTCTTTCCTCTAAAAATTCAAAAGTACAATAAAAACTTCAGGTTTTTTTTTTTTCATATTTTATCAGGATAATTTGAGGTAGTCTTGCATTAACTTTGATGTTTGCCTCCTTCAATGATGTAATATACTGAACATCTACTTCCTGGACCAAGAATTTTGCAAAGATCACTGTATTATTACAAGAATGTTTACTTGCCATCTAACCTCACTTTAAACCAAACATACAGTGAGGTTTTTCCCCTTACAAAGAGAAATTGTTAAACAACCTTTTCCACAAGCCTATAATCAACCCTTTAAATCAAACATGAATAACAGACTTTCATTTATCAATTGATTCACTGTTTTTTGGTGGGCTTTTTTCCCCTCACTCTTTTGGGTGCAGCAGATAAAAGACCCAGTTGTACTATCATAGCCCATTGCTTTGTAACCAAACTCTGCATGGGAGAAACATTCCTCTTTTTTTGTGATGGGGAAAGAAGGAACAGAAAGAGGGAAAGTTAATATTTTTTCCTCCCTTGTTTTCCTCTTTGGCTTAAGCTTTGTTGTCGTCATCATTTTGAGGCTTTGGGAAGAGGGTAACTGGAGGTTGTTGTTCCTATAAAAATCTTTGAAAGCCATTGTGTTGGTGGGTCAAAGAGAATCCAAATTAAAAACTAACAACCTTTGAATTTCAGCAGACAAAGTTAATGTTGACTAAGAACCAAAAAAGAAGGGGGAGGAGGTAGAAAAAAAAAAGTGGCCCTATGGAAAGCAAGGGCCAGCTGAGAGATCTAGAGGACGGCAGGCTCTGAAGGGGCAAAGCTGCTCCTTTTGATGTGGGAGGTCTGCAAGTAACCTACTGGGACACTCCCTGGGCTATCTCATTAACCATGTCACCAAAGCCCCCCAAGGTCCAGAGAATCATAACATTATCTCTGACATTACCACACAGATACAAGGTTCCTTAGGCAGTCTATAAACATGCCTGTACTAACCAATTCATCGTGGTTTGACACCCCTGCAAGAGCTGGATGCCCTTTAGTGAGCCACATGAATTGCCCCAGTCATTCATCAAAGTTTCGCAGAGTGCATTTCACACAGCATTAAATTTAATTAAAGCAACATTGACTGCATTGTAATCCTCTAGAGGCTCTTTGTCAGAAGGAGCTGGAACACTTTCTACTTAAACATCTATTGTTTAGGTGGGATTTATTTTTTTCCCCTCTTCCGTTGTCTGAACCCAAGTGATTTGCTGCCTCTCCCTGTTTTTTATTTAAAAACTCATATGTCATGAAAAAGTTCTGTCATGCAAACAGAAAGCCCAGCCTGACACAACAAACAGCTCAGCTCCTATGCACTTGTCTGCAGATGCTGGAGAATATGGAGGATTACTCTAAAACTGACAGACGTGTAAAAAACAACCCTTGACACACACAAATGAAGGTTGGCAGCAGAAGGGATGTGTGCAGTTGAAGCCACCTGTTTGTCAGGACACATCCCCATGCACATCTTCCTGCTCTGGTGCACCAGCCAGGGGCCACTGTCACCTCCCCTTGGTGCTGGAATGAACAGTGGCTCCAGGTGCACCGAGCCCTCCATAGCCCAGGCCAGCTTTGCCAGGAGCAGTGGTTGCATCAGACCCCCACACCAGTGCAGTGCTCTAGCACTGTGTATTACTCTTGTTGGAGGAAGCACCAGGCAGAACCCAAATCTTTAAGTCCCTCTTCTGCTAGGTCTGCTCATCCACACCGGAATCCCACTGGTTTCATTTACCTTCTATTTTGTTGACCCCTATTAGATCTGCAACAAAAGACAAGCTTTTTTTCCCCAGCCTAGTTGTCTCTTGGTCCTTTCTGCCAGATACCAACAGTGTAAAAGCCCTACTCTTCTGTTTGATGTTTGTCTGGGAGAAGACACAACACTCCATTCTCAGGAACATGAAGATTATTCCAACACTGCACTATAGTGAGAGCAGATGGAGCATGGTTTTTCCCAAATGAAGATAGTTGTTGCCACTTTTCCTCCTTGTGATCAGGAGCAGTTTTTGAGAGCTCTTTCTCTGCATGCAATAGGCAGAGTGAGATCACATACTTTCTTGAACAACACAGGTGAAAAAATCCTTTGCTGTTACAAATGCAAACTGCAGAATAGACTAAGGAAAATCTATCTACAATAAGATTTGGTGACTAAAACACTGATTTAGCTACCCCACTGTCTCCTCACTCCTCTGTAAATTAGTTTACTTCTGTGTAGTGATGATGTTCCATTTTTCGTCTTACCAAATCATTTGGGATTGCAAAGACAACTTCTCAGTCTGTCTACTATGGATGTATGGAGTAGCATCCTCCTTGCTTTATTCTCCAGCATGTAATCCTTAAAAATCAACCTCATTATTATTACTGCAGTGGCTTGAAAGCTTCAGATCTTTCTATTTATTTGTGGTTTTGATGAGGAGAGTAGAATAGAAGGCACTCACATTGCCATCATTCATGGTTATTAGCAGAGGATTAAAAAAAAAAAAAAAGAAAAAAAGAAAGTATAGTTTTGTATTTCTGCAAAGAAAAACGACTAAGCAATTCTGCCCAAAAATGGACCTGCTTTAGCCTCGAGGTTTCAAAGGACCTGACAGGGGGGTCTTGGGAGAAATTCTGTGTTATGCTCGGCCAAGATCAATGTTATTGTTTATCTCAGAGAAGTATTTATTTCCAGTTCTCAGTACTTCTCATGGCTCCTCATGTGAGATCCTCTGCTGCCATGCCGTCATGGAAATGGTTCCATAAAATAATGGGAGGTGCTGAAGAATTAGATCATTTTCTTCACAGGATGAGGAGACATCCATGCCACAGACTCAGTGCACCACAATGCCTACCAGCTCAGCATGTTCCTTATTGCTTGCAGGTCTGAGAAAAGACCCCAAAAGAGATTCAAGCTCTGCACAGGGCACAGCCCTCACCCAGGTAAATGTATATTTACAGTTAAGCAGAAGTGATATGAATCTAAAACCAAAATTGCTTTTTCAAAGCTGCAGGCTGAGAGCTTGTGCAAGTCCTCAGTTGATGAGAACTGAAGAAGGTTTACAATAGATATGGAGAATTGGCAATTGGCAACTGTGGAAGAAAGAGCCTCTGCTTTTTATCTCCCTATAACTCTGCCCTAAAGGAAGGAGAGAAATTTGAGTTATCAGATTAATCCAAGCAACCCAGCCGCACTACGGTGCAAACACCACTTTTCCATTCTTCATACACACTCACTAACTGAGGACAGAACCTTACTAATGCAACAAACTAAATTCCCCCCTGAAAACCTCAACACTCAATCTTAAGAATTTTTGCCTTAGAGAAAAACACAGCTGAGGAAAAAACAAACAGCCTCTATTTTTTAACAGCTTTCCCAGGAATTTTTTCTTGTGCTGTTTGAGTGGAGCAGAGCTAAATGCAGAGCTGAAATGAAGGTACAAGTCCTCCGTGTCTCAGGCACACAGAGGCCATCAGATAGCTGTTAATGCTGCCCTGGGGTGCTGCCATCTGCAGAGTGCTGCATTAGTTATGCATGGCACGCTGATTTTACTACTGTAATTGCACACATATTCACACCCCCCATCACAGCCTCCACGGTAAAACTTGTGCATAACATTATACTTTAGACGACCTCCTGCTGACTTAGAAAGAAAAACTCTAACTTTATTCTACTCTCCCTTGGTATTTACTTCAGTTTCCCTTTCAAGCTTCTCAAACACACAATAAGCTTTTGATTATCAGGGTTTTAAGTGCTCCACTGGACACCCAGTGTGTATTTATGAATGGAATTAATAAAGAAGCAATCTGACTCCATCAAGGGAGCATTTTCAGCTACTCTTAAGCGTCACTGAGCAACACAAGTAGAAATTGAGACGAGCTAGAGGCCTCCAGCCTTCATTTTTTACATTTATTTAGTCACACCCAGTAAAAGTCTTAGAAATTAACATTTGTCATATTGGGATCTCTGTACAGCCAATTCATTTAATGAACTGAAAAATATATTAGGGGTTGCATACGCAAGCAATCCAAACTATAAAACTACTTGTGTTGCTGAAGAAAAGCAGTAATATTACCACTCTTTAAGACAAATAATTTTGATTCAGGTTTTCTCTCTCCTCCACACAGATTTTTCAGTCAGATTTTTTACGTTTTCACCCTTTTTTTGCAATTGTCAGTGAATTCTCATAGAGATTCTTAAAATCCCAATTGCAGATTCTTTATAAATAAATCATGAACTCAAATGAGGCGTCCCAAATAAAAAGGAAGGAAGAAGCAGGGTGGGTGTGTTAAACCTTGCCTCGATAACTTACACTATTGCCCTTAACATTAAGGACAAGTATTTTGCCCTTAATATTAAATATTAAATGCTCATTAAGTCTTCAATGAGTGTATTTATAAACATATCTAAAATCAAGCTATTTCTGTTGCAAGACACTGTCTATGGTCCCAAGAACCAAGAACAGCAGCCTACCATCTGCTGAATTAAGTTTTTTGATGCACCAGAAATCAGGAGGGAAAAAAAAAAAAAAAAAGGAAAAAAAAAAAAAAAAAAAAAAAAAAAAAACAAAAAAAAAAAAAAAACAAAGCAAAAGGGAGGTTGGGACATTTCAGGCACAATAGGAATTAAGAACCAGTTGAAATCTCTCTAAAGAAAAGCACTGAGAAGAAAGATTTCCCAGGATAGATAAGGAAGATAATACAACCCTTCCAAGGACTCAGATACTGACTGCCACAGGACCAGGGGTACAGGTGAGCCACACTCTGCCAGGCAGCAGCTTCCAGTGAAGGCAAAGCAGAGGAGGTACAGCAAACCTTCAGCTGCTGCTTCACAACATCAAAATTCCCCAGGTTTCAGCCAAATTCCCTTTTGTTATCACTCTATAGGTGAGGCCATCTGTGCAAGAACTGATCATTTTTACATCTGTCAATATCAAAGCACCTGCATCCTTTGAGAGATCTAGGTCACAAAATTTTAATATTTCTCTGCATTAATTCTGATGTCACAGCTAGATAATAATTGTGTCTTAGGACTGATGACCCAAAATATGATGTGGGAAAGACTAATAAAACCGTGGCATTTTTATGTATATATTTATATGTGTATCTTTAATGCTCAAACCAAGGAGAACCAAACTGAGACCTCCCCCTACTTTCTCCACCTAGGGAAGTCCCACTCAATTTGCTAAGCATACCTTGCCTGGAGGAGCAAAGTGTGTGTCCTGCCAGTGTGTCCTGTGCACAAAACCCCTGAAAACACACAGGGATGTCTCCCTGACAAATCCCCCACGCTGTGCAGCCACAGCAACACGGCCACCTCCTGCCTCATTGTGAGTGCCCAGACTAGGCAAACAAGACAGCTCATGGCTATTCAGGCAAATTTGGGCCACCATGATGGGAAAGGTGCAGAGGGAAAACATCATGACCCGAGCTCTTTTGAAACAACCTGACAGTTGATAGATGAGCATCCATAAAATGACAAAGGATCCCTGTGTAAAGCCCCTTGCTACCAACGTCTTCTCCCTGGGAAACTAATTACCCAGTACTGTCAGTGAAAATATTATTTTTACGGTAATTATTTTCCCTTTTCAATGACAAAATGACCACGAAAAGTCACCTTACCTCTAATTTTTTTTTTGTCATACTCAAATTAAAAACATCATGTAATACTGTTCATGTGATTTAATCTCATTGAGCTCCTTAAACCTGTAGAAATAAGTAATGCTAAGCAAATTCTAAATCACCAGGAATGTGTTTTTATGATGTTGATTTCCAGTTGCTGTTTGCTGTGTGGGCACTGTGAAAGGCAGCAGAGACAGCAGTTTATCTGCAGGCTGCTGCAGCAGTAGTGAGAAAGGGGTAACAGTTGTTGGATGGAAGATGCTAAAGGCAAAGTTTTATCTGCCAAAATGTGTTCTTAACAAATACTGGGTAGTGCAGTCTTCTTCCTCAAGTGCTGGATTCCACTCCCTTTGGTTAAACTTACAATGTAGATGTCTTTACAATGCAGTGTGTAAAAAAGCAGAGAGGGTGTAATCCAGCCCACAGGTGTAGTTAATTCCAACCCTTGGGAGGCTCAAGACTCAAAACCATTACAAAATTTTAAGTGTCACTCAACTCGTATACATGATGCATGCTGCAAGATTTACACATCTTGAAAGCTGCAAAAAGTGTTTTTAGGACACAGGGAATCATATTCAGGTAGATTGTTTCTGGTTTTTTTTTTTTTTTTTTTTTTTTTTATTCCAAACCATTACAGAGTCTGTCATATTCTTTAAGTCTATAGAAATAAATAGCACTAATTCTGAAATTTAAGTCTCAGACCACTTTTTACATTTACTAGGGTTAGAAGAAAATAAAGTTGTTTTTTTTTCTACAGAAGAAAACAATTTATTTGGTTACTCAAAACTATCTGTTTAACTCAAAGTTTTATGCTACTTGTCAGGTTATCACTGGCTTAGTATAATAATTCATCATCTAACCACAAAGGCATATGGGCAAAAATTTCCTAATTGAATTGAAAATCCATTAGGCATTAGCTGTCAAAAAACCAAAAACAAACCAAACAAAAAAACAAACAAACAAACAAAAAACCAAACAACAACAACAAAAAAAAAAAAAAAAAAAAAACCCACAAAAAAAAAAAAAAAAAAAAAAAAAAAAAAAAAAAAAAAAAAAAAAAAAGAGAGAAATGAGGTGTCCCTCAGCTACGTATAAAGAGGGAATATAAACTGCCAAGGACTGACTGAGCTTGTGAGTGTTATCCAGAGCTGGGAACTCTGAGTAGCCAAGCAGGTAGGACAGGAACACTGGAGTGATTGACCAAACCAGAGAGAAAGAGCTGCTGAGACAAGGAGCATCTTTTACCTGCTGACTGTGGCAACAAGGACCCCAATCCACAGAATTAACTATTACTGCAACTAATAATTGATAAATCCTGTTGCAAAACTTGCTTTGATATTAAAACACACTCATGGGGCTATTTGAAGAGGCAATTAAATTACCAGGGGCAGACAGCAATTCAGTATTTTTAACAACAGCCAAGGTCACAGGGAGCCTTCTGATAGAGTTCAGTTCAAAATTTAGTTCTCTCAAACAGTGGGTCTGAAGTTTTCATGTTCTTAGCATAATGTGACAGTCTGGAATCTCCCAGTTGCTGCATTTCATATAAGCCTCTGTTTCCCTGTATAATTTCTTCTACATTGCAGAGCACATTAAAAAAATCACCATTCTTGCCACCTCTGGGAAAAAGCCTTATTTCTTGCTAGAGCTTCTTTCAGCAGGGAACAATAAGCAAGAAAAAGAGAAGAGCTTTTCTGTTCATGTCATTCTGTGCCATCTTTGCACGAGTCAGGATGTAAAGTAACTCAAATAATAAGTGTCACACAGCTATGCACCACAGCAAGTAAAATAATAATGATATTGTTTGAGAGACTTATTTGTAGTGGAAGAAATATCAGCTTTTCTGGTTTCTTATGAAATGCTATTACTCAAGTATAAGGATCAACTCTCTGTTGATTATGAAAAGTTAAAAATGTAACAAGAAATGCCCATTTGAAACATCTCACCCATAAAAGTAAACTTGGGAAATAAACCCAAGTAACTTAAGCAAATATGCAATATAGTATCTGTAAGAACATTCATCCTGGGAAGGGAAACCTGTTCAGACAGCCAAACCAAATCCCCAACAGTTCAGTCTAATTTGTTCTTCACTTCTCCAGTTACAGCTTCTCCTTAGGAGGAAACTTCAGTGGTCTCTAACCTCATGTTACAGCCCTGCTCACCAAGACCTCACACCTGCATGGTATAATCCATTCTTTTAACTCACCACTTGTTGAGGGTTCTGGGTCTGACAGCTTCAGTAAGAGTCAGCTGATGGGCACTGCTGGCAGGGAATTTAATCAAAATTAAGTTTCACATGGACTTTGCTCTGTTAAAGAAAGACCACCCAGATAACTACAGTGTAGAAACCAAATTTGATTCTCTGCATATGCCTATGAACCAAGAGCCTGGGATGAAGCCACTAAGTCAAGCAGCTGCAGAATTGGTCTGAAGCACTCTTACAGATTTCAAGTGGTGAAGAAAACTCACAGTGCCTGAAGGATTCATTTAGGTTCCAAGGACAGGTTTGTCTTTCTTTACTAAAACTACTTTGGCATTTATTCAAAAGTGGTACAGAGCAATTAAATACAAGAGCAATTAAAGTTTTCAGCCACACAGTAATGTATCTGCTGCAACAAGAATTACTCAAGTAGAAAGACTACCTAATCTTCTCTTATTTTGTATGCACAAACATAGAAATCCAGAAATCATCTTTGAGCTACACACAGGTAAATAATTCCAAATGCTTTCCACGATTATCCACAAGTTTAAAGCAAAAAGAAAACCACATTGCAGACATTATTTTTTGTTTGTTTCAACCAAAAAAACCCCCAAAAAACGCCACAAAAAATCAGGTTTTACACCTTTTCTCATAACTGAAATATTAACTTAAAATTTATTTTCACTGAAATTGAATGAGAAACTGAATTTTAGACCTAAGTTTCTGCATTTGCCAAAGATGAACAGTACAAAACCAATAAAAAGAAGGTCAGATTGCATAAGGCTTTTAGAATGAGAGATCATGTTGCACTGCACCTCTGCTAAAGCCAGACTGTAATTTAGTTCCAACTTTAGTAAAATTTTTCACCTCAGTAGTGTAAGCATTTCACACCTTGCCTAAAGTATCCATAACCTTCAAAGAAAAAAAAAAAATCAACAGAGACTAATTTCCTGCTGCCTAGACTGTAAAAAAGAGGTGCCTTTTCTTGGCCTGGTTGTTTGCCACCCCAGTAGAAAGCACTACAAATTGCTTTTTACAAGGCATTTGATGTAACTGCCATCAAGACCAGTCAAAGCAAGCACAATGCAGAGCCCCATAATCAACCATATTGTACTTTATTTAAGCAGCAACACACTTAAGTGGGGGTTAAGACTGTACATTTAGAAGCATAACATGATACTGATTTATCTTCTGTGTCAACAAAAATAAATAATAGCCCAGTGAATGAAGAAATGTGTTTACTTTTTACTGTTTTTAGCTAGAAACTGGTTATTGTTTAATCCCAGCTTCTACTATGCTTCACAGTAGTACATGGAAGCTCAGCTGGCTGAACATAAAGAAGAAAAATGCCATCTGCTATCAGACTGTGATATAGTTATCAGGGGATGGAAATGTCTTCAAAGCAGAGACTGCTCTCACACCTTGAAAAACTATAATTCTTACCTGCAAACATTGCAAAGTCCACTGTAGAAAACACTACACCAATTTTAGTGACTATTCATCAGCAAATTTTGCCAGTTTTACCTGCAATGATTAGAGTCAGGCTCAAGGTTCCATCATTAAAGAATGCACTTTTTGTCTTCTCATATATGTCAAATCCATATTTTGCCCAATTTTCAATGAATCTTCACTGCACTAGAACTACAGTTTATTAGAATAAAGTTCTTCCAGGAGTAACAGACATTAAACTTGAACCAAGGCAAGGGTTAAAGTTCTCTCTGTTAAACAGTGAGGCATGATATGGTGAATAGGTAAGTTTGGCAAAAAGTCATAAAATATTTCTTTCTGTCAGAAAGTCTAACCTGCTCAAAGTACATATCCTGTTTACACTAAATTGAGTTCAAACCTTATATCTATATAGATACCAGTGCCTAGGAAATATAAAACAAGGGGATTTTATATTATGGGGGGAAAAAGTGGTTTACATATCATTGATGAAAATGCAATAGGAGATGAAAACGGAGGGAATAATTTACCAGACTGGAAATTTAACAACTGGGCAGTGTAGTTCTGTGACAGGTCATGATCTCAAGAAAATCACCTAATTAACTTCCTTGGCCAAGGGCCAAAGAAAATAACTTTAATCCTTTGGAACTTGATAATCTGATCTATAATCACAAGGGTAAAATCTGCATGTGGACTTTCCACAATTCCAGCTACATGGACTATTATCCTAGCACAACGGGGAACTACAAAAGGCTGATCCACAGCCCAAAGCTAAATGTTTAAATATGCCTTCAATACGCGTCTGGGAGATGGGATCTATTCCAAGAAAAAGTGACCCTCTCTCTGGGAGGAAAAAGAAAAATGAATCTCCAAGCTTTGGCAGGACTTACACATGTATTTCTGAAAGGTGCCACAGCAAGATTTGGAAACTCTTTGAAACCTTTTTTAATACCATCTGTGGCCTAGAAGTTGGCCTCTCCAAAGCAGATGGTTCTCAGTAGTTCTCGCACAATAAATAAAACTGGGAGGTTTTTTGTTGTGTTGTTTTTTATTTGGGTTTGCTGGGGTTTTTATAATAAAGACTCTAATACACAAGTCCTTAAACTAAAATCCACATTCTAGAACAAAAACAAACAACTTAATATGTGCAAATTTTGTTGAATGAAACATTAAGTCAAATTTAGTTCTGAAGTTTAACTCCCCTGAATGGCAGGTGATGGAAAGAACCCTTTTGAATTTACAGCCCTTATAAAAGTCACATTTCAGAGATCAGAACAAGCAGGGGAAAAAAACAAAGTACAGAATGAATTGGTGGTGGTCCTGAAGAAGGTATTTCTGTGCTCTCTGCTGTTGTGAACTCCAGAAAGCAAGGGGAGTTCACAGCATCTGTGAATGGAATACTTCTACACTCATAGCTGCAATCCCCACAGAGACAGACAGAGATTATATTACAAAGGGCAATGAACTACTGTAATAATTCCTCTTACAAACTCAACACAGAGTGCATAATGCTGATGAACTGGTGCCCTCTGAAAGTCACACTCTTAATTCCAATATTATTTAGTAAATGTTAACTATATCCAAGTGGTAGAAATATCTTTCAGTGCCAAATCATAGCAGCTATTTAAGACCTGAAATGTACAGTCTCTGGCCTTTCTACCATAAAACACATTTCCATATATTTTAGACACTCTTAAAAAATTCAGGGTCCATTTACTATTTTTTTTTTATGTCCCATGATCTAAATTTTAGGTTCTGCTCTTGTTACATTCATAGACATCACCTACCCAAAATATTGAAGTTGCACATTCAGAATACCACTGGGCCTTAAGAGCAAGTGGGACCCCAAAGACAAGTCCTGGTATGCAGGTAATGAAGGGAATAGTGGTTTTCAAATATAATCTCTTTAAATGGAGAAACCAACACTTCACTACCCAGGCAATAAACTGTTTGTCTTTATTCATTAACAGCCTTCCCCAATGGTAACTCAGCTCCCCAGCCCTCTATATAAGCATTCCCAGAACCTGGATGAGTTTGAAAGCATTTATACACACTGTAGATTCCTCCCTGTCCAGCAGGAATTTTTGTGACATTAACAGTGTTAGTCCCTTTGTGCAAAAGTCAGATGTGCCCACCCCATTGCTGACTCTAAAGCACAATGAAAAAATTAACTGGAACCCTAAAATCCAACCTATGTGAGTGAGAGACAATGAAGATGTCCTGTGAGCATCTGAGCCTCCAATTAAACACCTCAGGCTTTTCAGGCACCCAGATGAAAGCTGTTTCCACCATCAGAACCCATCATTTGACATCATCTTGTTTGTCTAAACACTTTGATATATTCATTGTTTTACATCCACTGAAATCAGTAGAGATGAGTTCAAAGAGGTAAGAATGCATAACTTTTTCTCGTTAAAAAAAGAAAATCACATCCACCAAAATTTTACTATCAGTTCACCTTCCTCAGGTGACATGGTAAACAGGTCTTCTCTCTTTGCCTTCTTCACCCCAGCTGGCTTTCTACACATCTCTCTGATAAACCCTTCTAAATAATGGGACAAAACCTAGATACTCTGATTTACAAACAGGAAAAATAAATTTAAAAACAACAACAACACCAAAAAATCCAGGAAAAAAATTCTTCTTTGCCTAACCAGGTTGCTCCCCATATAATATCCTCTGAAGGAAGGCTGCATATTCATTTTTCATACAATCATTTGAACAGACTGAGCTGTGGGACAGGGATCTGGATCTAGGACAAGGTGTAGATTTGGGAGTTTTTGTTTGCTTTTTTTATAAGACAAAGGTAAATAGGGAGACAAGACTTTCCTTCTATTAGGAGAGCTGAGAAAGAAATCCTTGGGTATTAGGTAATTCATCTCAGGGTTGTCCACCATCATTTTCCCTCTCCAGACCTCACAAGAAAAAAGGCATCTTAGAGCAAAAGAGAAATGCTGGTGGATGTCAAACATTTAGAGGAGAAGATCACAGGCTGCAGTGGAGATGGCAGGGCTGTGAGCAGTGCCAAGAGCAAGTGATGCATAAAATCATTAAATGTGAAGGGCCGGGCAACAGTGCCTGGACTTATCTGGAAGTTTAATCAGAGAGAAGAATTGCAAAAGAAAAGAATAGAGATGGCTGAAAGCTGCAAAGTTATGTGTTTGACCTTTTTATAACAAACTCCCCATTCTCCCCCCAGCCACAGACAGGGGGAAAAAAGAACAAAAGAAAAGAAAGGCCAGGTAATCTCAGTGCATTCTTGTGCTTATTATCAAATGAGTATGCACTTATTTGTAGCTGGCTTTCTTGGGATGCAATTTTGACTAGGGCACAGGCTGACAGCTGTTTACTCAATGCTGTCTCCACTAAGGGAGACCAGCTTTCAGTTTTTAGCTCATAGAAGATGCAGATAGCTTGCCAGAAATGTTTGGACCAAACAATGTGTCTGTGAGTCACTACATCACTGGGCAGGCTTTAGATATCAAAATTCTGCAATGAGATAGGGTGATTTCATGCTGCAGGACCTGTCTGTCAGGCAGGCTGTATCTCTTCCCCCCACAGTCAGGAGCTGCTCTGGGTGACTGAATCTCCCCAAATCCTTCAGAAAAATACAGTGGGTTCTCAATGGAGCTTGTGAAGGACACCATGTCACCCTTGGAGAGGTGTAAAAACCTGTCTATCTCTCAGCTCTATCAAGCTCCCTGTGGCCACACTGGGAAATAAATGACAAATGAGCTTTGTCATTTTGATCTTTGAATGCCACCTCCCAGAGAGCCAGTCCCATTCAAAAGAAAGAGATGGAGGCCAATCAAGACCAAGTGGAACATGGTATAGCACAGCTTGGCTGTTTTTTGGTTTTTTGTTTGTTTTTGTTTTGGTTTTTGTTTTGGTTTTTTTTTTTTGTTTGTTTGTTTTTTGTTTGTTTGTTTTTGGGAGATGGAGGACCTGGCTTGAGACAGAGTGGCTGAAAATGGTTGCTGTTGAAATTAATAAGGGTTCTGCTTGTCCTTCCTTATTCATTCAATCAGTTATTTACTTCTGTGCTCCACTCACCTTACATCTTGTCTTAATATTTTCCTGTTGAAAGAACCAGCTTTATAAAACTGCAGGCAATATGCTCATGCAATGTTGCCACAGAGGTTAAAGGAAAAAAGGTGTCCTGCAGGTCACCTCCTGGTCAACCAGTCTTCCTGAACATAAAAAAGGTGTAGAAAAACAGCTGACAAGCCAAAATTCAACCGTCTGATGTGGGATGTCTAAATATCCCTTTAAATGCTAATATTTGTCCAGACAGTCTATTTCTCCAGCACTCTGTTAGCTGTGGATCTTCCTGATAGAGACCCTGAAAGAACACTGCCCATGTTTAGCTCCAAATCACAGAGACTGCCACCACTACAGCCAACAGAAGCAAAGAGAAAGTTGCTTCCCCAAAATCCAGCACTGCATTGGACAGTGATCACCTAGCACTTCAGTAAAAAGGGCTGTCTTTACCTTGTAGACTCAGAGCCCTAACAGCTGGATAAAAAGACCAGATTCTAGGAAGAGGATGAGGCTTCTAAGACAGGGAAAAAGAAAAAAAATTAGTACACATAAATAGGCATTCAAGTACAAGAGTAGATTAATGAGAGTCACAGGAGTAAGTTGGAAAACATGCCCAGCTTGTAAAGGAATTTGCAGTGGTGTGCTCCTCCTAATCTTTCACAGAAATGTGAGGGGATGCACAAATTGTGAAGTGTCCACAGGCTCTTTGTCAAGTGGCATTTTCATATCAATGGCCTTTGAAAAGCCTTCCATAAACCCAGGGATAAGCACAAAGGGCTTAATCCCTCTTGCTTCCCCCCACCTTTACACAAGTGGCTGATATGCAGCCTGGGGTATTTTGAAGGGACCCGATTTTCAGAGAAAGAGTTAAAATTTGGAGGCTCATAAAACTGAATAAGATCAACTGAGACTTCTAGGGGAAGGGGGGGGTGTTTCTTAGTATTTTGAGGGTTCTTATGATACTACGTTTGTGAATGCCAGGGTTAAGTTAGACCTATGACTCAATTTCTCCCTTTTTTTTTTTTTTTTTTTTTTTTTTTGGCTAAGTAACTGTTTGAGCTCTTTTCACCAGCCATGTTTTACTCATTCTTTTGGAGTCCACACTGCAAATCTAGACTAAAAGCGCAGTTCTTTTCTGCTTTTTATAGGATAACTTGCATCACCAGCAGTCCTGGGTGCTGAGATGACCCCAAATCTGTTGTGTCTTGTGCTGAGGGTGCTGCCCTGAGCCTGACTTCACATCCCAGCTCTGAACACAGAGCGCACAGTGGGCTCTGTTTGGTCACTGGCTCTCGCTGCAGCTGTGCCGATTGCTCAGTGGGGAACATGTCTGTTCTCACAAAGAATTTAACAAATTAACTATGAACAAAGTAGCCTGGAAACGACATAGATTAACACATGCTGTGTCATGCCAAGAAGCAGCTTGTCAGATTGTTGTTTTCGCAAATCTGAAAGGAAAATTCCCAGGACCCCCTAAATATACGGAAATGTTTCCATGTTTAGCTGTGCTGGAAAAGAACACAATCATTGCTGAGGAGAAATAAAAAACAGCCCAGAAAAAAATAGGGTACAGCAAGGCTCCCAGGAAGCATTTGCTGCACAAACAAGATCAAACACAGGGAAGAATCTGTTGTCTTCATGTGAACTCCACAACCAAATGAGATGCTAAGGATGAATTTGGGGATCACTCGCATGTATTTGGTTAACAAGCATGGGGAAAGCCCAAACCTGAAAGCTTGCAGATGTTTTGATCTCTTTGCTCTTATCCATGAAGGAGCAGCTCCAAGCACCCTCCTGGCCTTATCATGAAATATGCTCAGCATGCCTTTATGCACAGCACACCTTCTGTGAGGGGGCTGGGTTCCAAATTGTCCAAATCTCTTTGAGGCAAAACAAACAGATGAACCCAAAACATGTTGACGAATGTCTAGTTCTGCTCCGTGCTCTCTAGTTGGTTCCTGCTGCAGAACAGTAAATTGTCATGCAAGGATATCTTAATTTAGTTCACATGACCCCATGAGGAAGTTCCTTAAATACTAAATCATCTGGTAGTGCTACTCTTGGTACATGCACGCATCAAAAGTTGGATGTGAAAAAATGGCAAACCACCCTGAAAACAACCAGGATGTTGTAAATTTACAAAATCCATCTATTAAGAGTCAAGCCATTGGGTTGTTTCAGCCTAAAGGGAATGAGGGAAAAAGGAAAGTCTAACAGAGGAAAAATACTTTTTAAAGGTGAAAGGAATCACCTGCTCCAGTAGGCATTGTTAATGGGATCAAACCCAACAGGATTAAGGTGCAGCAAGGAAGACTCATCTCAGACATGAGCAAAAAGTTTCCAATAGGAAACAAGAACAGGCTGCCATCACAGGCAGTCCAGTACTACTGATTGGGCAGACACCTGTAAGGATCTGCCTTGGGTCTGACAATTTGGGTACATCATCTCCCTTGCAGCCTGATTTGTTTATGATTTTACCAAACTGAAACAATAAAAACCCCAAATCCAAACTCACATAGAAAAAACATAGTCAAAACACTAAACAAAAAGCCACAAGTGAAAGAAACCAAGATAAAATCTTAGGAATATTTGAAACAATCAGTTATGGCTGATGGCAGCTGTCACAAGTAAATGTGATCTTCGACTCTTGAAATGCACTAAATTTGAAATATTACTGGTGCTAAGGATACAAGCCCACAAGCTCAGTGTGCAAGGCAATAGGATGCCAGGTGAGATGGCAGAAATCCTGGTCCCTGGAGATCTGATCACTGACTAATTAACTGTGATCAGCAGAAGCCTTTGTTCAGGACCTGGCACACTCACTCTGTGGTGAGCACCTGCCATGGCTCACTGATCCTCACAGAGAATGTCTCCTGGAAACCTCACTATTAGAAAGGGTTTAAACAGGAAAACACCAACACAAAACAAAAGTCAACAAAGCCTCAAAGTCCTTCATTAGCTGGGAAAAGCACAACAATACAGATCAGTCCTTTGCAGGTCACTCTGGGAAGCTTGAAGCCCTTGCAGCAGCCACAACTGCTACCCCTTGGCTTGTGCTTTATGGTGAGTTTTACTACCCACAATATAAAATGTGCACAAAGACTTAAGAGCAGATGGGAGTCCTCTGCCACTGGCCCTGGCAAAGGTCCCTGGGGCTGCCCCATTTTAAACACACCAAGATGGGTTAAAGTCTCTGTAAAGTGTCTTAAATATGCTGGTCACATGTTATTAGTTTATTTTTTGGCCACATACTATGCGGTTACAAACCCAGAATTTGCATCTCAAATACCCATTTACCATCTCCTCTCCAGAGATAATTTTGAAATAAATGGGTTTACTTATAGGATTGAAGGTTTCTCCTTTGAACAGAGCTCAGAGGCTTTGACTCACCTGCACAGCTCAGAGGAGTTTCATCAGTACAATGGATATGTGTTTTCATCTACCACAGTATTTGATTTCAACACACAAAGAAGCAATATTTTACACTGTCTCATTTATGCAAGGTGAAAACAAATTTATTGTGCTGGTGGTAACCTACAGTGTTAGTCTTCCCTTATGAATGAGAAAGCTAAAATTACTCAGGAGTGTACTTGGTGCATGGGTTCCCTGAACTTATTTCTTGGCTTTCATTATGAAAGAGGTGAAGTGGAGAAAGTGAAACAGTTCGGAGAAGGTCATTTTGATGCTTTCTTTAATAACAATTCCTACCCTTGCTGTGGCTGTAACTGCAGGGTTTTTTTGCTTTGGAGGGAGGGGTGGCAACCAGTGGCTACAGATTTATCTTTTCTTGTCAAATGCAGACCATATTTTATTTCACAGAATGAGGAAAAACATCTCACAACAGTTTCTAGAGGCTGAGGGCTTCCCAGTTTGAGGAAAGCAGGGCAATTTCACAGGACATTTCAATCTAACTGCACATTTGGACTATTAATGTAGAAGTTAATGAAAACAAGGCCTAAAAACGGGAACCGGCAGTGAGTCATCATTTTAGATATTCTTAGATTGAATAATTTATTGTTTTCATCAGTCTGTTGCCAGAAGAAAACACACTGTGATACCCTTTAGAGAACAAATACATTTTTCTCAGAAAATGAACATCTACAGAATCCCAGTGTAGGGAAAACTGAAAGGTAACCATTTGGAAAGGACAAGAGCAAAGTAAATTAAAATTTCATCAATTGGACAGAGAGTTTCATCTGACAGCTGTATTTGGTATTACTCCATTTTCTGATGTGTTTGAACTTGCCTTTTGAACTAACCAGAGAAGGTCATATGAAGTGCCAGCAGTAAAACCCACTGGAAATACAAAGCTGTTCTTTGGCTTTCATATTGTTCATCAACTGATTGCAGCTTCTAAAAAACCACCTCCATAGCTATTGATTACTTGGCCAATTTGCAGACACTTTTGGAACATGTTGAAAGCCTGGAAGAGCAGGCACTTGAGGGTGTGTGTTTTAGCTGGTCAAACCTTTGTTCTATCAGTTCCTGCTGGAGCTAAACCTGAGTTTACTAGCAGACACTATTTTCAACAGTGTCACCCAGTCAAAGCATCCCTTTTTAGACTCCTGATACAAAGGCTAAATTAATGACAGCCTTTGGAAACAGAAAAGACTACTAGCAGTGATGGAATGGAGAAGAGAAGCAGTGCTGAGAAATTACCAGGATACATCCTTACACCTTACCAGTGCAACACACAAACTGCTGTAGCCAATGAGATCAAAAATTGACAAGCTTTGGCACTTTATATTAGCAGCCTCTTTCAGTCATGTTAGATCAAGCTAAGAAATAATATCCTAGGATCTCCTACAACAATTCCAATGCAGAGGTTGACTCACAATCCTCAACATGTGGATTTTGCTGCACTTCCAAATATCTGACAAATTAATGGCTAATTAAGAACAGGATAGTTTTTAATATGTCCCAGTAACCTCTTTGAATATAGAGAATGTATTTCTCAAGTAGTTCCCACCAGCACAGCACACCACCAGGGTAGAATGAACTGTGTACCTACCCTGACTTTTCAAATAGTCTGTGGATACAGACAACAACAGGCCACGTTCTCTGTGGCCTATTTTAGAATAACTCCAAGCTTGAGCCTTATGTTATCTTGATCAAGACACTACTGCTCTTTTTTATTTCCAAAACCAACAAATTAATGGCTGAAAAATGCCTTCGGCTTTCTAGTGCTGCAATTTGACTTAATTTAATTTATATTAAAGGGAAAAGTGTTACTTCATCTGGCTGACACTCTCTATTTCAGACTATTTTGCATCTCTGCCAATGACAAAATGAAACAGTATCCCAATGCATGATGTCCTTTTTTTTTTTATTCACTTTGGCAATGCAGGTGGATTTCAAGGGATGCTGATAGCACAACTAGTAGGTTTCAGGTTTTATCTGCTACCAATGAGATGATAATACTTTTTTTGCAAGACAACAGGGAACACATGTTTATCTGAGTGTGTTAGGTATGGGGTGCATTGGACCCTTTTTCTTGTGGCCCAGGATATGCTTCAAACACACCTTAAAAGGCAGAAAGAAAGGGAACAAAAGAAGGTTTGAAGGAATGATGAAGTGCCTCTGAATTTACTCAATGAAATACAGACAGTTAAAATGTCCCCAGCTATTTGCTTCTCTTCAGCTGGAGCAGAGTTTTGGACACCCCATGATGTGGTGAGATTGAGTTGTGCATGCTTTCAGCCAGCTTGGGGTGCCAAGGAAGGAGATGTGCCACAGAATCTCTATTTGCCAAAAGAAAGGGAGTATCTCATTAATGTATGTTTAGTAACCATTTGTGAAACAATTAATTAATCATTTTGACACCAAAATTAACCAATATACGTGCTTTTGCCAGGACACAGGTTTGTTTTTTTAAAAGCAGGAAAATAAAATAGAAAAATGTCCAACTCCTTAGAAAGAGGCAAGATGGAAAAAAAAAAAAAGGAGGGGGAGCTTTGCATTCTGGTCTTGTCTGACTTCATCTGGTGTGTCTTTAAGAACAACGCTGCTGGAATGGGAGCGCTCCAACATGATTGATGGCTTCTCCTGTTATCTGCAAGTTGAAAATTCAGAAAGCGGGTATTTTTTCATAGGCCTCACTGCTTATTGGTACAAGAGTTATTTCCACTTTGCTGCAGAATTGATTTGCAACAGCAGCATATGAGTTGGTGTATTTTTCTCAGCAGCCCGTCATGAAGTGTCCCGCGGTAAGCTCCGGTGGCATGATGGATTGTGGAAACGAGAGCCTCACGGCTTCGTTTGCCATCAAAGGCTGGGATAATTGTCATTAACTTCTGCAAGTAGTGGAGCATCTGCATCCTTGCTCTGGATGTCTGCATTTCACAAAGCATATTACACAGCAGATGTACAAAGCACATACCCCCATGCTAATTTAATTTCCTTCCAAGCAGGAAGCCAGACACCTTCCTTCAGAGCAACCTGTCTTAGTCCTCAAGTAAAAGAACCCAAAGACAGGCTTCTGGGTTGAGTTGTTCTGGTTCACAAGGTGGTGGAAGATTGCTGATATTTTCTGTGTTTCAATTCATCCTTCTGGAAAATGGGTACTGATGAAACTTGCCAAACGTTGGCTTATGCTTTGTTGGGGACTTTTATTGTTATTAGTTTTGGTCTGTTTTGACTTTATGGGGTTTTTTTTATATGTTTAATGGGTTTGGTTTTTTCTTTTTAATATGACCCATTATAGAGCATTTATTGATTTTTCACTGGAATCAGCACAGTACTTCTAACACTATAAGAACCATCACTCCATTTTTCTTCTGTACTGACAATTTCTTATTGGTCTTATCCAAACACCACCAACTTCAGCAATGCATTTCAATACAAGATTGACATCAAGCAAGGATTCATGCAACAAGACATAAGTCCTGTGCCATGTGAAGTTTCTTTGACAGTTTCTTGAAGTTTCTGAAGATAGTTTCTTTGCTGCACAGGATGTGGGAGCATTTAACATGAAGGGCAGCTGCTTCAGAATAAGCTACAATAATTTTCATACATCTCAGTAGTCTTCAGCACTAATGTCCATGGCAATTGCAGGAATCTCTCTTGTTGTTTCTACCCCTTATTGACAACAAGCAGATGAAGGTATGAGTGGCCAGAGCACTGCTGCTGGATCTGACCTTATGGGCTCATGAAACAGCAGCTTATAAGTCAAGGTATTATTCAGTCCTCCTGCTTCAGCTGTTCATGCCATTCCTTATAATAATCTTTTTTTTTTTTAAGGTGCCAATATAAAGTAATACAGATTTCCACCCCACTCCTAAGAAAGATGTGCTATGAATATGTATCTTGTTCTTTGGATGTGGCTCTGCACTAGCAATGCAGGCATTTTGAGCCACTGGAGGGAGAAACACAGGGTTCATGCAGGTTAACAAGCTGTTCACCCACAAAACAATTTCTTCAGGTTAAGACTGAGACAGGATGTGCCCTCACATTAATTTTAGTGGGATCTGGACTGTCAGAGAAGGAAGAAAACTCTTATGATGCCTGATACGGCCCACGTTTTTGTATTTTCTGTGTGGATAACAAAAATCATTAACCTGACATCTTTGACCAGCAGTAAGAAAATTTTAAGTACTCATCCATCCATCAATTTAGACAACTCAAGAGGCAAAGGAAAATTCTTTTTCTCTAACATCAGTACTGTCACATCACACTTAAAGGGCCCTCTGCTCTTGTGTAGGGATGTATTAAGTAAAAACACTCAATTATCTCACAAAGCAAATGACACCTCTGCAGAGAAAGCTGAGGAGAGGAGAGGAGAGGAAGCCCACTTGCCATGTCAACAGTTTAAGAGCTATATTCAACATGAGAAAGACTAACAAGAAATGCAGACTATCAGCTGAGGTGAATAAACAGGCACTGAAGGGAAGACCAGAAGAGCTCTGAGTATTGCTTAAGGCTTAGGCAGGAATGCAGAATTCCAGCTAAATACAGCAACTTATTCTGCTTATGTCTAAAGAAAAGAGCAGACAGATCAATGTTCTGGCTACAAGTGACCTTTTTAGCTATTTAAATATGAGCTTCTGTTCACATTTGTGTTCAAATTGTTTTTGTAAAAGAAAAATATTTGTAATTTATTGAAAATAATCACAGAACTTTTGCATGTCTCTTATCCTGTTACTCCCTGCAGTATGTAGTGTCCTTTTTCAGCTTCACCCAAATAAACTCCATTTGACAGACTAATGGAGATGAAGTCCCAAACTCCTTTTCATAGGTCTGATTAATGCTTTCCACTGCAGGAATCTTCCACCTTTCACAAATACTGAGGAAAAGACAATTTTGGGGGAGTTCCATCCTACTGAGCCCGAGTTCAGCCAGAGAGAGAAGCTACAAGGCAAAGTGCCCAACACGGGCACAGGAACCATATCTAAGCTCAATTGCACTTACTCAGTAGCAATGTTCAGCTCATAAAAAGTATGGAAAGGATAAAGTAAGGGAGAAATATGAGGTTTTTCGTTAACAGTCTGTTAATTAAAAAATCATATTTTGTTAACCAGGACCAATTTCTGAGCATACTGCCACAGAAATTGAATCATAAACCAAAGCCATCTCTTTGGTTGTTGCCTCTGTACCAACACTATAACCTTAAACAAACACCAGTTCAGAAACTACCAGACATAAAAAGAAACTCATCAGAAAGGTTTCTCTGAAGTTAGTCATGCAGGAAAAAAAAAATCCCTCCTACCCACATCGGGACCTTGTTTAGATCAATTTGAGCATTTGCAAGTCCTTGAGTATGCAGACATCCCATTAACTGTATTATAGCTGTGTCCCCAGCCCATCCTAAAACTCTGACCATGCCCAATAAGCTTCCCAGTAGAAGCCACAGAAAACCCCCATAGACTGGAATGAAAAGCTGGCAGCCTTAGATTGCATGCATCATCACAGCATCAGCAGCTGCTTCCTCATTCAGATGCAAAGCAGTAAATCTAGGAATGCTGCTGCACACATATCATGTGCTGGGGAGGAAGCAGGAAAGAACAGAAGACTTGGCATGAAAAATGAGATGCTGACCAGCAGAAAGTTCCTGTCCACCTAATAGCTGCTTTCCATTTTGAAGCATTTAGTAGTGCTCGAGCAGCTCAGCTCACCTCAGTTGTTCTGCTTGACTCAAATCTGTCAACACCACAACACAGCCCCAAGCATGCAGTATGTTCATTTTCACTTATCATTTTTACAGAAACATTTTGATGTAACTGAAGAGAAGTAGCTGTCAGAATATCTGAAAAGTTTTCTGCAGGTGCTTTTACCAGCAAAACTTAAAAAAGCTTTTATTCAAGGAAATTTGCATCCCCTTTTTACTCAAAAATCTGGCATAAGACCATACACCACCTCAGGTGCTCAACAGAGCAGGAGAAATTTTAATTTCTTCTCTTACTGTAGCTACTTAATAAGGGTAGAGACAAAACATGGAGATCAGTGGCAGAGCAGGAACAAACAGACAGAGGCACCATTGTGGAATTTCTTGTCCGAGGGATTCATGAGATTGCGTGAATCGCAAAGCTGATAAATAATTCCATATGTATTGAAATATCAAGTCAAAAAGTTCTCTATTTTGGGAGCTGATTTTTAAAAAGCAATTCTATTATCTTTCCTGTTGGATGAAGTGTGTCTCCATCAGACACCTCACTAGCATTCTGAGTGCTTCTGAACCAGCCCTGTTCCTATCCTGCACAAACCAGCCCTGGCATGTGCAGCCACACCGAGACGAGCTTATAAATGGGGTGTGACTATTGCTGGTGACAAGGACACCCTGTACCTCTGATAATATTTTGTGTATTCATAATATTTCCTTCCAGATAATGCTATTTCTGCAAATGAGAAATGCAGAGGCTTGCTCAGAACTCTGAAGGGCAGGTGGTGAAGATAAAATGTACAGCCCAGGTGAAGAGAAGCAAGGTATTAAGGGCAGGCATCTGATCAAGGAATTTAAGAGTAGGTCTCAGAGTTAATGCAGAGCATCTGCTTTTATGGCTTAGCCTGAGACTTGTAATGATTCTTCCTTTGAAGTCACTACCAATGGGGTAATGGAAACCTCTTTAACCTTAAAAAAAAAAAAAAACACCCTACAATCACAGGGGAATTCTGGTAGCCTAAGAAAGCTTCTCCTCTAGAGCAGGGTTTTCCTTTGGTTCAAGCTTGAGGCTGAGTAACACTCAGCAATCTGTGACAGTTGCAACACACAGAACTCTGCCTGGTGTGGCTGCTATTCCCAACCCAGTATCCCTGTTACCCACCTCCCTCCCACAGGACACCATCCTTCCACAAGGGGAATAATCCCTTTTCATGTTATCTCTGGGAAAACCAGGTTACAGAAAGTTTACAGCTTCATGGAAGTGCTGGTAGGAGAAATCCCATATATTTTGTCACGGGTACTTTGTTTTTACAGTAGAGTATCACACTTTTTATTATTATCTTTTAAGAGATAATTCACTTTTTAGAGATCTGCACCACTTGGGTGAGGGAAGAGCAGCCATTTTGGAAAGGGTGTTTCAAAACCTAAGTTCTAAGACAGTGTTAGAACATCCCAAAATTTACATTTCACACTTGCACGTGGAGCACCAGTTCCCAGTCCAAACCATGCACTTCTAACCCAGACCAGGCTACAAAGGTCATGCTACATTTAGTGCCATCAGTTCCCTTCCTACTCACCCCTTGCAGAACACAAGTAGTAAAAGGAGGCTTGTTAAAAGTGTTGTTTTGGTTGATAAAACTCATTCATACTGAAAATCTCCCTGGTTAATTCTGCCTATCCCTCAGACCCCACATTCCAGGGCAAAAGAGACCCTTTGAAAAAAAGTTTGCAGCTATTGCTACGATAAACCCTACTAACAAATCCCCAAGATCTCAAAGCAACTTGATGACAATGCTATAGCAAGAAGCCTCCTCACAGTGCCAAACTTGAGAGGAAAACCTTCCTACATTTTCATCCAGATGTGTGAAGAGCATGGCAATCTACAGTTCTGCTAAGATGAAGCTTTAATTCCATTGTTCTTTCACACATTCACACGCCTATTTGGTGTGTGCTGTTCCAGTGACATACGTCTTTCCAGATGTTCATGTTTCACCAGCCCTTTTTTTTCCCCAGTTTTTATCAGGCCCATTTACACAAAATGTACTATAAATCCTCCCTCACTTCATATAGTATATCATATAAGACACCCTGATAAACATGCAGATCCAGATATATGAAGGCTAGTAAATGTAATAGGAGATTTAGCATGCTACTTGTACAGATACGCTGTTATTCTAATCTTGTGATTAATATGGACTGGCACTACTGTACAGATTTATTTTTGACCATATGCTCTTTAATTGTCATTGCTTCCCCCAGTTTGCCCCCTTGCACATCTGCAGCATGTGTGGGCTGAACACTCTCTCCTTTTGCCTCAGCAAGATGGGAGAGCAATTTCTCAGCTGGACACCGCGATGAAGAGAGAATTCTAGCAACCTTGTCTCCAAGGAGCAATTAAAGTAAAATAAAGTTTTTTTTAAAACTGAACAAACAGAGGGTGGGAGGGAGGAAACTCACTGTCACTGATGTTCTTCATCTGCCCGAGCTCAAATTAGCTGGAATATTGTTTAATTGTGAGCTGCTAATGTGCTGCCTCAAACAGCCAGCTGTTGCTAGAGCAAATGGACCCGGGGAAAAGACTTTCAAGTCCAAGAGCAGATGAGCTTACAGAGAATGTGAAAACACTACCACAGCTCTCACAGTGACAGGTCTTACTGATTTAAGAGTCTTTTGACTGCGAAACTTGGCTAAGATATAATTCAGCAGAGATTTTGATTCATTTTGAAAAGATTTACACTACGGTTTTAAATGAAGCCCAAGTTAATTAAGTGTCTTCCTACATTACCACAGAACAGTTCATCTAAGCTATTTTTTCCCCTTTGTGAACTTTAAGTTCAATAATAATTTTCCTTGTCCTGAATTAAATATAAGAAGACAAAATATGTATTTGTGGAGCAATTTTCAAACAAGCTCCAGATTCTTGCAGTAGGTATTTTAAAAAATTTTTTTAACTAAAGAAAAAGATGTTTTGAAACGTAAAAAATTAAACACATTTATCTATTTTCTTCTATTTCTAATTAGTTACAGCTTTATAAAACCCTTCCTAAATGAGACTTCTCAGTGATGAGTGCAATAATTTTCTATGCAAATCAGATTAATAAATTAAAGAAATTTGCCTGCATATAAATGAGGAAGCAGTCAATTTATGTGCCTAATAATAACTTTAAGCTTTCTCTGTGTGAACTTTGCTAGGAATGTTTTTCATGTAGACAGATTTACAAAAAAAAAAAAAAAAAAAAAAAAAAAAAAGGCCAGTTAAAAAAAAAAAAAAAAAAAAAAGTAAAAGCTTTTTATATCTGCCATTAAATTATTTATAAACTTGCTTTACAAAGGATCTTTTTATATGGTCCCTGGTAGGAAGGGGAGGGAAGTGAAGCACAAGCCCCAGCTGTGCATGTGTCTACTCTGCAGTGTGTGGCAACAGGAGCAGATCCCTCTGTTTGCTGGGAGACAAGAAACACCAGGATGGGCAGTGTGACACCACATCCTGGCTGTCTCTGGGCATCATCAGCCAGCTTGAGCAGGTTCACCTGGGCTTCACTCTCTCCACCTAACAGGAGTCTGAGCAAACAAAAATTCAGTAAAGAGCCTGCTTGTCTAAGAGCCCATCCTCCAGCTCCCTGATAGCTTTTCATTCAAAAATTGTAAAAGCAAGTTTGGCAGGCGCTTTGTCTACAAGGGCAAAGAAACTCTGTTTCTTCAGGGGTGAAGTGAAAGCTTTCCCTCATGGTCTGACCTAAACCAGAGGCAAGCACAGAGCATGGATCAGGTTCCTACCTGACAGTCCAGGTCCCCATCTGACCCCCAGTGTTGCATCATTGACTCCAAGTATCCCGAGTCTCTTGATATGACCCAATAATCTGGTAATATTTCTCTCAAATTTATGAGAAAATAACTGACTTCTGCCAAAAATTCTGTATACAGTCTCTAAGATGTTCAGGATGAGCTAATTCTATACAGCTTTACAGAGAGCATGCTTGTCTCATGAACAGAAGGATTTGTCACACTCAGTGCTTCCTGAACTGCTCCAGTTCAATCCTGTTTACACCAATTACACTTTCCTGCAAAATATTTACTGCTCTTTCCCCACAAATCAGAGACTAGGGTGGAAGACAGGCCAAGCTCTATGTTTGGACTGGTGAGTGTCTCTGCTGGAAGATGTTCAAGTGCAGAAGACCCATTTGGCATCACTGACACGTGGATTAATAGCCTGCTCCTTCCCCACCATTGTCTTTAATATCCTGTCCTTTATGAGTGACCTTCAGACCCACTTTATGTTATGATCTCAGACAAGTGTTCCTTGGTTTGTGATTATATTTGCACTTATTTTTTCTATTGAGTTGATGCTGTCTACAAGAAAGATTGTATATACACAGCTGCTCCAGCATAAGGCACCATCCTTGCTGCTGCAAATAGACCTCTCCAGAAGCTGTGAGAGGACAATCCTCCCTCACACACACATGGAGTAACACAGTGGAGGCTTCTGCCTCTTCAAGCACTCTAGTTGAGGAGATTTGCCACTTGAAGCTCAACAAGGCTAAGTTCAACGTTGTGCACCTGGATCAGGGCAATCCCAAGCACAAACAGAGGCTGGGCAGTGAAGGGACTGAGAGCAGCCCTGAGAAGAACTGGGGATGTTGGTGGATGAGAAGTTTAGCATGACCCAGCAATGTGCACTGGCAGCCCAGAAACCACAGGTTTATCAACTCTCTTTATCAAAGAGGTTTATCAAACAGCATGGGCAGCAGATGTAATATTTTGATAGTGCTCAAGCAAAATAAAGAAAATTCTGTTCTGTGATAAGCAGCTGCCCAGCTGCAGTGGGAATAAAGGCCTGGAAATATGCAGTGCAGGAACACCCAAAACTTCAAGCACCTCAGCTCAGCATAAGGAGTTTTCACCCAGGAAATGACTTTCCAATACATAAGTCCAACACTCAAGGGATTCCACACACTTTCTATTTTTTTTTTTTTTTTTTGCAATAGCACAGAATATTGGTGGATTATTTTATTTCTGTAAATTCATCAGTTTCACATAATAAGCAGTGAGAAAAGGCAAAGGCAAGTAGGAGCAAGTTCTTGTCCAAACCACAACTGAAGTCTGAGAATATTCACTGCAAAATTATTTATAAGTTATCATATGTCTTCTTACAAATTTAAAACTGAATACAGAACATTTCCCTGGCTTTAAAAAAAGCTAGAGACTTTCTAACCTCTGTTTCTTTCAACCCAGTTCATATCAAGGAATTTATTACTGAGAAGACATGTGCAATCTCTACAGGTGTTCTTTCTCCCTGAAGGTGACTTAGTAAAAGCTGCTGGCTGAGATCTCAGTTTTGAGGTTCAGTTTGTTATCAGTTGTCTTTGCCCAGATACAGCTTAGATTTTAGTACCAGTTAAAGCCCTGAAGTCTGCCTGGGGAAACACAATAGGTCCTCCCTGCCTTTCACCCCAATGTTTTCCCTTTAACTGTTTGTGCAGAGACAAATGCCTGACAAGCATGTTGTCACACTTCTTACACACTCATTTTTCTCTGTTGTAAGTGCCAACAATAAGACACAAATACCAGAAGCATCTCTGATGTTTTGATGGTTCCTGATTGCTTGGTTAGGACTCTTCACTGTTTTATAGGTTAATAAAGATGAGCTGATGGAGATATTCATCACACACACAACCAGACCATGCACTAGGAGCATAGATCCAGCCTCAGTTATGAGGAATGGATGATTAAAGGGCACAGACAGTTAAAACAGGCAGGGGACAGTGACAGAAAACTTACTTGATTATTTTCATTTCCTAAACATTGTGAGATCTGAATGGGTCTTTAAACTCCATATGCTCCAGCATTTGTCTGAAGCCATTATCTCATCCAGAAGTCTCACCTCTGTGCAAACCAAAGAGACTCTGGTACAGAAATAGTTAGATCTAATCAGAGTTTATTGCTTCTGGTATAAGCACTGCCATAGGGGTTTTTATCCTTTTTATTAAATTTACAAACTTGAGCATCCATATTTGGGATCAAAAGGTGATTCCTGCACCCTGTGCAGAGTGCTAGGCTGGATTTCTCATACAATAAAAAACCTTTTCTTATAATTTGTTGGAAAAATAGGTGACTTTTTATTATTGAAGCAGAGCAAGTTAACTTTTCCTCAGATTATATTCAGAATTTATAATCTCTTTATATAGGAGGGGGCAAGTCCCTACACCTGGACCTCTAACTACAGATTCACTGCAATTGTACAGAGTACTCTTATCACTCTGCTAGGGGACAGCACTAGGACTGCCTACAGAGGAGAAAACTGAAATTTAGGGAAATTAATCTGGCAACACTACATCACAAATGCCCAATATTGCTTAATAAGCACTGCTGTATGTGACTCATGGCACTTCCATGCAAACACAGTTCAAATTTACTTCAGGAGAACATCTTTGGATTTACACTTGCATAGAAAAGCATCAGATTTTCTGTCTAGATTGTCTCAAAGTGCCAGGTTCAGTCCAGGAAATGTGTGTTGGTTATTTTAATGGGATATTTTGTACTAGCATTGAGAAAAATAAAAATTATTCTCATTTTCTTTTTTAGGTTGAAAAACACAAGAATATCCCAGGTTCATAATAATAGTCAAGGAGCTTAGAAGTCTTTGCTGAGATTTTTTAGATGTTACTTGAGCTCCCCAGTTTTAATTTTATTAAATTGCACATAATTCCCACTAAGTCAGAAGTAACACAGCTCAGGCAAATAGCTATATTTTTTCTGAATTTCTTGGCATTTACTCTGACTTGTATCACCAACCAATCTTTTCTTTTTCAGCCTTTTTTGTTTACAGAAAAAAGTCTGTATTGCTGCCCAACTCCTTCATTTTAGTCATGATACACTTATAGCTGTAACAGCCATGACAATAAATCAGGAGATTTACTATTTGATGTGGGAGCCAGACATTTGCAGAAATATCTGAATTCTTGCACTCTTCTAAATGAATAAAATTATTTTTTTAAATAAAGAAGTTAGCAACAAAAGAAAATGGAAACAGAAACTGTTGGTTTGTTGGGTATTTTTAAATTTAAAAAGGTAAGTATTTTATTGAGGGCTTATAGGGAAATACCAAGTAGCACAAACTGGCAGCAACATATCAAGGTAAAATAATGGCAAAATATCATTACATTGCCATCTGGTGACAGCAAAATGGTTTATTGAAATAGCCTGACGATATCTCTCTGCTCCTGTGAGAGATACACACATACCCATACTGCACCAACAGCTATTTAAACAGGGCTGTATTCACAGCTGAGCATGTCTGCAGGGATAACTTCTGTATAGAAATGTTCTTCTTGGTCACTGCACATCCCTTTTGTGTGCTCACCCCGTGTTCTTCAAGTGCTGGCACTGCAAATTCTTTGGGGCAAAAATGGCCCAATTTTTTATATATACACCTATACATACATTTATATACACACAGGTGTGTATATATGGCATGTGTATGCACATACAAGACACCTCTTTTTTTCCATTAGTGATGACTGACTGGCACCACAGAAGCCTGAGCTCATTCCCTCTGTATTTTACATGGGAAGCAGAGGCCCCCAGGAGATCTGAGCCTTACATTCAGGAGCAGTAGCCACTTTCCAGCTCAGCTGGCCATGTGAGATGGCACCCACCACTAGCCTGACCAGCCAGCTGGGAAACTCAAGTGTGATTTGAAGTACATCAACAATCCTTGCTGTGTCCTCAGCAGCACATCCTGGATCCCATTCCAAAGGCCCCCTGGACCAGTGGGAACCTCTTTGGGCACTGGCTCAGGTCCTTCTTGAGCCCTTTAGATTCAGCCTTCCTACCCACACAGAAACAACTGACATCACAATGTTTCCTTGCAGCAGGCCCTTAAAGAAATTTAAACCTGTCACCCAAACCCAGACAAATAAAAGACTCAAACTTCAGTGATAACACAATTAAGGTTTCCCCAAAGTGGCTGTCATCCCCTAATGTGTATTTAGACAAGTAGCAAAAGCCCAGATGCATTATGGGATGATAAAGCTCACCTTGGAGGGACTTAATGCTTAATTAAAAGGACGAACACTGCAATAAATGCACTAATGAGATAAAATCACACTAATTCCTAAATCTTATGGAGCCAAAGTGTCAGTCTGAGTTTTAATTAATAGAGTCTTATATGGGTTTCTCAGAAATAATAATAAAACATTGAAGTAGTAAATCACATCTGAAATTCATCATAAACTTCTTTCAAATCCTACAGATTTTTTTAAATTTAAGATTCCACAGTTTGCAAAATTCCAAAGATGACTAGCTCTTTTTTAATGCTACTGTAATACTTTTAAATTATAAAATTGTTTTATTGCTAGTTTAGCCCAACATTTTACATGAATGCTTACCAAAATTTCTTCCTCTCCCCTTCCCGTTTTCTTGCCTTGATCCCTGACAAATACTGAGCCAGTCCACAGTGCTCAAACATCAAGATACACACAGTCCAGAGCTCACAATATTTCTCCTGGAAATGTGTTATTTTTATCTTCATGAACCTAAACTCCCACAAACCCAAGAAATGATGCTTTCTTTCCAGCCCAAGGCTGAGCTGTGTTTGGTGGAACACACCACAATTTGCCTTTCTGCAGTGGTCATGACTGAAATCCAGCCAAGTCAAAGACCACCTTCCCAGCAGTTCCAGTGGGTTTGGAATAAACCAGTTGGCTATTAGCACACAAAGTTAGTTTGTGGCCATCTCTGTGCAGCTCCTTGTCTTATTTGCTGGTAAAACTGACCCTGTAATGCATTGTTTCCAACCCTTCCATATGGTACTGGGGATCAGGTCAGCTGTCCTGCATCTGCTCTACTATTTTTTCCCATAATTTTTGAGTTGTTTCCTCCATCTAATGATGCTCTGAGGAGATTCCCGAGGTGGCTGTTACCCATGAGCTGAAGGCTCAGCTCATCTTTCTCAGGCAGGGATTGCTTATGCCATTAAATGTGGACATCAAGCCTTGTGGCTGGACCAGAGTGTGCACCCCAAGCAGACAAGGAGGACGCCAAGGGCTCTGGACCCCCAGTGTCACCTCCATGTCCCTAACATTAGGCTTTGTCACCCTCTAGTGGGCTACGTACAGAGCTTTACCATCCCATCGGTGACATCCTGCCCCAGGACCTCTGAAGAGCCTTAACTTTGGGAGTCACAGTTTTCAGTTTCACTGCCCACAGATGTCTCAAGATCTTGGCACTTGCAAATCTCCTCTCTTCTGGTTTTTTTCTTCCTCAAAGAAAAAAAGCCCATACGCATGGCACAAAAAATCCTAACCAAAAAACAAAAAAAAGGAACCAACCCAACCAACCAACCCCCAAATAAAAACAATCCCCCCAAACAAGGACACCCCACAAAAAACACAGCCTGCAAACTGTCCATGAAGCAGCAATGAAGAAACACTAAAATTATGTCAATGTACACTGGCAGAAGGTACAAGAGTCTGTCCACATTAACCTTTAATGTATGTATTTATGCATTATACATGTACTACTCAGCAAATCTATATTAATTTGTAAAAGAGAAAATTAATATTAATATACACATTGCACATTTTGACCAGATTTTTGCCTATTGGCACACAAATTGTGCAGCCCTGCTCATTACTTGATGCCCTGAAGTGCATTAAAAGGGGCCAGGACACTATGAACACCTTGAAAGGAGACTACAAACAGCATTTTATCTCCTAAAATAAATATATCCGCAGCATTCCCTAAATAATTTTCTCATTTTTTAAAGTATTTTTTAATTCTTGTCTACTGGCACATTAAGACTGTGCATTTTAAAATACAGCTTTGGGTCCAAATCCTCTCTTTGAGTATCTCAGCATGATGAGAAACCTTTTCCTTTCTGTCTTTTGTGTGTGTAGGTGGAAAGGCCTGATTTTATAGGGGCATCTTCTTTAAGTAAGAGTATCTTGCTGGAACACCTCCAGCTACTACAAAGGTAACCTTTTTTGACTATCTTACTCCTTTTCCACAGCCAGTAAGCAGTGAAAACTGAGACAGAGTTCAGTGCTATCAGGTTATACAGCTAGTTCTTTTCAGCACACCAGGATTGTTTTCTTCATCCCTATTTTCCTAGGCCAATATTAACATGCACTGCCAAGAAAATTTGCAGTAAAGAACACTAAGCCTTTTTACCTTGGAAGTGAAAGAATAATAAAAAAAGAGTTGATAAGTAGGATCTATTAGTATCATTTCAAGATTAGCAAATGAATCAAAGCCAGTGAGCTTTCTATTTAAAATCTACCTTCACAAAATTAGGCCTTTTTTTTTCTGGTTCTGTTTCATATTGTTGTATACTTGCAATAAAACAGCAACTGGAAGCTCCATTTATGGATTGCATCCACAAACTGCCAACACAAAATAATCATCCATGCCCTGAAGGTGAAGCACTTGTCACCTAACAAAACTTGATGAGATTTCCTAACTTCCCTCCTTTGTGATGGCAGAGATCCCATGAATTAGAGAAATCTCACATTTCCACTGCACATCTTCTAGACCCCTTCCCAGGCTCACAGTCAGAGAGTCAGTACAGAGAGTTTTCCACACCTAAATCTTGGCTTATGGATGTGTAGGACCAGAATAGTGTGGCCACCTACTCAGTGTGAACCCACCCTAAGTTAGGTAAGTCTGCCCAAGACTGCCCAACCAGGGCACAGAATGGATGAGGCAGAAAGGAGCAGCAGTGAGGAAAGATGTCCCTGTTCCCTCCAGCCTCCTGCCATCTCTCTGTGTGACATGGCAGCCCTCACCCCCGGCTGTCAAAGCAAGGCAGACACTTACAGTGTTTGACTTTATAACACCACAGCCAAATCAAATGCACAGCCACTGCTTCCTCAGATGTCTATATTTCATTTAAACTGGGATAAAGCAAAGAAACTGGAATATTGTCTCATCATGCATTCTAAATCAGCCAGGGTAGAAAATAATGGGGAGTTAATCAGATCACTGAAACTCTAATTCACTTGGTATTGATCAGGCAGATTCCTAATGGGACGGCAGACCAATTTCAAATTACAGTAAGCTGACTTATCCTGGAATACCAATGACCAGCTCCTGAGCGGAGCTGGGACAGACTGTGGGCTCTCCTCTCATTATGGCACATGCTTGACTGAATGCATCAATGTATAATATGATGTGGCATTTGGCTAATTAATAGGAGATTGATGAAAGGTGCAGTTTTGAAAGCAGAAGTCTCACTTGAATAAATGTGGGATGAAAGTCCCAGTAGGGATGAAGTACACAGAGCCTTAGAAACAATTATAAAAGAAAGGAAGATGGGAGCAAATGGAAGGTAATGCAATTAAACCAGGCTTTTCATTATATTAATCAGAGGCTTCATCATTGAAATCTAATATATGGTGCTTTTAACTCTTCACTGGCTTTATTCATAATTTATTTAGAAAACGCTTTGAATTATGACCATGGTGTCACAGACACTCTGTCCTGAAGGGGAAGCCTACAAGCAGAGGGAGCCAGGGAAGAGTAACCATTTACATTGTGCTTCCAGGTCAGAAATCCTTCCTCAACAAACTGTTCTTGATCAAATACCGCTGCCTTTATGAAGTGACAGGATTAAAGGGCTGCACTTGTGGTGGTTTCTTCTGCTTGCTAGAGCTCCTGGGGAAAAATGGTACTTCAGTTGCCCTTGAGAGCAAAGGATGCCCAGCCAAGCAGGGTTCCATGTAGTGGTTTTCTGAACACATCCATACAAAAGTTCATTAATCTGTGTGATGGCTCCTTACAGCCTCCCAACTTTTACCATGTAAGAGGCTACCTCTCGTCACGTGCTGGACAAGGTCTGTGTCACTTCTGTGACTGGCTGTACTTCCCCTCCTCACAGGAAAAAGAAAAGTAATCCAAGCTGGAATTGTGCCAGGCTTCTAACAGAGGATGATCTACAGACAGTGTGCATTCCCTTCTGGAATAGAATTTAACTTGCTGATCTGCTCTGGGTGCAAAGCTCGATGTGGAAAGATGTGGAAAACGTGCTCACATGCATATTTATATGTATATACACACAGAGACCACTAGAGATGTAGCAGCACGACGCACTGTACATATTTGTGATAAACTCAATGGTTACAATTAATTTTCTTATTTTAATTCTACATTTTCATTTGTTTGCAGTCACCTCTAAACCGACAGAGCTTAAATATTTTATGGCTTGCCCTAAAACTGTTAAAATCAAAGGAAAAGAATATGAGGACTCTCTAGAACTGAAGTCTGCCTTTAACTAAAGGAAACCAAAGCAAACACCCTTCTGGAGGGGCTGCTGCACGCCTCCCTCTGGAAGCTGTGTGGTAATCCCATACCTGTTGATGGGGCACAACAAGAGTCTGCCTGTTTTGATGTTTCCAGCTCTCATTCCAAAACTCCAGAGTCCAAAAGTACCCATGATTAATGTCAGGCAAGGCTGAACAGTTGCATCACAAATGTGCTTTTTTTCTGGAGCACAAGAGCCCATAGAGGGTAGGGAGCTGGCCATAGTGATGGGTGCAATGACAGAGCTGGAGGAGCACTGAGATAGATCCTTCTGAGAGAAAGGCAGAGCTTCTCCACAGCCTTTCTGTTCCCCTCTGCTGCTTTGGCCAATACCCCTCTCCAACACCTCCTGATCCCATACCAACCTCCCCTAACGAGGTGCTAATGAATTGCTAAAATCTGGTCCTAGAAGACACCACAAGTCTGGGATTGTCTCGAATCCAATTGCCTGCGGTTAAATTCTGAAAAACTACGTGAGAGGAAGGCTGCTGTCACAGCCCCGGCACAAAGGGCAGAGGTCCAGCTGTGCTGCAGCAGGTTTTCGTGGAGGCACAGGCACAAGAGACTTGCCTGCCCCAGGGGTAGCTCCGATTGCTTCTGGCATCGTGTTTGATGCCAGGTTTCCCCAAGCAGAGGAGCTGTGAAGCAAAGCTAACGGGGCAGTTGTCCTCAGAGTAGTACGTTGTAATAAATCCATTCGTGGAATCACGAGCCTGGCAAGTCATTAACAAACAGCAGCTTCCACTTAACCTAACACACAGCAAGACCTCATACCAAATTACCATCAACATACTCGCTGTTTACATAAATCCCTTCCTTCAGTGTATTTCCCATGTCTTTCTAAGCTATCCAGATAAAATCCTCCCTACAGTCCAACCCCATTGGCAGCTGCCGACTCCAAGGGGGCAGCCTCAAAAAAAAAAAAAAAAAAAAAAAAAAGGAAATGTCCACTTGATCCAATTTGACCTTCTCTTTGGTTATGCTGCTACCCTGACAACTACCCTGAGCATGATGTGGAGGACAGTACTCAGAATATTCCAAGTATGAGAAAGTAAATTGTCATAGTTCTAAAAGCTGTTTTACAGGACAAAACCCTTCAGTTCATAGGGAGAAAAATAGAAGGGACAACACTTCTGCACTCACATGCAGCCTAACATGAGGGATTAATACAGTTTTCCTGTATGAAATTTGACTCTGGCAAAAAAACTTTCACTCAGACCTCAGGGTTAGAAATTGCCGTTTTAAAAAGGATTATAAAATTCTTTACTTCAAATTACTCATGCTTTTTTAAAAAGATGTTTACTCATTTCCACTGTATTTTTCAAGATTTTTACTTTGTATTTCCTCCTCTCCATCCTCTTTATTATTTGTTGAACTTCTCACATAATTTATGAATCTACATGAATGCATATGGATTTGGTGACAGTTTCCCCATAATACATTAGAGAGCTGCATTCAGAATTGCTCAGCAATAGACAAATTCTTCTACTTGCAGCCAGAGCACCAGGGTGAATGCAACTATGATGATGCTGACATTTTTTAGAATAACTGAGCATTAATGAAACAAGTTTCCAAAAGCTCTGCATCAGAGGTTGAGACATGTAATGTTGCTGAAGCCTCTTGCCTAGAGAAGATTGGGGTAAAAAAAAACATCCAGCCCAGGACACCAGTACTATTTCTTTGCCTGGATTCAGACAACCAAATATGTGAGAAGCTTTGCATACACTCTCAAAGAGGAAAGAGAACATTAAGGCATGTACAAGACAGGCATTCCCTTTGCAGTTGTTTTCTAACCTCATGGAATTCTTCATGGAAAACTGGAATTATTTTAGAAGGAACAACAGCAAAGCAGGAAATTGTTAACAACATAATGTGGCACTTACTTTTGGTGTTCCATTTATTCCTTGCCAGCTCAGTACAGATTGTGCATCAGCACTGGCTGTGTCACTACTTGGAGGAGACAGTCACAAGCCTCAAAATACCTCAGATTTACCAGAAAGGATTCAGAAATAAAAATAGCAAGACATGCACAGAGAAGGGCTGTCCTCTGGCTCTTTTGGCAAGCTTTGAAATAAAGGAAGAGATCCAGCCAAAACAAACATCTCCACCCACCCTCTAGCAGGAAAAGTAAGAAAAAAAATCTTTACTAGAGATGGACTTTTCCTACAGTAAGACTGACCTTTTAGTCTGCAATTGATGGGCTACAAGAAAGGTTGAAGAGAATGCCACTGCATTTAGAGGGTTTCACAGCATCCTCATAAACTTAACTGAGGATATTGATCGTTCTGCTCCAGGAAGCCCTGGTGGAGATGCAGTGTTAGACTGCAGCTGATGCTGACTCTTTTTCACAAAGCTATATACATCAGCTAGAAATTGTTATTGAGAGATGCTTTAGCAAGGTAGATGTGTTTTCAAAACTGCATAACCACAGATAATATCCAGAATCTGACCTAGCATTGGTCAGTGCTGAAGAGGAAAAACACCAGACCATGGTGGTTGGCCATCTGCTGCTTGTAATCATGACTAAAATCAACAAGAAACAAAGGAATAAACATTTCAGCCTGAGAAACAGCCTGAGCTTTTTTTCCCCTTTGTCACAAACTAATCTGTGCAGAAGGGGAAGCATTTTAATGTTTTACCATGCAAATACAGGGTTTCCAAGTTGCACCTGAATTTAAAAAACAGGTATTTTTCCTGGGTGAAGCCCCTAGTACTGTTTCCTAAGACCAACCATCCACAATAACTTGAATGGTCACAAGTGACCCACAGATTAAACATTGTAATGTGAACCAGCAACACTCAAATTACTTATCTAAATTGGAAGAGGGGGAAGACATCAAGAAAGCTTTCCCTTCCTTCCATCCTGCCCACCACATAGGGAGCAGGTATGAGACAATTTTCAGATTTGATCTTGCCACATCTCAGTGACTAGTTCAGTCACTGGTTTTGCAGGTATACAACACTGAAACTTTCTCTGCAGGAAGGAAGCAACTGCTCCCACAAGGGTCTTAAACACTATCAAAGATCATGGTTTATGCAGATTATACACCCGAGTGAAGCTTTAATAAGCCCTCCTATAAATGAGACATCCAGAGTCAAAAAGCAGTAGCAACAAGCTTCCAAAGCACACACTTGCTTGGAAAAGGGGGCTGTTTTTGTGGAAAAGTTTGTGCTTTATATCCTCTGAGAGCACAGCTGTGGTGGCAGGGAATCTGAGGTAGTGTTGTGATCTTTCTTGGGTACTCTGTGTGGCTCTCTGTGCTGTGACATATTGCATCCCTGCCCTTGATTTGTTTCTTTCCATGCACCAAGCAGCCAGGTAGTTGATACTACTTTTATTTCACCCACTGTTTACATGTTACCAAAAGGTATTTGTGGGACAAAAATTGACTTTGATTTCAAACTTAAGGTCTAATCCTGCTACAGCATGTGACCAACTTTAGGATTTTTAAAACAAATCCCACAATTTTATCTTAAGAAGAGCAGTGTTTTGCATTTTCCTTGCCACATGACTGCAGAAATTGTAATATCTAAGATGCTGGAATGCTGGATGCTGGAATTAGGGCAAGGGCAAAAGTCAGGGAAGTGCCACCTATCAGATAAAAAGACAGGACAGATAAAAGACAGATAAAAAGACATTTTCAAGCAATCTGTAACTTTGCTTGAAATTTCTGAGCACTTGGCATCCCCCCCCCATCCCCTGCTTCATTTTAAGTCAGTCTGTGCTCATGCTTTCCATCATCTGTCTTCATCTCTCATCTTGATGCAACAAATATGAACACTTGCAACTAAATGCTTCAGTGGGACAGATTTCCAAGCTTGAACTTAACTACCCAAATTTATCTATGCCTCTTGGATCATTTTATGTAAACAGATGATGGGAGAAATATGACTTTCTCCCCACTTAGTCTGAGCACATTGTACTGCGACAACGGAGTCCTGAGTGTGCCAGATGTACGTCAGCTCAAAAACACACAGATACATCAATTGCCACTGCCTCCCACTACCTACATCCAGGCACACTCACATCCAAGTATTGATTTCCAGAATTTCTCCAAGGAATGCCAAAAATAATAAACAAAAAATAAATCAAAAGCAAAAGCCTCTTTCCATTATGTATTAAATATCCTTCCATGAAGTTAGAACAAATAGGAGATGTATATAGAGTGCAATGGAGACATAAATCTAGTGTCGTAGTAATCGATTTCTGCCTTGTTCTTTTATTTCCAGTAAATAATGATCTTCAGATCTTTCATGGTGGCACTACTGTAAAGTCTGCTAAGGGAACACAGGCAGTGTTTCATCTTTGATATAACCAACAATAATGCCACTCTAAAATCATTACACTCACTTATTTCCTGTAGCACACTGGTAACAACATTTAGCAGGATCAAAGGAAATTTACAGAGGGTATCCCCTCCACTAACCTCCATCTAATCATGTATATGATCAATAACACATTTTGTATTGTTCAGCAGCGTGCAGAAGGTACAGATTTCTGCACAAAATGATGTGGCTGTACATTTCTAGTCACTCTTCAGTATTCTAAAGAACTACAAGCTGCAGTCATGCCTGGTTGGGTCAATTATATTTAGAGATACTTCTTGTATGCAAATTAAAAGCAGAAGAAACTTCTCTAATCAGTCTTATTGTCACAAAAAGATTCACAATTGTTTGTTGCTAGTGCTGTGAAAAACCTTCGTGTCCTTTTCTGACTTCAGTCTGAAATAGGATTTTTGATTTGGAGTGTGATCAAATGAGTCTATCAAGTTATAAACTATAAATTAATTAATTAAACAGCAACCATGGGCTACTATTTACATCCTTCAAAAAACACCTAAAACTCCAACACAAAAAGAAGGAATCTCAGAGTACCAAAACAGAAAAATTAAATTTACTTTGAAGTCAGTATTGTAACCACCACACTTTCCAATAGTTGATTAAATATGCACATTTCTTGACTTCCACCAAATGAGAGCAAACATAAGACACCAACAAGTTAATACAGCTAAGCTAAAGGAAAAATCCTGAACTGTTTGCCTGCAATCTCAAAATACCAGCCAGGATAGCTGCTTATCATTCTAGCCATCATAAAGAAGTGAATCCATCTCATTTAGCTTGACATGGCAAGAAAAGAAACATTTCTATTTAAGTCAGCCCACTTCAGTGCTTAGTGTAGAGAACAAGGCAAGGCAACGTTTGTAGCTGGGATAATATCTTACATTAGATGGATGTAGTTGAGAGAAATAAATTAAATTTTAACATGCTCATGTGGATCTCAGATTCTGGTCAGACAAGGAAAATCTCCTTCTCCCTATCACAGTAACTTTTCCAACTTAAATCTGTTGATTGAAGATATTATTTCATGTTACAAAACCCTAAAACTACAAAAGGTACTTGTGATTTTACTGTGTCAGCATCCAGCTCTGGACAACGAAACTTTAGCTAAACTTGTATCCTAAACAAAGACAATATAATATACTTGGTACTTAATTTGCCAATATTCTACTACTGCCACATTGCTTTATTCATTCTGAGCATTAATTAGGAAAACAAAATGTAAATAGCTTAGTTTAAAAATGAATCAGCTCACACATCTAGGACTGAACAGCCTTTCATGCACAGGAGACTAGCTCCACTGAAATGCAGCAGGCTGTTCCAGAGGTGCTGTTACCAGATCCATCCTCTGCCACAACTCTTGAAATGCAGATATGAACAGAACCAGCTTTGACCAAAAAGCACTGGAATGGAGCTGTGACAGACAAGAAGCCCATCTGAAGTCTCAGGTACTTTTTCTTCAGCTGTTTCATTTGATGCGAAATAACTTCAGTTCCAGTGCAATTTCTCAAAGCAGCCCAGTGTTTTACACTTGTGCACTTACACAGAAGAGAGGCTTGCCCTTCTCTTCAATTTCTTTGGCCAAGGCAGCAGTTGGGGCAGGACAAAGTAATGACTCTGGTGACAAGTCAATTTGTTCCTCCAAGTGCTTTTAAGTGTAGGAACAGCAACTGACACACAACCTGAGAAGCCCTACATTCAGAGAAAACACCTCCCCTCTATTAGACCAGTATTGTAGTAGTGGGACCCATTGAAAACCTTGGAATTTCACATTAGCTGATCATCCCTTTTACTATAATTGTCACAAATAGAATTTTTTTTAGAGAGTTTGGAGTTTTCTTCGGAAACAAAGGAGTCCTCAAGATGCTTAGCAATCCTGAGACAAAAGCATT
Source organism: Muscicapa striata striata (assembly GCA_030060385.1). Classification (NCBI taxonomy): domain Eukaryota; kingdom Metazoa; phylum Chordata; class Aves; order Passeriformes; family Muscicapidae; genus Muscicapa; species Muscicapa striata. The sequence goes on along the minus strand of JAREIS010000043.1, from coordinate 421,141 downwards.
TACACATTTAATCTTAAAGTTCCAAGTCTAAAACAGTTGATAAAAGTCATAAATAATTAACATATCTTGCTGACTGAAGTTTTTGTTTTTTTTTTTAATGTACTCCAAGTTACAAAGGGATCACAGCTGGAGCCTTTAGGCCAATGTTATACTGTATTTTCCTCCCATTAGCAAGGGCAGCAAATATCTACATTTGGATTTTGCACAGCAACTGGCTCTGATTCATCAGTCTTCATGACTGAATATAAAACCACAGAGCTAGTTGGGTACGCATATTTTGTGCTTGTTTCACTGAATAACCTTGCAGTTGTTTCCCACAAGAATTTAATAAGAAAACTGCTGAGGCAAAAATCTTTACATGTACCCTGAGCCAAGTTCTTTCTAAACTCTTAAAAGCAGGACTCTGATTCAACATGCAAAATATTATTTTTAAAAGGTGGAAGAACAATACTTTGTCTGCAAGAAGAGACTTGGCTACAGCGAATGCAATTCAGTGGGCTGAACCACCATGTGCACTTGCACAGCTCTATTAGGTCCCATATGGTGAAGCTGATAGGGGGAATTTAATTTTTTTTCCTTTTTTTCTATTCAAGATTCCCAACTCAGAATAAACTTCTTAGAGATGACATCTCTAAACTACATCATCATCCATATAAAAAACTTGAAAGCAAGTCAGGCCTTAAAAGGATGTTATTAAGGCTGTTCTTTTAAATAAATGGAATTCTCCCCATTTGTATTAAGAACAAGATCCTTGGTATTTTATCATATTACATTACTAGATAGAGTGGATAAAACCAGAATTTTTTTCTACATTACTTTTTGAAGCTGGAATTTCTTCCCACTTTGATTAAAATATATTCCCATGATTCATATTATTTATTATGTATTCCATAGACACAAGGGTCACCATTCGCATCCTCTCTTCATCACAAAAATGACAACAGAAATCCAACATGGTCCTGATTTCCAAACACACCACAAACCCTCCATCAAACTTTGCTTTCCATCAAGATGAAGTCTTTAATCTCTGTTGAGGAACAGTTCTCTTGTTGGCCCTGGTGTGAGAGTGCTACAGAAGTGGCAAATGTCAAACTCTTGCCTTTTGAAATGGTAGCAAAAACCCAGGAGAGATGAGGGATGTGAGGTAAGAATGGGAGCCTGGAAATGTACACGCATGGCTGGCGTCTGGATGAATTTCAAAGTGTTTGTTAAGGTTGGTTTTCCACTATGTCCATCCCTGTGGCTACATGCTCCCAGTAATCACAGTAGCCATGTCCTTTGTAGAAGTCAAAACTTGTACAGGAGTCATTATTGCACACAAGACTACCATGTGTGTTCAGGTATCACATTTATTAACTAGATAGCTCATTTAAACAGTCTTAAAGCAACTAAAGTTGTATTTATTCTTAAGTGGCCCTGTGAGCCATGCAATTGTGGATGTTGCTCAGTGATCTTTTTTATGAAGCAGAGAGCCACAATTTTTGGAATAAAGTCTTTCAAGGTGACTGCTTGATCTCAATGGGAACTAATTTAATTTTTTTTTAAATTAAAGCATGGATGTATTCTATTAGACCTAATTATATCAAATTCAGCTGAGATAGAGATAATTTTCTTTCTAGCAGCTGGTGTAGTAGCTATAGGTGTGTTTTGGATTTAGCAGGAGAATAATGCTGATAACACACTGATGTGTTGGCTTCCCTGAGCAGTGCTTGGCCCAAGTCAAGGACTTTTCTGTTTCCTGTGCTCTGCCAGCAAGGAAGTGCACAAGAAGCCAAGAGGGAACACGGCCAGAGCAGCTGATCTGAAGTGGCCAAAAGCAGTCCCAGAGAGTGTCATGACCAGTATAAAAACAGTAAGGGATTGGCTGAGAAGGGCTGATTGCTGCTCAGTTTGTAAAAAAAACTGTTTAAAAGTGATACATCCTTCTTAGATGTACAGAAATTTTTTTTTTTTTTTTTTTTAATGAAATTTTGAGAGGACATTTCTAGCATGCTTTACCTGGAAGGCACTCATGGACAGATAGAAAATGTGAAAGTAAAAATATTGGTCTTCATACAGAATGATGGTCTATTTTTCTTTTATCTACACCAAAAGTCCTTTGGGACCCCCAAAAAAAAAAAGCTGAGTACCAATTAAGTGTGGCATGACACCAAGGCATCATCCAAAGATTCTTAAGCCTAGGTAACAGATTAAATGTGACAAGAATACCTGCATATTTCACATACACTGGGCACTGTATGAGCACCCTTACGTAGCAATTACATCTACAAGTCCTGGCATTCAAGATCTCAAATCTTTTTATACAATGAATCATCTATTACTCCAGATATTACCCTATATCCTCATTTTATTCTTCATTGCTCAGGTCACATTCCTCTTGCAGATGCAACCTCTGCCAACTACTTCAGTAAGCTAAGAACTAAAGGTTTAAAGGTTTGTAAAAAAACTGAAGATTAAGAGAATAAACACCTGATATCTCTCATCTGTTTGAGAATATCTAGCTAACTTTCCAAGTTCCATCACACAGATGATGACAATCAAAACAGTAAATTGCCAAGGCACCAATTCAGCAAAACACTTAGGCAGGTGTGGCACTTAAAATACACTTTAAAAAGTGTTCCTATCCATCAAAACACTTAACTTGTACTTAGTACAGGAAAATGAATAAGTCCTATTGACTCCCATAACATCAGTAAAGGATAATTAAATCAAAGTGAGCTGCTGTATCAAGGTCATGCTGCAGAATCTCTGACCTTTCAGGATGTTTTCAGCACATTCACAGTGAAAATGCTAACAGAAGGAAAATGCAGGTGGCTAACAGCAGTGTCCTTTTAGACCAGTGAAGCACTTTGGAAACTCATTTGAATATATGACTGCCCATGGTGCAGCAGGAAAACATCACACACATTACACATTCAATATTATTGTACAAACAGGGAAAAAGTAAGGCAAAAAAACTTCAAGTAATCTAGAAATTCTCTCTTTAGTGTATTATCAAGTCTAAAAATTCTGCTGTGATTGTATAATTCTAGGTATGTGCCATACTCTGGGTCCTATTTTCATCGTATTGAACCATAAAAGTCTTAGGCTTATCAAGTTATTTTTATGCTTCTATAAATAATAATAATAATAACACATTTTACTTATTGATAACTCAGTTTATTTCAAAGAAAACAAACTGAAGTCAGTTATTGCTGTATAGGGTATATACAACCCTTGTAAGTGTCCTGTTCATTTTACCATAAAGGTAACTATTTTTCAAGCACCAAAAGCAGGTATGCTCCCAAATGCTCAAACACAGTTTGAAAGTACAATTTCCAAAAGCATTTCAAAAGCCCTCAGGATCCTTCTAAGATATGTAGCTGACCAGAGATATGCTTTTTCACTTATGTGTTTACTTTCATCTGTCCAAGAGAGCTCTTAATCTTTCCGAGAGGGTCTCTCTCAGCAGTGATATTTCAAAATACATTTCAGGCCTCCTAGTGAAATCTGACCTCATGCTCCTTCTCAACACTCCCAGCATTACCCACGTTCTGCTTTGTCTGTCCTTTCCAGCAGACAGAGCCTCAATACAATGGGCTTTATCCTGCTCCCAGCTTTCAGATCAAAATGTAAGATCTGTATGAATAAAGTAGAAGCCTATGATGAACAAGTGATACCAGCCACAGAATAAGAGCTTGAATGTTGTAAGTAAAGATTATAATTTAGCACCATGAGACAAGAAAAGATAATTCTAAATACATGAGAAGTATAATGAGATATAGAAGGTTGGGTAGAGTTTAAGAGTCCAAGGTTTCCAGAGCTAAATCTGACCCGCTTAGAGTTTAGCATCCAGATCTTATGCTAGTGGACAAGCCTGTAATTAGCTAGAGTCTAGTCCTTGCTTTATTAATTCATCTTTGAAATGGGCATTTGCCTTTTCTACCATCAGGGGCTCCCTCAATTACCATAATCTGTCCAACATTTTAGACAATATCTGCAGTGACACTAACCAGCTCTCTCAGTACCCACAGGAACATCCCATCCCCCTCCCTGGAAGCTTGCTTACATCCAGTTAGCAGCTAATTATCCAATCCTCTACAGCAGGTAATCATCTTCTCCAAAAACCAGTCTTGCAACACAACTCTGCCAGCAGAGACAGCATCAGACAACTCAGACCACTCTTCTCCTTCACCACTTCAGCTGAGAGCACATGCTTCTCTTACTCTACTTTTCTCCTTTGCATCCCATGCCAGTTTAAAATGCAACCAAATTTCCCCATTTCATCCATCTGGTTGGTCACCTTCCTCATTTTCTTGCAAAGTTGATTGATCCTTCAAAAGACTGTCCTTGAAAGTCAAACATTTCCCAAAACTCATCTGTCCTACAGAGCAGATGGGATCTTGCCAAGGAGATCCTTGGAAAATCAAAGCTTACCCCCTAGCAATCAGAGCTTTATCCAGCTTGCTCCACTCCCCTTTGGATCTGAAACTCTACCAATTAATGTCACTGCAACCAGCATAGCTCTTGAGTACCACAGCCCCAGGCAGGTCTTCGTCATTTTCAAAAAGCAGATTCAGTAGATGCCCTCCTTTAGCCAGGAGGAATTGCAGAATATTCAGGTTTGACTTCTGGGACAGTTTGTGACTGACCCCAGAAAATTGTGTGTTTCTTGTTTGAAAAGAAAGGCAAGACTAAACTAAAGATTAAATTGCTAAGAATTAAATTCTTATTGTTAAAATATAAATTATATTAGTAATTCAGTGCTAGGTTTTAATGTAGTGACATGTTTTTGTTCAATGGAGTTGATACACAAGTGCTGTGGAAAGACTTCCTTGATTAGTTAGAAACTCATCACCTCATCAATAAACTTTAGGTTCACAAAGCAATCAAAATTTCAGCAGTTTTTGATGAACTATGTTTACAATTCACTGCCCTAAACCAACAACCACCACCACGAAGAACTTAAGAACAGCCATCTGTAATAAATACACAGCAGTGCAGTACCCAACAGCTGCAGGAGAATGCCCTGCAGGGGGCTTTGTGTAGTGTAGAACACAAATGCATTTGTATGTACAAGCAGAATGTATTCATTGCCTTCTAGTCCCTTAACTTTGTTAACCTGGTCCAGGCTCTGAATACTCACATGGAAGGCAACCTATTTTCAAAAAGGTTACAAACATACCTAATCTTCTTCTGTTTGCAATTTTATTCCATGATCATCTTTGCTTTGCCTTGTTTCACTACTTCTCTATCCTGCTAGCCTCGCTGCTTCTCTAGGACAAAGTTAAAACCCTCCACAAATTCCACCTCAGCTCCTCACAGACACTGTATAAATAGCACTGGTGTATACTGGTTTGCTCAAGTACAAGAAGGTCAGAAAAAACATTTTCTTTTGAGATGAAAAAAAGGAGGCAAAACCTAAGAATTTTAATAACAGCCCTGACATGAGAGCAACATAATACAAGCCTGAATTACACTTGGTACAAGACTCTCATTGGAAACCCTAGATTGCTTTGTTCCTGTCCCTGACATAATATTTAAGTCTGGGTTTATATTTGTACGGAATAGGGCTGTTCACTAGAGTCCATGCAAATCAAACACTTGATTTATGCATCATTCCACTGGAGGGTGTAACATTAAATTTAATTTTGTAAGAAAAGCCTGAAGTGCCTCTACGCCTGGGGCTGACATTGTGAACTAGGGAGAAAGGTGCACAAGAATTCATTACTGTTTCCAATATGCGAAATGCAGCATTTGAATGAAACATTTGTCTCTTGTCAAAAGGGAGTAATGTCTGTTCTTTGTAAAAAATATCTCTCCCCCCACTTTGATTTTATCGCCAATTCAGCATATTGGAAGCCGAGGTTACGAGTGTGGTTCAGACTGGCGATGATGGTGGGATGAATTACACAATGAAATGAAGAGGCATTGGTTGAGTTGCAGTGCAGCTACAGAGTGTAGATGTTGGTCAGTCTGAATGCTGCCATGTAGCAGCATTTCATTAGAACAATTAAGAACAGTGGTTTGTTTTTTTTCCTGAGTTTATTCACTACTTTCACAGAAAAGTCTTCTGCTGCCTCAATAGATCATGTTCACTTCACCTCCCCCTCCTATTTAGTTCTGAAAACACCAGGAACAAGTTTTCCAAACTTCATGTCAAGGCACACTAAAGTTAAATTTCTCAAACATGAACAGGTTTCCACTCTGTCTCTCAGCCTAGCTGAGGCAGCTTCAGATGAGCTCCAGTAACAACAAGGCTTTCCACACAAGCAGCCCTTTTTAGCTACAGATCATTAAGAATTGGCTCTTCCTCCCTCCAAACCTTCCTACATTTCAGATCTGGATAAAACAATACAGATTTGAAGAGACCATTGTTGAAAGCAGGGCAAGAAGTAAGTTTGGTCAGCACAGAAGTTCTTGTTAGGCTACAGCACTCTCTTGGTGCCACTCCCATCAACAAGAGCAACAGCAAACCTTCCTTTCAACCCCATTTTTTCCCTCCTTTTCCTCCTCTAGCAAGCATCCACAACCCAGCCATGAAAGCAGGAATTATACTGCTATCAGAAAACTTAGAATTCTAACACCCAATGGGCATCATGGCTTGTTAAGTGGTTCAAAAATGCACACAGTTTTGACATGTTTTCTCTCATTGAAAACAATTAAAGAAAAGGCTTTTGAATAATTTCTTTTCTGTGCTGAAACGATGTTTTGCTTCAAAAGCTATTAATATTTAAAGAAGTTAACAAAAATTAAATATTTCAGGGTCACAGGCAATACTGAACATTTCCCACAGCCCACTGTGCTCTTGTTCTGTTTCACTAAGGGTATTTGTACTCTGAGGCCAGCCCCAGGGAATTTTCTGATTTCACAGCTCAGCTAACAAACCCAAGCTCCTCTACCCACACACACAGCACTACAGCCATGACACTGCTGTCCATTCTGTCCTGCAAAATCACACTTTCAAGGTCACCCCAGAGCATTCATGTCCCAAGAGGCCAAGCTTCTGCATAAGTTGTTCAGCTTGCCAAACCTTGATAGACTCTTGATCTGAAATCTTGAAGCTATTTTCTTTGTTCAGCTAATGAACAGTATGGTGATGAATACACATAAGGCAAAATTGATCCACTTAATTCATCATTTGTACATATGTATGGATTTAAGCCCTTTTAAATGGATTCTGGGATTAAACACCTATACCTACATTCACAAGCTGGTCAAAAATACCTAAGGGCATTGTGGTAAGTTTTGTACCTTAATTTCTGAAATTAAAAGATTGACCCTGCATTTAGCATTTGCAACTTTTAAAAAACAAGCTGCATTTTGCTTGCTTGTTAATTGCTGCCCGTGCAGAGCTTTACTGTGGCTGTATGGCTTTGTTTCCTGGACAGCTGCAGGGGATAGGGCCCTGCAAGCTGCACCCAACCTTGATGTAAGGAGAACAAAAAGTAAAAAGGTAAAAATCAACCCCAAAACTCCGAACCTTAGATGTCAGGCAGATATGTAGTAGCTACAAACATGAGCCAAAATACCGATAAAGGAAGAGAGAAATAGGAACCCATGGGGTGCAAATTCAATCTCTAGCTCTGTGTACCATTAATCCTGATTGTCTTTACAACAGTCCTCAATGTCATGTGTTCAAGTGGCCTTTCCTGTATGAGTCACTTTGCTCAAAAATGCAGTTTAAGTAAACTTCATGCAAAAAAATAATTAAAATATAGGAACTAGAATTCAGGAAGAAAAGCCACACCAAGGGTCTCAGTTATCTGCCTTCTATTTAGGAGTTACCAATTTTTAACTAACTACCTGGTGATTTTGAACTTTTCAGTTGGCCAAATTCAGAATATTTTTTCCCCTGCTTAAACTGAAGAATTTAAACTTGCCAAACTCAGTATTTGGACTTGTGCTCTGATTCCTACAGCTCTGCAGAAACTGGCTGAAAACCAATGAGCTCAGTCAGGTTTCAGACTGAGATGCGTTATACCAGTTGCTTTCTATGACAGTAAGAAATTATTTGATAGTACCATATAGGGCCAGGTCAGACACTGAAAGAACTCATTATTTGCAGCATTTGCCGCTGATAAAGTGACATGACCAGATCAGAAGTTGTCTTTGCCACTTCAGTAAACTGTTTGTCCCTGCTAACTTGGACCATTCTGAAAGAATTTTAAAGCCATTTTCCCTTATAACCTTCAGCATTAATAGTCATGCAAGGCAAAAGCTTGGACACCTGCCCCCTGCTCTAGGAATCCAAATTGCTACTGTGTTAACAGCAGCTCAACATCAAACCTCACAGTTTGCTTCTCAACCAACACAGGATACTCAAGCATCTGGAGGAGATGCACATGACAGAGAAGCTGAACCCACATCAGATGATTCCAGAGGTACTATTTATATGTTCCACAAAGGCAACAGGCATGACTGCTGTCTGAAGCATGCTTAATGGAGGAAAACGTTTAGATTTTAAACATCATGAGTGAAAAAATCCAACACAATTTTGGTAAATTGCTACTGGAGCTATTTTCTCCCATAGTACTATTTGTTCAGTTCCACATAGCAAGTTTCTCCTCTGTGATCCAGATTTCTGTTCCCTGCTGAAAATGTTACCTGCTATGGTTTGTTCTTTCTGCCAGGTCACTAAGAGTGTAAATGTCTCAGAGCCAAGAATCAACCCCAACAAATCCTGCTGACAACTCATTCCCTACTCAGGAAAGAGCAGCTGCTCAGAAACAGCTTCTGAGACTTAATCTCATCAGTATTTCAAGCAATGCCAGTACTGCCCTAACTTTGCATCATCCTGGCTTCTCCACAGTCTCAACATAATTTAAGCACATGTTTTAAGATTATTATTAAGTGAGTTTTCAGGCAATTCTTGGGCAGTTCCTGAAAAACAAATGAGCAGAGCTTCGAGACCCCATACCCCACCACTTCAGAAGCATCCACCTCGATGTTGTTGTTTGACAATGTTTACACTGCTGGAATGGAAAGATAGACCATCACATGATGACCATCTGACCTTTACTGCAAATACAGAATAGAGACTTTACTTGATAAGGCCTGCTTTCTTATCTCCAGTTTTATTTTCTCTCCAGCAACAGACCAATACTATTCCTGAGATATCTTTCATTCCTTAATGCAGTTATAAAATTATGTGTTTACTAACCTCAAGAGTGCCAGCCACATGTTTCTCCTTGTAACTTTTTGCTTCCATGCCAGATTTCTATTATCCTTACCTTCTGATTTGTAGTAATTACTACCAGCTTTCCACTTTCTTCCATGTGGTGTCCATGCTTTTTACCTGCTTTCAAGGCCCTTTTCTGAGCCAGAATACTTTCTCAATTAGGACAGTGCTGTTCCTCACCCAGATTTCTGGGGAGAAGAGAGGTGATTATTAACAGTACTAAGCTGTTTAATAGTATAAGATATTTTCTCATACCTTTCAAGTTTTCCACTTGGCCGTGGAGTTTAGACCCAGTGGGTTCAGGTACCCCTGCCATTCTTTACACACTAGTCAAGTTTCATGGCTCTTACCCATGATAAGGGCCAAAAGGAGCTGAAAGGCAAAATTTCCTCATTGTCCCAGTAAGCAACAGCACAAAGGAAAAGTCTCCTGGTTTCCAGCTGAAATCAGTTCACAGTTTATATCCATGGCTTTGTGCTGACAGCAGCCTCTATTGCAGAAATTTACTCTCCTGATAGATTTATAGGAAACAATGATATCACCTCTGAATACTGCTAGGCTAAGCAAGCCATGCTCTTTCAGGTCTTAAACGACAGTCAGATCAGTCCTTTAATTATTTCCAGGTGCCTCTTTTGCATTTGAATCATTTCTGCATTATATCTGAACAGACCTGTGCATCTGTGTGAGGTCTCCTCAATGCCTGCTACAATAGCAGCACCTCACCCCTCCACAGACTGACATCTACCTTGGCTAGAACAATATTTATTTTCCCTAAAGCCATCTCACCTTGGTTAGCCCAGAGCTATCCTATCATTCATTCCCCTCTTTATCATTAGCCACCCACAAATCGTATTTTCTTATCTTATTATGGATGTATTTGATATACAAGGCATTGGACATATTTTCTGCTGTTGGAAAGCCGTCTGTGTTTTTTTTTATTCCAGTCTTCAGTACCTTCCTCTTCTGCTTTATGATATCCCAGTTCTCATGTTAAATCCCACATTTTTCTAGCACAAAAAGTGAATGTTCTGACAATGTCACTAATGAAAATTTGAGCAAGAACCATCAAAAACAATACCTAGATGGGAAAGCCCCTTAGCAACCTTGCTACAAGATTTGTAGCCACACTGCCTTTCATCAGCATGTAACTTTGTCCCCTTTGCACTTCTATCAACCCTGATCATTGCCTGCCTTCAGGAATCATTTCCCATGTGGGAAACCTGTTGGACATCCTACATCTGCTAAATAGTGAGCCTGTCCTGTTAAAACCAGGTGCCAGGTTAGGCTGTCACAATTTGCCTTTAAGAAATAAATCATCAGCTTTGATCCCATTCAGCATTTTCATGCCATCCTCAATTACTTCTAGATCAACAGCTTAGACTGTTGTAACTGAGAACATTGTAATTTAAGCTGCTTCCTACAAAGCTGAAAAGACAGCCATTACATCTACTGCTGTGCAAACATTTGGTACTAGCACAGAAAAATAACCAGGTTACTTAACTATTTTCTACCAGAACAAACCTACCCAAAACAGCAGTAATAGTGCCAAACCTATATGCCAGATCTCTTTTGAGTGCTTTATTTACAAGACCATGGCAGAAGAAAAAACAGCCACAGCCTGATACATGTATACATGAGAACCTCCTGCTGTATTCTGAAACTAACACATAGTAAGTTTACCTTGAACAACTTTGCAGTCTACATTCCAGTTCTCCTCATACCACTAGGGCAACGTGGACTTGGCTGAAGTTGTGGAGGGGAGGTTTAGGCTGGGTATTAGAAAAAGGTTCTTTTCCCAGAGGGTATTGGAGTGCTGGAACAAGCTCCCTAGGAAAGTGGTCACAGCACCAGCCTGACAGAGCTCAAGAAGTGCCTAGACAAAGCTCTCAGGCACAGGGTGTGACTCTTGGGAATGTCCTGTGCAGGGCCAGGAGCTGGACTCAATGATCTTTGCGGGTCTGCTCCAACTGAGGATATCCTGTGTGATTCTGTGATACAAGCTCTTATATTCACTGTCTTCATCTTGACTTTCACAGCAGCAGAGATGCTGACCAACTGTATTGCCCAAGGGTTTATTCAGCAGAGATGCTGACCAACTGTATTGCCCAAGGGTTTATTCAGTTTTGTACCACTAAGGATTTGCAAAGTGCATATGATTTCAATGTCTTTTATTTTCACATATTTTAATTTTGTTATTGCTAGGTGACTGCATAAGCAAAGACTCTCATACCCAAAACTGCCTAAGCAGTCAAGATCAAAATTAAGTACACCACAGCATCCTCTGCCTTAGGAGAAACATGATGCAAGAGCCTGTCTTACACAGGTTTAAGATAGTTCCTTAAATTTCCATTACCAGGGTTTTCTCCCTCACCACTCCCCATTCCAAGAATTCACTGCATTTACACATCAGAGCTCATTATATGAATACTGATTTCAATAAGGAGATCAATAGACATGAGGTAGCAGCATTTTCCAAATATTTCCAAAAGATAATGGAGACTTGATCTTTAGTCTTGTGCAGGAATTGCACAAGGAATATCCAAATTGTTGCTCATGAATGTTGTGCTCCATTTGGGCACTTGTGCAGCTTTTTAGGGTCTGTGCTTGCTTCCTTAAAAAGTCTACCCCTATGTCTCCTTTTGTCTCCTGCATACCATGAGAAATGCCTAGATAAGTCCCACTAACCCTAATTACTGGTAGAGGAAGAGTATTAATACTTGAAACAGTCACATTTGTTTTAACCAGGGTGGTGTGAAAGGGTGTCACTGACACATAACTAATCCATGACATAATTTCAATGTCTTAGGAAGACAAGACTATCAGAACTTCCAACATATTATAATTCTGAGATAGAAGTTACCCCATACACAGCAGTCATGTTTTCTTTAGAAGTACAAGGAAGTAGTGAAAGATAAATACCCTTTCTATACCTTGATTGCACTAGAGAAACAGGTACTTCACCCTCATTTTGTCACCACCACATGTCATTTAGCTGGAGCTGAGCAGAAAGAGGCAGTTAATCTCCATGCTTCCAAGTTCATTAAAAATGCACATAGTTTTACATATTGAAACTTTGAAACACTACAGTTCCTTAACAAATAAAGGATCACTGAACAAAAAAAGCAAGAAAAGGATGTGTGTACTCATTAAAGCTTCCATTCCTCACAGCCCTTCACATGAAGTACAATCAGGGAGTTATGTGTAAGATTTTAACAAAGACAGTGTCACTGCATACACAAACATGATATTTGAGGAGCAAATCATGATGGACCAGCATTGCTTCTGTGAAGATACAAGTGGAGGGCATAGGTTAAGGAAAAACTGCTCCACAGCTTATTTATATTTACCATCTGCTCTATGAGTACTGAAAAGATGAGTCCTTGGAAGATGTTTTACACATTCTCTTACTCAAATTTATCCAGCATGGTGGAGTCCCCCTAGGAACATCCAGTGTGTTAAGAGGAAAGTCTCAACATTCACACTGCATTCAGGGTGATGACCTAAATCACTACTTGGTTTCATATCTACAAGAGGGTGGGTTAGGCAAACTCTTGTCTGTATCATATTTAGCTCAACTTTGTGTAGAAGCTGAGTAAGGAAGTGATATGCCTCAAAATACAATGCTTTGCAGAGCCTGCTATTTTGACCACAAGCAAAAATTTTTAAAGTGCAGAAGTCACTCCTGGTTCAGGAGGACTTGGCAGCAGGAAAGATTTGTGCTCAAATCTTGAGACTGCAATTACAAGAAAAATTAATTAATCCCAATGGAAACCCTGTCACTCACCAGGCTGCATTTTTCCAGAATTCAAGCTGTTTCATCTATATCGTGGATGTGGCTTCATTGACTGGAGCATATCTATAAATGAGACTATCAATTTTCCTAACCCCAAATCATCTGAAGCCTTATGTCTCACTCTGACTTTCTGTGCAAAGGCTGAGCTTCCTCTCTACAGTAAATTTACTGGAAATTAAGGTGCCCTATGCAAAGGGTTTGAACCTTGTCCAGTAATGGAATTCAATGCAATATTAACAATCTCACTAGTCCTTTCCACTGTAAATATACTGGAGCATTGCTGTATAACCAGCAATTTTGTCTACTGAACTCTTACCCTTGAACCAAATTATAATGAACACAGGCATTATGCCCACATACCCAGCCCACAAACAATAGGAGCATTAAGCTAACACTTTGAGATTTATGACAGACCTATCTGCCTTCTACATGTATTTTATAGGCATTTGAAATAAATTAGCTAGTGAGGCCAGCTCAGTGGCACAGAGACAGTATCATGCATAGCCAAGAAGTAGAACTGGGTATACTGCAGGACTGGTCATGGCTCACAGAAATGTTGAAGGCAGGAGTTTCAACCAGCCAGGAGAGGGATAACCATGTATCAGAGGACATCAGCATCTGGGTGCTTATTGTCTACATTTATAATGCCATGAGAGAGGTTTCCTTTCTTACCAGCCTCTGGAAACAAGGATAAGGAGCAGCACTGAAATCCTACATCAAGTTGGGCGACATTACACCTCCAAAGATCACTTTGTCTGGGTGAGGTTAAATAATTCAATTTAGGATTTGAAGTTTTGATCATCCCAAGGTTAGGACACAAAGCAGTAACAACTCAACATAAGGGAGAATAAATAGTTGGTTTGCAAGAAGGAGAGACTATTGACCTGGGTCAATATTGGCCAGACTATAGCCTAAAGTTCTCTCTTTTAGAGCCCAACCCAAAAATAGAGCTTCCTAGGACAAATCTTGAATTGTTAAGACATGAAAATCCCAGCGAGCAAAATTTTTTTCCTGATTTTCTAGAGCTACAAAAATTAACCCACTTATGTCTATATGATTATTTCCTCTGTAGTCCTGGCAATTGAATGCAGTGGGTGTCACTTCAGTTTCACAGTCGTAGCTGAAGATTTCTGCTCTTACAGGAAAAACAAGCAGTTTCCTCATGGTCTCCAAAGCCAACAGGACAGCAAACTCATGGGGAGAAAGGACAACCAGGATGAGGTTCAGTGTTAAAGTAATTTAATGAAGTAAGACTCTTTTCTTCTCTGTCTTTACAATGGTCTGCTACACATTACACAAACCTCCTATTTTTAGCCTTTCTGCTTTCCCTTATTCCTCCAGATTATTTTTTTAATCCCCTTCCATTGGCCTCCAGTGCCTGTTTGGAGCAATATTGTGAAGCAAATGACCAGACATAATGACTTTCCAAGGTCCTTGTGATTCCTTATTAACATTCAGTTAGCATAAGTCCTGACTTTATTATTGACTACATTGAATACACAATACACTGACCTCTGCCATCTGCAACTAAATCTCTTCCTGCAGATCTATCAAAGTGATTTCATACACAGAGGAAGTAGAAGAAAACAAAGCAGTAGCTACTTATCTTTTTTTCTGTCCTGAGAAACTTTAACACACTGTGGGAAAGACTGCTTCCTCTCATGGTGTTTTCAACCATTAGCATTCCATGCTTTTATTGCTGTGCCTAAACACTGAAGCATTATCTCAAAAATTCAGGGAAGAGGGGAAGTACTAAACAAAATCCCTCATTTTTAATTTAATCTTGGTGGAAGCAAAGTGGTGACACTCAGTGAAACTTTGTTTTAAATACATGCCTTTAAGTTGCTCAGAGAAAAAAAAAGTTTAAGTTACTAAAATATTGAGGCATCTTCAGGTATCAATCAAGGCAGTTAGTTCATAGGCCACAAGGAAGAGGATGAAAACAAATATTACCTCTTCCTCCACAAAATAACTGGGGAATTTTTTTCCCATTTCTAATGTTCATAAATTATTCTTTTTTATTCCTAAAGGAAGGCTGGTGCAGACAGAACTGTATATTAAGGAGTAAGTCAAGTAATTCCTGTGGTAAATTCAGGTGCAAACCATGCTAAAGTTTTGTTAAAGAACTTACAGGGCACAGGTAAGCATTTCACAAAACTAAAGAATCCAAGAAAAAACCTTCAGCTTAAGCAACTGAGAACTCAGGACAGAGAGCCAGAAGTACATGCTCCAAAAGCTTTCCAATGCAGAGCTGCCATGGGTACTTTGTTGACAGGTTTCATTTTATGAAGACACGTAACAAGGCAACATTTTTGCCAGAAAAGCTGAGAAATGTCTCACAGCATACTAACCTGAGGGGTTAATCCTTTCTTTTGAGCTCAGAAGATCAGAAATCAACCCCCAGAAATCAACAAGCAATCCCTTCTGAGACTTACAAAATCAGATACAACAGGTGCACAGCTCATGTTCAAATAAAGCCACATGTTTGGCTCCAGGTGATGCATGGAATTCAGGAATGAGGTCCCATTCACCCCAGCCTTCTTAGAAACTCAGAAAAAGGAAAATAAAAAATCCTTTACAAATAGCCATTAACTGTCCTAGAGGGAAAACTTGTATTTCATTGACTGTAGTTTATGCAAATAGGATCAGAGGAATTAACATATTGGAAGGAGCTGACATTTGTCCTGATATATTGAATCGTTAGCATGACAGAATCACTTAAGCTGGATCCACTAACATCAGGTTTCCTCTCATTATTGACCCCTGCAGAGTAGGCCTGACAAGTGGAACTGCTGCAAAGTTCATTAATAATGTGAAATAAATCAATTGTTCGGGAAATACTGAAAACGGATGACACTGAACTCAGACTTTTTGCAAATTCAGCACATACCAGTTTCCATCAAGGACACAAGTTATAACAACGTCCTTCCCTGACCTATATTCAGGAGCTATGCTTTACTCCTAGGCAAGCTCACAGACACACTGGGAATGGTGCCATTACCAGAATAATGCCCTTCACTAGAAAATGAAAAGTGATATTACCCTACAGACACCGACACAGATACCTGTAGACATTTTAGCTTACTGATTGACACCTCCAGCATGAATTATGGGCAGGACACACACTCCAAGTGCCAGGCTTTGTTTTCATCTGAAGGTAAAGGGAAATACATTAACACTGTGCAAGCTAACAAACACACTTTTTTCTTTTTTAGCTCTCAAAAGGTGAAAATCCTATTTTCAAACAAAAGTTATAAAGCACAGATACATTGAAGAGAAAGCTGAAAATCAGGTTCCCTTGCCTGTGTTACTACCAGAACTTAGAGGGCCAAATGCTGTGACACTCCTTACCATCAAGTGAAAAATGCAAATTGGGTAATAGACTTGACTAATGCTGCTTTTTGTGGCTCACAAAATGCCCATGAACAGATTGATATTTTCATTAATATATTCATGGTTCAACTTTGGCCTAGTTTTGGATATTTTTCTTAACTGCTTTATGGAGAAGTTTAATTTTTTTCTGCAAGAGCACAAGCTGGTTGAAAATATAAAACACATGGTAATTAAAGCAGAATGCATCTGAAAAAAACTACTGGTGCACATCACATGGTGTTTGTCAGCCTTGAATTAGGTGAGTGGAACTCAGGCAAAACAGAAGAGTACAAAAAAGTTATATGAGAACCTGATAAGGTGCAGTTGCTGCATAGAGTCAGAATTAAGAACTCAGACTTGATTCCTTCATGGCAATGCAGATTTACTAACAAAACCTAACTCCTTGCAACAAGTTATTTTTTAGTAATTATATGAATTTTCCTACTTTAAAAATTACTTTTCCTTCTTATGCATGATAAAAAATAAAGGCTACAGCCAAAACCTGCCTACTAACTGAAATTTTAGGTTTAAGATTAAATAGCATTTCTTTCCATCTTCAGAGCACTACAGAATTGCATGCACTAAGGAACCACATATCAGTGATCACACTTCCAAAATTACACAGGGCTCTTGAGATCTCTGTCAGCTCTTAATTTTTTTAGAGATCTGATCTGCAAAGATTAGTCCCCAAAAACTGCTGAATCAGGGAGGGAGTTGCCAGCAGGTCAAGAGAGAGAACTCCCCTTGACTCCGCCCTTGTGAAAGGGCTCATCTTGTTTCTAGAGGTCTGCCAGCCTCAACTCTGATTTTATGTTTACAAATATGGCTCCTCAAGACATTTAGAAAAGCTTTTACATATCCTTTCCCATTTTCTCTTTATACTTTTCTTTCACCTTCAATATTTAACTTCCTTTCCTCCTGTCCAGTTTATGTCTTTTTGGGTTTTTTTTTCAGCTTTTAACTTTCTTGCAAATGGAAGCAGATCTTTCAACTAATGAAATTAAAACTCAGGTTCTATGCACAAGAGTGTTTTCACAGATTTAAAAACAATTTATTTTCTTATCCATCATGACACTGTTCCACATGGTTCAACAAGTCTTGTAAATCTTCAGTCATGTTCTTGCCCTAAACTCCAAGTATGGCAAATATTAACAGAAGGAGAGTTTGTGAATCAAGATCTGAAGCTACATTTTTACTACAGCTGATGCTAACTCACATAACTGCAATGCAAAGCTGAAAGTTGTGTATGAACTTTAACAGTTGCCACCCATGCAAAGTATAGCAAAGAACTCCCAAAACACACATTTAAAAGGCACAATCCTTTTTTTGTTGAAAAAATGGAGTCATCTGTTCTGTGCTCAGGGTCACACAAGCAGCTGATAGCAACACAACCCAGGAGAAGCCTAACCTCTGTAATCTCCACATATAAAAACACCCTTTCCCCCACACCCTCCAGTTCTTTGACATTCTATTGCTGTTTGAAAGAGTCTGCAAATAGGCCTGAAATCCCATCATAACTGATGATTGTGCTGGTAAACTAAAGAGTAGGGAAAGTGCTCCTCTATGTACAGCAGTTTCTGTTCTTGGCCTTTTCTGTTAAAACCTTACACTTGCCAAGGTTTAAATTATCGATTCTGTAATTTCTGTGCTAGCACTTTAATTTAACATCCCCCAAAATGACAATTATGATACTGTCATGACTGTTGTGGTCTCTGTCGTGGCCTTTCAGTCAGATCCTTTTCATTGGTTCATCATTCTTTACTCTATCGATCACTTCTGTCAACATCTTTCCCCCAGCTCGTACAGACCTGATGAGGACAGGTAGAACAAACACTGCAATGCAGAGTCAGCTGTTTGCTTGCAGATTTGAAAGGCAAAGCATTCCAGGAAGGTACATTGAGTGTTCAGCCAAGTGCACGAGCTTTGTCACTCTATGATATAGAGAAGGCTCAAGTATCTTACACCCTTTGTGATGAACAGCTAATTGTAGCTAAATGTGTGGCTAAAGCACATCTCTAATTGCCCCCCTGGTATTTTGATATTTACATGCTCTGCCCCAGGTATTTAAGATCTGCATGCCTTTGTCACACACTGCTTCCTGAAAATTATTTATTTTAGAAAATAAAGACTTGAACCCCCATGTTCCTCATGCATGAGTATTTCACTTACATGAGAAGGTTAGGCACAAAAGGAAGCTGAATTGGGCCCTCTGCACTTCTCTCTTCTGACACATTACCCTGTGTAAAAAAGGCTCAAATTTGCTCTGCTTCTGTTTCTTCTCCATTTGACCAGTACTGAGATGTAGATCCATAAACTCTATTCTTCTAAACTTCTCCTAGGTACCTGTCTTTACATCAATTCCCAAGTCAAACTGAGCCATCACCGTGTTCACACCACTGACTTGTTACTAAAACACACTCTTTATTCTAACTAGGAGCAGGTTACTTCAGGAACACCAGCTGACTGTGCCAGCAAGTTGCCCTTTCAGAAGCAAAGGTATTTGCTCCTGCTTTTTTTTTTTTATTTCACTCAATTAGAACCACTGTAATTCCATTTTTGCCAGTCTCCCTGAACACACAATTAACAGGCTGCAGCTGGTACCAAATGTTGCTGCTGGGATTCTGACTGGCACCAGGTAGAGTAAGTGTGTAATTCTGTCTCCATCATGCCAGTCAGATTTCACATTAGCTTCAAGGTGCTCACCCTGACCTGTACAGCCCTTTAAAATCTTCCATCATGCTTTCTCACTGACAGGATAACCATGTGGTGTGCTGTAGTGCACTGGTATTTAAGTGTTCATGCACCATGGAAGTGGGCACGGCAGAAGAGTCTGAATAAAATATAAGAGGACAACTGCAGAAGAAAATGTTCTTTTTAATAAATAATTTAAAATTATGTTTTTATAAAGGATTTTTGATTAAGAATATGAAAAGCAGCACAAAGAGTTGAGCACTGTGGAGTTTGATAGATAATTTTACTTTGTCCACATCTTCAAATGACTTCAAAGGAAAAAAAATGTAAAAAAGAAGATTCTAACTTGCATTATTCATATATATAAAAATTCAATCTGCTCTGGACTATAGTTTGAGTTTATATGGGTCTGTGTTTATTGTTGAAGCATTTCTGCTAAAAAGTTAAAGCACATAGTAGAGTAGTAGAGTGCTACTTTCTGCACACCACTCTTTCTCTGTGATTCCCTGGCTGAATGTGTCAGGGATGCTGTTGTTCAATATGTGCCTAGGCAGGGGATCCATCCTTTTCCTTTTGAACTGCTTGAATTTATCAGTTGGATCATTAGGACACATGGTAGAGGAAAAAATCCCATATCTCAAAAGCAAAGTAGCTCAGCTATGAAAGAACAGAGAGAAGAAGCTCCCAGTTGCTTCTGTTAACTCATGAAGCCTCTTTAAAGATAGCCCAGTTAACTAGATCCCACAGTGGTGTAGAAGTTGCCAACTTTAGTTCTAAAACATCCTAGCTAAAGGTTTTCAGGGGTTTTGAGACTTCTCTACAGCTACAGTTTACAAACGGATCCAGTTTTTGGAACAATCAATTAACTGCCCCTCAGCTTTGTTGAGGATTTGTGCTCAGCTATGAACCTTAGAAATTGGCCTGAGTTGTTTTCATTTTCTTTTTTATTTCAACCATGTAATGAAGACAAAGCAGCTGCCACAATTGTAACAGCTGTCAGAGTGTTTCAGCAGCAGAAGACAATTGAGAACAACCTGGCTTGGGTTAGGGCTAGTGCTCCAGAAACTCAGGGGTGTACACAAAAATTACAATGGCAACCACGTCTGACCCATTTGATAACACAGAGGAAGCATTTGCCAGGTCCAGAATGGCACAAAGCACCAACATATTCTGAATGTGAGCATAACTCCATGCAGGTTCCTTTCAGAAGTAAACACTCATTTTTTTATTTCTTTAAATTAGTCAGTGTAGTTAACTGTGCTACTAAAGAAGCGGAAATCACTTGTTAACTAGATTTACTATATCCCACAGAGTACATCTCACCTACTAGAAAAAGTGCAGTTTGCTCTTTTTTTTCCCCTCACTGTATTTTTTAACTAGTAACTAGTGTTTTTAAGCCTCTTAAGTAGGTCCTGTCTATGTGACATAAACTGTTCACAATGATAACCAGCATTTCAGAAGCAGCAAGAGTGAAGGGATAACCCGGAGTTGTTACTGTGTAAAGTCACCAATGCAGCATTCTATGCAGAGAACAGCAAGGTACAAAACTGACCAAAAAAAGGTCATACTCAAACAGCTGCAATGAGGGTGCTCAGCTTTATAAAAGCCAGGACAATCTGAATTAGCACAGAAATAAATCTCCTGTCCACAGACTGAATTGTCTCCTGTGCTTCACTGCTGCTATGAGAACCTCACCCATTTCACCCCAAGCACTCCCTCATCCTGTACCATTACCTTGCTTTATGCTTCTCTTTACAGCTGCATCTTCTTTTAACCTTCCTTCAGGAAAGTTTGCTTTTCACATGCAGGTGGCCCTCTGCCTATCTGTATCTAGCAGTCTTTATTATCAGTAAAACTCAAAAAGACAAATTCATCCTTTGTGCTGATGCAATTGACTTGTCATCTACTTTTACAGCTAATTAGCTCTTCAGTAGATGATGGTGGATGTCAGAGGTCATCTGATAGCTGATCCTGCTAAACTGACCGTAAATATTTCTTTCCAATTGTACATGATTGCCTCTTACTGCTACATTCTCTCTCAAATTAACATGGCACATTTAACCTACTTATTCAGAAGGAAGAGTATTAAGCCTGGATAAAAAAAATTACAGTTTCATAAGGTACTAGCACTCAGAACCAAATCTTTCACTGAAGGCCTGACCTAGTAGGTGAGGGTGGCAGAGATATCTAATTAGACCCTGGTAACAGCAGTCCTGAGCCATGTTTTCTCTTGACATTTACAGCTCTCAGTATCAATATCTGTGGACTATGTATTGTGCATTACAGGTATGTTGTTAATCAGTGTCTAAGACCAAGGGATACCAACAGGACAGGGTACAAAATTAGAGTCTCAAAAGATTTGCAAAGTAATTCATTGGTAGAATATTCCAGGGACCAACACACGAGGAGCAGTGAGAACCACTCCCCCTTTCACTGCAGGACAGCTTGGGAAAAAAAAGTCTTTTTGGCTGCACAGCAAGAAAAGACCAAATCACTCAACACTTAGAGTTATCAGTAAAACAAAGGACAGAGTTTTATTGCCATTAAACAAAAAAAAAAAAAAAAAAAAAAAAAAAAAAAAAAATCCCTTTTCAGTTCATCAGAAGTTTCATAAAGCTGAAGTTACTAAATCTAAAGAGCCCAAACATGCACACAGTTTTAGGCAGAAACCCCCAAACATGCAAAAACAAAGTACTTGTAAAATAGACTACAGTAGTATCAATACTTTTCACCTAAGAAGTTTCCCACATGTTTTTCTTACTGATTTAGGGCCCCTGCCTAGCACTTGGCACCCAGAGCAGGTTTTTGCTGCCTCTTCCCCCGAGACAAGGCACATCCAGTCACCTTCATTTCATCTGTATGCATTTTTCCAGAATTAAACACTGGCTGTATGTGGTCTATAGCACAAATATGTCCTTGGTTAAAGTGGAAGGAGCTGTTCATGAGCTTCCAGCATTACTCCAAGGGGAGGCTCCAGAATTTTGATAGCTAGAAACTTCCAAAGAAGCCTTATTACCAACAATAGCTGTGTTTCCTGAGAAATTTCCCTACACAAATCTTTAACTGCAGCACCCCAGTGTTTCTGCACTACAACGAGCACTTCCAGGGAGCTGTTTGGGCAGCACTGCTGGGAGGCAAAAGTGAGCATCCTCAGGCTACTCCTGAACAGCACAAGGGGACAAGGCAGGACCAGGGAGCCCCTGGAGGCTGCTCAGGGAGGGCAAGGCTTGCTCCCACACAAGTGAACAAATCACAGCTGCATCCTGCTGCAAGAGGCTCCTCAGCCCAGCCCAGCCAAGGGGAGCTGTGAGCACAAAGAAGGGGATGGTACTGCGGCTCCACAAGCTGTGCTGAGCAGCAGCTTTCATTTAATCAAATGTTATCTCCAGAAAGCACAGCTGCAGCTGAGGCTCTAAGAAACACAGCTTCTCCTGGGAGCCCTTTCCCATGCTTCAGTGAGAACATCAGAATATTTGCCTGTGTGATGTGCCAGCAGTTTGGATTTGTACCTGGCATGTCAGCAAGTAGAAAGCTACAGTCTGCAGGGTGAGGGAGAAGGACTTGCACTAAGCAATACCCAGCTCTCCATGATCCTCACGAGCTTCCTCCTGGAAACTCTCCTGCTTACACTACTTGGATAGTTTTAGTCTAAGAAAAAAAAAAAAAAAAAAACAGGTTCAAAAAAACACAATGAGTAAATAAATGCCAAATTACAGTCATATGTGCAAAAATCAGAGGAGGGAATGCATGTAAGAAAGACACACTCCATGAGCTATGGGCTGCTGTTTCTAGCAGCTTGAGAGAATCAGGTTCTAAACACAAAACTTCCTCCAGGCCCTGCTTTGTGCCACTGGATGATACATACACAACAAACCCAAACCATGACGCATCAAGGCTTTTTTGGCCTTACCCAAATAGAGAAACTAGAAATTAGTTACATTTCCTATTACAATTGATTATCAACCTTGTTTCTAAGGTACTTAGTTTTCCATCAACTCATAATAAAAAGACAGCTTGTCCTGTGGTTTTACTTTTCCTAGTTTCAGCAAATATTTACTGCTCCATCACTGAACCAAAACAATTGCAAGGATTCCATTACAGAAGCTTAAGAATATAAGAAAAATGTTTGCAATATCAATAGATAACTCTTTACCTAAGCTTGTGATCAAAACATCTTGTCTTTGAGCAAAGGGAACACTTCACCCTCACCCTAAGCAGCCTGAAACAAGCCATGCAATTATTCTATGGCACAGCTTGCATTCAGAAGCTGGAATGCTCACATTCCTTTCCTGTGATTCAACTTTATCTCAACTGCCTTAAGTTCAGGGACCTTCTCTTCCAACTGGCCTGGCCAATAGGGTTTTGCTGCTAGCCATCTAATTTTAAGATACATTTCATATTTAACTCAGGACACCACTATTTTTTTTCCTGTTGTTATTGTGTAGAGGGGGAATTCTAGATTATCTTGTGCAATGCTTTTCTGTTTTACAGCTGCAGTCAAATATTGGGCAAAATTCTGAACTGTCATTGATAATTTTTCTCTTAGTTTGTTGGTCCAGCTGCAGGGGAACATACGGATGTGAATGGGGAAAGGTCAGCTAATATTTCAAGAACATTTTGGAAACAACCTCACAATATTGTGCTAGCAATGTGTTGTTGGCTCCCAGTTAAACATCTTTGTAAAAACCTCTTATCAAGGATAAATTGCCAAAATTTAAATATTTAGAAAGTATAGGACAGTTATTTCTGTCACTTACTAGAAGAAAAAGCTTAAGCACAAATTTTAGCTTAAAAAAAACATGCAGCCAGAACACCCACTGTTTTATACAAGTACTTCTTTAATATTAGATATTTCTGGCATTTACAGCTGCCTGCAGCAGCAATTGCTTGAAAATCATTTTGCTATTCTTTCTGTATTAAGAAATCAATGCCCCTTTTTTATCATTTATCTATCCAAAGATCCTCCTAATTTATTATCAGTTCATTAATGTACTGCCTACTACCTTTCAAGATCATTAAAGAAGTTAAATAATATCTTAAACCTTCTTCCTCAGCATTTTGTCCCTCTGAGCTGTATTGTATATACATGATTAAATTCACCTTACTGTTTCAAGTCTGGTCACCCCTCACCTCTCCTCGTTTTTTTTAAGGGGAAAAGATTTGAATTTCCAACCTAATAATTTTAAGTGTAACTATTAATTTCTTCTAGAGATCAGTCATCCTCTATTCATCAAGCCCCATGTCTTCCCTTCCTTTCAAGCAGAAATATTTTAAATATTTCTAAGACTCCACCAGGATGGATGCCAGAGCTTCTCCACATTAAGTTTCCCTGGTTACTTTTGTGTTCTGCTCCAGAAGCCATCTGGGCAAAACAAAACCCTGCCTGTCAATAGAATCATCTCTCCACAGAGGGGATCCAGCTGTCTTCCCTGGTCTTCACTGGACCCTGTGCACATCACTCACATACATGTCCTTTCCCCAGCCAAGGGAAGGAATTCTCCCCTGGACCAGCTGCCTCAGAGATGCTCACCCTGTGGTGGTCCTCTGTGTCAGCTGAGCCAGTGGATCTATTTCTCCATTTCAGCATGGTGACTAGCATGAGATGCACTGGCTTCTCACACATCTTTGTGCCAATAATATATACTTACTGTTAAGGGGTTTTTCTTTTTGGTGATATGGAATGCCAGTTTTGAGCTGTGCTGATACCCAAGTAATTTCTGCTTTGCCCACATTCCTGGGGCTGCCTTTTCAAGCTGAGTTTGTCATTCACAAACAGAACTGTTTCTGTGTGCAATCCCAAACCCAAGAAAGATTCTTGCTCTTTGCCAGCAACACTTTCACTCAGTCAAGGGATGGAGGCCTCTGCCTTAAATTAGGAATGACTTCAATGAAGAATGATATGCCAATTCTATCAGCTATGGATAGCCTATATTAGTTTATCACTAATAAACTGCAGCAGTATGACTGTCACATCTGATTAAGAAGATGTTTCATCTAACTTAATTTACACACCACAGATCTAAATTCTCCTCCCATTTTTTTCCAGTCATTCAATGCCCTGGGAAGTGTCTGCCCACAGTCCATCCCTGCTCACCAGTAGAGTCCATTATAAAACATCAGGCTATTCTCTGACGTGTCTCAGAATAAAGTCACAACTTAATGCCAAGCACAAGATTAAATGCTCTGCTCAAAGAATTGGGTTCAGTCAGTGTTCAAAGGAGAGTGCTTTAGTGAATGAGATGCAGCAAAGCCAAAAACACCTTCCCAAGAGCTGGCTTCTGCCAGGACAGCATGCCAGTTTGCTGAACAATATAAATGCCCTGCTCTCATTTCCACCCTGTAACACACCATCTGTTTTTACTACTTCTCCCTATCTGGCATGCCAGACAGCAGGAAAACCCACAGAGTTGTATTCTGACAAACAAACCTCAGCAATTCCCTGTTCTAACTTGCCAGCTGTCTGGAAAAGATGAGAGTGAACAGTTGAGAAGCATGTCAGAACGAGGTGAAGGCTAGGTGGAATCACTCTCCCAACTGAAAGGGACTTGGTTTCAGATTAAGTAAAACAACTCCCATTGATACAAACAGTGGGAGGGCTTTGCTAGGTACTTTAAAGAAAATTGTCCCAGTCCATCATCTCCATCATGAGGAGATGACTTAGACTTGTCCTACCTCCTTACAGCAGGGCAGAGCAACATCTACTACAGAGAGTACCTCCTGTGCTAGGAACTAATACTGGATCACTCAAGACAAATGCCAAGACATGGACTTCAACACAGGGTAAGGCAGAACCAAGGCTTACTGAGAGCTCAAAGCAAGCTATGAACAGCCATGGCAGAGGACTGGTCCTACAAGCAGATATTATGAACGTCACTCTGAGCTGAAAGAAATACTGTATTTAAGATCAGTTACTACTTCAATTAAATGAGGTCAAGGATCACAGAGTATCAGTCAAGGTGCCAAACTATGTCACTTCCTTTAATGCTCTCCAGCTTTTTTTTAACAATACTTGGCCAGACAAAAGTACATCATTAACTAATTGGTATGATGTATTCCTTTAACTCTCCAGCTTCTGTGCTTGGCAGAGTATTCACAGTATTACAGACATTTATAATAGCAGCAACCTGGATCTAAATATAATTTAGAGATTTATAAGTGAATTAAAAATCTTATCAGTAGTGGATTTGCAAACTGGGATGTGATTTTTTTTTTTTTTTAAGGTAGGCAAACCTTATTTTCACATTCCAGTTACATCATTCACATACTCTGAAGTACCTTATACAAACTGAGGACTTCAGTGAGGCAGAGCTCCTCATTGCATGCTGAAGATTGGCAAGCACACATTTCTGCATGGGAGTTGTCCAGGGAAGGGGTTGGAATACACTTGCTGCATACATTTCACTGTTCTTCCAAGAGTCATCTGTTACTCAGCTACCCCAGTGCACCCAAACCATTGGCTCCACCAATCTGTGCCATGCCTAGTGTTTGCCTTTTCCCTTCAAGGAATACAGTTTGCCCTTAAAGAAGAGGACATCACCCTTCTGTTTGCATCTTGGTGCAGATATCTGAGGTTTTCAACTCTTTCCAGCAGAGTGTTTTTCACATCAGCTTCCCATTAATTCCCCAACAAGAGGTCACCTATTGATGAGGCACACAGTACTTGTTCCAAGTTATATACACAGCAGTTGCACTAAAAACAGACAAAGGCTGCTAAAGACAGACTTTCCATCCTCTGCCTTTCCATCAGTTTGCTAATGCCTAGTGTCAAACTTGCAGTTCTGGCCTGCTTGCTTCACATCTGCTGTGCATCTATTTTTGAAAGCCAGAGATGGCACAGGCAAGATCAATAGAGGTTATCATGCGAGGAGAGCAGCTATGAGCATTAGATTGTTTTTACTACTGTGTAACCAAATACGTGGGGACTAAAACCAATGTGATTTGACTGAAAAGATGGGCAGCCCCTGGAAATAGCAGGCAAGATGTTGGGTTCAAGGAAAACAGAAGAGCAGTTTGTCTGTTTAGGATTAATTTAGTTCCTTCATTGTTTCTTAACACAACTTCTTTTGTCAGCTATCAAGCTCTCATAATACAAGCCCCTGCTTTGAGCTGCAGTGCTGCCTAGGTGTTGCTAGCAAGCCTCTTTTATTTATTTTGGGTTTTGCTGGGGTTTTTAAAGCAGCATAGTAGAACGAGCTATGCTTTCTTCATGTCACAGGCCTCCTGGGCTGATTTTGTACACACAGAAAAAGAAGCTTCTGGCATTTTTCACATTTCAACCAGCAGTGGCTTGGCTGCATTATCAAAGCAGGGCTGGCAGATACACAGAGCAGAGCATCCAAGACCCACCGCAGACGCTGCCTGCACAGATGAACTCATAGCACAGATACTGCTGGGCCACAGCAAGGAGGCCAGGGGAAATATAAAAACCAATGGAGACAGGGCTGAGCCATGGCTGTAAAGAATCTGCTTTTCTTAGCAGGTGTTTTAAGCTCCAACATCTGCTGACCATATAAATCAAAGAAGCTCCTACAACTATTTACGCAAAAGAATGACGTGAACCTACAAATACACTCTAAGGTTTTTTCCCTATTACTATTCTTGGCATTGAACCCATAGAGAAGGTTCAGAACCTTTTTGTCAACTAGAAAGGTTATGATAGGAAAAACACCCAATCAACTGATGTGTGGCTTGTGGAAGAATTCTCAGAGACTTTTTTGAACAAAAGATTCAATAAGACTACCTCAGGTATTTCCTACTCTTTCCTACTTTCAGCTCTATTGTATATTCATCTCCCAGAATAGAGTCCTGATTTTATCCAAATGAAGTATTAGAACATCATTTAAAAGAGGATTTTGCTTCTGTTTATCATGGAACTCATGAAAAAGAAAGCAAAGCTTTCAAAACTCTGATGATCTTCATCTGAACTTTATCAGCTGTCAGGTAACATGGTTGTATTATTTGTCACCAAATTATAAAATGCAAGCAAGCCCTCATAAAATTGATTTTCTATTCTACACCTACTCCCTTATCCCCCTCTATTACAGCAATGAGCTCCTCACACCTTGAGGAGCTGCCCTTTTTGCACACCTTTACAGAATGCTTTTTCTGGTTTGGAAGGTTTCACAATTTAATGGTTGTCCTGGCAAAAAAAGAAAAATGTCTGTTGAACCTGTACATGTGTCTCTAATAGGGGAGGAAAAAAAAAAAAAAAAAAAAAAAGTTGTTTAATTAATGGGGACTTAATTTTGTGAAAGCCATAGCTAAGCTAAAGAAGTGTTCTTTGATAATGTTGAATAATGATTAATTTGCAGCATTCTCCTTTTCCCCTGCCCTGGTACACATCTTGTGTACACCACACAGCCTTTCTGCTGACGTGGCTAGAGACAAAGCCCTTTCTAGCCATCTCTGGCACAAAAAGTTGGAGTGTCTGCCTGGTGTCTGGCACAAAATGTGTCTTGCCCCATCTGATATTCACAACGCCAGAACACAACCCCTGTTTTCTGCTGGGCTTGTTTCTCTGAGACATAAGGCTACACAAACTGCATGTCCAAACCAAAAGGCTGCAGTGAGCTGTTCATTCACGCCTCACACTCAGTCCAGGCAGCTCCTCCAAGCTCACAGCCTGCCTGCTGTTCCCTCACACTGTCAGTGCCACAGCAACAGCTTTTCTGGGCTGACACAGAGAGCCTGGGCTTGCTCCTGCTGCCCAGCCCAGCCAAAGCAGCTGGGTGGAATTAGCATCAAGGAAGGAGGTCATCCTTTGTGCCATACACCTGAGCCTCCTTCCACTGGTGCCCACACAGTGACAGTTCAAGGCAAGGGGAACCTGCATCACAGTGTATTCTGAACATTCCCCTCCACCCCCTAGGGGAATAAAAAAAAATTTTAAAAATCAGTCTTCCAGAATAAAATATGAGCTCCAGAAGGGCTTTGAGTTGCACTGAATGCTTGTGTCAGACACATGTACAAGTGACATCCTGTGGGATACTGAAGAAAGCCAGGGGAAAAGCAGGCTTAGATTTTCTCAAGATGCTCAAGGAAAATATAAGAGAAAGAATGATTAAGCACCTGCTAGATACGTGAGAGATGTGATGTTTTCATGAAAGCATGTTTAACCAGGGGTGTCACCTTCCTTGCACCAATGAAATTATTTCTGTCCTTGCTACCACGATCTACTCTATAAAAGTAGTTTGTTTTTTTAATAAAGGGTTTTTACTTCTCTTCTGCATGAAGGAAGTTTGTTGCTACATCCTTATTGCCACTCCCATAGCCCTACAGCAACAACGTGCTACAGGTCCTTTCCAGTGCAGACAGTGCCAGATATCTCCTCTCTGCTCCTCCAGTCTCAGAGGATATACAGTTGACAAGCAGCCCCACTTGGCTCCCAGTGACTCCATCATGTGAAGCAGTTCCTATCAGTTGGTCAGCTCTGTGATTTAGCCTTGTATTTGGCAGGCATTTTAATTTTTCTAGTGTTTCCTTACTCTCCTTTCAGAAACACACAGAGATGAGGCATCTAAAATCCAAAGACCATATATGAAGCCTGTCTTCTTTTAGCACTGTCTCAAGAATGGGGACCATGTGCATTTTAGCTGATTCCAAAAGAACTTCTGTTCCTTGATGAAGATTTCATATAATGTGGAAAATTAAGCATTGTCCAGCTGCTTCTGTCAGCTGCTTTCTACTCCCTCCTATCCGTGGATGCCAGAACTGCTACTACAGAGAGACACACCCATGGCCTGGCATGAAATGCCCCCTCCTCTTCAGTGGGAAACTGCACAGCTTACAGGCAGGATCTGTGGCTCAAGATCCTGAGCTGATAATGCTTTCTGGTCTGTTTTGCAGACAAAAATCCCACATCAATTTTCATCGGCATTTTTTCAAATTAATAGCCTAATACATTGGAGCTATGGGTTAAATTCAAAGTGTCGAATGTTTTCCTTGTTGTATCCTGTCACTGGTGAGATACAATCTGTGCAGTCACTTGGAATGCCTAAGAACTTGCTGCAGAAACTGCTCTGTTAGGCTGTCAAGAGTAATGGCCGAGTATTGAAAAATAACTGCATGCAGCCATCTACTCACAGAAGAGATATTATAGACAGATACAATCATGTTTATTAAGGCTCATCCATCCAAAGCAGTGCAACATATCACTTGGCCACTAGAGAACTGGTGTTGAGAGTTTTAATAAAAAGAATTAAGATTTCTATAAAAAGAGGTCCAGGTTGAGAAAAGCCAAACAACAAAAAAAAAAAAAAAAATCACTTGTCTCTAGAAAATACAAGCAAGTCTAGAATGCACCCTCATAATGCACATGAACAAAAGGTATACTTGGAGCAAAGTAGAAAACTACCAGCTAGAACCAGTAAAAACATGCCTTAGAAAATATACTAACAGAGAGAAATTTTATCAGACTCAATTTGCTTTCCCAGCTTTGAGCTCTCCTACACAGTATGCTTTCATTCTGACCCTATTTTCTCATTCTAATACTGCAAGTGATCTGAAAAAAAAAAAAAAATCAATGGGAACATTCCAAGAATAAAGTAAATAATGAAAATAATGACTGTCTATTCCTAAAGATTAATTCTTTTTATCTTAGTCAAACATAAATTATAGCCAAACCAAAAAATTATAATAACGATTGATATTGAATCATTATTGCCCTGGATTTAACATAGGTCATTTTGCAATATATCAGAGCAAAAAGTCATGTAAGAAGACTGTAGAACAGGGGTAAGTATTTAAATGGTACTTGATAGCTTATAAAACAAGTGATGGGGCTGGAGAAAAAAAAGACAATCCTTGCAGGAACTAATAAGCTCCTATCTTCACAGAAGAGTTCACAAAATGGAAATACTGTGTCATCAGGCTGGCACAGCAGCTGAATCCCTAATATACCACAGCAGAGCATGTGCAGGGCCAAGTCTGCAGTCATGGACTGCTGCTTCGTGCTGGGGTGTGCTGGAAGGGTCTTGGCCCTTGCACAGGGCAGGGGTGGCCATGGGCTGCTGGATGACACAACAAACAGCCTCGTGTGGCTTGGCATCCCCAAATGGGTTGCAGGTGTCCATTTCATTCAGGGCTTCTCTGCACCTCTGCCATAAGGAAGTGAATAATGCTCCACAAATTTAGGAAAAGATGTCTTCAGAATGAGGAAGAAAACTAACTCCCTGTTTACCAAAGATAGGAACTCTCTTCCCTTTTCACATCTTGGCAATGCCCAGATTCTTGGCAATTCCTTGAGTGCTTGGAGAAAGGGTCAGAAAATCTGTACTCCATGTCTGTAACCTCACTGCAACAACTAATCACTGCTTTTATCCCTAGCTTTCTTCCACCCATCCCAGGATCTTTCTCTGTCATCTGAATATATATTTGCCCTCCCAGCTTTGAGGCATCCTCTGCTTGCTCCTCAGATTTCAGTACAGAGCAAGTCCAAGCCCCACGTGCTGCATGTGTTTCCAGCCTCTTCTGAGCCCTGCTGAGCAGCATGAACACCACTAAGATGGGCAGTCGTTCCTGAGCTGCCAAAATTAAGCCATGATTCCCACACAGGATCTATAACTGGAGCCAAAGTAACAGCACAAGTATGCCTGTGTATTACATGGGCTGCTCTCCAGGAGTAATGTGCTTCAGGCTTTAGTCAGCTGTAATAAAACCCAAATACTAGCGAAACAAATAATTACCATTAGCAAAGTGCCTGTATTATCAGTAACAATGAGCAAACAATGGCTAACAGATATTGTCTCCAAAACAAACAAGGTCAGATTACATAAGATTAGAAAGAGATTACAAAAGGTTAGAACACAAAAGTATGCTCCAGTAATTTTGAAGGTAAACTAATTAGGAATGTGAACATAAAATACAGCCTTTACTCTGAAGGAAGAACTACTTCTTTGTGAATAAAACACGTGCAGCTCATTGATTAAAAAGGGAAAACATGTCTCAGGCCAGATATGAATGAATAAAAAGAGAAGTTTTAAAAGTACATACATTAGGCAGCCTTCTGCTAGCATAGAAAAGCCTAAAACTAGAACACATTTATCTTACTGAAACTGAATTCTGCCTTCCCTCCTCAAACCAGCCTGACTTATGTGGCAAGCTAGGATGTCATTCCTGGATGCAAATAAAAGCCTGCAGAGACCAAACTGGGTGCCAACCTGTCCCCAGCACTTCAGGTTCAGATGAAAGCACAGTCATGTCCACCTCAGAAGAGTTCACAAGATGGTATAACAAGGATCTAGATGCAGATGCAGCCTTTAAGTGCCTTTTGGACAGGTGTCCTTCACCTCTTTTCTACTGTTGTTGATGCAAAGCTATTTCAGAACATAAACAGAAGGAATGTTGTCTCATCAACAGGGGTTTGTAGCACAAAGCATCTCCAGAATAATCTGTGGTGGTGCCTAGCACTGCAGGGTCACAGTCAGGAGACAGCCACTTCCACACAGTAAACACCTACATCACCACCAGAAAAAGAGGCAGTTGACTTTTTAAACACTCATGAGAAACATGACCATTTCTTAAGAGGTTGCATCAGTGGATGTTGAAGTATTCTGCCTACCTTGTGACATACCCAGAAAGCCTGTCCTGATCTGGACGCAATTCAAAAGAGGTTTTGCCAATGTCTTGTGCCATATGGACACAGTTGTTTCTCCTGCCTCATAAAGTTTGCAATATGAGTTCTTATAAAGAAAGAAGCTCTCCAGAGAGAAAGGTGGGAGGGCAAAATCCTGTTGAAAAAAATTAAAACGGACAGAAAACCCATCAAAACAAGCTGCCTGGGCTGAGTTAATTTAGTTGAAAGGTATCAAGGCCACACTATTAGCTACAGCTCATTACTACAGCATGAAAGCATGTTGTTTGGCCATCAGTTTCCTGTTTCTGACACCATTTGCTTGAATGACCTTGGTCAAGTCACTTAATATTTGTTCATAAGCTTCCTATCCTTAAGCTAAGGATATGGGCCTTCTTCCTATCCACCAGGTCTATTAAGGATACACTCTCCTTAGAAAAGCAGGGACCTCTATCATGTCAGCAAGAAGTTCTAGGTTTTGGTCACCTTTGCTAGTCTTTAACACAATTTTTAATAGTGTCTCAAGCAGTTAAGACCAAATACTACCATTTGGTAGTTTCATCCTCAATAAATCAAAGCACTCAGCTAAACTACAAGATTAAGGAAAAGGAACTACCCCAAGTTTAAGGTTTACTTAGGCCAAACAAAGGAAGGAGCTTTGGGTGGCTTAGGAAACAATCCCAAAATCTAAAATGATACCTGATAAAATCTAAGATAAATTATATCTTTCCATTTTATATATATGTATTTCCATTTATATTTCTCAGGGAAAAAACAAATCACATAGATGAAAAGTTACTGTATTGCTTTCTCTTCAACTCCTGGCTAGATCAAAGAATTACACAAGGTAGCAAAGCAGGGAGAGCTGCCTGGCTGCCCTCAGGAGTGTCTGTAGAGTTCTCACATTCTGCAGGATCCCACTTTCCACCAAGTTTATGAAGACGGGGGTGCCTACTTCACTACCAGTGCCCTTGGACAAATGCTCCCCATTTCCTACCTTTGAACATGTATCTTTCCCACTCCTCATCCCAGAGCCTGTGAGGGAGCATGTCTGCTCACTCACAGCTCTAGTCCTTTGAAGTGCCACTGATATTCAAGCCTTGGGGAGCCTTCTGAATCCTAATGGCACCCTCAAACACAATTCAGTCCACACTACAAATAAACTTGCTCTGGTGAACCTGCTAGTGGCTTCAGTGTGCTAACGTCAGCCTACCTCTGAAAAAAGGGCTCAGCAGCACAGGCATTGCAAAGGAAAATAAAATCCTCAGCATGGAGCCCTGGAGAAGAAAAACAGTGAGATATTTAAATCTAGCTGTTTCTTTTTAAATACTTGGGTGTTCTTTATGGAGGGAATTTCCCCCTCCCCCGCTCCCCACCAGAAGCGTCCAAAGTGTTACTCACTTTATTTACAGAACTTTGATGTGAGCCTCCAAATTTTTAGTTCAGCCTTTAAGAATGTGAGGGTCAACTGATTTTCTTTCTGAGGAAATTAGGCTGAATTTCATACCACCACTTATTCAAAACAAGGAAATACATGAAGGAATCCTACCTTAATTCAACAGCAGTGTTTAAAATCTGAGTTTAAAATCATTCCACCAATACACATATTTTCACTGATCATTTTTACATGCAGGACATGTTTGGCCAGTGCAAATGAGCAGCATTACAAGATCTGTTTGTGCTCAGTGGTCCAAAGAAAATGACATCCCTCCTGGACAGGAGTTGGGATGATCACTTTGCAGTGGGAGAGGGCTGCCTCTGCAAAAATAGCAAGTCAAGAAATAACTGGAGTCCTTGAAAAAAGTCAAACTTGACTTTCAAGCTGTGCCCTCAGAGGTAATGTCTCCTGCTAAAAGACCACTGCTGGAACTGGAACCACCCTGATCTGAGCAGGTTTTCCACTCACAGGTAGGGCTGCTTCTACATGATGGATTCCCACCCTTCAGGTAACAGTAATTGCTCTGAACTGCATCAAGTACATGCTCATAGCCCCTGGCATTTCCATTTATTTATTTTGATTTACTGACTTCATTGGCTGGTGCCTGAGCCATTTTTTCCCTGTGGCTACAGCAGCCTCTCAAGTATGAAGTCTTTCAGTGAGAGAACAATTTTAATGGCACGTTGAGTGCTCATTTGTAAAAGCAATCTTAGTCTCATTAAAACTTTCAGCAGTTATATCATCCAGAAAGCTCCTAGCAATCATGACAACAAATTATCTAATAGGAACAGCAAGAGGATCCCTCATACCTGAGCTGGATGGATTCTGGCTAAAATCAGTCAGGGACAGAGACAAAAGACTCTGCATCTACTGGGATTTGAAAGAACAAATGTCTGTGACCTGGAGTCAGATGAACCATTAAAACACAGCTACAAATCTAGGAGCTGACTCTGCAGAACATTCCCAACTTCAAATCTTCCTTTCTGTTGGGAAGCACTGGAACTGGTCAAACACAACAGGCTTTGTAAAACATATCAACATAGCATGGGGGAGCACCACCTACAAGCATTTCATGTTCCCTAATACCTCATCCCTGAGCCCATGCCTGCAGAGGCATCCCACACACAGCTCTGTGCCAGACTCCTCTTCCTCCCAAAACCTGGAGGAAAGGGAACTGACCAAACTCATGCCCTCAGATGCTGAGGTTTTACTTTAAGCATATTCACCAGCAGAATGTCTGTACTTCTCCAGCTGACCACAGGACAATTCATGCACAGAGCAATACATTAAGCACATCTGTAACATGTACAAGTCTAAGGCCAAATGTCCTTGAACTGGAAAATTAAAAGGTATTCCTTTCTCTGCTAGTTCATCTTGGGCAAGCATTGCGTGGCTTGGACATTACCAGCAGCAAAACCATTTCTGCAAAGAGTTCATTCCTGTACCTGCCTTCCAATTGTCAGTGCTGAAATTGGTCATCAGATCAGTTGCTGCCCTGCTCTTTGGGTGGCAGACAGACACCAAGAAGGTCATTAAGGGTTTCACCACAACCAGCAGAGTCCCATGTGCCTTACAAGCTGCTTGCTGCATTAAACTGAACTCACCTCTGATATTTAGGTTACACTGGAGCAATAAAGAAGCAATCAGGTACACCAAATGGGGCTACATGGGGACAAAGAAGTCCTTACTTATAATAACAGAGCATTTTCTTACGTAACTCACTGAGAGAAACAACATCCGCTTCAAGCTGTGAAAGAGACATCAAGCTGATCCCTGCCCCAGCAAACATGTGTTCAAGCAGCATTAAAATAATCAAATTTTAACTATGTTTTAATAGTTTTAATTATGACATGGTTTCAGTGCATCTGGCACCCCACTGGTTAGGACTGAAGCTGCAACAACACAAGCCAACACTTCAGGTGTCTTCATCTACGCTTAACTGTGTGAGTGAGCTCACCCAAGGGCCCAAGGCCATCCTGCACTTGTTCTAGGCACAGCAAAATGCATTCAGATGCTTGGCTTAAAGACAACAGTTGCCCAACTCTTATCTTTTCCTCTACTTATTTGTGAGAGAAAAAAATATTATTAACTCCCCAAGTTTAGAATTCCCAACTCCATGTCTATGAAGTGCAATATTTTGTTTAATATTTGATAATCACAGTTTCTAAAATATGTTTAGTTTATGAAACAGTATTTATTTATATTAGATTCTTCCACATAACATCACTGTGAATCACTACCAGGTATAGAAAATTAAACTGACAATAACACTTGGATACTTAGACACAAGGTACAGTGTCACATTAAAACTCAGTTTAGCACCTAATCCATGCCACTCTTTCAGAGTGCACATGTGCAAATATACAAAAATAATTATAATTATATATATTATGTATGTATAATACATATACACAGAACTTATTATACATGTTTCCAGCATTATAAATAGTTATGCATCTTATCTTTCCTCTTATCCACCTGCTCCCAAGAAAGAATTTCAGGCCTTGAAACCTGCAAAACCCTTTGTGTGTACTTACTAAGTCAGGGAATGTGTTTTACACTCACCAAGTTTCCCTGCGAAGTAGAGAATAATTTGCTAAGCTCTTTACTGTAGCATTGACCATCTAGAAACACAAGGTTTATACTGTGAAGGAAGCAAATCACATACTTTAAATATATCTATATTTTCTCTTCCCATGCCTAAAAGGAAGAACAATTTCTTATACCAAACTATGATATCTTTCAGAGTCAGGACAGCACTCAGTACAAAAAAAAAAGTCAGCCTGATGCACTTTTGGCATTGGATGCAATTATCATACAAGCCTGCAATTAAAAGAGATCCTAACCTTAAATACAGCCTTTTCCAACTTCCAGAGAAACCCCAAGAACTTGATCCTCCCATGTACAGATATACTTGTGAATTCTCAGCTTCAATATTAGAGTTGATTCAGCTTTTCTATTCAATATCTAAGGATATTTTCTCAATTCCTTTAAAGCTAGTAGATGCAATTTTTTTTTTTTAATTATTTTTTCACAATACCGACCTATAATTTCTGCCAGCTTATGAACAGGACTTTACAATAGTTAAAAAGGCTCAAGACCATATTCCCTTTTACAATTTAAAATGTGTAGGAAATAATGAGCAATTATACAGCAAATGTAGAGTTAATTCTTTGAGCAAACATTTCATTTATGACAAGGCCTGGGCAAATAATTAACATGACTGTTTATGAAAAGTCTGTTAAAAATTGGAAAGGCATTAAACAAGCAAACCTTGTTTTTCTGTTGAGAAACACCCAGTAAGCTGGACAAATCTCCACAAGATGAGTTAATGAAGTAAACAAGTAAGTTCTTCAGAAACACCAAACTTCTTAGAGGGGGGAAAAAGGCACAGAGCTTTCTTGAAGGCACATTACAGCAGGAAGGAATCTTTTATGGCATATCACCTTTAGGGACATCACCCTGGATACATTTCTCAATATAGGAATTTTGCCATGGACACCGATAGAACCAGGATAAACTTCCTAAAACCAGAGGACCTTTCAAATTAAGTTTCACTTAAGAGAGCAAACAACAATACCACCACTTGTGTTTGCTTGCAAACAGCAAGAAAAACAAGCAAACAAGTCGAGGAACAGCAAATTCAGCTCCAGTTAGACATAAGCAGGTGTCTAAATTCTGCATGTGTAAGTATTTCCTCTTAATGTGCTTTCAGGACACACTGGTAAGCTTCACAGTTTCAAATAAAGCACACTAATGTCATTTACAATTTATTTTCATTTTCACATTGCCACTAATCCAGTGAAGGCACTCAGGGCCCTGATCCCACAGAGATTTAAACACGTGCTTAACTTCAAGCACTCAAACTTTCTCACTGACTTCTGGTGAATTATGCCCAATGATGTAAGTATGTTAGTTGGCTGTTTCACAGGAAAGCAATAAAGATAAATTCATTAATATTTGTCCACAGCAGTGACAGTCACCACAAAGAACAACATCAGGAAATTATTAAATGCGTATTTATCCCAAGGTTTACATAACCCTTGGCATTGAGCCATCACTACAGGAAGAAATATTGTGGAGTTGTTTCACACTTTGTGCATGGTTCATGCTGTGCACTGAAGCTGGTGATATCTGGAAGAAATAAACATGTTTATATAATTGAAACCCATGCAAAAATATCCTCACACAAATACACACACATTTCCAGAGAGTGTAATTTAAATAGGTTACCTTAAATATGGTATTTCTCAACTTCTGAGAGCTTGACTTTGAACCTTGGAATATTGCTTTGATTAAAAGGGTTTGGGGTTTGCTTGTTTTTCCTTCCTCCTGTGCTGTCTATTAGGTTATACATTTACCTCTGTAAAGCTAGTATTTGCAGTAAACCATCTGCAGTTACCTAAGTCTTCAACCTTGGTTCAGCATTAAATCATCCAGAAAAGCAATTTATTGCTTCATATATTCCAACACCATGAACAATATCCATTAAATCTCCATCTCATATAGTGACCACATTGCTTTATGCTCGGATTGCAGTCTCAGTATTACAGCCTCTCTCAGACAGTGGATTTCCATCTCCCTGCCAATGTGAGGCTCACTACAGCATCCTGTGGCACCCAAATTCCCAAGATGTGCTATGTATTCTCCCATCTGTGAGAAAACAGTCTCTAGTTTAAAGTATTTCTCTCTGGTAAGGCCGAGCCCTAGTCAGTACTTGTTCTGGGAGCAGAGGAACCACCAAATTGTTCCTTCAAAATGACAACATAACGGTCTCAGAAGTTGCAATAACATCTCAGTCTAAATCCCATATGGAACATGAATTGAAAGTCTCATAAATGTACCACATAAAATCAATTACAATGTCAGAAGCATTTAACTTGTTTTTTTCCCCTGAGCCTGTACATCTTGTTGAAATAAGAGCCTTTCAGTCCACTTTTAGCCAAATCTGAGTCTAATGGATATTGCTTTTTAAGACACTAAAATCACTTTTATTTCTTTCCCTGACCGTGTAGAGCAGGCTCTCATTAATGTACTGTGATTATTTTTTAGACTTTCTTCCTCCAAAACCGTTGGAAACACTAATTCAGCAATTCCAGCCTTTGGTGCCTACAGTGCAGAAAGGATTTACAATAAGAAATGATTATTACATGCTCAGTGAGATAATTTTTGGCCAGTGACTAGAAAAATCTGCCAAGAAATCTGCCACTACCAGTGGCTTAAAAAGGTTAGTGAAGCCAGTTTCTATTTCTGCAGCTGCCTCCATGAGATTTATCACACCTTTTTACCTAGAGTCTGACACTTGGATTAGACAGGCCAGAAAACTCTAGGAAAAAAGCCATCATGCAACAGGTATTCCGAGGACATTTCTTCATGGGCAAATGCAGCACGTTAAGAGTCAGTGTCCCATCTGCCCAAAAAGAGGTCATAAATCTCAGCTTAGGTGACTACCACATTGGGCATTTCAGGCAGCTTCTTCAACCTTGGAGGTTTGGGCAACCTGCCAGTAATGAAGATGTATTAATGCTTAATGCAGCTTAATGTAATAGGTGTCATGTTCATAATTTACAGAAGCTCTTTCTAAAGCATTAAATTCATTTATACTCCTTAAAAGCTACTCAATCCTCAAGGCTAAGTTAGTTTGGTTGGTGGGAGGTGGCTCTTTTTTAGCATCAAATGATATATAAATTGTTAACATATCCAAACTTATCCATTAGTGCATGTGAAAGCAATAAATGTGCCAAAGTAGCAATAACATGATCGAGGAAAGTCATTGTGGTCATTAGGGATGAAAGGGTTTCATTTATGGCACCAAAGAGAATGAAGGCTGTAAAATAAACCTCCAGAGTCCTGGTGACCAGAAGGCTTGCCTTATTTTGTTAGAATAGAAAACATTATCTTTTGTTTCATATGTGGCTACATATTATACCAGCAGCCTTCATCATCACTTCTGCCACCATCCTCTCCTCAGATTTGGAAATTCAGCTGTAGACAATACAAGAGAATCAGGCACCCAAATGTAACACTGACCTGGAGTCCTTTGCACAGAAACTCAGAGACACCCTGGAATGTTTGCAGCCATCTGGAAGGAGGATTGGCAGTTTGGGACTTGCTGAACTCTAGGATGTGCTTACTTGGCAGCAGGGTTCTAGCTAATGTAAGGGAAGTTTGTGCTGCCTCCAGACTGAGGCCAGAGTGGCCACAACACATTCCCCACTCAGGACCCTCTCTGACAGACGCCATACCTCAGAGTCTGCCTCCCTCAAGGGAATGCAATGCTGCTAGAGCAGGCACAGAGCACTAACAGCACAGAGAAGCATGAGACAAGAAGGACTTCTTTCCTTCTGGGTAACAGAAAGCAGGCCCTGACACTGGAGATGTTTCTGTGCTGTTAACAGTGAGCCAGACTCTATAGTTATCAAAACAGACCAAATCTTCTCTTGGTGACAGCTGAAGCTTAGCCCAATTTTGAACAAGTGGCAAAACTCCTCTGGGAATCTCGGATTTGACATATTAGATCACTGAAGAGCTGTAAAACCCATATTTGCAATACTGTAGTTACAGTCCCCCTAGTGTCAGGAATCTCAGCAACCTACCACATCCCTGAATTACAGCACTACCTTTGTCCTGATGCAGCTCTGGGTCATATTGTAGGACTTGGTCAGCACTGAAAAATAAAAGATTCAAATGGCTTTGCCTTTTTTCCTTTTTTTTTTTCTAAAACATTTTCAAACTCCAACTCCCAAACTGTGTTCCTGCTAGGCTAGCGATGTCCAGCTGGGGTCAGACTAGTTGGTCTGTACTCCTGCTGAGAGCTGAGTTTCACCAGAGGGACACGTTGAAAAAAGGACTGCATAGAAGACTAGTACCTGTTCTTTGCCCGCATTGTCCTCAAGGAAGATCAAGTACTCCCTAAAAAGGGGGGATGCTCACCAGACAGCAAGGGCCTGGTCAAAGACTGCACCAGATGTCCCCAGCAGCAGAGCACTGGCGTTCCTCTGTTGTTGTTTGCTGGTTTTTAATCTGTGTTTTTCCAGCACAACCAAGAGCTGCCTTCAGGAATCTGCATTCACACCAGGCTGAATTTCTCAGTGAATGGTGCCTTTATGTGTGTTACAGGTACACAACAGAGCCGAAGCTGTGCCTCCACATGCTCCACTACGGGATCAGAGTGTGTCTAACAACCTGTAATTAAGTCATGTCATGTAGCCAGATTCGACTTGGAGAAAAATGCCTACAGTAATTGCATTTAGTTCATCTTGTAGCATGGTCCCCATCATAACTGCTAATTCAATTGTACGTTCATTCTGCCAGCTCATTGCCATTAAGCACACATTTAATTACTTCAATAAAGAATTAATATGCAACACACAAAAGAAAGGACATCATGCCTTGCCAAAGCACACAGCTGCCCCACCATTTAGTGAGGAGATAAAGAAAGAATATCATTGGGCAGTATAATCCTGTTACAAATACATCATTATTAGATGAACATTCGGGACTTTTATTTTTGTGCTTGTTATTCACCACTCAGCATACATATCTTTCCTTGGCACCAGAAAGAGCCATAACGTGCAAGTGACAGCTCTGCCATTGTTGTCCCAGCCATGGCACTGCTGGCCCCCTCCTCGCTCCCCCACAAGCTTGTAAGGTTGCTCTTATCTCGTCTCCAGGCGAGGGCTTACAGCAGCTACATTACAACATCCTGAGATAAGGGGCCCTGCTTGACATTATTTCTGTCTGTGCTGCAAACAACTGACAAGCATGGCAAGTATAAAAAAAGAGTGAGAGCAACAAAGGCGGCTGCCCCCTCCCCGGCTCCCCCCTCCCGCCTCAGAAGACAGCTCATCAATTCTCCAGGATGTACACAATCATTATTGTAGGGGAAACAAAGACCAATGTCAATTGTGCAGTGTTATAAAGCAGTCCCTCAAATTAAAACCATGTACCTAACTGCATCTGATGGCAGAAGCTATTTAGCAGTGATATTTTACGGAAAGGCAATGAAAAGCAATAACTGCTTTATTTAATGTATCTGTTCAATCCAGCTGCCTTGGATGGGCCTTAATAGAAGTTGTCGATCAATGTCAGTGCCTTTGAAATAACTGCAGCAGACTGCAATAAACATGAAGGAAAGATAACTAAAGCTACTGATCAGCCTCTTGTTAACTTCCTGCACCCAGAGATTTGTCATTTGTTTGTACTGCTTATAATAGCTGGGGGTGGATGATTATCATGGGTGCAGGAGGCTGTGTGAGGGGAGGAATGGAGCCAGCTGGGAGGAGGGACTTACCAAAAAAATTCAGCCAGGATGCAGTGAATTCAGATGCTTGACACAGTTCTGTTCTCCTGCTGTTTCAGTTCAGGACAACTACTCCCTCCCATTTCTCAGGTCCACAGAGGAACTTGAAAAACAGTGTCAGGGACAACCCATCTCTTGCTCATCCAAAACCACATCATATTAGCAATACCTCAGCTCTTCAAATATTCTTAGAGTAATTATCAGAAAAGCTGATTTACATATCCAACAGGCAGGTGGAATGTAAGCAGCTGCCTTTTAGGGAATGAACTTACTCAAGTCAAGCCAAACAGGTGCTTGTGAAAGAGAAGCAGCAGAGCCTGATTTGTTCAGTTTGGGAAAGCAATTCATGATCCACCCCTCTGCTGAACCAGACATCACATCCTTGGCACTGTGCAACAGCTGCTCCTGAGGGAAGATCAGACAGCCAAAAACCCCCAGCCTTCTACAAAAAAGCAGCTTCCAATGGCAACTGCAGGGAGCTGAGCATATCCCACTTGTCCAAAAGCAGATCAAAGGCATACAAGCCTCTCCCCAGCACTTCCAGGACTCAAAGATTTAGAAAGGGGCCAACACATGAGCTTAATTCAGCAGTGCAATGGAAACACAACTGTTGACTTTCAGCTGATCTGGTCAACCCATTAACCTTGTGTTTGAAAATCTCTTTTAACAAGATTTGATGATCTAGTTTCCTCAGTGCTATATTAAAGCTGCATGTTGGCAGCCTTCACAGCAACAAAATTTGTTGTCATTTTACCTCTAGAGTCTCAGCAGGCTGATTATTATTTGTTTTGCTTCAAGGAGGCCAGAGAGAGCTCAACAGGGACCTGTAAAAATTCAGGAAAATACAAAAATATTCTTCCCACTTTTTGCAGTCTATTGATTTTGCTCAAAGACTGTTAGAATCTCCCTCAATATACTGAAATCTTGGTCCCTGAAATTTTATCTGCTGGCCTCCAAGGAACAGCATGTAGGAATTTTGTATTACCAGAGAGTCTGTGACCAGCATTGCAGTATTTCACATAAAACATTGCCAGCTATAAGAGTATTAGCAGAATACAAGCTTCAATCTTTGCACTACTGGACTAAGAGTTTCTGCTTTT
Source organism: Muscicapa striata striata (assembly GCA_030060385.1). Taxonomy (NCBI): domain Eukaryota; kingdom Metazoa; phylum Chordata; class Aves; order Passeriformes; family Muscicapidae; genus Muscicapa; species Muscicapa striata. The sequence continues at coordinate 377,715 of JAREIS010000043.1, read as the reverse complement.
CTCTCTGGTATCCAAGTGCTATTAGGACAAGGTCTAAACTGAAGTTCCATTAATAACAGATTTGTAATTGTAAAGGTTTTCTTTGGGTTAACATCCAAGCATAAAGACAAGAATTCCCCTCAGGAGTTGTTCTTGGCAGTTTTGTAACCTTTTTGGGGAATGGATCCTCCTTTCATCTCATCTTTTCATTACATGGCCCTCACCTATGCAAGGATTCTGAGAGCATAGGAAAATAGGATCAAATGCATGCTATCACTTCTGCTTTAAAGGCAGAATATGTAAACCAAGCAGTAAATTGACTCCTCCAAGGGCATGCAAGAGCTGCAGCATGTGCAGACAACTCATGAATGTCACAACTGCTACAGCCAGCCCCAACCCTGCCCATGAGTTCTAAGGGTGTGGCAGACCTGACATCCAACTGCACACTCCAGAGTGTTTGATTGCACCCATCACTTAGAGAGCAGCCTGTCATGCACAGCTCACCTCCCACTACTGAAAATGGCATCCAAAACTCTTTGGCCAGAGAGCAGCACTTCCACAGGAGACAACAGCAAAATGTGAGTTAAGGGAGAAGGCAGCACAGACAGAGTTCTGCTGACAGCTTGAGAGATAAGACATATTTTAATGTCTCAATTTGGTTATTGCTTCTGTGCTATGTCCTTGCTAGCTGCCTCTCAGCAGGGTGCCCTTTCCTTTCAGCTCAGTGATGTTACTTTCCAAACCATTTTTTTTTGTAACATATGCTTCATTCATAATATGGCAATTCACAGCTTTTAAAAGAATATTTTTTCTTGCTCTTGGCTCTACATATGTGAAAAAGAAATAAATGTGTAGGGAGAAGATAGATGTGGACTCATATCTCTCTCACTTGTCTAGATGAAAGCCTGCTCTGAGTTTGAGCAGCAAACCATGCAATTAATAGCTCTGCCCATTCCCAGTGCAAATTCAGTTTTCCCTGAGAAAACCAAAGGCCATTAGACTAGATACCATTACTATCCAACTCCGTGACTGTAAAATACAAAATCCAGCCATTTCATACTCTCAACATTTACAATAAAAATTTCCAAAATCGGTATCAGGAAAAACGCACTAAAAACTCCCACAACTTGGGGCATAATTGAATGCTGTGGACAAATGCTTGGTGGTCAAACACTGTTTTAAGCAGAAAGGATCTGACACCACCATTGACTTTTAATATGAGGTGATCACGCTGCCATTTCTGTCTTTGCAAAGGCTTCTGCAGCATGTGCAAAGTTAACAGGGTGATCTTCAATTTTGTTTTAGCTGCATCTCCCCAGATCCCAAGGGACATGATGCCTCCTCTGTTTCCAAAGCACAGCTCAAGCAAAGCTCTTTATATTCCTCCTAGGCACAGGAGATGTCTAGGGACAAAACCAAAGAAAATTAAAAGTGTAAGGGGGAAGTATGTAAAGTTTCAGAGGCTTCTCCTTGGAATAGTTTCTCAGTTTCTAGTAGGACTTGGATTAGTTATGTCCAAGACCAGGTGTGGTTACTCTGTATTTAACAGGAAATGCCACCACAGAATGAGATTTAGACCCTTCAAATAAACATTTTACACAAAAGCATTTATTTACTGGAAGTGATTTGCCAACCAACGATTTTGATGAGCCTTGTGACTTAGAATTTTGAAAATTATATATAGGAGCTAAGTCTTGAGAAGTTGACTTTCCTCCCTGGGATCAAAAATCAGCGGGATTTATCCCACTTGGTCTATGGGTTCAAAAACCCATAGATGCACATCAGTAATAGTAATTTATAAAATTATATGACAACTTTCTGTTGGAGAGCCTCACCAGTTTAGAAGTATGAGGCCTGTCATTGCCACTCATCCTCTGTACTGGATTAAACTGAGAGAATCTCTACAAGTACTCTTAAATCAATGTTTATGGGCAATTTCCTTTCTCACTAAGGCCTGAAGTGAGGTGTCAGCTGCTTGAATACCTGCTGACATCAAAGCAGAAAGAGAAAAAAGAATAGGGGAAGAAAGTAATGGTTTTCCACATTTTGCCAGCATGGAGGGGCCTTGAGCCTCCAACAGCATGCCCTCATGCTGCCCAGGGCATATCCAGGGTCCAGGAACTCAGCTCCTCCTATCTCACTCACCATCTGAAAGGAATGTGATGGACTGGGCTCATCCTCCAAAACCTGCAATCTGCATATCTTCCTCATCAGGCTGCACAAATATCCAACAAATAGCTCCTGATACAGCCAGTTATGAGCAACTGACCTCATAACCCCCAACAGTGCCAAGGGGCAAAGCCAGGGTTGAGAAGAAACACTGACCTAACACACAGCTCCTGCCAGCAAGAGGAGACTCAGGCTCCCACTGTGGCAATAGTCCCCACATCAGCTCCAGGCACTTAAATGTTTAACACAGGGAATGCAGTCTTTGCTCTACACCCAGAGGTCACCACTGTTTTCAGTCTGAAAGAAAATGGAAGTTTCTCAGATTAAGGAAGGAAAAAACCCTACCTGTTGCAAATTAATAGTGAGCAAAACTCTGCAGGGAAACTACTTTCAGCCTCATTTTGACCTCCCACCTAGGGCCCACACAACTGCAGGCAAATGGCAATTGCTCCTAAAGAGTCAGCCCATGGGGAGAGGACTGCAAGGTTCCATCATGGGCTGGCTGGGGGAGTTTAAAATCATGAGGCCATTAGCACAGGAGCAGGCACGGCCAACAAACACTGTCCAATCTTCTCTTGCTGCTAGGCTGCCCACTGAGCTCCCACTTCAGCCCCCAGGCTGGAGAAATCAAAAGGGCAGGAACTATACCACTTAACACAGCAGCAGACACATTTTCAAGGCACCCACCCTGCCTCCCTTATCCTGAGAGGACAACTTATTTCTAGCATTTAAAGAAGACAACCCCAGGAAAAACACAAAACCAGCAGGTGGGTTGTGAGGCAAGGTATAAGAAGCAATTCCAGTAGCTAAATAGCTAAATTAAGGAATGGGTGAATTGAAAGCTTGGAACTGGAGCAGATTACAGACAGATATTTAAACTGCTTCAGCTCTGCACACCACTGACATTATTTTTCTTTCCTTTCCCTTTTATTTTCGGCTTTACACTTGTTCACTTTCAATCCAAGAGCAAGAAGCCCTGCAACACATAATTTTGTCTTAACCTTTTAAAAAAATACACACCAGGAGACTGAGCAAGCTACTAACTCATAAGCTTACTTTAACTCCCTGCAAATTCCATCCTGTGAATTAGCAATTGCTAGAATCCAAAATTGAGTTTGTTTTCCATCCCAGGCCCTTCAGGATCAACAACAATCCCCTTTGAAGCCTGTCATATGAAGACTGTCACCTGTAGATCTTCTGATACATCCCTTTCCCATTTTTGCAGCATTTACTTTTCTACTGCCTTTCCTTACAATTCAAAGTTATTATTTGCTTTCTTATTTCCTACAGCTGCCTTTTTTTTTGGCCATCCTACTCACTGAGAAGTATTAACCATCCAGATGACTTCCTGTATCTGCTTTGAAGATACTATTAGTGGTAGAAGTCATAATATTTGGAGATCCAAAATTGTCTTCCCCCAGCATTGGCTTAAGCACTTAGCAGAGTGCGTACATTAAAAGTCAGATTTCAGCCATAGTAATAATTTCCAGACCTCCTTTGTTTTGGACTGCACTGCAGTAGGCCTTGCTGCAGGGTCAAGTGTTTGTTTGTGGGGGTTTTGACAGCAAAACCACAAAATACCTGGGAATCACGTTGAAGCAGAACAAAGACTTTTTTTACAGGTACAACTGCTGAGGCAGACCCAGTTCCTCCAGATTCCCTGAAAACACTGCTGGCCATTTCTACCATATCACACAATGACCCCACATTTTAGGCAAATGTCCACTAGAGATTAGCATGAGACTGCTAACCTCATTTCCACTTGTGACCCAAACCTGCATTGATCCTACTGTCTCAAGGGGTAAAAGGCTAGCATTCTGCATTAACCCAAAGAAATGGAGATATTTTTCTTGTAGTCTCTTATCTCTTCAAGTTTCTCTGATTAACATGCAGCCTCTGCTCCTCATGTTGGCCAAGGTCTCACATAAATTGGATTTGCTTTCTTATTTTTCAGAGATTGGTAGTTAACACTTTTCCATGTTCCCCTGCATTTCCTCCATCCCTCTGAGTGCCGCAGGTTCACAGCTGGCAGTCAAGATCTTTCTGGTCAATCTGTCCAAAACTGTGCAGCACTACCAATCCATAACACCTCACACCGCCTTTTAACCCTACACAGACAGCCAAAAATACAGCAATGAAGTATTATTGTAGGAAGGGCTTCTACACCACATAGCACACCACATGTGCTTTTGGAGTAAGAGTGTTTCTCTGTGTCCTGTGCAAGTGCAGTCTCCATGTCATGCTGTGTGCATTTTCCTCCCTTTTAGAGGCACAACTCTAAAGTCACAACAGCCTTCCACTCAACCAGGTTCTGTCAAGCCAGTGCCTGATCCTGTTCTTAGGTAACAAGGTCCTATATAGAAAAACATAGCTAACAATGTTACAGAGAGGACTGAAGCAAAACCATTCATTCATTAACTGGACAAGCAGGAGAAAAAGTGAACTCGTGACCACAAGAAGTTACATGCTACCCAATATGGCTTCTAGTCTTTTTAAATCAGTAGTGGGAAAAGTGACTTCTGTAGGTACCTACTACACAGACACACTATCAACAGATAATATACAACAGGCACTGACACTGCTTTGTAGACCAAAACCAAGCACTTGGCAATTTGTGTCAAGTCAGGAACAAACTAGTGTTGGGTGTGTGCAGCACTCAGTCTCTAAATCTGCACAAGCAGCAGCTCAACTTGTTTTCATCATGTCAGGGGATCAGACATGGGATCAAGAAAACAACTTTTGGAGAACCTGGATGTGAGGGTTTGTAAAAGAATGCAAATGAGTAAAGATGAACTGATTGCAAAGGCATTTTCTTTCCTTTGTTTCTTTCTCCTTTTTGCCAGTCATCTTTGTATTTAAAAGCAGCCAAAAATAAACAGTTTAGAAGATTCACCCATATATGACAAAACCTTGAAAAAGTCACTAACCACAAGCATCTCAATCTCCCTGTTTTATTTTAATAATAAATATTCTTTAAGTCAATGGTTTACAAAGTTAGGACCTGCAGGTAGGACCTCCATGAGAAAAATACATAAATACATATATAACTCATGCTGTAATCTATAATACCGTGTTGAGCAACCCAGAAGCCCCCACCGTGGTTTGTGGTAAAACCTTTATCAGCCTAGGAGCAAGGACACAAAAATAACAACTCTCCAAACTAGAGAAGTGCTGGATTTGCTACATACACTCACTCTGCTTTCTACTCCTTCCAGAACTCTCACATCCCTGAGATTACTCTGTGCAAGAGCCTTTGCATTTAGGCTTAACTATCCATGTGTTAAAGCAAATCCAACAAATCACAAATATTAGACAAGGAATGATTATATAAATTTACCAGTACCTCTGGAGATGTAAGTAGAGTAGTCCCAAGGGGTGAACTAAGAATAGCATCAAAGAGCTTGGCTAGGGTTATTGTCTCTAATGGACAAAATTGAATTGACCACACGCTGTCTGCACTTAATGGCAAAAGTAAATTAATTTACAGCAAATGACACCATTTGGTCAAAAATTGGTGCGATTGGCTACTGACAAGTCAATGACAGGCTGACCACGGGACACCACTAATGCAAAGACAGGCTTTTAGAGAGTTCTGAAGCTACAGGACAGCAACACCACAGCCAATTCCTCCTCAGGGATAACAGCAATATCCAAAGCTGCTTACTTAGCAAATTTTTTGAGACTGCCTTTTAAAATACATTAATTAGAAATCTCAGTTTTATTTTTATTGTATTTTACTAATCTGACTGTGTGAAAACACTTTTGCTTTATTTGAGAGCTACACAAGTATGTAAAAAAATTACACAGGTTTCTGTTCCATTTGAAAAAACTGTGTGTTCATATGTAAGTCAAGCTGGCTGCAAACAGCAACACCAGTTATTCTCAAGTTGACTGGTGAGATTGATTCAGATTCCTGAACTCTAAGAGACCCATGAACCCAGTTGTTAACACTCACGAAAGGGCTGTAGGTGACATCTGTTGCCTAAGTGGTGCAAGAAGCCAGGGGTTGCCCTATTTGGAGTAAAAAGCCTCTTATGCTGACCATCTCTGAAAGGTTCAGTAGGTCACCACGCTTCCCTCAGCCTCCCTGTGACAACACAGTGAGCCTAAATTCAGCAACTCGTACTTCCACATCAGTTTCCTACAATGTCCATACCACTAGAGGTTCCAAATCTTTCTCAAAGCCTATTAAATTTTTTTCTTTCTACTAAAGTGAGTGCTGCTGCATGCAACAGCCTTGCCAGACAGCCCAACCTCTCTGATGGAAAACTGTGGGAGCACATCACAAGTTGCAGCAATGATGCTGCTGAAGTTGTCTCCCTGTGCTGCCCAGCAGAGGTGAGCCTCCACACAGACATCTCCTCCAGTGCAGGCTGCCAACTGCAGCTCTGACCTCAGCAAAAGCCACACACACCAAGGCACTGAACAGGTGGGGGAACTGTTGGGGGAACAGTTGATTCAAGTCTTGAGGAATGAAATGAGGTTAGATTTAAGGTCTTGCATCACACAGAGGGTTCTGCTGAATTACTGACAATGAAAGGCACTTTAATTGTACTGCTTAAAAGCTCTCAACTGGAAAAAAATAAAAAGGCTGTGAAATGACCTCTCTTCCTTCACATTGCTTTGATTTTACTCACATACTCCATAGACCTTTAGTAGCTGCTCTTAATTGCCTTTTGCCAAAGTTTCCATTTCAGTTGCATCTTAGCTAGGACCTAATTTTCCACTCTCTGACTGAGGAAAACCAGGTCCTGAAAAGGTGCAAACATGACACATGTTTCTACTTGTAATATCAGAGCAGGAAGATTTGGCCTTAAAATCTTCATATTTAACATTCCTATCTCTCCCTTTTCAGTGGAATTATACATACACAAGTGTAAGCTCCACAGCTCTCATTCATCTCTACACACATTGCCTGTATCTGCAGGCCATATTACATAAAACATGGGAGTTGATGAAGTCACTAGAATAATGTAAATCAAAGTCAGAGCAGCCTGATATCCACAGGCATTGCTGAGTCTTCACTTAGTGGATCACCTTGGGAAGCCACTTAAGGCATCCAGGGAAGCTGAAGTAGTGTTCTAGCTGTAATCTCTAATACCTCGTGCAGCCACCACAACCTCTGAGGAATGCAGCTAGTATCAAAGATTTAATGCTTTTTCACATTAGTGATGTCAGCACAAAATGGCCATCTTCTCTGAATAATTTATCTCCCCACTGCATAATTTTCTTATCTCTTTTTCCCTTTTGGCTTTTTACTGTAGATGGGAAGGCAAGTGGCTGTTAGTCCTCGGAAAAAACCTACGGAGCATCCTTCCCATCAATCAATTAAAAAACACTTACCTTACACTCAACATGATTTATTTCTTGTTAATACAATTGTCTCACTATATCCTTCTATTATTATACCCTTAATTCCATTAGCCATTCACTTAATGCTCTCTTTAAAGCTGACCCCAGTCTGGGGAGAAGGGAAAGAAAAGTTCGTCTAATAGTGGCAATGCCAATAAAATTCTGAAGCTTTTCTCTTAAAATCCTGTAGGTCACAGGAAAGACAGGTCCTGAACACATCCTGCTTGCTCTAAAGGAGAATATTTCTTTTTCATTCACTTTCAGCTAAATGGCTTGTTGGCTCCATGTTATTTGTATTTTCATATTTCACTATCTGCTTCACTCCTCTGACACAGCAAGTTTACCAGAGAAGATAAATCTTTCCCATTCCTCTGCTAACAAAAACAACTCTAATTTTGAAAAAAGCCTTTTCAATTTTAGAAATTTTGGCTTATTCCTTGGGTGAGGTTAGAGCCTGACACCCTCTTGCCCACCAGGCCATGCATTTACAGCTGGGAGGACACTTTAAAATAACACCTAACTACAGAGTCTTCACCAGGCAAGACCAAGGTTACCCAAGTGTGTTGCTGACATGACTGACAATATCCTCTATCACAGTTCACATAACCATCAGATCAATTCTTGAGCATGAGAGAGCTTGCCAGTGCCTCTGCTTCAAAAGACAAATCCACTGGTAACAGGTTGCTTGTTTGCTTTCCTGACAACACTGATGGCACCAGCCACAGCTTCTGCTTCCTGAGAAATAAATTCTCAAAGCAGAAGGCAGGACCACCTCTCCTCAGGCTGAATTGTCACTTCAGAAGCTGTCTACATGTAGAATTCCAAACTTCTCCTTCAGTGCAACAAATCACAGTTCATCTAACAGCTCCAAGTTCACAAGGACAGAGTCAGAACAGAAAACTCACAAATACAGCACACCATGTTCCACCTGCTAACCTGCAGTAGGCAAAATCAAAGGCAGAAGGACCTTTGGGAGAACCTAAAAACCAGTAATTCCTGTGGATTAATTGCATCAGGATCATTATGCTTTCTTAACAGCTTCCAGGCAATTAGTCTTTTCTCTGTGTCTGGACTCTTTCCCTCAGTTTTGTTTTTAATTAGATTAATATTAGCAAGACTGAAATATTTCATACCTTCCTCAGTACACATTCATGCAGAGATGAATCTGTACCAAGGGATTTGGGTTTGGATGCTAGGCTGGTACCAGTAAAGGTCAGAATCTTAGATTTTTGGCTCAATCTCTTCCGGCAACCACCCAATGGTAGGTTTCAGTTGCTGAATCCTGCATCCTTCCACTGCAAAAAACCTTCATTCATTTTGTTGCCACAAAACCCAAAGCAGTTTGCAAGCTATGTCTATTTTAGCTTTATTTTTGGTATGCAACAAGGAATGTTAATTCTCATGCATTCACAAGTACAGCACTCATTCCCTGAGCTCAGCTGAAGCCAAGCCCATAGGATGTGGCAAGACCATGCTCCCATCTCCATGGGAACTACAGGGTCACCCCTTGCCCAGCACAGCAGCCTGGTTATAAAGTGCAAAACTAAAGGAACAGAAAGATATAACTATCCCAAGCATAATAGTAGCAATCTCCAACAAAACTTAGATGTTGTCAGGGCCAAGCCATCCTCAAAGAAGCATAATGTAATTACCAAGAGCTGCCTGTTAGAGGTTAATCTCCAATAATTTTCTTTCTTTCACCTGTATCATCAGAAATTTGGACAGTGTTTCCGGTAAAAAACACACAGTTTTCAGGTTTTGGTGTCTTTTTTTTTTTTTTTTTTTTTTTTTGTTACAGCATGCTTTTTATTGTTCCCTCGCATCATCACTGACAAAAATTCAAGAACAGAATGCTTTTCATGGTTTGGGGTAGTGCTCTACATGTTCAGCAGCTTTCAGAAATAATAAGAAGCAAATGCTTTTCTCAGCACTTGCAAAAGCTTCAAGGCAGTTTAGAGCTGCTAAGCAGACCATGCAACACCTTATCATAGGGCTTCCCTTATCACTGGCATCCATCAGCTGAACCCTACACATTTCACTGGATTTTCCTTTACCTTGAGAGTTGCCTCCTGATGCTTCTCTGAAAATTCCTTACTACAACACAGTTCATTTCACAAAAACAATTGACACTGGTAAGTGTGCATATATATACATACACATGTCTCTCCTCATATCTGCTATGCATGACTGACCAGTAGGTGTGTACTGCTACACCTTGTTAGGCAACAGCAAAGAAGTCACAAAAATTAATGGAATTCCAATTTGCTATTGATTTACTTTCAAATCTAATAAACAGGGCTGGTGTTGATAATTGCCAAACTTCTGCCCAAATGAAACTATGACACTTCATAAATATCCAATAGAGATGGAGCTACATGTGTCCCATTTCCCCCAGTATTTATAAATATATCACTTTAACACAGAATCTTCTGTTAGAAAATGTCATCTCAGTCATACCCAGGTGTTCTGTTTTAAGCATGAATCTTTCCTCTTTGACTAACTCAAACAAACATCCCTCTTACTTTAGGCCCCACGCATAAATAACATTCTACCCCATGCACTCCTATTAGAAGTTACAGAAGTGAAAGATGAAAAGAATAACCAATCCCCAGAGTAGCGCAATTTATCTACTGGCCTCTAGCATGGACTAACCCTGTATCAGATTAGCAAATCTTCAGAGTCAGGCAAGGGATGAGCTACAGCAAAAAGAAGGCAGCTTCCCCTCCACCATGCCATACAGGAATGTTTTGTGTCACTCAGAGTTTGCCTTGCTCCATTTACACTGATCATTTCTCAAGAGTGCATAGAGCAGCTCTTGTCCTTGGTGTTCGTAAGATTCCCTGGGTACCAAAAGGTTTGGCCACATCCCTTCTGCATGCCCAGAGGACACGATGCCCCACAGCCTTAAGCCCAAGTTTAGCTTGGTTTGAGGCCCAGGTTGTGTGAAAAGCAGCACTTCTGACATCTGCTCCTTTCAGCTGATCCAAGAAGAAAGACAAAGTTTTGAACCACACAGCTCGATACACCACTGGGATATTTGTTAAAGAAGGCAGACCCCTGAAGGTTGAAGGCTGCTGATACCCCCCCTTCTCTGCAAGGAAAGCCTGCTTTTTGGCATTATTAAACCCCAGAACTCTCAGGCTAATAAACATGGGAACTGGCCTGATCTTTGTGCAGTCTGCCTATGGCGCTTTATTGTTTAGACTGAACTGCTTTAACAGTAGGGGGAAAAGCTTCAGATGTGTGGTGAAGAGGAAAAGGTAGTGAAAAAAAATGGTAGTTTCTTTTCACACAACATGAGACTTTCCTGTAGTATCAGTGAAATGAAAAGGCATTTCTTCTGCCCCAATCAGTCATAATATTTAAACCACAGAGCTAGCCGTGAAATCCTATGCATCATTTAAAACTTTGATGCTGAACTGACTTCATAGTAAAAATGTCTTGGCAGGGCTAAAGCACCTGCTGTCAAAGGGAAACACTGATTAAAGGGATGGGTGTTTTTTTAAAGAGGTCTTGTTCACTTTCACAAAACTGCATTAGGATAATCCCGAAGTTATACCTCTGATGAGTAATAACTCCTGCAGTGTGGCTAGAGAATTGCTACTCAAAATCCTCATTAAAACTCTTATGTATTTCTTCTGCATTTTCCTCTCAGCTATTATCAATGACAATGATCCGTGTATAAATATACACTTTCCTCCTTGATGATTATCCCTATTTCTTCTACCTGATTCATTCAGCAAGGCCACAGTTCAATGCTTTTGAGGCCACAATGGCCTCTATGGGAATTAAGTCTGACGTCAGAAATACTGAATTGTGGCTTCAGTGAATGAATTAAATTGGGAGGATTACACTAAATATCACAGAGCGCTTCTACTCCCATAGCCAATGGCAACCTGTTTACTATGGAATCAGTTAAGGACCTCACTTTAGGTAGAGCCCATGAAAATTAATTTTACTAACTGGGACAAGTTGTTTTGCCATTGTTTTAATAAGAGTATAGTTACACAAATTCTTGCTTTCTGTTCCTTGTGTCAGTGTTTATAGGGTGGGATCTCCTGGCCTGGGGCAGAAGGTTTTAGGCTTTTTTCATTCACCTGTGGCCTAACAGTGCCCAAACCTACACATGGTGCCCAGGAGAGAGTTATTTGCTTTCTGAAGAGAAATACATTCCAAAATGATGCAGCTGACCATTGCAAATAGAAGAATAGGCTCATTTCAAGTGGTCTCAAATAAAAGACTAAACTTGCTAGTGCTCATTTTGCTTTCTCAGTTATGAGCTTCTTACAGAGACAAGGCTGGTAGAACAACACCAGTGTTACCACCTACTCTGGAAAACTATACCAAGATTAATGGATCTTCAGAGGAAGAAATATTAGGAGTAAAGTTCACCCAGCTTCCCTCTGCCTGAAGCAGTAGCAATGGAAAAGCATACTGATGAAGCAAATGAGAGAAGAAGAAAGAGCCAAGATGGTGGGAGCTGGAAGAGAATACAGATGCACAAGATTAAAAAATGGCCAGAAATATGCAACAAGCACAAGAAAAAAAAAAACAACTTTACGAGTCTGAGGAAACACCAATTCTTAGAGGAAATTAATCTGTAAATCAAAGCAACCTCTTACTCTGCTGCTTTTACTTCCTTTTTACAACAACTTCCTTAAAACGTCCTTGGCCCTCCCCTGCTTCTCTTGGGAGCATAGGTAAGGGATTATGCTGGCTTCCACTACCTTCTAACTTCCTCTTTTCCTCAGAATGGAGAGACCTATTTTCACAGCAGAGCTTCAAAGGGGTCAGCATCTGCCAAAGTAGCTATTTCTCCCTGCATTTCTGTTTCAGTAGGGCCCTTGGCAGTAAAAACAGCAACAAAATCAGAAGTTTTCAAGAATCCAACATCTATCCCAAAAGAAGAATAAGGGTTTAAAACAGTAGAAAAGCAATTCTCTCTCCTATTTCTCAAGGCCTAGGGGAAAAAGCCACAACTGAACTTTGAGGCTTTTCCTCCAAAATCACATGGTCATCACTTTTTGAAAAGTGAAATCTGAGTTAAATGTTGCTTTTCCAATTCAGTGTTTTTACTCCAGCATTATGAGACACATCCAGCATTAGAAAATTTGTGATGGGACACCAATACGTGGCAACATCTAGACTTAAACAAAAAGTTCACTTCATCAAAATCAGATCTCAAGTTGTAACTGAGCTGTGAAGGCACCCTGCATGACACCCTACTAAACTCATTCAAAATAGCAAGCAGTTTAGGCAACAAAATGATGGATACAATTTCTCTATGTAACACATCTTCTGCCTGTGCAAGGCCCTACTATTTATATCTACCTGACACTTCTATGCAGGAGAAAAAATTCAAATTTTTAAGCTATAAAAAAAGCCCCAACACAATCACCAAACCCAAATTCACTTTCCCACAAAAAAAAAAAAAAAAAACCAAAACAAGAGACCAACCTCCAGGCATTTGTTGGGAGAATGTTTATTTAATGGAATAGGTAACTCCCATTGCTCTTTTTTGTTACACCAGAATTGACTTCTCTTTCAGTAGCTCAAAGAGTCACAGCCTTGAGGGCCCAGAGGCTGATGCAGAGGCCTGTCTGTCTGCATACCCTTAGAGAGAAATGCCTCTTAGGACATTCACATGCACAAAACAGCAAGCAGCACCTACAAATCAATTAAGCAGACCATGCTGTTAGAATTTATTCACAAGATAAACAGCCATGACCAGATCAAGCAGGTAAGATCATAGGACACACTGAAAATGTTGACTTTATGAAATAGGCATGCAATCCACAAAGGATGCTTTATGAGAAATGCCTTAAGGATGAGTATAATTAATTAGTACCCAGCCTTTCCTCAGAGATTGTGCACACAAATGAGGGGAAGAAAGAAGGAAGGGACATTCAGAGGGATGTCATTTTTTTTCTAAAGAAACCATTAGGTGTAATGGCAATCTCCTTTCTTGGAGATGGCTGAGCATCTGTCTGCCATTGGAATGTGATGAATGAATTCCTCATTTTGCTTTACTTTCACAATGAGTTTTTACTTTACCTATCAAACTCCTTTATGTCAACATACCAGTTTTCTCAATTTGTTTACACTTTTTATTCTTTCCCCCATTTCACTGGTGATGCCCTCTTGAGTTAAGCACCACTGAAGACCCAAGACACCAGCTGTATTTACCTCCTTGTCCCTAAAGACATACAGGTGCTCCTAGTTCCATTTGAAAATTTTGACAAAGAAATAACCTCAAGCTAATAAAATGCAATGAAAGCCTTAACATGTTCAGCACAAACTTGGACAAAGCAACAGATGTAAGGACAGTCACACAGCATACTGGAAATTAAACAGGAAGGCTCTATTTCCACACATTACATGACAGTGCCACTTAGAAATCATTCAAAAACATTAGATGAACAAAAAGAAATTCTGTTTCAGGGATAAATAAATGGCATCTGTATCACCACCTGAAGACCTGTTAGCAGTTTCAGTAGGGAACCTACAGCAACTTCACAACACAATGACTGTTCCAGCATTGCTCTTCATGACTGTAAAAGCTCACTATAATTATCCATTAACCAACAGAAATACTTGAGCTAAACCTGTGCTTGCACAGTCTTTCTCTAACAATTGCTCAATCAATTATTGAACATCATTTACATTTGTCTCCTTTGTCAAGCCAAAATAATAATAATAGTTTTTCAGCAACACCAAACACTGTCTGTGACATTCAAAATACTTTTAACTCTTGTTAACTCAGCAAAAAAATTATCTTAGCAACATATATTTGGCAGTACCTGTTAGAGGAGCAGGAGCAAGGCTGCATATACTCTGGGGTCAGGCAATCCAGGAGACAGAGATGGCCACAGCCCTTAGAAAGAGCAGAATAGGCTGGTGGTGGCAAGTCAGTTCATCCACTAGTGGTCTTTAAAAGTCTTCACCAACAAAGCACTCCAGTAAGGAACACAAGACACTCCAGAAAAGAGCCATCGCTCTTGTTTTGAGCTTAAATAAGAGCTTCAAGCCCACAGGCAGAAGGTATGAAGTCAGGGTGGTTGAGGCAGCTAGGGAAGTTCAGGTTCCAGGTGTTCAGGGGGCTGCTCAAACATAAATGAGACAATTATTCTCAGCTGGCCTTTGAGAGAGTCTCTGCTATGGGATTGGCTGGGGGAACTGAGTGAATAATTTAAGGCACCTGGGAGAAATCACTCTCTGGAAGAGTCTCTTTATTAACACTGAAAGGCACCTGGCTAGCCAGGAGATGCACAGGTGCCTAAATTTTGCAGAGATTAATCCCTCCCAATACTGTAGAGAGGCCTAGCCCAGGCTCAGGAAGGCTCCCTATTTTGGGATACAATAAAACCTGGGGTTGTTTAAGAGATAGGAACAGCTGTAAATTTTGATCATGGAAATGGGAGTATCATTTCATAAAATGCTTTTTATGTGAAGTCTTATTCATAAGTTAGTCAGGTAAGTTGTTATAGCCACTGTATATTTTCAGCAATCATACCTCTAACTTAAAAATAATGTGCTGTATTGACCACAAGATAACCCTTCTTCATTATGAATAACATCTGATTATATATCTTTCACACGTTTTGCTTTATTCAACAGTTTTTGGTGTGCCTGACCTTATTCTATTAATGTTAAGCAGAATTAATTAAAGCTATGAGCTTCTTCTTTTTTTTTTCTTAGTGCAACACATTTTGCTT